>PTEX01000049.1:627488-1227488 GCA_003342815.1 Eudromia elegans
CGCCGCGCCCGGGAGCGGGGCCGGGGCCGCTGCGGGGGCTCCGCGGCGGGGCCGGGGGATGCACAAAGGAAGAGGCCCCGGCGCGGGCGGGCAGAGCCTCTCTCCGCAGCTCGGTGGGGACCTCTAGCATGGAAATGCTGCAAGGGAAGCGGGCGAGAGGGAAGGCGGAGGCGAGGCCTCCCGCTCCTCTCCGCCCAGCCCTGCCGCTGCCAGCGGGGCGGGCAGGGGGTGCCGGCTCCCCCCGGCCGCTGCTGCCGCTGCTGCTCTGGGAGGCTGCGGGGAGAAGCGGGGCCGCTCCTCGTTGCGGTGCCTCGCTGCCTGCCCCGGGGAGGGCAGCTGGGACAGGCACCTTTTGGGGTGCAGGGTGTGGTTTTGGGCAACCTCCTCTTCTTGGGGGCCTCCGCAGAGGGGCTGTTGCTTCCCTGCCTCGGCCTCCTTGGGTGCCTTGCTCCTCAAATGGAGGTTTTTCCAACGTCTCTAGGGGCGTATGTAAAAGAGGAGCCCCATAAAAACCACCCCGCAGCATCACCTTATTGTTACCTGTTCTCAAGCTCTTCCTTGGCCTCTACATTTGCATCCTCATAAGAAATCACTGCTTTTGATACAARCTTTTCTCTTAGGTTTCATCACAAGCTCTTGTTTTCTTGACATTGCTTTTTTATTGTTATTATTTTGGTTTTGTTTTTCTGAAGGATGGATGGAACCTCGAACTAAGAGGAAAAAGCATCCGTAGGGTCTGGAGGAGGAATTGGAGGAGTTGGGTCTGTTATGTACAGGCAGGTTTGGAAAAGGCTTGGGATTTTGTTCCTGAGCCCGAGGCAATAAGGATTAGTGAAAGTGGATTTGCTCTTGTTTGCTACTGTGGAATTTGGTGCGTGTGGTTGTCCTTGTTCGTCCTGRGATCTGGGAGGCACAAAGTAACCCGTGTGAAGGCGGGTTGAGAAAATATCTTTGCCTGCTCTGTACTGAAACCCTCTAGATCTATATTTGATTGCATCGCTCTCTATTGGTGCCTACAGAAAAGGCAATAGATGTTTATGCAAGAGCAGAGGGATTTTAGGTGATTGTTCTGGTCTCCTTATGGACSCCTCTGTCCTTATCCATGTATTTCTCCCCAGTTCAGTGACTACCTTGAAAGTATCCTGCYTTAATGGAGCTGCGGAGCAGCCTCGAGGAGTCTCTTTTAGGCCAGCGTTTGTAACTCAGCAGAGTTAATGAAGCAGTCRTAGCATGTTGGGAGAAAGCCATGCCTGTATGACTCCCAGGTCTCTCTATTTTCTGAGTATTTTTAATAGAGAAATGTGGAAATCCTAACTGAAATATATACTTGCTTGTGAACAGTATYCTGTTCCTAGCACAGCCACAGCAAATGAGTGAAGTCCCAGGTGCAAAGCCCTAAGTGTTTGGCTGTAAAAGTCGGAGGATCTGGGAACTCTGCAAAAATAACTATTCCTGTGGATTTTGCAATGATGTCTCGGATCTGACCTGGCACCTTCAGCTAATCAAGCACAGGTAATTTATGTGTGCCAGCAAACGAGGATCCCCACCATCTGCCCGGTGGGGGAGATGACCCRTGTATTTTGGGTGCAGAATGACTGGAATTACCTCATTTCCTCCAAAGAAATACAGCTGGGAGAGGTGTTGGAGGAGCCGAGCGCGTGCAAGGCAGCTCGGTGATGCTGGAGAGACCCAGGCGCAGCTCATGAGCTGCTCCGGGGTGCTGACGAGGGAGAYGAGAGCCCCAAGGGCAGCACCCGGCGGCGGCTCCGGGGTGCTCAGCATGGGCTGAACGCCGACGCCCAGTCCCTGACGCTGTGAAAGATGCTCCATGGGTGGAATTTCATTAGGGTTAATGGAGCACCGCATGCCCCGAGATGGTTACGGGGCCCTTGTGGAGGGTATTTATCACAGGCGGAGCAGCCCACGGTCCCTCGGGGAGCAGCACCAGGCTCAGGCGGAGCTGGTCCCGCTCTCCTGCATCCCGATGGATGCTCCCGGATGAGGCCGAGCGGTGCCTACGTGGCACCATGAGGGGGCTTGTGCTCCAGGGCAGCCAAGGGAGGGCAGAGGGGTTGGGAGACAAGAGCTGCTGAGGGGAAAGGGGTGATGGAGGGGCTGAGGGGAAAGAGATGGGATGTAAAGGAGGGGAGGCTGTGGAAGGAGAGGAGGAGGATGAAGCTGTGCGGGGAGGCAAAGGGGGAGAGCGGCGGAGGGAGGGCCGGCAGCCGGGCTGCGAGGGGAGGAGCCGCCGGCTGGGAAGGAGGAGGAGGAGGAGGAAGGGCTGAGGGATGAGGGGGGGCCGCGGCGGCATCTGCGAGGCCGCCCGTTGACAGGCGGCAGGGGCGGGGGATGGCGGCGGCCGGGGAGGAGGCGGCGGCGGCCGCGTAACGCGCCGCGARGGGCCGGCGCTGCCGCGGGGCCGCAGCCATGGGCAGCGCCGACTCCAAGCTCAACTTCAGGAAGGCGGTGATCCAGCTCACCACCAAGACCCAGGTGAGGGCCGCCATGTCGCGCCAGGGGGGGCCGCCATGTCGGGAGCCGCCCCGAGGCGCCGCCTCCGCCGCCCGCGGGGCCCGGGGCCGCGCGCCCTGCGTGGCGCCCGGTGACACCCTCGCTGTGTCCTCCTCGGCTCGGCTGCTTGTCCCCGCTCTGCAGCGCAGGTGCCYGCCAAGGCCGTGATGGCCGGGCCGGCGGCCTCCAGGTCTCCCCATGCCGCTGCTCACAAGCACCTGTTCCCCTCAGCAGAGCCCGTCCCTTGGGAGAGGGGACACGATGGGGACACCCGCCACCTTCCCGGGGGCTCAGGGCGATGGCYGGTGTCGTGCGGCGACCGCTGCCTCCCCTCCGACGCGTGGCCGCGTGTCCCGCAGCTCTGACCGAGGTGGACCAAGGTCCTGCGTGGCCGTCTGGAGGCTTGCGGCGGCGTCAGGAATGCCCCTTTTTCTGTGTGTTTTTCCTCATACCTGTGGGAAAGTCTTGCCCTTGAGTGGGTGGAAAGGGCATCTCGTCTGTGAAAGCATCGCCGCGTTTGTGCGGGCTGAGCAGGAGCTAAAGGAGTCGGGATTCTGGACAGGGAGGGCGTTTTCCCGGAGGTCTAACAGGTTTCACCCTTGTCCAGGGAGCCAGCTCTTCCCGTGGGCTGGAGCCCAGCCAGAGCAGCGAAGTGGCCWGGGCTGCTGTTTGTGCAAGGGGCCGAGCTGGGAAACCGCGTCCCGAGGTCCTTGGAGCCGCCCTGGGCAGCTCGTGGCCCCCTCGGCGGGTGGAGAGGGAGGAGCGGCCAAGGGAACAGCGAGGGGGCCATGACGGCGATGCGATGGCAGGAGGGTGAGGTCGGAAGGGAAAGGGGTGSATGCAAAGGAGGGTCAGGAGCGATGAGAGGAAGATCTGAAATCTCGTGAAGGGAGGACTTGGGTTGATAAAAGGGTCATAGAAGATAGGGCTGGAAGAGCCTTTCAGAAATCACGTTTTATACTTTCTAAAGCAGCGTCGATTGTATCTGCACGCCTCTGGAATGTCTTTTGTGAAGTTTCTCTTAAAAATACCCTATTTTGGATGTGCCATGATGTCCCTAGGCAAGAAGAGAAACAGAGAAAGGAGCATGGAGGGGATTCTTGCAAAGTCTCTCTTGGATGCCATGACCTTAGCTTGGGATTCTCYTTCTTTTGCTAGCAAATGTGCTTATAAAATGAGGCGAGGGCTGAAGCCTCTGCTTTTCAGCCTATCTGTTAGTTAAAGCAGTCTTTTGAGTCTGCTGTTCACAAAGGAAAATGAATATGGGGCAGTCTGTCATACTGCCAGGCAGGAAAGGAACCTTCCCCCTCCCAGCTGGTTTATTGACACACGCAGTGAAAGGACGTGCTGGTGCCCCACGTAAAGGAAGGAGAAAAAGCTTCGTTCTTGACTGGTCATTGTCGTCCAGGTGAGACCAGGTGCCACGTGGAGAACGGGTGGAGTGTTGGCGCTCCCATATTTACATACCTTAGAAGGGCCCTGCTGTTTGCTTGAGCAGGACGCGTGACTGGGCTCCCCTGAAACCTTCCGAGCTGCTACCGGCTGCCACCTCCGTGTAGCCCCCGAGCCTGCGGTCCCTGGATCCACACCAAGCTGGAATAACGGGCAGAATCAGGTCCCTGCTCCAAAGTGATGTGCTCGAAATACACATTGCTTTCTCAGCAGCGCCTCTCCTCTTTTACAGCCTTCTACTCTGACATCTGGTTGCAGGACAAATGGATTTTCATCAAGTCATCGGTAACATGAAACCCTGAGCTTAGCAAAGTGCTCCAGAGGCTTTGATGGAAGGAAGTGGTATAGCAAAAAGCAGAGTGACCAGAGGCTTTGATGGAAGGAAATGGTATAGCAAAAAGCAGTATTCACTAACTAATGGCAGTCCAGAGTTAGCACTGAAGTTAGATTTTCCTAAAAATAATCTCTTAAATCTCCAGACTTCTGTCAGTTAAAAAGTAAAAGTTTTCCCTATGTGGACATTAAAAAATGATTTGTAAGAAGCATTGCACTTTAATACTTGCAGCAAATGTGGAGTTCAGAACTTGAAAGTCGAACCAAGTATGGACAGGAATGAAACTGTCTTTGCTGGTTATTTTTTTTTTAGTGCAACAGAGAAATTTGAAGCTGTAACAGTATTAAAAATGGAAAATCACTTCAAAATGACTGCAGTGATAAAAGATGGTGGTAGTAGCTGACAGAAAGTATTTGCATATGCTACAAATGTATAGTGATAATCATCCATGGAGAAATGAGCTTAAAGATTTTTATATGCTACGCATGTTACATTATGCATAAATTTATAAAGCCCTTTTTAATAATAAAGCAGCAGCTTCATMTTTTTGTTCCTAGGGGTCCTTGTGAGCTTTACCACTGTGAATGTGTGCACCTACTCAAACTACCCCTGAAAATGCTGCGTATGCAGCAGGCAAAGGGAAACATAGGCTGTGAGTTATGGCCCCAACTTGGCAGCAGAGCAGGAAACTGAAGTTGGGAGCCCATTAATTGCTAGGGAAACATATGCTTTCTTTTCTCAGTCCGTTGGTGATTAAACAATTTCAGCAACAAGCGATTGGCAGATAGGAAATACCTGATCTTGTGAACCAGCTTGTTACAGCGCTGGCTGGGCCTCTGCTTTTAAAGAGACGGGAAGGATCAAGTAACAGGGACACAAAAACTCCAGCCCTTTCTTGCTCCCGGATATGCAGCAGCTGTATCACAACTGGTTGTTACTTTGAGCATGGTGGAGCTACATCTTAAGACTAGATAGAGATAATTTTCTTGGTAGGCTATTTTTGGAAGTATCCAAACTTGATTCAAATATTCAAGTCTATTTGCTTGATCAAAAGCAAACTTGTTAGTTACAGATTTGCTTTTAAGACAATGCTTCACACAACTGACTTTTATCCTAGGCTTTTCCTGCCAGACTTCACCAAATCCCATTTTCCAGTTTCTCTTTTCAACTCTGAGATGCTTCCCTTGCTACGGGAGCAAAAAATGATGSAAGACTCATTCGGCGTCTCACCTTGGTTTTCTTTTGCTGTCTGCAAGCATCAAGGAAAATCACTTCYACTCTGAAAGCTGTATGGAGCTGCTGGCCTTGGCAGTGAGGCTCAAATGTTGCTACTTATTAAAATTYTAAATAAATCTGTCCTCAGATTTTCTTTGGCTCCGAAACAGGTTGTTAAAGTGCACGAATTGCCTCAAACTAATCAGCTGGCTGTCCAGAGCCAACAGATTTCCTGGAACTCAATGAAGTGCTGCATGAGCAATGCTGGTCATTACACCCCATAGTTCTGCCTCATTTGGGTAGAAAGGAGCACACTTCTGTTACATATTACCTCAATTTCCATGGCAGTGGGGCTAGAAACCCTGGCTGAGGACTAGGGCCCTTTTCTGGTGACAGAACAAGGACAGTCCCTGCCCCAAGGGCTTTGCAGTCTGGACCCGTAGGATGTTTGGGGAGCTGGCTAGAAGCCAGGGCTGAACACGGTGAGCAAGATGAGTGTCTGCTTGTGGCTTTGTTTCTCTGCTCACAGCTTGCAACACCCTTAGGGGTGGTTTGGGGACAGCCCTGGGGTAGGAGCTGTTGGAGGGGTTGCTGGGAATAGGTGGCCAGAGAGCTCTGAGTTGGGAGGAGGGTGCAAATACGCACCCTGCCCGAGTTTGTGAGGGGTTGTGTCTGAAGAAAGAAGTGCAAGTGGTTGAGGACAGTAAAAATTAGGGTAGCAGGYTGTGCCTTGGGACCTTTTCCTGTTTATGGGATGTTGTCAGCTCAACTCTTTTCCCGTTTCCTTTGACATGTCCTGTCTAGGGATTGCTTGTTAAGGGCTGTGATCCTCTGTCCAGTAACTAATGAGATGTTTGAAATTTAAGCTTCTTTTTCCCATTCCTGTGGTGCCCGAGGTTATGGTGCGTTTCGAAGAACCCCAGAGCTGAAGTTTACAGCCTTGGGGACATAATGGCTGGAGGTGCTCAGCAGGACCTGCTCTGCCTCTGCGGTCAACCTGAAATCAGAGGGTTTTTACACATTGCCTTGGCGACCTACAGGTAAAAAGCAGTTGCCTCCTTTGCCCCTTTGGGGTGTTGTATCACAAGCCTGTGGTGTCAGTAGCCACACTGTGCTCGCCGTCTCCTCCCTTCTGCGTGGAGAGCTTGGTCTGGGCAGCAGCGGGTCTGTGTGCCAACTGCTTTCCCACTTCAGCAGCTTCCCCGGCTGGGTGTACAAAGGCTCAGGACTTCCCTTGGCTCCCCAGATGTCCCAGATGTGGTTCCAGAGGAGAGTTTTGCTCCTGGTCACTCGCTTCCTGCTGCAATGAAGAAGTCCTCATTCTCACCACATGCCTGGTGCGGAGCTGTTCCTGTGCAGTGTTTTGGAGGTGCACGTGGCTGCTCTTGTCTATGTGTGACAGCTCTGCTGCCAAGAGGGGACACATCTGTGTGACTCAGAGGATCTGGAGTGTCCGCAGCTCACAGCGTTGCAGATGAGGATTCAGCCCCTCATGATGCTCTGGTTGCTGAAGCACTGTGCTCATATAGATCCCCCAAAGACTTGGTTTGTGAAGTACAATGAGCATAAGAAAACRCAATAATATTCCATCAAGGAGATGAATGTTATGAGTAGCTGCCTGATGCCAGATTATTAAATAAAATCCAGGGGCTGCAGAGATGCGAGTGACTCAGTCGGCAATGAATCCACATCCCAGGATTGTACAAAAGGGATACACCATCTGTTGGATGAGGAACCTACCCAGCGCAGCTATTAAAAAYGGGAGAACTGATGTTTCAGTGCAAGCTGCTTGCTAAGATGGCAGTGCAACCAAGGRCCGTGTCACCTCGTGTGCCACGGTGGCTGCACTGGGCCTCCGAGGAGGCTGCATGTTGATGCTAGGGAAAGCGATCTGCATCTGCCAGAGGGGAAATGTTTTTTCCTTTCCTTCCAGATGAGGTGAATCCATGATTTATGCATGATCTCCAATTAGCAGCAATTGCTCCTCGCTGTTGTCAGTGGGAGTGGCTGTGGCGGGCAGCCAGGAGGTACATGTGGCAATTATCCATGCRGTTGTGCTATATGCTGTGAAGGGTGACGTAGGAAGTGTAGGATATTTTGTACATAGATTGGATTCCCAAATATTTGGTTCTTTTGGAGGAGCGTCATTAAAGATTAGGTTTGCAAGGAAGCTTGCAAATCAGGTTATGGAAAAGCTCCCCTGTGTGCTGGGAGCTGAATTTCCCTCAACACCAGGCTCCAAAGTGCCTGGCTCCTCCTACAGATCCCGTCCGTGGAGCTGTGCAAGAGGATCCTTTAGAAGAGTCCCTTTTCCCTTGAAAAGACATCTAGTGGGAACTTACCTCAAAAGTTAGGTGATAAAATGAAGAGRGTTTCAGCACTACAGCAGTATTTAGGAAAATGCTTGAACACAACGTTTTTCTTTTTGCTTGAGAACCGGAGAGCAGCTTAGGCTGATTCCTTGCAAGGCAGGAAGGAGGGGACGAGCAATTTGGATCSTTTAAGGAATGGAGCTGTAGGGAATAACCAGCTCTTCCAGTTTGGGGGCAGCCCGCCTGCTCCTCTCACTTTCTGGCCTTGGGGTGACAGTGACACATGCCTGCTGTGGATGTTAATTCGGCAGGTGTTTCCTCTCCCTTGGGGGGAATGCTGTGTTCTTGGTGCCAGAGCTGTGAGCGAGCTCTTCTCCCCAGAGCTGCTTCTTGGCTGCATCTTGCAGCGCGGGAGGAGCATTTTGCCTGCTACAGCAGAGCAGGGAGTGGGCAAGGACAGTTCAAATAAAACACACGCTCGCATTTTTGCCCCTTTCCCGTTTGCCGTGATGGACATGCCCGCAGTGCTGGTTATTGCGGTTAGCAAGAGCTGCTGTTTGCTTTTGAACTGCCGCACATCAGTGGCAAGAGGTTCCCACTTGACCCAGGAGCAGGGGGTGTCTGGCCAGGCTCCTGTTTGGACACACTGAATATGCCGCTGCAGGGCCGGGGAAATCCCTCTGGAGACACTTCAGTTTTCCTCTCCTGAGCGAACTTATCACCCCACCTTTCTCATGGAATAGCATAAATACACAGGAAGGCTTCTGTCACCCTTCTAGAAGACCCTTGTCCTGACTGAACAYTCCCCCTGTGTATTGGCAAGTACGAGCATTTAGATGGGAAGAACCGTGCTCAGCTTCAGGCTGGCTGAAAAGTCTGTCTTGATAGTTCAGAGCTCCCTGGCTTTGGAAGCCTGAGCTGCTGTGTGATAGAGAGGCCTTCCTGATGAAAGCAACACTTCAGGCTTTTTTCATCTCTGGGGGAGTGACAAAATACTTATTCTCACATCACGGGAAGGAGACGGTAATGTAGGTAAGAGGGAAAGAGATCTGCACCCGAGAACAGGCTCCTCAACTGGGAGGAATCAGGTTGCTTTTTTAGTATCTCGGCCTTCTCTTTCCATTTCCTCCATTGACTCGCACACTTAGTGCTTATTTTAACAGCAAAGCCTTGGCAGGGACCAGCTGCACTGAATCCAGATCTCCATGAATATTTAATTCTGGAAGATCAATTCTATTGCGTCTGTAAGTGCTCTGGGGTGGGTCTGCCAGTTCTGGTTGTCAGTTAATGCCCAAACGTGACCTCTCCCTGTCTCCCTCCCTGAGGCTCTGGTTAAAACGGATGCAGCTCCAGCACGAGCTCAGGGCATCCTTGGCATACTCGGAAGGTGACAGGATTCATGACAGCAACCCGATCCTTGTGCACTAAAGGAGACCTTGTCACACGTGTCATAGGTTGCAGACAAGCAGGTGAACTTGTGTATTTGGAGGGTTCCAGCCCAATRCAACTGGACAGATAAATGTCTTGCTGGTCACCCCCATTGCAGAGGGAGTGGTCAGGTCAGTCAAGGCTCTGGTAGCAGAGAGATCGARCTATAAAACCAGTGCTTATATGTTTTTTTCACTTACTCTGTATAGGTACTGCCAATGCTTTGGTGGCCCAGGCTGCATTCCTAACAGCTGTTTGTCTTTCTACAGCCGGTGGAGGCAACAGATGATGCCTTTTGGGACCAGTTCTGGGCAGACACAGCCACGTCAGTGCAGGATGTATTTGCCCTTGTACCAGCTGCAGAGATCCGAGCTGTGAGAGAAGAATCGCCCTCGAACTTGGCGACTTTATGTTACAAGGTAAGGAGGGCACCCTTCTCTTTGCTAGCGTGGGACCCAGGGAGGGGGACTGTTTCTGAACAAGGGCCTGTGGCTTCCCAGGCCATTTTATGTAAGGATTGGAAATTGTAACATGTTCAGATAAGTAGAGTTAGGCTAGGGGTGACTGTGGGTGGCTACTGGCACTCCAGGCGTGATTGCCAAGTCCTGCTTCTTGCTTGGCTCGCAGTCCTGGGTGATAGTAGTACYGGTGCTGAGTGTGGTGGTAGGTACCAGGTTATTTCTTTCCACCACATGATGTGCTGGCTTGTCCCTATCTGCTCACAATAACTCTCAGCCCTTCCTCTCGTGGTTTACCACAGACCACAGYTGCATTTGCACATTTCAGAGCTTCTTTCTTCTTCTTCCTGCACTGTATCTCATCCTACAACCTCGAGTCCTTCCTGAAATGGTAACTGCTTCAAGCCTAGGGAACTTGGTACCAACACTGTATGTATGCAGTGTGGCTGGAGCATCTGTTTCCCTATCTGCATCTAAGCACTCCTCGTTGTGTATTACTTCTCCTGCAAACTCATAAACCCTAGAGGGATGTGGAGTTCGTCATTGTAGAAGTCCCTGGATGAAATTGGGAAGTCTAAAGCCTCATGTTTCTTCTTTTGTTATGTCAGCATGTCCCTTTTGCTGCTTCTGGTTTTGCCCCGTCCTCGTGGAGTACAGGGACATTGATTCCTGTTTCCTGCTCTCCCAGAACAAGGAAAATTGCCAAGCTGGTTTGTAGTGGCTTAGGCTGCAGAGAGAACAGTCTGGTGAGACTTATGCTGCCTGGGAAAGTGCAGGTGTTGATAATACTCTTGATATGAGCCATACAAAGCTCAGCCTTGAATTTGGACTGTAGGAGACATGCAGAATGGTGTCTGGCAATGTTCAGATGGCCGTTGCTGTTCTGTTTTTCTTTCCTGCTCTACAAAATGCAAAAGGACCCTGCTGAATCATACTGAAGGTTGCTCTGACWTAAGTAGCTTGCTCCAGACAGAGGCTTGTAGTAGATACCTGAGGAAGAATATGAGAATGAAGGAAAATGAGAATGAAGTAAAAGTCCTTAGTGCTGGGTTCTGTCAAAAACCAGCTTGGGAACTGAGAAGGGCTTCAAGACTTGTTTCCCCTTCTCCTCCCCTGCCCCCTTCCAAAATAAGACTAATATATGGGCTGTTCTCCCTCTTGAAAATATGTATGTTGGACAACCCGATCATGGCAGGGTGGCTCATCCAGGAGCCCTAGGTCCTGGGTGTGACAAGCAGAAAGGCCTGCAGACCTGCAGTGCTGTTGCCAGGCCGAGGGTGCTGATGTGYGCCCGGTGCAGCACGATAACCGGTTTAGCAGCGCTGTGTGGTTATAGAAAGCACAGCAACATGGTTAAAATGTCATTCAGAGTCATTCTGTGGACTCAGTCCATACTTCCACTGTGAGAATGCCCCCAAAAAACACCTAGATGGAGCCACAGCGCAGTGCATGGCCAGACCAAGAGGACACAAACAGCACTTAAACACCCATTAAGGCAGTGACATCAACTAGCAGAGTCAGTGACCCAGACGGTCTGCTATGAAAATAATTCACGAGGCCACATGTGCCTGCCTAAAAAACTGTAAGGTAAAACCTTGATAAATGTTTGTGCTTTCATCCCCTCTTTGGGACCAGGGATCAGAGGAAGCAGGGGCAGGTGCAGGGGGAGAGGGAGTCTCCTTTTCCTGTGTGTTTATAAACCTCTGCCTCCTGTTTCCATGTGGTATCTCATTGCAGTGGGAGAGTAGAAATTTCAGAGGGTCCATTTAAGATTATTAACGCTATTTCTGCAGTTTTTCAAACAGCAACACAGAGACTTTACTACTGGAGGGAAAAGAGCTTGTAGTTCTACATCAGGATGTCACCAGCACTGCAGGCCTGCCCGGCTCTTGCTCATGTGTCTCCAGGCTAACCTGTGCTGCCTTGTTTTTGTTTCCCCCAGGCTGTGGAAAAGCTGGTGCAGGGAGCAGAGAGCGGCTGCCACACAGAGAAGGAGAGGCAGATTGTCCTGAACTGCTGCCGGCTCCTCACGCGCATCCTGCCCTACATCTTCGAGGACCCAGACTGGAGAGGTTTCTTCTGGTCAACTGTCCCTGGCGCTGGCCGAGGAGGGGTCTGTGTCTTGGCACTATTCTTCTTTTGGAGAGTTAGGGGGAGGTTGTAGGGGGAGACCAAAATGCTTCTGTGGGCACCTTATTCTGGTGGTATTTGGTCCCAAACTAAGTGGCACTTTCTGAGCTGGATCCTTCCCTTGATTCTTGCTGCTTTTCTTGTTGCCCTCAACTACTGTTTTTAGCATGGGCTGCTGCATCTCCTGAAGCTTTTCCTTGGGTGCAACCGTAAGAGAACGCTACTGTGGGCACGTAGTGCTGGAGAGGCTCCCATSAGCACATAGTGACTCAATAGCCTGTTTAGGAGAAGAATGAATGTGTAACTGGGACCTCACCTGGTAGGTGAAGCCCCCAACTGACCAAGAGTGATTAAAGAATTAGGAGATGTTTCTGGGCCTGTTCCTGATGTGCGTAACCTCAGGGGAATCTGAACCCTCCGCCTCCTTTCCTCCTGGAGAGTGGGCACAACAGCAACTTGCTTAGCTGCATCGTGCCACGGGAAAAGCGCTTCTGGAGCTTCTAYGGGTGGGAGAAATAGTGTTGTAAAGACAGTTGTTAGCCCAGAAATACATATTGGCCTCAGCAGCTCGCTCGTCCTACGTGAAGAACATGATGCTGGGAGTTTTGAGTGTGCAGAGCAGTGTGGCTGAGCTCTGTGCTGAAGATGGTAGTTTTGCCTTCGTGTTTCATGTGCTGTTTTGGGGCAGGGCTAACAGGGGTTGGCAGTGGCAGGTACAGCTTGAACCTTGCGCTGTCTCTGCCTGTCACCTCTAATCTCTTTCACCTGAGGCCACTTCAAGGGGAGGTTGTGGCTGGTGGGAAGGGAAGCCTGTGCGAGCTGCTCTCTTATACAACCTGTGTGCTGGGGAGGGTGCTTGGGCACCCTTCCATCCACAGAGCCTGAGAGCTGAGCCACTGCAGGGAGGGTGCCAGCGGGCTGCTTGGTGCCCTGAACCAGCCAGGCTGCTGTCGCTGCTGTTTGCACTGTGTCCTGCGACTGGAGGAGGGAGTTTTTTGGCCCTAGCGTGGTAGGGTGGCCCTGGGGTCCACGTTTTGCATCCAGGATGTTAGCAGAGTGCTGGGATTCGAGGTCCAGAAGTGGTTGTTAGGCTGGTCGCTCCCTTCTGAAGGGGACCTGAACACGAGTGAGTGCTGGTCCTGAAGGAGGGATGCAGGGCTTAGACAGGGGCTGTATTTGTGAGTATGTTGCTGTGTTTAGGAAGAGAAAGGATGACAGTTCCTAAAAGACAGAAGAACCCGTCAAGAGCACTATGGAAATGGGGTGCCCTCCCCACTGGGATCTACTGGCTTCTTCTGTGCCACCCACTTTGGATGTCTTGGTACCCAGAGCCTGCAGGGGCTTTTTCTGGAAGCTAAGCCTACGGTAGTGTAGACCATTCTTTAAAACGAAGTGCCTCTGGGCCCTAGTGCCTCTCCTTTCATCTCCACCAGCCCCAGCAAAGCATCCTTGCTGCCAGCAGGTTCCGTCCGTCCTCTCCGGGCCTCCCCTTACATACGGGATCTGTCTGACGGTGTTTTTTCCTGACAGATGTCAGAGCCACCCAGGCTATTATCTCCTTAGCTGCCTGCTGTGATTTAAGAGCTGTGTGTCATGCGCAGGCTGGCTGGGGCAGATAAGCCCCTGCCACTGCCGGTGCCTCCTTTCCCTCCCGCAGCCGCGTGCGCCGGGGATGGCCGCGCATCCCGGCTGCTCTATGGCAGCAGGGCCAGAAGAGGTTTCCYATGGCAATGGCCGCGGAGGAGGGACCAAGTGTGAGCTCTGAGCGCTGGCAGAGTCCCCTCTGCGGCCGCCCAAGGCCAAGGTGGCCCTTGCTGTGCGGGGCACCTGCTGCCTTCACTGCTCTGTCCACTCCTTTTCCAGCCTTTGGGAGGTTTCCCCCTTTTTCCTGCTGCTAGATGGCTTCTTCCTGTCCTTGGTTCCCATGCCTCATCCAAATCTCTTTCCATATTTCCTTTGTGTCTGTAAACCCTCTTCTCTGTAAATGTATTCTGGTGTTTTTGGCATCAATAAGYCAAGCAGCTCCATGCAGCAAGATCCAAGGCAACTGTTGTGTCTTCCCATCATCTCTAAACCTGGACTCCTTTACCTGCTCAGTTTGATTGCTCTCATTAGAGAGCTTGTTCCTCACTTAGTCATCACCTCCCAGGGGGATTCCTGGCCTCTACTGGCTGTTTTTTGTGGTTTTCCTGCCTGTCGCTTTGGAATTCTTGCCATCCTGTGTGCTCATGCTCTCAGTGTTACTGTGTGCCCTTCTCTTGGCATGGATTCACAGTACTGGTCTACTTTTAGGGGGATGAAGATGATGAAAATGCCCGGCCRCTGGCTGAATCGCTGCTCCTTGCAGTCGCAGATCTGCTCTTCTGTCCTGATTTCACAGTGCAGAGCCACCGGAAGAGCACGGTGGTGAGTTGGATCACAGCATTATCTGCATAGCAAGAGATAATTGGATTGGGGGGGGGCACCTAGAAGACCTGAGCAGCTTCCTGCAAAYGGGCAGACAGGAAAATGCTAAGTCATTGAGCTTGAACACACAGTGACTAACATTGTTCACATTTTGGGTTGACTTTATGGCATTTGTGACTTCTACAACAGATGTTTGATTTAAAGCAAGCCATTTTAACCAAATCTATGATTAAAGAYGGTACCTTTGTTCTGAAGGTGAGTAATAGGATGGGGCATCAAAGCATCAGGATAACCTCTGCTTTTAAAACCTGTTGAGAACCTGAAAAGGGAAGAAACTGTGGAAATAAAAGCATTATTATGTCTTTATGCTTTGTGTTCAGAGCTTTTATGTCTTGTCTGATTTGAGGCTGTCAGAAGTAAACTCTTGAGTTCTGTGGAGATCAGTCWAAGTGATTCCTAGAGCAAAGAAATTACTCTTAAAAACATCTCTCTTGGGGTAACAAAGGAAGCCTGGGTCAAAGTGAGCAAAGACRCAGATTTGTGTTGATGCAGGAAGCCCCTCTGTGCCTTGTTTGGCTTGGGAGAAAGTTGTGAATGTGGTAGAGGCTGGGGACAGCCACAAGAGTGGATGTTCTGGGACAGCAAAGGAGTACAAGCTGGAGTGGCTGTCCCTTACCTGCCATTACAGCTCAACTTTTGGGAAAATGGGACTGTGCTGGCAAACAACTGCTCTTTTGTTGTTCCCTGGAGAGCACAGACCTTTAGTGCAACAGCCTACGGATGGATGTAGCTCTGTTTGCCTGAACGCAGGTGCTGTGACACAAATGAATAAACAGACTGCTGTGTTTGTGCACTTCCTTTCCATCCTTGTATTGCTGCAGCAAACACAAATGTGTCCTGATTTCTGTGCTCTGTCKTTACGTCCGAGGAGTTCACTGAAGCAGGGATGTCCTGCCAGGTGTGCTAAAGACTGATTCCAGGGTATCACCTCATTGCTCACTTCTCCCCAGCTTTGTRGCCACTGCTGCAGGTATTTATTGTAGGTCCAGTCCATAAGCAAGACTGGGAAGCCCTTCTGTTTGGTGTCTGTCTGTGAGGTAAAGGGTCTTTCCTCTTCACATCTGGTCTGACCTGTGCTCTTGGGTCTGACTGCTGGTTAAGGAGGGGGAGATGGGTACAACCACSTCATGGCCATGGCAGAAATGCCTATAGCCCCAGAGCAACAGTCTGTGGTTGAGGATAGTGGAAGCAGAGCTGAGGAAGGAGGAAGAGCGACTGCTAGGATGAACGGGCTGAGGAGAGATCTGGCTGTGTTCCTTGGCCCCACTGTCTTGAGGTCAGTGCTTTTATGGGAGAGAGGGAGGTTATGCAATGGGAAGCCAAAGCAATTAGGAGTACAGTCCTCTGAGCTGCTCTCCCTGAGTGCAGGGAGGAAAAAAAGACAGGCGGGAGAATTTGCTTAATTAAACCACTGGAGGGGAAAAAAAAAAGAAAAAAAAAAGAYGGTCAAAGTGTGCCAGGCATCCTTGATATAAGTATGGGCTCTTGAAGCTATTGCTGGAGTAGARATGGGTGGCTTTCATGCCTGCTTGTATCCTCTAAGCTGCTTCAACACTGACCTGGTTGACCATGATAAATAAAGGGCAAGCTGCTGGGGTTCGTATCCTCAGGCGACAAAGCAACTGGGAGTCATGCCAGGAGCTGGATCTGTTGGTGCCAGGTGACTCTTCCCTGCAGTGACACCTTGCATTTCTCCTTGGTATGCTAGGGAAAGAGTTTCATCCTGGAAGGGTTCTCAGCATGTCTTAAAGATGAGATTCCCTCTCCCAGTGGTACTCACTGGCTGGCCCTGGTGTGTAGGGCCTGACATGTGAGCGCTCATCTGCTATTTCTTTGCCATTGCTAGGGAAAGGGGCTGAGCTGCCTTGGATATCAGTAGGGCTGGCAACTCCTTTTGCCTCCTGGGCTCTGACCTGTTTCTTCCCATAGGACACAGCAGAAGATATCCACTCCATTGACAGCTGTGAATACATCTGGGAGGCTGGTGTGGGCTTTGCTCACTCTCCACCACCCAACTACATCCATGACTTGAACAGGTGAGTGGGTCTAAAAAGGCAGAATGGAAATAAGAGGGGCTTGGGAGAGAGGGGGTCTGAAAAAGTTGGGCTCTGCTTCTCAAGATGCCTGTGATTCCCAAGGGACCTTCTACTTACTCCTTTCTGAACTAGCAGAGCTGATAGCACAGAGTCTTCCCTTTGTATTGATTCTTTCAGTGGGATTTGGAGTGTCTGCGATGGGASCTGGAAACCTTGCTGCTTTGAACCAGACCAGGACATCTCTGTTGTATTTCTTTTTCATAAAGCAGCAATTCAGTGTAGTGCTTTAGGTCAGGGACAGCAGCATGGCTTGAAAAATTAAATTGGGTGCCCAAATGCATGTGGGAAGGACTGCAAAGCTGGGACTGAGCCTTCCTTAAGGGTTGTTGCATAAATAAACATGCTGCCTATGTCCTGTCCCTGCTCCTGAATGACTCTAAGGCTTGGTCTTTTCTTCCCTTCTTTCAGGACAGAGCTGCTTAAGCTCCTTTTGACCTGTTTCTCTGAGGCCATGTATTTGCCTCCCTCTTCGGACAGCAGCAATGCCAACCCTTGGGTGCAGTTCTTCTGCTCTRCTGAGAACAGGTGAGAGTAGAAGGGGTGAGTGCCAGGGGGAGAAGTATCTCCCAGGAAGGGTGTTGGCAACAGGAGACTATAGTACTTGCTCCCCCCAACATGGTGGCTTTCCTTGTGTTTTTTCTTTGCACTGTCTTGCCTTACATCCCCATTAGCTTCTCTGCTTAGTGAAAACTGCTCCTCTTCAGCAAAGAGAGGGACATGTGTGCAGCACTCAGCAGAGTCTGATGCAGGACTGGTTCCCATTCTGCAGGTTTCCACTCCCTAGTGTGGATGCTAGCAACACTGCAGAGTGGGTTGTCTTCTGCTGCTCGGTGGCATGTGAATAGTGCCCTCTAGTGGCATTGTCCTCTCTGGAAGCGATAGTCGTCTGGGGCAACATGCTCCTGGCTAGAGGCAGCCTATTTAGTCTCTCCAGAGTCTGGAGAGCTTTCAGATGGCTGGACAGAATCTGAGGGGCAGCATCACCTTTTTCACCTCCCTTTCGCTCTCAGCTGCAGGCTAGGAGCCCAGCCAGGAGCTGCAGTGCTGGCTCTTGTCTCTCAGCTGCTCAGTTGTGGGTCTTGTCTTGTGTGYAGGAGGTCTCTGCAGACTTGACCCAGCTGGAGCCTGTCCATACCTGGAGTTGTGATCATGTTCTGCTCCCCCCTCTCTGTCCTGCTCTGTTTGAAACGAGAGTTTGCCTTTTCTTCTCCCACCTAAAGGCTGTGCTTCCTGCTCATTGCTCCTGCCTCCTGAAAACGTTTCCTTCTCCTCCCTAGACATGCACTCCCACTGTTCACTTCGCTCCTGAACATCGTCTGCGCCTACGACCCGGTGGGCTATGGGATTCCCTACAATCATCTGCTCTTCTCYGACTACCGTGAGCCGCTGGTGGAGGAGGCAGCCCAGCTGCTGATTGTCACCTTGGACTATGACAGCTCCACCAGTTCAAGTCCCACTGTGGATGGCACGACCACTGGCACAGCTATGGATGATGTGGATGTGAGTGATGCCAGGATGTTCCTGTGCAGCTCTCCTGAACACACATTCTTTCTGTTGTCTTCTTATGTGATCTTACATTGAACACTGACCTGCGGGGCCCGACCACATTCCTGTCCTTGCAGACTGAAGTTTCTTACCTTGCATGGGTGCAGAACTGACCCTTATGTGTGGTTCCCTGCTGGCAAGTGCTCCGGCCCAGTCCTGCTTCTTCTGTAGGGCACTAAAGATCTATGAATGACCAAACCACTAGGTTTCAGTGATTGATTTGAATCAGTATTRTGCAAATGAAAAGCCCTTGACTTTACAGATCCCTTAAGGTGCCACGTTTCCTTCCAGTTTAAAGAYAGGTTATTCAGAGAGGAAAAATGAAGTGAGATGTTTGCCCCCAAAAGCCAGTGACTTGACTTGACTGCCTGAGTATATCCTGTCACCAATAGCACTTCRTTTGTTTTCTTTGAATGCAGCCTCCAGGACCAGACAATCTGTTTGTAAATTACCTCTCAAGAATACACCGAGAAGAGGTAAAGTGCTCATGTCATGAACTTCCTGCCTGATTTCATACTGGTCGCACTAGCCCTGGGCCTGCCACAGTTTTTCCTCGTCTGTCAACAGGATTTCCAGTTCATCCTGAAAGGAGTGGCCCGCTTGTTATCAAACCCGCTGGTCCAGACCTACCTGCCAAACTCTGCCAAGAAGATTCAGTTCCACCAGGAGCTCCTCGTGCTCTTCTGGAAACTCTGTGACTTCAATAAGGTGCAGATCTATTTACTGTCAAGCTTTACCTCTCCTTGCCTAGTACCCAGATCCTGTTGTGGCTCTGGCTAAACTAAGCCCTACCAAAGGCTTGTGTGCTTCAAATGAGATAGATGACAATAAATCTGTGGGTTTAGGGTCAGTTGTGCTATTCTTTCCCAGGTGGGTTGTGGGTCTGGCCCAGGGAGAGAATGTGAGAGTGGCCATAGGTCCAAGAGTTCAGTGTCTGAGGTAGATGCAAGAGCAAATGTCAAAATAACTCTTCAAGTAAATGGAAATAAAAGGCTGGTGTCTGTACCCAGCCTTAATAAACTGTTTAGATTAAGGCTGCATTGCTTTGAGTCCAGGAGATGGTGGACAAAACCAATTATAATTGTATTTGTCTAAAATCCTCYCATTTCTTCCAGAAATTTCTCTTCTTTGTGCTGAAGAGCAGCGATGTTCTTGACATCCTCGTCCCAATCTTATATTTTCTCAATGATGCCAGAGCAGACCAATGTAAGTCAGTTATTTTCAACAGCTGGGCYGTCTGTGCTTAGTAGTTATGCTAGAATGTTTTTAAGATGCTTCCTCTCTCCTGCTTAGTTGTAATTGTGGTTTGAATGAGTATTCCTAGTCATCTGTAGGCATGAAGTAAGCAGAGCGTTTCCATTAGCTGGGTGTTAAATTTTGTAATGGGYTGGAAGCAGGACATGACCTATACTACAGCAGAGGGCAAGGGAGATCCYTGGTATGTCCTCACCTGTTTGGGTCCTCAAGTCCAAAACAGTGTCCCTGATGCTGTGAAGAGGGAGAAATGGGTGGCCTGCTCTCTCCTCGATGTAAGTGGGGCATAGTTTTGTCACTGCGTGGTAGGAAGAAGTCAGATTTTTCCTACTAGTTTGTTGGTTTTACATCAAGAACTTAATGAAGAAAAGCATAATCCATGTGAGATTTATGTTATACTGGCTTCATAAACTCACTCAAGACAGATGCTGGTACTGGAAAGAGGTCTGTGTGAGATGTGCCTTAGGAGGATGTTCTGCCTTGTGCAATTTTTCTTTCAGCCCTATCATGCTTCTTATTTCTCCTATCTTCTGTGTGCCAGGAGCCCACAGACCTCACCATGATGTCTTTATTTCCACAGCACGAGTGGGCTTGATGCATATTGGGGTCTTTATCCTCCTGCTCCTCAGTGGGGAGCGCAACTTCGGGGTTCGACTGAACAAGCCCTATTCTGTGCGAGTGCCTATGGACATCCCTGTCTTCACAGGGACACATGCAGATCTGCTCATCATAGTGAGTACCGTGCTACCAGGCCTCTTCTGTCCCCTCTCATTTTCCTCTCTCATATCTCCATAGCAGTTGTTTTCCTCCYTCAGTATATACATCTTGCCTGGATTGCCTGTCCACTGAATAGATGGAAAGTTTGTGAGATGCTTCCAAGTGCCAGTGAGATCTTTGCTCCCTGTTAGCCTGAAGTGATGTGTCTGGCAGAGGACATGTCTTACAAATGATCCCAAAGAACAGGATTTGAAGTGGAGCTGAACTGATGCCTAAAGGAGAGTGGTATGGATGGGAGAAGTGGCTGGTCTCTGCTGGACCTGATCGTSGGTGGCAGCGTCCCAGTGTTGACAGCGCTGTCAGCAGAGGCCAGTGGCTAGTAATGCCTCCTGGCCTGTCCRTGCTTGACTTCTCAGCAGCTTTTGATAAAACCTCCAGGAGGAGATTCCCATTAGAAAAAGTAGGAAGAAATCCATTGACCAGGACTGTTTTTGGTGCAGTTTTATTGTTACTTTCCAGTATTCTCATTATGCTGCAGGCTCCCCCTGTGGGAATACCTGCTGGAGAGGGGAAGGGCAAGTTTGGAATTRTGTGAACAAGTCGTGGGGCAGTTGTCTTTCCATGTCTGAGGGCATAGTTCAGAAATGTGGGACAAATATTTGAGTTGTATGTTTGTACTAAAATCAAACACGAAATCATTAGCTCCTTGGCATTTCAAGAAGCTGTTATTAGGGTTCAGAGTCAACACCCATTGGAGATGAAGAGGATGGTTCTTACTTCCTGGTGATTTATTTTTTTTATCAGGCTGTCTATGCACTCTGGAACAGCTCACAATTGGTTTCTGTTTGTGATGTTGTAGAGTTTAATCATGTCCCCAGAGGATTCATGGGAGATGAAAGCTTGTGCTCCTGGAGCGCAAGGCTGCAGCGAGAGCAGCCTTCCCCACCTGTGTAATTGTGGAGTATGCAGGGCCCTGCCTAGGAAGGAATGGTGTCAGGAAGTGATTAGCACGGGGGTGGCACTGGTTTTGGTCGAGAGCGTGCTTTCAGCAAGGTCCTGGCGCTCCCSTTGCTCAAGAATCCCTTCTTTCCTGTAGGTCTTTCACAAGATCATAACCAGTGGGCACCAGCGGCTTCAGCCCCTCTTCGACTGCCTGCTCACCATCGTTGTGAAYGGTAAGCGCCCGACGGAGCAGTGTGAAGCAGCCTGGGGAGGGGACGCCTCTGGCAGCCTTCCCTCTCCTCCCTGTGTACTCTCCTCCCTCTGCCCCTTCACATTTGCTGGTGGCAGTGGCCACTGCTGGACATRGGGACCTCAGAGCTGGAGGTGCCCACTGAAGACTGCTCTGCGTGCAGGATGGTACTCGGGCTCAGAGAGGCAGGTCAGGGAGGGGATAGAGGGATCCCTGGAGCCCTTCTGGGGTTGCCATCACCCAGGTGGCCTGGTGAGGGTGGTGGCAGTGCTGTCCCTCTCCAGCAGGGAGTGCCACTTCCCTGCAGGGCCAGTGGCCTCCCCTGCATCTAGTGAGTGCCCAGGTGATTCAGGTTGTGTGGGATTTTCAGGGAGTGCATCAGCCGTAATGTTTCTAGTCCAAAATTACACGATAAGACTTTAAAAAAACCAAAGCCTGCTTTTGCTAGGAGATATCCCTGTTTAACGTCTCTCATGCTGGGAAGAGTTTCTGTGGAACCCTGTTGGACTCAGTTATTCCATGAGGTTTTCCTGAAAGCAGAGCATGGGCAGGCAATAAGATGGGCATTGTCAGTGATGTATTTATGTTGTTCCTCCAAAGGAACCTACCTGGTTTTCATTTCTTTGCCTTCCTTAGTGTCTCCATACCTGAAGTCTCTCTCCATGGTGGCTGCTAACAAGTTGCTGCATCTCCTGGAAGCTTTCTCCACTACCTGGTTCCTGTTCTCTGCTGTCCAGAACCATCATCTTGTTTTCTTCTTGCTAGAAGTTTTCAACAACATCATTCAGTACCAGTTTGATGGTAAGARACAGATTGCTGTATTTAGTGGCTTCCTGCTAGTTTAGTCCAACAGAACATAAGCCTGGAGTTCAAAGAAAATCCTGACAGAGAGAGGGAGAAGTGTAGAAATCAGCTCTGTGTAGACTTGTCTAGGACTGATAGGTTAGGAAGAAAACAGTGATGGGTTCTGACCCCTCTGTCTGGATTGGAGCAAAATTAAATGGCAGCTAGTTACCAGCATGGCCTCTGGTTCCTGCAGACCAGAAGATAGGACTTGAGAGGGGTAGGTTGTGGCTTGTATTTTATTTCAGGGTACCATTTCATTCTGTTTCCTGTCACAKGTGGTAAAAACATGGGCCTTTTGTTTTTTCTTTTTCAAACCTATTTCTCCTCAAGCTCCRATCTCTTCATTGAAGATGGAGGAATGTTGGTTTTTGACTGGCAACCTTTTCCTCCAAAATGCTTGTTAATGCACTTTACACCGTCCTGTTCCTTCTCGGAAGTTTAAATGTCACTCTCTAAGCCTTTTCTCCAGTCATAAGTCTTCCAGAATAGGAAGTATTTCACAGAATTTCTTGAACTGCTTTGTAATGGATAACAGGATACAAAACTCAGCTCTTTTCCCCTTGTGCCATTACCTTTCTGGGTGGAAGCACAGTCTTCTGAGCTTGCAGGGTCTCCATCATTATATTTAATGYTATCAGGACTATCCTGTGACTATATTGTTATTATGACTATACAATCATGACCATGGACTGCATTGGCAGGGCTCTGTGAATCTTCCTCCTTTGCTTATTTTGTTGCTGCCATTCCCAGGGAACTCCAATTTGGTCTATGCTGTTATCCGCAAGCGGAATGTGTTTCACCAGCTGGCCAACCTGCCCACGGACTCGCAGTCCATCCAGAAAGGTCTGCAGCGCAAGAAGAAAACGCCGGAGCCTATTTCTCGCACCAACTCCCAGGATGGGGTCTCCATGGAGGGGTCACGGCCTGCTGCTCCTGCTGAACCAGGGACGCTGAAGACAAGTTTGGTAGCTACTCCGGGTCAGCATTAGTTTATCTTTATAACTTGATAGACGGTTGTTTGTGAGGTACAGCAGGGACTCACCCTTGCTTTGGGTGTGGGAGAGATTAAGAGCTTGCAGCTGTGGATGACTTATTGCTCTTTAGTCTCAGTTTCAGATAGAGCTTGCCCAAGCTGATCACAGTTAAGTGAAGCGCAGTGAACTTCTCTCAGACTAGGAGGGCCTTTCGTCCCAGTTTTGTCTCTTGGTTTAACTATGTGTGTTTTTGTTCCTGCTAGAGCAGACAGCAGACAGAGACACCCCAGCTCCTTTGGGGTGATGAGATTGAGACTAATCCTTGCTCCTGGTGACAGGAGAGTGTCTCACATGTCAGCAGATGTACAGGATATCTGTGTAATGTAGRGCAGAAAGGAACACCTTACTTTTAAGCACATTTAATTCACTTATGCTCTGGGCTTTCTCCCTGTTGAACATAGGAATCGACAAGCTCACTGAGAAGTCCCAGGTGTCAGAGGATGGGACCATGCGTTCACTGGAGCCYGAGGCTTTGCAGCCTCTACCAGAGGGTAACCCCCCCTCAGCTGTGAATGATGGGGAGCCATGGAGTGGGGTAAGGCTGGATACTCCTCTGGTGGTTAGGGAGCATCTGGGCTTAACATCTGGGAATTGGATGTAAAATGGACTAAAATGGGAGACTCTGGAAACTCTAGTGGGTGCAGGGAGGAAGGCACTGTATGTGGGGCAGTATGCACACCCAAGCTGTGCTAGAAAACACTGCAGTTTGGGAGCAGTGTTGCATCATTRTGGGTGTTCCCTGCTTGTGCTAGTGACACAAGTTAGGACACGAGAGGGACTTTCTCTGTCTTAAAGTCACTGATGGAGCAGTACATGCRTGTGTGCAAAGGTATGTGTTGCTGATGCAGAGGCTGTCAACTTAAATCCTGACTGTTTCCTTTTTTCCCCCTCTCCTGCTGTTCTGGGATGGAGAGCTCGGCTGGCATCTTCTAGCTTGCTGATGTGCTACAATCTGTTTTGCTCTGGAAATGTTTCTGGCTGAGCCAGCACTGTAGAATTGGGGTGCAGATGCAAACACCCTGGAAAGTGCATGAGACTGAAGCATGTTGTTTGGCCAGGGTGTCAAGGTGATCTCAGCCTGGCTTTGAAAGTTGCTTCCCTTCTGACAGATTGCTCTGGAAAGACAATCCAGCATTCTCAGTGCTTTCCTGTGGAGTTTGTGAGCTGAGTAGAGCTCTTGCCTCAGTGCCTGGCCCTGCCAGTGAGGCTGTATGTAGCCTGCTGTACTCTGCCTTATTCTTGCCAGCTGTCTGCCTACAGGTGAACTATTTTGGGGCCATTAGCAAAGGCATCACGAGCTAGCAGAGCAAACAAAAGACTCATATTCTACCCTTATGTCCTGATACTTCCTTGGCTCTGCTTGTGTGCGTGGCCGCACTTGAATCTTGGGTCCCAGTCAGGCAGACAGTCGCCCATGAGTTGCCCCACCTGGCTCCAGGAGTGCTATTTGCGTGTCTGGATGTTTGTGGAATGGGGCGAAAATCAGACAGGATGTGAAGAGTGGTAAAGCCCTGGGTGTGGGGTAGGTTGTGGGGACAGTCATCATCACTGTTGCGTGGTGCTTTAGGTRGCACACGCCTGTCTCTGAGGATCGGGCTGCTTCAGGCTTTCTGAACACCATCTCTCTGTGCTCCATCTTGTCTGCAAACTATTGAGTTAAGAACTTGCTGTGTATGCTTTAGGATCCCCACCTTTGAGTGATTTAAGTTCTTTCCCTTATCTGTGGCAATGTTCACCACTTATCAGTCATAGCCATTTCAAAAGCATCTCGTGAAATGCTCAACAGCCCTCACATTTCAGCATAATTCCATCTCTTGTCTCCTAAATGTGTCAACCGGCTGCCAGCATTTGGATGGCAGCTGGGAAGGGATTAGGGCTGTGGGAGAGAGAGGAGCAAAGAGGAAGAGGGTGGGGTCACATGAAGGGAATAGGGGAGGTTTATGCTTTTATGAGTTTTATTTTTGGAAGCTTGATGGGGACATGCTGCTGAAGCTGTACTGGCTGAATGATAAGTTGTAACTGCAAATGTTGAAAGAAGATGTTGTTTAGGCTTTGAAAAAAAGGCAATAGGCACCCAAAACCCCACAGTACCTCCATATGTCTCAAAAACTGTGGTCTTTGTTTGCAGATGTAACTTAACGATGAAGAACCATGGCTGAACCCCTTCTTATCAGTCCCGTTTAATTCTCCTACCACAGATTGTTCCAGCAGATGTGTCAGCAGTGGTGGATGGAGTTGTTATTTGCTACAGGGTCACACAATTTAATTCCACCCCTTGCTGGGTCAGCTTTGAAGAATGTTGGGCTAGTGGGTCTGGTCTCTTCTAGGGACAGGCTGAGCTGACTTGCACAGGAGCCCCCTGGGAAGGCTAAGGGAGAATGGGTCACTGAGCAGAGAAAGGGGTTGTGTTTCTTGGTCTTGACTGTAATGTTTTGTGTTGATAGGAGGCATTGCAGCCCCGACGGGATCGAAGGCGTCTCTCTAGTGCATCCTCCAGTGGGCAGTGGACCCCAACTCCTGACTGGGTAAGGAAAYAAATAACAAGGAAAAGAGTTGTGGCAGAAATGTCTTTTTCTCCATAGCTGAGACTTCCCCAGATGCAGATTTCTTCACGGAGAATACCTTTGACTTGTGGTCCTGACTCTAGAAGTTCCCTGACACTTAAAAAGAAATATTTTGTTCTTTTTCTAAACCTAAGACCCATTGAGTATCTCACAAGTCTAAAGCAGCCTGATTTGGTGAATAATTGTTGTGCCTTTAGCTTATCCATCACTTTCAGGACTTCAGCAAACCTCATATGATGTGAGACAGTGAAGATAAAAACAGAAAAACTTCCATTTATGCTGATTTTCCTGTGGGCATTTCTACACACAGGTGATGTCTTGGAAGTCAAAGCTGCCCCTGCAGACAATCATGCGGCTCTTACAGGTGCTGGTTCCTCAGGTAGAGAAGATCTGCATTGACAAGTAAGTACATTTTGGGAGAGGAAGGGCTGCACCATAGAGAGCTCTCCAAGGTTGTTAGTTTGATGGGCCTGGAGGGTCTCTAGGTGGAGATCAGGCCAGCAAATCTAACTCACTCATTTCTTGTGAAATATAATTGAAAGCATCACAACTTCAGCAGAGAAGCAGTTATGTCATTTGCCAAGGTGGTTGTTTTTGTGGTCCCTTCCCGAGTCCTCTTTCACTGGAGGGAATGCACGTTCTTGGAGGTCAAAGTTATTGGTTCTCTGTCTGTGTGTGTGCATGTACATGTGAGTTTGCTTAAAAAGATAATTTTTGCTGCAACATTACGTGCTGCGAGACATGCCAAGAATGTTCCTGTTCTKTCTCTTTACAGGGGTCTCACAGATGAATCAGAGATTCTTAAGTTCTTGCAGCATGGCACACTGGTGGGGCTCTTACCTGTCCCTCACCCCATCCTCATCCGCAAGTACCAGGCTAACTCGGGCACTGCCATGTGGTTCCGGACCTACATGTGGGGAGTTATTTATTTGAGGTAAACCAACTGGGTACAGTTTAACCTAGTCATTTCACTAACATTTTTATAGCCCACAGAGATCTCTATGCACTTGACAGCTTTAGACTGTCTCCTACTTAGAGGACAGAAAGATGTGGTGCTGCTGGGAATGACTAGGGTGAATTAGTTGCTCTGAAACTTTTTGTTTGAGCTGGACACATAAAGGGAATTGGGCTTAGGAATGCTGCTTGTTTGGGAACTGGCAGCCTTTCTATTCCCTGTTGTTGCTTAGAGAGGATGGTGCAGAGACTAGAAGCAAAACTGTAGCTTTGTGGGATGTTGGAGAAATTGTCATCCCTTTAAGGCCCCTTGTCTCAACAGCGATTTCATCTTTTGCAAAAGTGAAGCTGTTCTGCATAGTCCTGTAATCCTGGTGGTGGGAWTTGAGTTCCAGGTACCTTGTCACAGAGAGTAAAGTTGGTCTTGTCTTTCTCTYCCAGGAATGTGGATCCCCCTATCTGGTATGACACAGATGTGAAGCTGTTTGAAATTCAGCGGGTCTGAGAGCACTTACCTCTGCTAAGAGAAATACACTGGATCTAAGGACTTTGCTGTGTGCTGCTTCATCACAGCTCTTCCTGCATTTCACATCCAGCTGAGAGACCAAAAGGACAATCGCTTCATTTACCTCCCTRTCATTTTAAGCTTTAATTGGGATCTGCTTGGACATCCCTGCCCCCAGCTCACTTCTCTTCCCTTGCCCTTCACCGTGAACCYTGAGTGAAAGATGTCTAAGGGATCATCCAATCCTGTGGTTGCACTAGAAATCAGACTGTTTGTAGCTCTTAGGTTACTCTTCTGCTCCTCGAGTTGCTTTAGAAACCAATGTGACACTGTCCTTGCCCAGGTGAGGGTCAACATTTAATTGAAAGACTGACTGTAAATTGGGTGCAAGGGAGAAGCTGCTATTCCTGCAGGAGATGGGATTTGGAAACCTGTAGTTACTTCCATGTGGCTTCATAAAGTTCCCAGGGTGTCCCTTCTGCCTGCAGATGTCTCCCAGATGTCTYGCTCATACATTGGTGGTAGCATTTTTCCCAGTCCAATGAAAGGAGTAGTTGCTAACAGATATCTCTGTTTTTGTCTCAGTTCTGAATGTCTCTACTCCTTTCTTGGAAAGCTGCTTAAGGGTTTTTGCAGTAACCAGTACTTCAGTGTGGTATGAGAAGCTCTTCCCTGGCTTCTAGGCCCACCAGCCCGTCCCTCGTGGTGGGCTGTCACAGCAGATTGTGTGTCCCTTGGGAAAGCACTTTGACCCATGTGAGCCTGGAGGGAGGAATGAGCTGCCTTGGTGGCAGGAAGGAGGAGGAACAGATCKGTTAAACTCTATTAGGCTTCACCACTGAAAGGATGGTGTCACTTGGGTTTGGAAGGAGTCTTAACCTGCCCTCTTAGCCTGGCGGGTTGGTGCAGTGTGGGGAAATCTGAGGGTCTTTTGCACACTACTGTCTAGGGCAGTGAGGAAGGCACTCAGGGAAGCTATAGGAGGAACTTGGAAGTTGCAGGAAGAAAAGTCTCCATGTCACTAGGGTGTGGAGACTACTGAGGCAACATGAGATTCTTCAGGGCATTTTGCAAGTGATCAAGCTATTGGATCTTGAATGTATTGGGTCCCAAGCATGCAAAATCTGAGAAGCCAGCGTGAGGAAGAGTGCGAGACTGACTTGCTGGCCTGGTTCAGCACCACGGAGTTGTATAATGGTAGATGGGCATCCTGGGGTTTGAGTCAAAGTTTACGTCCTTCTGGGAGGATTCCTGTTTAGACCTGTGTGATCTTTGGGCAGTGAAATGTGAGGGGTCCTGCCATGAACTGAGACCACTTAGACCTTTCTCTCTCCACTAAAACTTAGTCCTTGGTGCTCTGGGCTTCAGGCTCTCAGGAGGATCACTGTTATGGTATGTTATGGTATTGCTTATAGTCCAGTGGTCTCCTGCTTTTGGCATAGAGGGTGGAGTGCAGTCCCCAAGCCCATGGATAGCTGAAATACGAAATACAGCCTGAATTGTTTTTTCTGAGGGACATGAAATATGTCAAGTAGAGAGGTCATTTTCCCCTCCCCAGTCTCCAATCCACTTTGCCATCTGCCACGACTTCCACCCTGACTCCATCCCTGCTCAGATGCGGACAGGGCGAGGTCTCGATTTGCTTGGAGTCTCCTCCGTATTTAAGAATGTGATTTCGTGGGGCCAGCCTCTGATTGTACGGCCRCGCTGYGTCCCACGCGCTCGCCTCTGCCCTCCTGGGGGTCTGCTGCTTCTCATGGTTCCTTCCGTCCTCCTTTCTGTTTYGTTTGTATTTTTGTTTTCTTTTGCGAGTTCTTCTGGAATTTTCTTTTTGTTTCTYGGTGTTCGGTGTCTGATCTTTGTTCTGTGGAAATCAACTTGCACTGTAAACTATTTGCTTATTTACAGAGAGATAAAGATTATCTGAAACATGCAGTTGGTTGTTTATTTTCTTTTTTCTCCAGAGTTCTATAATCTATGTTGTGCCTGGATGGTWTGTGCTACTAGGCAAACACGTGCTGGCTTCCATTGCAATGTGCGAGGTTTTATTTTATTTTAATCAAAAATGAAAACTGAATCTCTGGAAAATGAGGCTGAACTGTGTGTTGACTCCTGTGCTGTGGATAGGAGACATTATCAAAGCCCCCTGCCTCAAAGGAAACAAAATAAACCAGGTGAAACAAGGACAAAGCCTCCCGACCCTGTGAGCTGGGTGCTCCAACCCTTGTGCAGATGAGACCTGTAGAACAGGCAGCCTGGCCCTAGGTGAGCTCGGAGCGGTTCACGGTTGGCAGATGACGAGGATGGTGACAGCAGGAGGGCCCCGGGGTGACGTGGCTCTGTCTGCTTCGGCAGTCACTACTGACTTGCTTCTCTCTGCACGTTCCCATTACCGGGCTCAGCCCTGCTGCTGCTGTGAGGTGGCTGTTGCAGGGTGATTTAACTGCACATAAACTACGTGGTGTTGGTTTTACCCCTTCTGGGTGTTCACAAAAAGCCACTCCAGCGCMCAGCTTGAGTTGGGTAGAACCAGAACTCTCCCTTGGGGACAGTGATGAAATCCTGGTGTGTCAGGACCATGTTCCTCACCGGGCTGGAGGACTGCCCGGTGCAGAGGGTTTTCACCTCCATCCGCTGCGTTGGAACAGGACAGAGGGCAGCGATTTGATTTATGGTGGCTGTTTGCAAGAGCTGGAACAGGTGGGTTTTGTTCCTGCTCATGCTAGTCAGATATTCAGACAGTTCATCCTGTTCCCACAGAGATCACAAGCAAACSTCTCTCTCAGTACCTACATGGCCATAGTCCTCATGAGACTCTCAATTTATACCTCATTGGGAGAGCTCCACAATAATGTGTTCAGTGAAGACTCGTTATCTTTAAGCAGGATTATACCACAGATAAAGCCCGGGTAAGGTCATGGGTTAACKCATGAACTATATCATACCTTGTCCCTAAGCTGTCAAAAACTAGGGGGAAGGTYTGAGTTCCTGTTTATCGTTTGAAAGGGCCAGACCTTAGCAGGAATCTACTTTGGATCCCTTGGTACAAACTGTGAAATGAGAATAATAATTAACTTGATTGGAGCCTAATTTATCCAGCTGTTACTTCTCATGACATATGTCTGTTGACACAGGCCTAAGTGAAAGGATTTATTGGGCAAAGTTCATGCTCGCGTTGTCATTCTTGCTTTTAGCTTCAGAGGAAGGTGTCCTAGCCTGCATGCTGAATCCTAAGGACAGTGGGATGAGTGTGGTCAGGAGGATCTCAGCACTGCTCCTGTCTTGGGGGAGATTGGTTCTCCATGAGATTGGAGCGTGGGGAAGCCATCGGCAGGCTGCGATCCACCCTCTTCCTGAGATTGAATTATAGAGGAATAGAAGAGGTAGCAGATACATTTTTTGCCTTAGTTCTTTGGCCTTTGTTGAGAGTCCTGAAGGATTTTGGTAGGAGAAAAAAAAAAAAAAAAAAAAAAAAGGATTGAATTTAAAATAAGGCCTGTCCTTAACCTCTCATTTAACCTCTGAGTGCAAGAGTGGTGTAAATCCAAGTCAGCTGACATTGAGTTTGGTCTTTGAGTGCAGAGCAGACCCAGAGATTCCACCAGATCAAGCATTCAATCTGTCTTTCTTTATTTCCATTCATCAAGCTCTCTATTTGAGACCCACAGTCACAAGCCCCATGCTCTCCCATGTGCTTCCAAAGCAAACATCTCCTATGGAACAAGTACTAGTGGGTCTTTGAGCAAGCGTCCCGTTGTGTCACTTTATTCTTCCATGCTCAGTGTGCCCTGGGAAATGTTTGTGGATGTGGGATGTGTGCCAAGCAGTAGTGGGCAGAAGTATTGGTGTGGGAGGGATTCACAGTCGATTTAGCAGTAGCTCTTTGTGGAACCACCATGCTCTGCATGGCAGGCCCTTTGCTATCACACACTGGTGCTAACATCACACGCAAGGAGCATCAGGTAAAGATCAGCCACAACACTTGTCCAGTGCTTCTCAAGGCTCTTTGAGTGCCATAAGGAGGAATATTGTTTATCCTCTCCTTAAGGTGACGTAGTGCTATTGCTTCCACTTTAGAGAAGAGGAAAAGATGCCCTGAACTAATGAAAATCTGAAAGGCCTGTCCTGCTCTCTGTCATTGAGAGCTGCAAATTTGGGGCACTTCTGTGGTCTTGGGTCGTATGGGGCTTATCCAAGTTGCCACCCAAAGATTCAGCACCAGCAAGAAGCAGAAATAAACCTTGTTCTGATCGTGACAGCATGCTACCCAGTATGCTGATCTTTTGGGAGGTGACACGTTAAAAAGTGTTTGGTTCTTTTTGGAGTTATGGTGGGGGGGKTTTCTTCTAGTGGGCCTAGTACTGATGAGACTCTTCTGTGCTGCAAGAGAGCAGGATGATGAGCAGTGGAGGGGCTGGTATCCAGACCCGGGTGGTCAGCAAGGTGTAGATCAGTGTCTGCTGCTCTGGTTGAAGGCTGCCCTTGCATTCTCTTGCCTAGAAGATCCCCATAGGAGTGGGTAAAGTCTCACTCGCTACCATACCGCAAAGTACCAAAGTGCTTCCTTAGCTCAGCAAAACAGTTTGTATGTGTCSATCCTGTTGTCTATGGAGGAGAAGCAGTAATACAGAACACCCTCCTTGTCTGAAGCTTATGGAAGTGTGCGAGGAGAAGTCAAAGCAGAAGCTGGAAGGAAGAAGCTGAACGCCTTTCATGTGCATGTGTGCTGCTTACCATGTCTGTGTTCAACCTCGTCCCACCCCAGGCTCTGGGGTGAGCAGCCGGCCCCGTTCAGGCTGTGATGTAGACCTCCAGGAGGCCCCCAACCGAGTGCATGCGGTAGAACACACCCAGCGGGAGGCCAAAGTTCACAATGGCAAACCAGGTGGAATAGCCGTAAAAYGACTTCTCCAGTCCGTTCTCGAACACGGGGTGAGCCCCAAATGTGGGCATGATCCACAGCTAAAGAGATGTGAGAAAAACCGTTAAGTCAGAGGATGGCAACCAGTCTGCTACCTGTGCTCTCACTGTGGGCTCAAGGGTTGTAGGAATATCTCAAGAGCATCAGCGGGATTTGCCTACTGAAGGAGGGAAGGCAAGTTTCCTAGTTAAAACTTGCTTGCYCTTTGCTAAGTCGAATCCTGTCCCTTGAATCCTGGAGACCTCATGACAGCCTCGTTCTGTCCCAGCCAGTTTCCTTTTTCTCTTGCAAGCTGGAGGGGTCCACAGTTCCACTGGTGTAAGGCCATGATGAAGATCCCCATAGCTTTAGGATCCCAGAGCCTACCATGCTTATGGGTGAGTTTCAGTGCTGGAGACTGCTGATGACAAGGACTCACTACCAGTTACCCATGTTTCTCCTGTTACCTCATGAAATATTTTTAATGAAATCCTTAATGATTTTGATAATTCCTTCAGAGGTTAAAGTCATAGTACATGGGAATTTGTGAGCTGTCTCCTCTCTTGCACCCAGAAAACTTAACTATGTTTCCCTCTTAGGCCAAAAAAGAGCATTTATAAACATGGGAATAGGGCATTGACAGAAAAACTGGTCTTGGCTTGTGAAGATGGTTGCACCAGGAGTTTAAAGCTTGGTGGGCAAAGGTTGCATCTCAGGAACGAAGTCCCAAAGGAAAGAGGAGACCACGTCTGCATTCAGAGCTCAGTACGTGGCAGAGRGAAGAATACTTACTATGATATTGCACAAAACCAAGAAGAAGGAGATCTCCCTTAATGCTTTCCTCTTCCAGCTCAGGTGGGAGTAGGTGTGGATGTATGAGAGAGAAACCCTGCGGATTTCCTGTCCCAGCTCTAGCACGCTCACTCGCCTCTGGTTGTGGGCATCGTGATTCCACTCTTCCTTTGACTCTTCCTCTTTACTGAGAGGGGGCTGCGTGTGCTCCTGTTTGCTGTTTGGWGTGGCTGTCTCTTCATGGGGGGGCTCCGGACCCACTGCGTGCTGCCCAGCGTGTCCAGCACGTCTGGCCTCGACTGCCTCTGCAAATGGCTGCCTGTGGAGGCCGTCAATAATGAAGACGTTTTGGGTGATGTGCTGGAAGATGAGGAGGACTGAATAGGACAGGATGAGGCTGTTCAGCAGGTCCCTGGGGTCGGTGGCCACAATGGCCACAATGGAGAAGTAGGACATACCGATTTGGCCAAGGGCTGCCCCCATCAGCAGGATCACATCCAGGCTGCGCGTTGGGTTCTTCAGCGTGTCCAGATCCTTCTTCTCCAAGGCGTGGATGATTGTCCCAATCACTGCGGCAGCGCTCATCAGCGGCAGCAGCACAATGTAGTAGGAATAATACATCACGAAGACCTGGCGGTTGGGTGCTGAGCCGGTGGCTTGGATCTGGTACATCATGAAGACGCAGATACCGATCATGACAGCAGCAGCACCCAGCAGGGGTCCAAAGACCACCCCCTGGAGCTTGAATTTGGGCTTAATATGAGAGGCATGGTGGTGRCTGATGCGTCTCCCCACGTTCTTCCACATGACGTATAGCATGGAGCAGCAAACAAGGCAGAACTCGGTGTTGAAAGGGTAGAGCAAGATGTAGCCTTTCTGGAAGACCTTGCAAGCAGTTGTGTTTGGGCACCTGCACAAGGCGGTCTCGTTTCCTGGAGCGAGAGAAGAAGAGGGCAACAATTAAAAGGGAGATGACCTGAATTTCATGGCCATCTTTGGAGCTCTGTGTGTGCGGGAATGGCTTCTGTCTTTGTATATCTTGGAAGTGATGATCAGTAGGAAGTGATCAGCTCTCATTCTTCACGGTTGTAAGCATTCAAAATAACACAATTCCTAAATATTTCTTCTGGTGAAACCAGAGGTACTAACTGAGAGATACATCCCTGCTTTCACAGCAGAGCCTCCTCACCCTTGGAATATTAATTTCTCCTTATCTTTTTCCACACTCTTAAAAGCAGAACACAGCAACTCTGCAAGTTCCTTTAATCTAGCAGTCTTTGGCTTGCTGGGGGCTTGTGAATGTAATTGTCACTATGTGAATGAGAAAGGTTTTTCTTTTTCTTTTTCTTTTTCTTTTTTTTGGTGGCTTTATGTAGCAAGTCTTCCCCCTGCAGCACATCTGCTGAAGGCAACCTCCAGCAATAGGAAAGTTGCAGCATTTGGGGGAGCTGGATGAGACACACGGATCACTGAGACCAAGACCTATTTTCTCCCCAGAGATCAGTCAAGCAAGAGTAGGGATGTGTGGAAGAGGAGCCTTGCCTGCGAATCGCTGCTCCACGTCCCGTAGCTGAGACTCGATCTCCTCGTGAATGGAGTCGTTGGTCACCGCCAAGAGCCAGAGGAGGAGGTTGGTGGCTATGGTCAGCATCAGGCCACACCTGGGAGGAGGGAAAGGCACTTTCACCATGCGCTGCCCATCAAGATTGCTTACAATCTGGTCATGCAGTCACCTGCCATGAGGGGCTGCCCTCTGTTTCTTGTTTATTTGCGTGCAGATGGATGCAAACACGGTGCTTTTTCCCCTTTTGACCCATGGCCATTGACATACAACTTTGCACATGCCAATCCGACTGCGTGCTCCCATTTGACCATTTGCAAAGGAGCAGGGCAGCCAACACCTGGCTCGGTAGCTAATGCAAAAGTGGCCTCAGCCTGGCAGCAGTTACTGGAAGAAGGCTGAGATATTTCCCAGTACCTGATGTGGAACCCAGGAATAGGAATGGGGAATTAACCCTTGGACCATGCAGTGCAAAGGTCTGTGGGGTTGGGAGGAACTAACAGGCTTTGTAACTCTTCCAGGTGCAACTGAAGACCAGGGGGAGCCGGTGAGCTCAGGTGCATGGCAGRAGGATGAGTTTAGCCAAGTCATAACCTAGTTTTTGTGTGATGCAGAATATAAAGAGCTTGCGTAAGATCAGGTGAAGACAGGTCTAGCAAGAGAGCTCATAAACAGAAAGGAAAAGTTTCCCTTCAGAGAAGAGTGCAAAGTCTTTTCGCTGTTCCTCGTACCTGGTGAGGTTGTGCTGGACTTGAATGCAGTCCTTAGAGTGATGCCATAGGAAAACAGCCTGCAAATCAGTAACAACAAAGACRTGAGCAGGACGAAGCCAGCAGCCCGCTGGTGGGGAGCAGTGGGTGCGAGGGTGCGTGTTCCAGTGGGAGCAAAGCAGCCTCTGCATGAGCCGTGTGGGCACCTGCATTTCGGTGTTGGCCTGGGTGCTAGTGTCCCTAGGTGACACCAGKGTGTGTGTGAGACCTCACCTGATGCCAGAGGAGGTCTGGGGGATCTCCGTTTCTCTGCCTCGGGCATKAGCATTTGTTGCTGAGATGGGAGCTAGATGCTTTTCAAATACAGCTTTGGGCTTGGGCAGGAAGGGGGAAGAGCGTTATTGTCAGTGAAGGGTTGCAAAGGGTGTGAAGCATTTATGAGAGCAGATGGTTTTGTGCGGAGGGGTAATGAATAGAGCAAGGCTGGACCTGGGTAGGGAGACTGGGGCAAGAAGCTCTCCTTGGCCCAATCTGTGAGTTTCCTCTCCTTTCTCCCTACTTTAAAGTTTCAGAACACATTCCTCTAGATCCAACAGTACATCAGGTATTGCTAGAGAGATTTATTTCCAAATCTTATTTCTTTGTTATTTAAAACAGTACCTGATAATACTTTGCTCATGAGAATATCTCACATGCACCCACTTCCCCGCGTGCTCCCAACACCATGGCCTCCCAATGACAGGACAGAAAGACCAAGGGACTCCCAGAGGGATAACGTGCAGTACCTGGGTGCTAATGAAAAGGATTTCGATGCAGGGGAACACAATCTGCACCTGGGATTTGCACTGGATGTGGATGACACTGTAGCCAATCTCAAAGACGTTCAGGAGGACGCTGAAAGCACCAAAGAGCAGTAGGGATCCTAGGCAAAGGACAAAAGCRYCAATAAATCAGCAAAGACATGACTRTGGAGGATATGATCCCAGCTTGGGTTTGGAGACTTTGTGCCTCTTGGATTTGAGAGGAGCTGGAGGCCTTCCAGTTTGGAAGTCTCGYGATTTTGAGAGAAAAGGAGAAAGGAAAGCCTGATTTCTGAACCTGCTTTGGTGCTTTGGCTGCTTTGTTTAGGGTTCAGGCAAAGCAAGACATGTCTCTGTGCTTGGATGCAGTGTAGAAGGAGGGTTTTCAGCCTCTTCTATGCAATCTGAGGGGATGGAGGGAAGCTAAGAGCAGATGGAGGTTTCTGCCTTGCTGCAAGAGATCTGTCTGGCTGATTGTCTTGGCAATACCAGTCTACAGAGACTGCTTTTTACTGCTTCTCTCTGGGTTTAGACACCTCTCTGCAACTTTAAGTGCTGAGGTCTCTTGCAGTGGTATTCCCCTTAGTTTTCCATGCTCAATTAACAAGACAGGGCAGTTTAGAGCAGCATCGTTTGACCAAGCTGAGCGGTTGTGGTGAACACTTGATGGAAGATCTCCAAGGAAAGCTTGRCTGTCGCTGGGACTTGAGTCACTGGGCAGGAATCTTCCCTTAGAAACAGGGCTGCTGTGATGTTAAACAAGGGCGAGGGCAGCGTGGGGCTGCTGACATCACGGGAGGGTAAATGCGGAGGTTCTTTSCTTGCTTTGCAAAGCGATGGGCTGAGCATGGGCTTTGGAGTCGCTCCAGCTGCCTTGAACCCACGCTCTGCTCTTGCAGGATGCAGGAGTCCAGGGTTTCTCATTTGCACCTCACAGCCCTTATGTTTCTCCCCTCCACCACCCCTTTTTTGGTTTGTTTGTAGGTTGGAGTGTTAGGGAACCTCAGCAAACCTGCATTCCTAGTGCTGGCCTGACTCCCCCAGGTAGTTGGTTGAGGTGTGGGACATGGAATCGACCRTTCTTAATATCTCTGCCCTGTGCTCCGTTGCTGGGCGGTGGGTGAGGAGCCTCCCTTGTGCTTGGGGCAGGAGGCACAGAGCAAGATTCGGTGGGGAGGCTGACGGGAAGCCCAGCCCCAGGCCTTGCTGGCTGCTCTGGTCCCTTTGTGTGGCACCAGCTTCGCCTCCGTCATCCCCTCATCCKCATGACACAAGCTTGCAGGAACCCGGGGAGATTCCCAGTGTCCTAATTACATCTCCCTTGAGGAACTTTCTCTTTCAGAGCTAAGGAAAGGATTTCCTTGTCTTCCCAGTGCCGGGAGAAGGCAGGAAACGACACATAAAAGGCCAACTTACCCCTCAGCCAGATGGGCCCRGCGTGGGCGTCGCGGTGCAGCACTGCGTGCGGCTGCCGGCTGGTGCCCAGCACGTAGTAGATGATCCAGCACAGGCACAAGACCTTGAGGATGGAGAGCAGGATCCAGACGTCGGCCAGMGTGATGGCCACGTGGTTGAAAATCATGCTGCTGAGGAAAGCGCTGCCCAGGAACACCACGTTCATGGCCAGCAGCCCCGAGAAGAGCTGCCCGGCCTTCTGAGACTGCCTGTCGCCCTGCACCAGCGAAGAGCAGTGCCGGTAGAGCCAGGACTTCTCGTAGTGGATGGTGGAGTGGTCGGGCGCAGCGGAGGCCGGCCGGTGGGTGCAGTGGTGACAGGGCTTCTGTCTCGAGACTTTGTTGGCCAACATGGCTCGGCCGCCTGGGGGTCCCCTGCCATGGTGAGCAAARAGGGAGTTAATAGGGCTGAGGATGGCGAGGGGCCTGCGGAGAGGTTTTGTGCTTTGTTATAGAGACCACTCGCATGGTGAATTTGGAGGTCTCAGCCGCCTGCGTTTTGGGCCTCTTCAAGGCTTACCCTTGARCACAAGGTGAAAGTTGTCCTTCAAAGACCTTCCCTTGGCTGTTTGGCAGCTTCTTCCCTCTCCTGAAGCTGGATGAGGAGGAAAAGAGTTTGGTGTTAAGCCCAGATTAGGTATTAATAATGTCCCTCTGAACAGGTAACTGCAAAGCACTGAGGAAAAGCCCTTCTGTCCAAATCTGTCCTGAGAAACCTGCGTTAAATTGGGTATTTGATGCCTCTGCCTGGCACTGYGGGTACTCAGAACTGCTGGTACCGGAGGTGTGTTCCCGGGCGGACCTTTCCCACCTCCTCTGCACACAGCCCCGGATTCAGCTCTCGTCCTTTTCTCTGTTGCTGTAAGGATTAGCTGGAAACACTGAACAAGCTCAGACCTGTTCAGAGCTGTTTGATTTAGGGGTGATGGGTCTGACTTCTTCCTTATGTTTCTAGACTGTGTGATTTACACAGCACCCCTGGGCACGGTCACACAAGTGTGACCGAACTGGAGAGAGGCAAAAAAGCATCTGGAAACATGAAGCCAAGATTTGGGGAAGAGACCCAGCCTCCCACCCACAAGGGCTGGGATCTGGACAGAATTAACACCTGGCTCGTTGCTTTTTCTACCTTTAGTTTGGGCTTTGGAAAARCAGGGAGGCACAAGCATCTCAGCACAGAAATTTGAGGGATTGGCCCAGATAAAACATCCAGATCCTGGCAACTTTTCCAGCTTTTTGAAAAAATCACGGCAGGACCGTGTTTCCCAGGACGAGGACGTCTCGTTGCTCGCTTAGAGGACCAGGCGGGACTGGCTTTGCTGCAGGCTCAGCTTATGGGAAAAGCTGCTTTCTCTCCAGGGAGCATCATGAGTCTGGATGCGGTGGAGGGAAACAGAGCCCTTGGACTTTGCTGCTTGGTGGGGAGGGGAATGTCACCGTCTTAGGGCTTTGGGTCATCTGAAAAGTGCCCAAATCTCTGTGCTTCCCTCTTCCCTTTGATCTATGGGGATTCAAATTGYACCTTTCGCAGTGCGGGGGGATCCTGGTCTCTCCCCCTTTCGGCTCCAAAACGCCCATATTCTGGCAGGACAGGACCAAATGCCCACCCCGCTATCAGACCTTAACCAGCCCACTCTGGCAAGGGAGAGACCCCGCGATGAGCAGGAGACAGAATCACATCCAGGAGGTGCCCAGACACCCACGCAAGGTCCCAAGCAGCAGCCGCCTCCTTGGCCCCAACCCCTCGAACCGGAGCCAGGAGCAGCCGAATCCCAGCCCTTACCTCCGTGCCGCCTCCTCCGGAGCCGCCGGCRCAGCCTGGATTGCGACCAGGGCTCAAACCACCCGCTCGAAGGCCACTGGGACGCGCGTGGCTCTCCGGGACCGACCGGGGCGATGGCAGAAGGCAGCAGGACTGTTCCCTCCCAAGTGTGGCCTCTGCTCCGAGTCCATTGATTTTTTTTTTTCTCCCGCCTTGTTTACTTTAAGTCTATTATTGTCATTATATTAATTACTCAGTGAGAAGCTCTTAGCTCCGCTAAGGGCAGCCAATGGGGAACGGCTCCTTTATAGACCTGCTGAGTTGCCCCATGTCGATGGCTTTGGCACGGCCTGTGCCAACTGGTAAAACCACAAGCCTCGGTGACTAATTTGTGCTGGGATTTGAGCAAGTTGAGGGCTAATCTGGTGCAGGCTTGTTCTGGGGAGCAGAGCTGGGGGCACTCAGCCAAGCTGCTTTGGCTGCAGTCCACTTAAATTTGCCTCTGCCCTGGTTTTAGGTAGGTCCTAAGGTGTTTTATCTCAATATGTGCCCCTACTCTGTGCATTTTCCTTTTCCTGGCCTGGACTGACCTGCAAGACACTTGGTCCAGAGACAGAATTAAGTGTCTCTGTCCAGAGCCAGCGTTTCTGCATCAGTGAGATGTGAGGGGCTGCAGGCTGGCTGTGAGCACCCCATGTCCCCATGTCAAGGCCAGAGGGACCTTTAGGTGCTGGCAGTGGGACTGTGACCTGGGAAAGAGCAGTCCCGGTGTGTGTGGTCTTGGGGATGGGGCAGATGCTGGGAGCTCCTGTGCTGGAGGCACTTGTGCAATGAGACACCTGGAAATAGGTCCCCAAAGTGGCCAGCACAGAGCAAAGGAGAGGGCAGAGATGCGAGTCCCTGCAGTGCAACGGGTCCAAGCTGACCTGAAGGGCAGACTCAGGGTCTAGCCTGGGTGAGGGACCACATGGGTCTGAGGCTCTTTTGGAGGAAGGCTGCTCCTCCAAGTGCTCGCTATGACCCATTAGTGCTGCCTTTTGGCCAGACCCTGGTGTCCAAACCTCGTGGCTGTGTGGAGCCCACGGTGCTGTCCTTGCTCCTGCCATGGGCTGAGCTGATTTCCATCCTGAGATGACCCGATCCCTTGTTTTGTGGCTGGCAATGGGGCTTGGCTGAGCTGCTGAACCYGGAGGCTGCTGGAGAGGAGCTCTTTGTGTCCCCCGGGATGAAGCCCTGAGMCCTGGACTTCTTGCAGCTGGCAGAGACGCCGGTCAGGAGCTTGGAGCCGTGAAGCACTTTTAGCAAGAAACTGATAGGGAGAGGAAGGACTGGAGGAGCGTGACGGCGGAGGCCAGAGGTTATCGTGCCATGGGATGTGACGAAAGAGACGGAAAACAAAGCGCAGGGGCAAAAGGGGCCCTTTGCTGCTGGGGTGAGGGCTGCCCGTGCATGCTGGGGCAACCGTTGCGCTCTACATCTAATCAGCAAAGCCGTCGTGTTTAATGTCTGACCAGGCCTTGCATTGGTGCGGTGAAGCCAGGGTGTTTAGTCCTGGGCAGGTTGTTTCATGACTACCTGTGGTAAGATCCCTTCTGCCTTCCCGTAAGAACCAGCAGATGCTTGGGAATCTGCTTGGAGACCATGGCCTTGTGCCTTGCTTTGCTGCTCCGGGATCTTCTGTGGGCTGCTGGCCTCTACCTTGGGTGCCCGGATCTTTTCGTGACCCTATGGAGAGTTAACAGGGAGTTGGGATCCCCARGGCTATTTGGTGGCCTCTTTGTTGAACAAACCCAGTGATTCACATGGGAGATGTGGACAAACCTGGCTGTTTTCAGGGTATTGGGCCTTAAATTGGGGTGACTCTGCAGAGTCGGGAAATAGGCTGAGGGTCTCAACGTATCTTGGAGGAAAAGGAGTTTGGATGAAATCTGAGGTTCTTCCATTAAAGATGGACCTGAAATAAAACTCGGGTGTTCGCACGTGCCCCAGTGGTCTTGCCAATAGGGCTGCACGTACAGGCTGTGAACAGAAGGCCTCCTTCATGGCCTGACTTGCCCTCTGCAGATCTTGGAGGTGGGACAACGTCCCTGGAAACCCCTGGGACACCGGCTTAATCCTGCAAATCTGCCCTCCGCTCCGGGATCACCACAGTTTAAGCTTGTGTCAATACATTCAGGCTAACCAAGAGAAGCAACCGTTAAGCAAAAACGTGGACAGCAAGGCCCGGGAGAGGGGCGGGAAGGGAGAGGATGGGTTGAACAAACCGGCTCAACCCTCTAGACGTAGGTGGCCCAAATGGCCGCCTTGCCGTGGGGCGGAGGAGCCGCCCGTGCGCGGGGCTGCRGGACGCCGCTCGCCGCCAGGCCTCGCGAGCAGCCTTATCTGCGCGCTGAGCCCCGAGAACGCCCAGGCCGGGCCAAGCGGATCTGCAAACAGGAGCCGAGGCGGAAGGAGGTTCGCGCCCGGCCGCCCTGTTTGCCCAAAGGCCTCCTGAGAAAGGCCGCGGCGGCCCCCGCCCTTCCTTCCCCGCCGCCGATAACCGCGCGCCGGCGTGCGGGGCCGCGTGCCCAAGGGCGGCCTCGTCCCACGGGAGCCGTTCCGATGTGGAGGCGAGCGCCGTGAGGAGCCTTCCTCCCCGCCCACCCTCCATTCTCCGGCCTCTCAGTGCCACCGGGAGGCTCCTTGCCACCGTTGGGGTCTCCTCCTTGGTCCTTGGGCGCTGTGCCTCCATCACCAGCTCCCATGCGGGCAAAGCCAAGAGCCTGGTGGGCTCTTGGCCTCTCGGGGCAACGGTGGCCCTTGTCCCCAGCCCCGCGACCTTCYTGACGCGTCCGCTTTCCAGCTGCCGCACAGACAGGTAACCATTAACTCTGAGCCCTCCCCTGCCCCGGCACACCTTGGGRCAAAGCAGATAAAGGGATTATTATTATTATTATTTCTTTGTGGTTTTTTTTCCTCTAATAAAACAAAACTCACCCTCAAATAACATGATTAGGAAGCAGGGAGGAAGGGATGAAAAACCCTGGTGRGGATGGACGGTGGATCCATTTTGGCCTTCCCGCTTCCTCCCTGAGCAGGGATTTCTGGTGTCTCTGACTTGCGCCCACGGGGGCTGGTGCCTCAGGCCTGGATTGGGGTCTCCTGTGGTACCTGGTGCTCCATGACCTTGGTGGGAGWGGGGTCCTGCCATGCCCACTCTTTGGGAAGCCACGGGGGCTTCCACACCCAAGGGAGCAAACCCGGGAACCCYGCACGAGACACCAGAGCCCCAGGGCCACCCATGTGGGCTCCTACAGCTCTTGGTTTCCAGCAGCTGCTGTTCCAAGAGGTGCCACGAGGCCCATCTGTGTCCCCGTCCCTTGGCACTGGGCTGAGGCGGGCTCTGCAGCGGGGGCCGCTGCACCAGGACTGCTGGATCGGGCACTGCCTGAGGCTCCGGGCACAACAGCTGCCCTCTTGGACAGCCCTTTGCCACGAGGACGGGTGCAGGGGACAGCGGGTCTCTTGGCTAACAGGTCCCGTTCCTGTTGATTAGGTCCTTGGCATCTGGGGGGCTTTTCCCCCTCCCATAAAAGCCTCCATCAAGGGGCAACGTTGCCTGTTCGGTTGTGCTGCAAGGAGGTGCTGACGGAGGAGCCGCCAGTTCTGGCTGCTGCTGGGTGTGGAGGCTCCTTCCCTGGAGATCTTCCAGCCCAGCGGGATGCCACCCTGTGCCCTGGGTGTCCCTGCTGGAGCAGGGGGTTGTGCCTGCCTTGGCAGAGCTGGGTGCTAGGGGGCACCCAGCTTTGAGTCACAAGCCTGGGAGCTGCCTGGGCCCAGGAGTAGTGCAGGGAGCCTTGGCTGGTCTCCACCAGCCTCACGGATAATCCCTTCATGCTGATATGTCTGGGAAGACCATCCTTGAGCAAACAGCAGRTCTCACACTCGCAGTGGGGTTTTCATAGGCTTTGTTTTTTGTGTTGGTTCTTTTTTTTTGGCCGGTTGGGCTTGCATGGGTTCTATCCACCTTCTTGGGTGTTTAACTAGGGTTTGGTGGTGGCCGTTGCTCTATTTACTCCCCTCCCAAGGCAYAACTGGAAGGCAGAACAGGAGCATGGTCTTGCTCCTGAACCCCTGCCCTCCCTACACTTGTAGACAGGAGGTGTCTTGGGTCAGGAAGGGGCGACTGCAGAGATTGTGGAGTCCCCAGAGAGTCTCGTTTTATCCCAAATGGGCTGATCTGTGGTGGGACGTTTGGGCTCCTGCTCACTGAGCAGCCTGGAGGGGTTGATTTGGGATTATGACTGGCGTCGGTGCAGCCTGGGGTTTTCCTCACACCCATCCTGAGCTCTTTCAGCCCCAGAAATGCCCCTGCCCTTCCTCATCTCTGYGACAGGATGTCCCTCTTGACCCTGACATGGTGCATTGTTAAGAGAACCAGGGACCGGAAAGGATGTGAAGGGAAAAACCCAGTGTCCCCTCCCAGAGTAAAGCCGGTGGTGAAGAGTGTTTTCTGCCCTCCCCAGAGCTCAATGGCTTGATGCAAAACCGTGTAGGAATGTACGTAGGGCTGACGTCTGCGCACTGCCTGCGTCTCTCCTCTGACATAACCTGTGGTTTCTGCAGTTAAAATTAATAATGCTTTTGTTTTAGAAAAGGTGAAGTTCCTAGGGTTAGATTGTATCTCTATTAGGTTARTGCAATAAGAAAGTCAGACCTTTGGCTGGGAGAGGCTGCCTGGCCGTTCCCAGGCTCGCAAAGGGAAGGACCGACCCACCTTGGAGGTGCTGGATCAGTGCCTTGCCCAGGGGCAGGGGAAACGAGGGCTCACCCCCATCTCCCAGCCTCCAAACTGGGTGTGGGGCGAGCACGTGTGGAGGGTGAGGCTGTGGGGCTGCTGTCACGCAARGCAGAGAGACTGTTCCCTTCTGCATGGGAAAGCCGCGTTGGAAGGGGAAAGTGGTGTTGAAATGTGGACCCGGGCTGGCACACCAAGGGCGGAGTGTTGCGCTGGGCTCTCAAATGAAAAATCCTCTCRCTCCAGGTAGTGTGATTTCCATTTATTCTTTTCTTTGGCAGACACACACAGAGGCATCCGTACAAAAAGGCTCGCTGAGTTTTGACACGTCTGCGCGGTTCTTTACTTGTATCGTTTGAACCGTTGATGTCTTGGGGTACAGACGAAGGTGATTTGTGCTGTTTTGACACATGCCCTCCCAGCCCAGTTGCATTAGGCAGCATGGCCTTTCTGAGGCTCTGTTCTGACTCCTCAGAGGGCCCATTTTAACCCCTGCAGCCCAGGAGCCCTGCTCTGGAAGTCCCTGCAACCATACASTGGTTTATGGAGAGCTCCAAGCACCCAGAAACCCCTTTTCTGCTCTGTCTGTGCCACAAGTGCCTGGGTGCTGAGGCTGTGCTAACAGTATCAAGGCCTGCAAAGTCCTGGTGCAGCTTAAGCACATGGGAGATCAAAATGGGAGGCTGTAGCATTGGGTAGGTGTGTCGTATGGCACTGGAGGTCCCTGTGTGTGTGTTCACTATTACAGTGAAAATCAATAAATATTCTTTTTTCTACAAAAATGTTCATATATTAAAAAAATCACAATCTATTAAAAAAATAAAAGAAAAACAAGTCTCCTGATCATCTCCCAGACCATRTTTGCTATATGATCCTTATGGGTCTTGAGCCTTGGTTCAGGAAAATTGGAAGAAAAGGCATGCTTGAAACGATCCCTTGTCAGGGCCAACCCATGACCACATGGACGGCCCTTCTGTAGGGACTGTGCGTCCTTCTGAGAGAGGAGGCTGCACTGTGAAAACCTGTTCAGCAGCAGTAATGCCTTGCTGAAAAGGAAGGAGAACAGCAGGGGCTGATACAGGGAAGGGTGAAGAGGGCCAACACAGATGGGCAGTACAGAGGACAGATATAAAATGTTTCCCAAAGCCTTTTTGTGCTCACCAGGTCATTTTTCACATCTTTACAGGGGACTGGTTTCTGACTGGCCATAACAGAAGTTGAGTGGTTTCCCTTGCTTTGCCTTCCATGCCTGAGTTCTCCCATCCTACCCACTGGGTCTCAGAGTGCAGGCAGGATTGGGCCTGTTGCAGGCAGGCACTGACCCTCCGAAGGTGCTGAGCACCAACTGGAGAGTAAATCAGTGGCATGGAATGGACAGCTGGATCAGAAGGAAGAAAGAGTCTTTTGGAATGAATTATGTGCAATTGCCGTGATCCTGCACTGGAAACCTTCCTCTTCTCCCCTTTTTTCTCTTTAAGCTTTAAGAACTTAAAACACACACACATACACACACAAATAGCAAAAATAAAATCTGGACTATGTTTGGATGATCTTCACTGGCAGCAGAGAAATGATCCAACACTGCAAGGGGACATGATTCAGGCAGTGCTGTAGATTCCGGGGGATATCTGGGCAGTCTTCCAGCCCTGGGGTAGGGAGGAGGTGGATTTGCTGAAGAGAATTGAATCTTCCTTGCAGAAGAGTTCTCTAGGACGTGATGTAGACCTCCAGCAAGCTGGCCACCGCATGCATTCGATAGAAGATCCCAAAGGGCAGGCAAATGTCCACAATGGCCGGCCACATGGAATCACCATAAAAGTTCAGTTCTTTGTCATTGTCAAACTGGGGCCGGGCACCAAACGCTGGCATGATCCAGAGCTGTTTGGGAATAAGTGAGAATAATGTTGCAGTGAGAAAGATGTGTGGGGTAGTGAGCAGCTACTCCAGTAGCAGCAGTACACACAGTAGCAGCTACTGACAGACAAGTAGGGTAGGGAACTACAGCCTCTGGGGATCTCCTGGCTGCTCGTGAAATGGAAACTCCAATTAAAGCTTTCTCCTCACAGCAACTGAGATCTGCAACCTCATTTGGGCTCCTAGGCTGTGGGACTCAAGAGGAGTCACGCTGCTGTTTTCAAGAGAACACGGATTTTACTCCAGGTATTTGTCATTTGACAACCTTTTGGGGGAGTGTAAGAGGAGGGTTTACTGTATTTTATTCATTTTAATAAGGTATTCTACATTTCTGGTAATACCCAATAAAAATACTGAAACCGATTCTTGTTTTTTTACCTTCCAATTTTGTTTGATATTCCAGTGCTAACTGACAGCCTCTGTGAGCTGTGCCTAAAATATCCTTAGGCATATTACCCTTATTACCTCCTTATTGTCTCCTCCAGGGCAGTTGCTCTTACTTGTAAACAATAAGGAAATGAGACCTGTCTGCATATGCAGTATGAATTAGTTTGCAACCTGTACAGCAGAAGCAGGAAAAGGACTGTTTCAGCAGGGGCCACATCCTACTCTTCACAGATATTTCTCCCTTTCATTTACTTCCTTTTGCTCTCACCCAGAGAAACTTTTCTCTCCGCGTCTACTCACTATGATATTGCTCAGCAGGAGGAACATGGAGATCTCCCGTAAGAACTTCCTCCTCCAGTTCATCTTCTTGGGACACGTGAGGGACTGCACGAGCTCAGAAGGATGGACGGCTTCAATGCTGGGGAGAGTGCTGGGTGTCACGGTGCTTCCACTGTCAGGTACACGGAGGGACACCGCATTGACGTTGACAAAGGTGAGTCCATAGGGGTCCTTCTGGCGCASATCACGTTTGTGGTCTTCCTTGGGCGGTTGCCGATGGAGACCTTCAATAATGAAGATGTTTTGGAAGGTGTGCTGGGCAATCATCAGGAGGGCATAGGTAAGGTTGAGTGCACTGATAGCGTCCCTCGGTGTGCTGGCCACAATGGCCACAATGGAGTAGTAAGAAATTGCATATTGCCCCAAGGCAGCACCCATCAAAAGGGCCACGTCTAGGGTCCTGGTTGGATTCTTGTGACGATCCATGTCTCTCTTATCAAAGCGGTAGATGACAGAGCCACCAATGCAGACAAGAGACATGAGGCCCAGACAAACAATGTTGAAGACATAGTACATGGTGAGCGCTTCGTTCTTCTTGCTGGGTTCGTGGCTGGAATTTACCCGTACCTCATAAACAATAAGGACTCCCAAACCACTCACCAAGGTGATAAGGCCCAACACAATGCCTACAAAGAAGGTCCTTCGAAAGAGCCTGAACTTCAGGCGGTGAATGTGGTGGGAGTGGTGGTCTATAAAGCGTCCAACGTTCTTCCACATGACATAAACCATGGCAGAAGCAAAGAGACTGTACTCAATATTGAAGGGGTATAGCCAAAAATAGCCGTTCTTGAAAATCTGGCAGATTTGGCTGTTGCAATTGCATTCTTCAGTTGAGCCACTTCTCATTCCAGCTGGAAGAGGGGGGAAAAACACATAGATGCAGTGGTATTAAAGCAAGGAGACAACTTTTATTAACCACTTTGGAGAACTAGATAATTAGGATCAATGACAAACAAGACTGAGAATGAAGGATACAGAGAGCTTTGAGAACCAGGACACTTCAACCTCAGCTTTCTGGTACTTGTATTCCTTCTGAAGAAGCCTTGTGTTTGTTAGACAGATATCGATCAGATGAAACTTTCTTTCTCCCTTCCTTTCTTCATTCCTGTCYCATTTTCACAGGCCCATTCCCCTTCCTGACTCCTCTATGATGCAGGTTAGGAAGTGAATGTTAAAACCCAGCTTGCAGTTAATCAGCTGTGTTAAAAGGTCCTTCTACTCTTGACAAGCCCTCTGAAAAGGACAAAACTTTTGGCTTGCAGAAATATTTATACCCYGTGAGCTTCATCCCAGTGTCAGATGACTCTGCAAACAGGGAGATTACCTTTCATGAGCCATTTAAAGATTTCTTCTGTGACATTTTTCTTCAGCTTTGAATGTGCTTTGTGAACAGACTCGTCTGTCACTGCTGACATCCACACCGCTAAGTTTGTGGTCAGGGTCAGCATCAAGCCACACCTGCAAAAGAATGGGAAGGGCATAAGATGAAGGCAGTGGCTCGGGACCTCATTGCTTCTGTCTGTGTTATAGATGTGCACAGGTTCAGAGAGCTGTGGGAGCTGCCTGAARTTATGAGAGGACTGCGTAACAGTTAAGTCTAGAGATCCTGACTCTTGCTGTGCTGCTTTCTCTGGCTCCTCTCACTCTCTTCCTRCTCCTTGTCCACCCTGAGAGAATTATGTTGCATGATGTAATGAGGATTAGGCCTGAGCTCTCCTGTTGGTTTTCAAAGAGCCTCTCACTAGGGATTTAATAAGTCCCAGCTGGTCTCCAATGGGTCCATTCTTGCAAAAATGGCTGAGATCTTATTTCTTGTTCGTTTACCCTGATGATTGCCTGCTGGCATCACTATCTTTCCCACGAAAGGAGGTCAGCTATAAACCATTTAATACAATTCTACTTGAATAATGCTTGTGCTCTTGAGTTGGATCCTCGCTTTACTAGATTCASAAGAGACTTAGGACTGTCTGCAGAGAAATTCAGCAGTCTTTAGCTGTGGCCAGCATTAAGATGCCACTATTCCCTGTTGCATCTCAGCTGCATGAAAGTTCAGCAGGTTTGCAATGGCCCAGTCTTCCCAGGCTGAGGGAATTCAGAGCACTACACTCACCTGGTAACGTTCAGGTGTGCATGGACACAATCTTTGGCAGAGATCCACAGGAAATACGTCTGGCAGGGACAAGATAAGAAATGGTTATTTCAAACAAAGCAAGAAAGCAAAGGCTGCCCCTTTGAGGTAGACACCTTCATGCTCAGCAGAGAGCAAGCTAGAGCCTCCTTCATGATGGCCCAGCTGGGCCAGGTCTGTTAGCCCATAACCCTGGTGACTTGGTCTGAGGGACATGTTCTGTCCTTGCTGTGCTCCTTCTGCCCAGTCCTGCTGCCATTGCTCCACCCATGCCCAGCCTTTGTTCCTATCTAACTTGTCCCTATCTGACCTCTTTGGAGTTGGCCCAGAGCTGGTGGACCTCTATGTAGGGACTGCCCTGCCTTTCCTGTCGTCTTCTCTGTCTCTGCTTTCTCATGGGAAAATAAACTGGCTGGCTGGACCAGAGTTTGGGGCAGGCCATTCTGCTATGAATCAAAATGTCACAGGATGGGAACAAGTTTGAGCCACTGTCTTGAAGAGGGTTCCCATGGCTGGTAGTTGCTGGATCAGCTGGAGGGGCAGATGTTTTCCCAGGTGAGTTGAGTGCCCTATGAGACCAGAGCTTCTTCCTCTGTCTCTCTACCCTGCCCAAGACAGAACACAGCCGTCTCACCTGGACGGTCACGAATATCGCTTGCACAATGGGGTAGATGATTTTGATAGCAGACAGGCAGCTATAGAAGCTGGAGTAGTATCCTATTTTGAACACATCCATGACAAGGCTGAAAATGGCAAACAGGATTAGGCCTCCTGTTGAGGAATCAAAATATCTCTAATTAGATGAAGTTATGCACATGTGAGCAATGCAGACATGCAAGGAGGAAGAGGAGCTGTTGCTGTAGAGAATCTTTGTTTCTACTCTAGTTTTTCTTCTCCCAAAATTCAAATATTCTTGCTGTCACATTTTTTCTTAAGTCATATTATATTTTAGGTGAGGAGGGACTTTGAAAGTCATCTAGTTCAACTGTCTACTCTGAACAGGGCTAATGTTTTTTGCAAGAGAAAATGGCAAGGTGGGGAAGGAACCTGGTGTTGCAAAGCCCCAAGAGCCCTTGGATCAGAGAGGATATTGTAGTGATGCTAGTGGAGGGACAAGGAACAAACTTTCTGAGGTAGCTTACGATGCTTASAGAAGGAAGGGCATTATATGGGTAGTAACTAATGTGCACATGAACCGTTCTTCCTGCCTCTCACTTGCAGCCCTAGCCCCACGGAGAGCTCCTACCTCTCAGCCAGACAGGTCCTGCGTGGGAATCTTTGCAGAGGATGGCGTCTGGGCCCCGCGAGGTGCTGGCGAGGTAGAAGATGATCCACACGATGACGATGAGCATCATGACGGTCAGCAGGAAGAATACATCGTAGTCGTGCACGGCGATCTTATCGAAAGCCCCACTGCTCACCAGCGTGCAGGCCAGCAGGGCTAGGTGCACGGCCAGGAGGATGGAGAACATGCGGCCACCCTTTTTCCACACTTCCTTGGAGGCAGGAGGGGAAGGGTGATGCTGGTGGCTGAAAGAGTGTGTGTGGCTTGAAGCCAGGCTGGCTTTTTCAGCCTTGTGTCCAGAGCCCATGCTGGAGTTTTGGCGTCTGATCTCGCTGTCCTTCCGCGCAGGTACCTCGGTCATGGTGTGGCTGAAGCCGTAGCTGAGGGTTAGCACTGTTGGGAGAAAAAGCCCATGAATGAGAAGATCCCTTCAGTTTGACTAGCCCAAGGCTGGGCCGAATGCAGGACACGGGATGAGGAAGAAAGGATGTGTCAGACGAACAGGGAAGACTGAGACAGCAAGTGCAGGAGGAGGGATGAGCTCATTTTCAACCTTTCTCTCTCCATTTGCCCGAAGGCTGTTTTTCTTGCCTATGATGCTCTTGTCTGGGGGAGATCCCAGGTTGGCCTAACAACGTGTGCCTGATTTGTCACACAACATCTAGGTGTTTATTGATGTAAGATACTGGAAAAGTACCAGAAAAACACTCACACMATCAAATATCCTGGGGCAAGTGGCCAACGTGGTTTGATTTCTACACGTCAAACAAAACATTCAGAGAAAATATCGTACTTCCTGGCTAAGAAAAGGCCCCTGAAAGGTAAGAAAGCCCTGAGCACATCATGATTTATGTCAGTTCCTGTAAAGACGTGAACTCTCCCTGCTCCCTCTAAAACCCATTGTCTGTGACAGACTGGGTATTTCATTGTAGGACTATGAAAGGCATTTAAAATAAATAAATAAGTAAAGAGTAACTGTTTTAACTGTTTGAACTAAGTCTTTTCACTCACCTGTTCTGCTGCCCGGAACCCAAGTCYCAGCTCTTGCCAGGCTGAGACGTTTCCCTTTGCTGAAGCTCGGTCAGCCGAAGAATTTATACCCGTTGGGATGTCTCTGTGATTTATACCATCTCTGGAGCTGATATCGCTGCTTCACAGGCTTCTCGGAGAGACTCACATGATCCATTTTGTGCAATAGCTGATTTTAGGGAAGCAGGAGAGAGATGAGGAAATCAGSGTTATTTACCCAGGATGGGCATGAAGTGAACTGCACCTAAGCACATCTAAGGAGAGCGCAGCACAGCCTGGACCACTCTGCTGCAGGGTCACGGTCTTCACAAACAGAGTAAACCCACCCTAGCACTTCCATCTCCCTGAAGGGACAAGCTCTTCTCGTCCCTCCAAAGAAGATGGTTTAAGTAATTAGTGCACAAAAAAAAAAAAAAGTTAATGTTTTGGGGTTTGGCTTTCTGGTTAACGGAGTATGGTAAATATTAAGCCTCTTCCTGTTCAATTTCATTAATACGCTCTGAGCTTTCCCCATGCAGAAAAATCTACAAGCAAAAAGAAGAAATTTGCTCTCGTCCTTATTCTGCACCAAGGGCAGCTCAGTCTTTTCCCACATTGCCAGTAACAAGGCGGGTGCAGTACTAGAAGGAAGCGGGGTCTGGAATCCACAYTCCCCTTTGCTGACACGCCTCCTATGAGTTTTTGGCATAGGATGATGTTCCCAGCCCCCGGCAGAGKCCCAGAGTGGCTGAGGCTGGCAGGGACCTCTGGAGATCACCTGCTCCAGGAGGTTGCCTGTGTGCAAGGGGAGCAAGAGCTGATACAAAACACGAAACACAAATTCACCTGTTYGTCAGGATGGAGTCCGGGAGAAAGCTTTTGCTCAAAACATCTCTTATTGTCACTGTTACATTTCCGTGAGGGGGGTGGGGGGCCCAGAGGACCTCAGAGTGCTTTATCCTTTTAGGAACATGCCTTTTTTTTGAGATTCCCTCAAAAATTCCCTGCTGTTTGTCCCCCTCTGGGGCAGGTTGCAGAAGGAGGGCTCTTTGCTGTGTATTTTCTCCGTCCCTTTCCTGCCTGTTAAYCCCAATGCTCCTTCTGGCAGTGCTGCAGAACCTGCCCGTGCTGCCCAGCGGAGACCCAGCGCCAAACCAGCGATCCTGGTACTGGACATGGAGCCCCTTGCTCTCCTGTGCAGGCCGGGGAGACCTTAGTGTGACTTTCCCGTGCTGCCACCAGCCGGCTGCCACCAGCACTACGGGCACCTGGGCTCAGCTCATCCCTATGGGTTGTTCTTTTGGGTGAGGRACTCCTTTTTTTCTCAGTCTGTACCCGGCTCAGCCTTTCCCAGGGGAACCAGACCCCTGAGCAGTGAATCGGAACTGATAATGTCATCTTTGGAGACTCTTTTAGGAATAGGCTGTAGAAGCCAGAGGTTTGGAGATCCCTGGGCTAAAATGCCCTAATTTGTCTTCCTTTGTACTTAACATCCAGCAACAGGGAAAACAACCTTTACTGCCCTAGGCATCGGTCCCAGTCCCTCCGGGACCCACGATATRTGCGTAGTAACTCTAATAAGCTTAATTAGTAATAACACAAGAATCATTAAACAGTGATGAACTGTAGGCAGTGCTGCTCTGCTGCTGCTCTGGAAGGAGCCGAGCAGCAAATGCCTCCGTCTCGTGTGTCCGTGAGGGCTGAGCCGGTGGGCAGAGTCGGTCCCTGTGAGGGTCCCCAGGCAGGGCACGGACCCTCCTGCCCTGTGTATGGGTGTCCCCAGGCAGCCGGGAGAGTGACCCAATGTTGGTCACTCTGGGGCTTGTATAGATGCACCTGGGACTGCTTTTGGGTCACCCTTCTGCTCTCTTGGAGTATTTCCTTGCTTCAAACAGAACGTGCTTTTCTCTCCTTCTTGCTCTCTCTTTTCATGCTTCTCTCTCCTTCCTCTTCACCCTATCCCCTATCCCCTTCCTTTTCTCTGCTGCTGTTTCACAGTCTTTCCCCTTTCCCTCCACCCTCTCCTCCCTTTTTCACCCATCTGCTCCGTCTCTCCTTKCCCTCTCCAAGGCAAAGTGTTCCCTGTCGCAAGGCCTCAGTGGAAGAGGCAGAGGCCATCCCTTCTGCAGGGGCAGAACAYGCAGGTCCTGCTCGAGACAGGAAATTCCTCCTCGTGACGCCGTGTCCCGCGGCTTGCGGTTCACCGCTCAGTGCAATGTGCACCGACAGTCGTGTGCCGCGGTCAGCGTCCGTGCTCCGCTTGGCCTCTCCCGACAGCAGAGGGTGCCCCAGGCCCAGGAATCTCGGGAGATCCAGCCCTGGGAGCATCCAGTCCTCCTAGGAATGTTGTGCAGGTGTAAAGGAAGCTGGACGCCAGGCACTGTTACACATCACAGCAGAGCTCCCAAAGCACCGGACAAGCAGCTGCAGGGGAAGAAGAGGCGATCCCAGGGGTGCCCTGGGTTGTCGCAGATTGGTGTCAYGCAGCTTGTTGTGATTCTCTGCAGAGCCCAGCGGGCGCAGGAGGGAGCACAAGGACGGGGGAGGCTGCTGGGTTTCCTGCTGCTGAGTAACCTCAGGGTATCTACATATTGTAATTTTGTACCAGCAAAAACTGGACAAAGAGCCCCCTCTGAGCAGCTCTGACACTGGAGCCAGCCTCCAAATGCCCCTCTCTGGCTCTGCTTTGACGGGGTTGTGAGTGCTCCACCAGCCCCTGTTTCTTCCTGCACTAGTTTAGCTCTAGGACCCTGCTGATCACCACTCATAGGGGCAGCGAGGGTGCCTGGGGGGTGTTGGTGAAGCCTTGGCCCACGAGACGTGCTCCCTTTGGGGACATTTAGGGCCCCGAGGAGCTGCTGCCGCCTGGCGCTGCGTCGCCGGCGCTGGGCTGAGACGCTGCCAGCCCGAAGCAGCGAGGCTGCTTAATTGGAGCTCTCAACGCRCCGCGGAGCTGGCGCCCGAGCGGCGCATTGTGAGGAGCGGCAGCGCCCGAGGGCGCGCGGGACCCGGCGGAGCGTCGCAGAGCCTCGCCGGCCGGGCTCRGAGCAGTCCCTGCCTCCCGGGCAGCGCTTCTCAGGTGTCCTGGAGCCGCGGGCGCTGCGGCAAGGCGAGCTCGGCCCCGCCGGCAGCTCCCCCTTCCCCACGTCCATGCCCGTCCTCTGAGCCCCCTTGGGCGCCCGCTGCCCCATGCGCTCGCCTGGGGACGGCTTCGCACCATGAACGACCAGTACCACCGAGCGGCCCGGGATGGCTACCTGGACCTGCTGAAGGAAGCCACCAAGAAGGACCTGAACTCGCCCGACGAGGATGGCATGACCCCCACGCTCTGGGCCGCCTACCACGGCAACCTGGACGCCCTGCGCCTGATCGTGAGCCGAGGGTGAGCGCTGACGCCCGCGCGGGGCTCTCCTCCATGGGGTGGAATAGGGGGACCCCGTCTTTCCCCTTCCTTGCTTGTGGGTCAATATGGGCATGGGAGCCCTGGGAGCCAGCGGCTTCAGTCCCTCTTAGCCCCTCTCCTGCCCTCCTGTTATTTTCTCTCCTCTTGCTTTGAGACCGATCCAGYGCTCCCRGTGCGTGTGGATCAYRGAGGGTTWTGGCAGTTCTGTCCACCCCATAACYACATTGCGGGGCTGCCCCGAGCCCTGGCCGAGCTGGTATGTGGGACTGCCCCCTCCACAAGGGCTTTGCAGGGCTCACTTGGCTCCTGTAGCCTGCAGGTCCAAAAGCCAGAGCCTAAAAATGCCCTTTTAAGTCCAGGGATGGAGAGAGTAGGTGCTTCTATTGCAGGGAATGTTTCCAGGCAGGAGAGATGGGGGCTGTGCCAGCTGGCAGGCGGTGATGCTGGTTCATTTAACCTAAAGTGAGATCTGAGTATGTGACCTAACGGCAACCCGTTGTGCACCTGAAGGAAACGCAGGAGTCTGTGTCTGCTACGAGCAGCTTTGGTTAAGGCCAGGCCCCCACGGGGCTGCTTGTTGCTGACATGTCTCTTGGTCCCCCTCTTGGGCTGGGAGGTCTCAGCTGTGTAGATGTCTGGGGCCGTAAGCATGGATGTGATGGGGAGAAGGGAGTGGGGCTGAGAGGGCTTGTCAGAGCAGAGGGCTTTAGGTTTTGGTGGAAACTGGCGGGGAGGTCTGTGCTAAGGCCAGATCTGCTGCTGCCAGCTCCAACCTGAGCAGCTCCTGGTCTCAATGTCCTCCTCTTGCAGCATCTTCCAGGCCTTCCTTCCTGCTCCAGGTACCTTCTCCAGACACCTCATCTGAAGGGAGGCCTCAGCCCTCTGCTGAGCTCAGTGACAGCACGGACCTTTCTTTTGCTTTCCCCCTTATACCAAAGCACACTGCTGAGTTTGGATGCTAGGATGTGCATCCCGCTGCCCGCATCCCCTGCTCCGCTTCGCGCTGGGGCTCGGCAGGGCCACCAGCTCCACAGTGGAGACTTCCCTGCGTGCAGCTCCAGCCTGGGATGGCAGCTCTCGTCATCCGTGTGTCCGTGGGCCTGTCGAGAGGTCCGTGGTGCAACAGGAGTGCACTCAGGGGGGCAGGTTGTTTGGCATCCAGCGCTCCCCGCTGCAGCGTCCCCGGGAGCCCGCTCTCCCCTCGCCACACAGCCCACGGGCTGCTTTTCTGCACAGGGCCCCTTTTATAAATTCATTATAAAAAGGTCCTAGCAGACATGTCTGGGTGCGTCGTGGCTGCTGCTTAATTAACAGCCTCATATATATTTGCTGATGACAGGGAAAATAGCCTAGCAGATGCCCGGTGCCCTTTACGTGATGGATGGTGGACGAAGCCCTCGTCCACAGGCTGCAGCATGRATTGGCGTCGGAGCGTTTGTCTCTGTCACATCCTCACCCACAACCAGGCAGAGACCAGAGAAGCCTCCGGGGTCGTCGGTGCAGGGCTCTGTGCTCCCGGGAGCTAATTTTGGACTCAAAAGCCTCCAAAACAGGGTTAGGAGCTGCTGGAGTTGAAGAAGCCGAGTTACCCAGGCTGATCATCCAGGAAGGTCCTTGAATTGTCCCTCCTGGGACTCGTCACTGCGCYGAAATCCCAGCAGAGACATCTGTGGTCTCGGCTGTCACAATATTCCCCCTCTGCCGAGGACGGGGCTTCTCCTGGAGGCAGGGGCACACGGGCAGGCCCAGGGCAGCGGTGAGGGGGGATCCCGGGGCACAGGGGCTTCTAAAACACCCTCGTGTAGCTCTAGGGCCCAGAGGAGCTCGGAGCGCGTCCCCTTGGTCTCGGTGCTCCGTAAAGTGGCAGCTGGGGCCAGGATGTTATGAAACAGCCCAGCATGGTGAGGGAGGCCGGCCAGGAGGGGCCCTGAGCGAGGGAGGCCAGGAGGGGACATAAGGGGCACGAAATCTCTGTTCTTCATTGCCGTGCCTTGTTGCGGGCCTGGCTGGTGGCTCGTTGGGGTTAGCTAAGCACTGCCGAGGGCCTGAGGTCCTGAGCGAGGGGCCTCACGATGTGTCCGCACATTTGGCACGTTGTATCACAGGGCAAGAATTGCGAAGGGGGGATAAGGTACGAGGGTGCTGCTGGTGTGAGGACACGCGGGGAAGGTTGGTCATTTCAGCTGTCGTGGAGCAGACTCGGTGCTGTGTCCGTGTCGGAGCAGGGGAGGCTTCGTAGTGGCCACTGATTCGCCTGCGTCTCGGTGCCACCTTCGGATGGGACAGAGCGAGCGGATGGGATGGAGGGGTCAGCGGTGGCTTCTCCTTGTTACTGACACAAAAAGCCTTTTTCTTCCTTCTGGCCRGGCTCCAGGGAGGGACACAAACTCAATTAACGTGATGGCTGGGAAAAGACAGGCTAATTGGCATTTGGTCCTGCAGCTCCCAGAGGCAGTAATTCTCCAGCACRGTTCATTACGGCGGGCATCGGCCCAGCTCCCGTCAGCCCCAAGGGCTCTGCCTGGGAAAAGCCAGGACTTTTTCTTGGAGGGAACCACRAGAGGGGTTGGGAGGCACCTTCCTGCTGGATAGGGCCACCATCAGCTTTGTCACCTGGTGTTCCTGTGTGCATCCACTTCCCRTGTTGCAAAATGGGGATCTCTTGTCTGGAAGAGCCTTGAGTTTTAACAGCAGCGGGACATGGGGCACTCACTGAAGTAACAAGTTGGTGGAGAAGATCAACAAGTTGGGTGTCAAGATGGCTCTTGACATCCCCTGAGCTGCAGAGCAGGGCGGGATGAGGCGGGAYGTGTGAAGGTGACGGTGACCTCCTGGCTGGCTGGTGGCCACGCGGGTGCCGGGAATAGCGGCGTGGCGGTGCCGGTGGGGAGCTTCCCAGGACGATGACCTTGCCGCGGGGTGAAGCGGTTGGGTGGAGCGCCATCATGGCCTGCCTGCTTCCGGTGCCTGAGCTGGCTGCTTGGAGACAGCGTGAGACCTGGCCGTGGTGACGCACCGGGCCAGTAGACGTGCCCCCGGGCGCTGCTGCCATACAAGTGGCATTAATAATCGTTAGTAACTTCGGCTCCCACAGTAACTGCCAATCTGGCTCCTTGCTGAAGTACGGGAGGGGGGAAAGCCTGGAGATGAACCACCTGGTGCTGGTTTTGGGCATATCTGGACCTGCTGGAGAAGAGCTTCATCCTTGACATACAGCCAGGCCTATCCTGGATGAAACTTGGGATATAAAACCCAAAACTCAGTCCTACATCCCCAACTCATCCTTCTCTGCACATCTCTAGACCTTTCTAGAGTCATTGCCCCAACTGGCCCTGCTGAACTCAGTTATTTCCCTCAAGGGCAGAAGTTTTCCAATAGCCCCAACCAGGCCGAGTGTCTTGCAGGAGCCAGGGCCACCCCGCACCCGGCCAGCTCACGGTTGGAGGGGCCGGTCCTCCCCATGGACGTGCCTGCCGGGGGGTGAGCCAACCCATTGCTATCAGAGGAACTTCACACACGCGGCCYGGGAAGGACATGTGTAAGTGTCAGTGGATTCCCAGGCTAATTGAGATCCCATGGGAGAAGCGGGGGGAAAAACCGGCAGGAAGGGAGTGAGGGTGCGCGTCACGGGGAGAACGCAGTGACTCAGGAGATGCACATGTCCACCCAAGGGGCTCAATTAACAGTGTTTTTAATAATAATTATTACAGGTGTTGACTCAGCACTTGAAAACGCCTTGAAGCTGAGAAGTGCTGAGCTTCATGGTTGTTATTAAAATACGTTCCCACTTAGTGGACCCTGCAGTCAGCATCTCCCGGAGCGCGGTGCCCTCAAGGTGACGTTTTGCTTGGTCTGAGACCTGCCATGGGGGGGCCTCATGTTTATTATCAGCGACAGGTCAAATGCAGCTGCTTTGCAAGTCATCGTGGTTCTTTCTTTTGATCCATTTTTAGCACCTCTGTCAGACTTTTATGGACCAAAGAAACCCAAGGATCTGATTTTGTTCTAGTCTCTTGGTTTCTAGACAGTAGAAATCTCCAGGGAAAGCCGGTTTTGATGCTCTTCCCCCCAAGGCAATAAAATGCATGAGGAAACCATGTCTTTACAAATGACTCTCCCAAGATCCTTCTGGCTTTGCCACCCAAACCAGACGGACGTGAGAAGGAGCTCTGAGATGCAGCATGTGCATAAAGCATCCAGCAAGATAAGTGRTTGCTTTGGGAAGCAAGGTTATTTCCAGGGTGTCCACTGCTAAATCGCAGTCCAATTAAGAAGTCCATACAGGAGTYGGGTCCCTCATGGTGGCCCGGCTCCTCTGCCCATCCGTGTCCGAGTTGACACACATGTCCCCATTCAAAGTACACGTAAACAAATGACCGTCCACACGCCGAGTCCCACTGCCAGCCCCAGCAGTTCTAGTTTCACTGGCTCTTTAATCCTGCTCCATCAATAATTTACTCCTCTCTTGCAATTCATCAAATATTTATGTTCCCCATGAATTTCCCAGCCTGGACATGTCACTGCGAGGGTAGGGGGTGGATAGGGAGTTACCTCTTCTGGCAACTTGGCTTTGCCACAGTAGTGGCAGGGCCCCTCCTCTGCTTCACAGCTCCTTCATTCCTGCAGTCTCCCCTGCTCTTCCAAGGCCTCTTTGAAGCTTTTCTTGGCTTCAATGAGAGGTGTTGGAGGCTCTAAATACGGAAGTGCTGCAGGGCTTTGCGATTCCTCTTTTCCTTTTTAAAGGCTTAGTTCCCTTGCATAGTTTTTGAACCTTTTGACCAGCTCCTGCTAAATTTGCAAGAAGACTCAAGTCTGTAGAAATACTGAATTCCTACAAATGTTGTGAAAAGAGGTGACTGTTGGAGAACAACTTCCCCCAGCAAGGGGAAAGCCGAACGCACCTCACAGTGACTATTAAGGAATCCTGATGGGAAACTCGTGCTCCAAATGCAAACCATTTCCCGTTTAAATTCTGGATGCCAGCTGTATTCCTTAGGCCTTTTGCAGAATCGTTCCTCCTCCGTAGCAGAGAGCTACGATATTTTGGCAAAGCCTGAAAATTGGAAGCTAGTTCCTGAAGAGGCTGCATYGCTCTGCTCAGGCTCCTCTGTTGAGTGAGCACAAACATTCAGAGCAGAGTGTTGGGGAGCTGGGGCTGTGCCCGGAGCCTGGGAGGGCTCGTGTGCTGCAAGGGGGTGTTGCTGGATCTCGTGTGTGAACACGAGGTGGGAAGAAGCAGAGGAGAGGGGGGAAGGAGTCCCAGCTCTAGCAATCTCGTCTCTCTGAAGCACCTTTTAGCCTCTTCCAAGGGAGAGGGGCTGTAGCACAGCGAACACATGGGGTTTAGCAGAGACTTCTGTGCCCTGCTCATCCCAGCATAGCCCTAAAGCAGTGAGGAGTCAAATAGCCCGGGGTGAATGTCTYGAGGGCACGTTCCCCGTCCAGACCACTGGCTCTACCAGCACGTTTCCTCCTTCTGCTGAAGGCCTAGAGTACATCCATCCTCTTACAAACCCCTCCTGCCAGGCAAGGGTCTGCGTGTGGAGCCCTCCTGGCCGAGGGACCGGCCTTGGCTCCCCTAGAGCTCCGGGGAAGGGTGGCAAGCCGGCGGGCGGGTGCTGCGCCGAGCCGCCCCGCGGCCGGGTGCCTCTGGGCGTGCTGGGGCTGCAGAGCCCTCACAATGGGCTCTGCCGCGGGCACACATGCGCCCAGGAGCCTTGTTGACAGATACCAGCGTTTGCTCCAGCCGGGGTGTGAACTAGCTCTTGTTTCAGCACACCAGAAATACAGGGGAACGCCGGGAGTGCAGCGATGCCGCCGGTCCCGCGTTCACGTCTATCCCGCTCCACAGCCAGCACGTCACAGGAGGCGGGAGACGTGGGCGAGCGGCTGTGCCTCAGCACCCTCTTGCTGGGGTAGGGACTGCCGTGAAGCCGGCAGAGCCGCTGGCTGCGTTAGCCGGGTGTCCAGCCCTTGAGGAGCACAGAAACCTAATCTGCACTTTCTCTGAAACTAGAGTCTCGGGATGTGCTAATACCAGCTCCCTTCGAGGCATGCAATCGAAACCCAGCGTGCTGCGGCAAACCCCCACAGAAAGCCAGCCCCACGGCCTAGGCCAACAACTCCGTTCTTATTTTCTACTCAAATCCTGTCCCCTTCACAACTCTGCTCTTATTTCCTATTGAAATCCTGTCCTTTTCTGTCCTGAACGTTGAGAGAGGGGTGGAGGGTTTGGTTCACATGAAGTTAGAGCAAGTAGCAGCTGGCAGCTTCCAGAACTCATGCTTAGGATGGCCCATTTATGGGAGATGTCACCACCATGGCGGGACAATCCTCAAGGACTGGGTGTAGGCAGGGATATTTTAGGACATCTCCGCACAGAATGAGAATGAAGCCAAGATTTGCAGGTGGAACCTGCAGAGYATTTCATGGAATGCTTTATTTCTGAAATTCTGTAAGCTAAAAACCTGAGCTGGAATCTGCCCCACAYCTCAGTTTTGGTCTAAGAATCCGGCCTGTGTCTCTCCAGGGATTGCKTGGATGCAGGAGCATGTCTCTTGAGAGCTAAATTCGGCTCTGGGAATTATTGCAAGATTTCCCTGTCAGGCATGTGATTCCATGTCATTGGTAAAAGTCTCCAGGTTTAAAAGTGAAGCTGAGGGGGCTGGAGCCGTGTGGGTTTGTATTTTGAGGAGGATTCATGGATGAAATGATTCATGGAGTGGGTGTTGCTGATTGGCCACCACACGACTGCAATAGCCTGTTCTCTAGGAAGTATCTTGGCCGGCCGGGCCTCTGGGCTAACCAGCTCTTTTCCTTGTCATCCAGAGGGGATCCAGACAAATGTGACATCTGGGGGAACACCCCTCTGCACCTGGCAGSAGCCAATGGTCACCTGAACTGCCTTTCCTTCCTCATCTCTTTTGGGGCCAACRTCTGGTGCCTGGACAACGACTACCACACCCCGCTGGACATGGCAGCCATGAAGGGCCACATGGAGTGCGTGCGTTACCTGGACTCCATCGCTGCCAAGCAGAGCAGCCTCAACCCCAAGCTGGTGAGCAAGCTGAAGGACAAGGCCTTCCGCGACGCAGAGCGGAGGATTAAGGACTGTGTGAAGCTGCAGAAGAAGCACCACGAGAGGATGGAGAAACGCTACAAGAAGGAGATGTCGGATAGCTCAGACACCATGAGCTTCTCGAGCTATTCGAGTAGCACTTTAAGCAAGAAGTTCCAACACATGTCTATGGTGACTTCCCTGCCATACTCGCAAGCCACCATCCACGGTACCGCCAAGGGAAAGACGAAAATACAGAAGAAGCTAGAGAAGAAGAAGCAAGTGGATGGGACCTTCAAAATCTATGAGGATGGGAGGAAAAGTGTGCGGTCTCTGTCRGGCCTGCAGCTAGGGAACGATGTCATGTTTGTGAAACAAGGCACATACGCCAGCCCCAAGGAGTGGACTCGGCGCAACATCAGAGACATGTTCCTCACGGACGAAGATACCGTCTCCCGTGCCATAAGCGACCCGGGTTTGCACATGGACTCAGCCCACTCGGAAGTCAGCACCGACTCTGGCCACGATTCCTTGTTCAACCGCCCCGGGCTGGGCACTATGGTGTTCCGGCGCAACTACGTGAGCGGCGGGCTCTTCGGCATCGGCCGGGAGGACGCCGGCGCGCTGGGGGAAAGCAACGCCGACGGGGTAGGTGTCAAACTGCGGAGCCGCCTGCAGCGCTCGCCAAGTCTCAACGACAGCATTGGCAGTGCCAACAGCCTGCAGGAGAGGAACGCGGAGGAGCTGCCCTGGGACGAGGTGGAGCTGGGCTTAGATGACGACGATGAGCCAGACACCAGCCCCTTGGAGACTTTCCTGGCTTCCCTGCACATGTTTGAGTTCATCTCCATCTTGAAGAAGGAGAAGATTGACCTGGAGGCCCTCATGCTGTGTTCAGACAATGATCTGAGAAGCATCAATATCCCRCTGGGTCCCAGGAAAAAGATTGTGGATGCCATCCAGCGGAGACGGCAGACTTTGGAGAGGCCAGACGTCATTGTGGACACTGAACTGTAAGTAGGAGACACAGCTACCAAGTGATTAAGCTTTTCAGCTAGTGGAGATGTGGGTAACGTAAGGGTTTGGTTTCAACCTACTTGGAAGAGTCCAGGCAACTGCCATGCTTCTGCRTGTGGGCAAATTCCTGCTTGTGTGGAAACAAGGAGAGTTTGGAAAGGTGGCAACGGCATTAGTTCATTACTCAACAGCCCTCAAGTGGCTGGGCGGGACGTGGAGTTTTGTTTCATAACCTGCATGAATGTGGACTGCTCTGTGGTCTGATTCTTCTGAGTCCTTGTAGCTGGGATTTTSAGCCCTGCTCACACTTGCCTTGACTCTTCACCTCTTGAAGGTGTTAGGAAATCAACCACAGGGCTCCAGCAGGAGCAGACGGAGGCCGGTGCCCATTGGCTTTCCGAAACCTTCCTCGAATGCTTGAGTTCTTACTCAAACCTTTGGGGATTGCGTGTTTGGGCCCGAGTTATTCTTGCTGCCGTTTGGCATTTCCAGGCTTTGGCTGGTTGGGTCCAAAAGGACCACACGCTGCCTCTGAGGTGAATGGGCGGCGTTAGACTGGGTCTCCCCAGGGTCATATCCRCCAACACTGCAATCCCCTGGGCTGGCTGGGCTCCCCAGCCTCTACATATCTGCGTGTTTCTTGCTGCTTTCAGTACTGCTCATTCTTGGACCCCCAGGATGCTCATAGATTTTTCTCTTTCCCTTTGCAGATAGCAGCAGCAGCAGCAGCACATATTTTTTTGTCCAAGAACAAGAAACAAAAACCAGTTCTAAGTTGCCAGAAAACACAAGCCAGAGACTCTTACCCTGGGGCAGCTGCCTGCAGCCCCCATCAGCCCCTCTGAACCGCCCTCCCGCTCCCTCYCTCTGCTCCTCGGCCATGCAGCGATCCCGGGGCATTCCTGGTGCCAGGGGGCGATTGCTGAGCTGGGACCGGGCAGCTTCATCCGACCGTTGTCCAGAGGAACGTGGATGTGCGACCCAGAGAGCTGGGAAACGCAGTCACCGGCTGAGAAACACAAAGCCACGGGTGGAAGGAGAAGCGCGATGGCCTTTTCAAAGGGACCCAAAATAAATAATCACGCCCAGACCTCCCTGAGCCAAGTGGTTGCTGTTGGGTTTGGGATGGAGGTGCAGGACAGCGGGGCTTCCTGGCCTCTCTCCTGGGTCTTGGTTGCTTTGGGTGTGTTGTTTGATAGTGGGTGATCAGGRGTGAGCTTTAATTGTCTTGGTTTGGGGTGTTTTAGCTAGAGATAGCCCCGCTCTATCTAATGATTGCTGCCATTTGGAACTAAGTCTGTGCTCTCTTGAGGGAGACCGTCTGGAACGAAGACTGTGTTTCCTGTGTGGTGGTAGATGCTTTATATTACCCCACTTGCATAGATTGTCCTGCAGAGATAGTATTGCTGTGCTCTCTCCCCAGGGCTCTGAGCTGTGCAAGCAGGTTCTGTGTGAAGGGCCTGGGCATTTTGCTCCAGGAGCTTACCCTGGTGCCAGGGCAAAGCTGGGTGWCAGCAAAGAGGCTCCTCGGGGCAGCTCTGGACCATCAATGCTCAAGACGCAGCCCAGCTCTGCACTGTTGATATTGGCTCTTCCATACATCCCCATCCCTTCTCTCCCTGATCATTACACTCATTTCCCAGGCCCTCCGCTYCCAGCCCCTGCGCTGGAGTCACACGAGACGGTGCCTGGATGGGTCGTGGGTGGAAGGAGCGTTTCTGGGCGCAGCAGCGAGCTGGGGACCTGCGTCCTCACCTGATCTCGCCTGGCAGTGACACAGCCCAATGGGAGAGAGTCAACAGGGCCGCGCTGGCAAYGCGCCCGCGCGGGCTGTGATGCAAACCGGCGCTTCGGAGAAGTGCCACCGGGATTACGTTGTTGCTGGGCMTGATTCAGGCGAGATAGCAAAGCCACAGACAACGTGACTGCCATTAGACAGCCCATGGGTTACTTAGAGGGGCACCGAAACTGCAGCGGAGGGAGCTGGGGCACAGCAGAAACACGAGCGTGGCTCAAATAACCCCATTGAGCAGGGCATCCCACCCCAGCCTTATCCTACAAGCACTGCCAGGGCTCCCGGATCGTAACAAACCCCAGGTGAGGTTCAGTTGGTTCCTGTYGTAAGCGTGTCCCAACCTGCCTCCCTATGGCCCCAGCAGCCGCAGGGGAGACCCGGGCTCCGCTGGCTCCTCGCAGGGAGTTTGAGCCCTGGATGCTGCAGAGAGAGGGGAAGCTCCAGTCGGGCCCCTGTGGGACACGCTGCCTGCTCYGGGGGGCACAGGGGCACCCGTGGACACAAATCGTGCCGACTGCCTAGGCTGAGAGCTTAGAGTTTACAAGGAGCTTCCACAGAGCTTTTATATTTGGAATAATCTTGGCTTGATTTCCAGGCAAGGGAGTGTGCTGAGCTGGGGGGGTCTCGGGACAAGGCTGGGAATCCCAAGCAGYGTCTCCTTGGGCCCCGCTCCAGCACGGGGGCTGGCGGCTCCGCGGGCCGGTGTCACATAATGTCACAGCTCCCTCTGCTGGGATGGGACCCGGAGACGGCCGCCCGGCCAGGACACGGGCACATGGACATGGCCGCACATGGACACGGCTGCACATGGACATGGCTGCACATGGACACGGCTGCACATGGACACGGCTGCCAGCGGGATGCTCGGGGTACGGGTGAGATGGTGGGGACCAAGTTCATCTCCCTCCTCTCTTGCCCTGTGATCACATCCGTGTCCCCAGCCTCCTAACCCAGGGCTGGACCAACTCTGGCAGCAACCAGGGATGCCCCCACCGCTGCAAGCTCACTAAGCTGGTGTTGGTTTAAGAGCACTCAAGCAGTCGCTGGTGCTGAGGCCACTTCCAAATCGTCTTTCCTCCAAGAGCTGCCYTGGTTGAAAAGGGGCTGAGATGATACCCAGGTGCCACGAGACAAGTCTGCACCAAGCCAGGAACGTGCCCAAAACGTGGCCGAGTGAAGCCCTGGGCTCCAGCACTGTCCCCGCTGTGACCTGGAGCCAGCACCAGGGCCAAGGWCTGTCCCCACACGGGCTAGGGCAGGCGCCGGGAGCTGGGCATTGGGGAGGACGCGGGCAGCATGTCCCCACATCCCCCAGCTTGCCCCCATCCCCACGTCCCACACAAAYCGTGTGAATGTGGCCAGCCCTAGGCAGGCTCTGAGGCTCCCTGAGCCCCAAGAGCTCTTCCCAGCAGCGAGGTCTGGACCCACGGCTCCTTCCCTGCCCCATGGAGGAGGCAGCGCAGCCTCCCGTACTCCGAGAACAACGTGGGGCTCTTGTGAAAGCGGGTGGAGGCCAGGCCTGGCACACCCCGAAATGCCCTCGCGGACAGAAACCGCGCCGGGCAGCAGCTTCCTCCGTCCCGCTGCCCGACAAGCGCYCTGCGCAGCCCAATGCCCCACGCAGGCGCTGCCGAACTGCCCCGTGCTGCCGTGCGGGGCTTCCCGGGAACATCAGACCTGGGACCGGCTGGGATAGGGGCTCCCCTCCCTGGAGGTACCAGGATGCAGCTCGTGGGAGAGGACAGAGCCCCGGCCCAGCCGTCACACCGACCGCCCCAGCACCCGCTCGCGCTCTCAAGGCAGCTTTGGGCCACGCAGGGCCGGTGTGGACGGAACTCGGGGCATGGACGGCGGGTCCGGGTTAGCACTGAGCATCTCCCCTGGGCAGCGCAAGGGGCAGCCCCAGCCCCGGTGTCCTCGGACCGTTGACTCAAGTTGCTGCACGTGCTGCTGCCAGGTGGGCGCTGGGGTCAGGGCAGCTCCTGACCAYGTGCTGTCTCGTCCCGGGAACACTTCACGGAGTCCCCGGGCCACTCCAGGAGCCAGGAGCCACCCTGGCTTTGCCTGTTACCCTCCAGCCTCCTCTTTCCTGGAGGTCTCGGAAGAGCCTCCCCCACCAGCGGGGCGCTCTCTGCCCCTCGTCGCCGTGCCGCGATGCCCCGTGTCACACACGGRCGGTTTCCCCCTTGCAGGACGCAGTGATCCCAGGCACCCTCTGAACCATTGAAAGAACCAGAGGCTCCTGGTGGGACCTGCCGCATCGTTCCCGGGGGGGACCCCGGCAGCCTTGCGGGGTGATGGCTCCGTGCCCTGACAAACAGCACCGGGCAGGGGACACAAGGGGCTATAGAGGGGCTCTGTGCAAAGCCTTGCAGCCGGGGGGATTCCCCGGGGCTTCCCCGGCCCTCCTGCACCGACGGGGTGGCTGCTCCGGGTATTCGCACCGGCTGAGCCGCTGCATCCGGAGACGTGTCCGGCCCCGCTGCAATAACCGAGCTAACGAGAGCCGCTGTCAACGCGTCTGCAGCCYGCGGCGAGGGCACCCGCATCGCTGCGGTGCCACAAAGGCACCGGCGAGGAGGAGGAGGAGAAACCTGTTCCACTGACCTTGCTCCATGAGCGGCGCGGGCGGCTCGGAGGCTTCAAGGGCGGCRGGGCAGCGTGGAGGGGCTGCGGGGCCGGGGCGTCATCGCGGGGCCGGGGGCGCTCGTGGGTGCCGGGGCAGACGCTGCCTCCCRCCTCGCTGGGCGCAGCCTCCCGGGGCAGCCTCGCTCCTCCCCGCGCCGCCTAATAAAGGCCTCGCCGCTCCCGGCCCTCCTTTGCCACTGACTCACCGGCTGACCCAGCCCAGTCCCCTGCCTGCCCCGCGCCTCCGTTTGCTGACCTACAAACCGGGCTCGGGCCCCGCTCTTGCATAAGGGGCCGCTGCGGGACGTGGACTTGGCCGGGTGAACGGCCCCGTGGCCTCTGCCCGGGGGGTCTTGTCCTCGTGGAGGGGAGGGCGGGCGGCCACGTGGCCTCCTTGGCACGGCCTCCACCTCCCGTGCTGAGAGAGCAGGGCCGGGCTGGGGCCGCGGAGCATCCCCGTCACCTCCCTTGATCCCCTTGCAGCTCTTCGTCCTCATCCCATCCCAGCACTGCTCTCCCTGGGGGTGGCTGGGGCCGTGTCCCCAGTGTCACACACAAGGACCAGCCTCCTCGCAGCGGGTCCCCACGCTGCCCAACGAGGATCCCAGCAGGATCCAGTCCCGTMCTCCTCGCTGGCATCTCCCCATCCCTGCTGTTCCCTCTGGAAAGCCGGGATGCTTCAGCATGGGAGCGCAYGGCACGTGGGGATGGGGAGCACGGGCCAGGTTGGGCTCTGCTGGGCTGGGSTGAAGCGAGGGGCACTCCAGGGGCAGAGCTGCTGCCTGCAGCGCCCGGCCCTGCTGACGGATCCGACGCCACCTTCCAGGCTCTACAGACCCGGCCCGGGGTGCAGCCCGCAGGACGGTGCCCACTCCAGGGCTGCCCGGGGCATGCAGGGGAGCCCAGCCCGGYGTCCAGGCGAACGGGGCTCCCGGGGGTGTTGTTGGCACCGAGGGCAGCACCAACCCTTGGGGTTTCACATGGGGAGTTCTCGCCAGGGGGTCAAACCCCATGCGGAGGTTCCCCGTGGGGCTCGGCGGGGCTGCCATGCACGTGCAGGGTGCGCCGAGGAGCCCGTCCTCGTCACCCCTCGTGCCAGCAAGGCTGCGCCTGGGCCACTCCTCGCCCAACACAGAGCCCCGTGCCCAATGTCTGGGGCCGTCACTTGCGCCGTGCGCCCGCGTCCTGCTCGGGATGGCGTTGGGTGCTCCCTGGCATGGGAAATGCCCCGAGCAGCTCCCGGGYTCGGCCYTGCCGGCTCCAGCCGGCCCCATCCCAGCCGGGACGCRGCTCCGCACACGGAGCAGCCCCAGCCGCCCGCGGGCAGCCCGGCCCGGCTCCTTGGGGTGCCACGGGCCAGCCAAGCCCTGTGCATGGAGCTGGTGACGCACGAGCCCCGGGGGGCCGGTCCCCCCTGGCCCTGTGCTGCCGCCCGCGGCTCCTTGCGCATTGTTCCAGGCAGGAAGGAGGGGAAAACCCGGCTACCGAGCGGCTCCCGCTTCCCCCAGGCGCGGGCCGGCTGCCGAGGGGCTGCAGAGCCCCTGCCCCTGTCCCAGGAGGAGCTTCGGCYGCTTGGCACCGGCTCCCCCTGCAGCCTCGGGCACCCCCGGCCCTGTTGGGGGGACAGGTCAGAGCCCACGGCAGGCGGCTCGACCTGCAGCGACTGCTCCCGCCACCCACAGCTCTGCCCTAACCCTGTCACAAGCTCCATGTTCAGCAGCCTCCTCCCTCCCCGGCTTTGCCCCACTTGGCTGGAGGGGAGCAGGGCTGGGGTGGCTGGCGGGGCAGCCCCTGCTCTGCCCCACGCTCCGCAGCAGCTCCCRCTGCCCTGCACCGTGCAGGGAGCTGCAACGGGGCAGCTCCGGGGACAGCGGCGCCTCCGCCGGGCTCCTGCGGACAGTCCCTGTGCACGGGGCGGCTCATGGCGCCGCGGCTCCAAAGGTGTCATTAGGTGCCTGTTTTTCCAAGCTAACTGGTTGTGTGGGTCGGGCGGYGCTGATGAAATCGGGGGCGGCTGGTGCGAGAAGCAGCGATCCCTGCGGCAGCGGCCTGCCGGGATGCCCTTCCCGGGAAGGCCCCGCGGGACGGGGCTCCCGAGGTCCTCGACGTGCGTTTCGGCTCCCTGCACTCCCTCATCCTGCCTCGGTTTCCACACTGGGATGCCGAGCGGCCGTGGCCGCAGGTGCCCCCTCCCGCGGCTCCTTTTCCCAGCACTGGGACCTTATTTTCCTTACGGGCACCGTGTGTTTTCACGGGCGTCCCGTCCGCGTCCCCTGTGCCCGCAGGAAGCGGCGCAGTCAAAGCCGGGCTGCTGATTGCGCTTATCGTGTCTCCTTCACCGCGGGCAAACACCAAGGAGAGGGATCCTGGAGAAAACGGCCTCTGGAGCAGCGCGGTCGCCGTCCGTCTGTCCGTCCCCGCGTGGCGCTGGGCGTTGGGCAGCGCGGGCCGGCAGTGACGCCGGGGCGAGGGACACAATTTCAGCCAGGCCAGCGTGTGGGGCGGGTTGGCTGCACCCTGAGCTGCTGCGCAGGGGAMGTCGGTGACTCAGAGACAGCCCGGCCGGGCCGGGCGGCTGTGGAAATGAGCGCAGGATGGGGAAAAGAGGAGCCACACGAGGGACCATGAGGGTCTCTTGGGGGCAGCAACCTCATGGAAGTCCCCATGAGGGGTTYGGGGCAGGGGCTGCCCACGGGATAGGGTTTTTCAGCTCGGTGCAGGGCTGAGCTCTGGGGTTGGGTTCGGCTTTGACTCGCAGTTGGCTTTGGACAAACCTCATGGACGTGGGGGTCGTGTCCCAACGTGGCCACCAGGGCATTTTGGGGGAGCAGAGCTGTCACCCCTGCAGCCRGTGGGGAGATCCCTGTGGTGTCGGGGTAGTGGGGAGCAGGCGCGGGACGAGGCGGYCGGAGCCCCAGGTCGTGGCTGGGGTGCTCCCTTCCCCAGCTCCCTTCTGCCGGCACTTCTGCACCAGGAATCGTGTCCAGCCACAGCTTGGCCGCGGTGGGTGGCAGCACCGGGCAGCACCGGGCAGCGCCGGTCCCGCTGATGCAGCCGCACGGGTCACCCCCCCGGCACCATCGCCGCGGCGAGCAGCTCGTGCCCCCGGCTGGCACGGGAACGGGCGCGTGGGAGCAGCCGGCGGCCGCATCCAGCTCCTTCCCGGAGGAGCCGTGYGCTGGCGGGAAGCCCTCGGTCTGCCGCGCCGGCCGGAGCGCGGGCGCTGCCCCGGCCACTCTGCAAACAYGGAGCCTTCCCGGGAACGGGGGTGTTTGCACAGGCGAAACCGGCCCTGGCAGCGCCGGGGTTATCGAGCGGCGTCAGGGCCTGCCCTTCCGCCACCTCTCGTGTCCGGCCGCACCGGGGACGTCATCGGTGCCCCTGCCCAGATGGTGCCTGTCCCGTGGCTCCAATCCAATGAACCTCAAGCTGGATCATTTGGTCGGCACGGAAGCGCTGTCCAGTTCATGAGGACGCGCGTTCACCGGGGGCRGGTGCCCGGTACCACCATGGACACACCGGCCAGCTGCACCACGCTCCCCGCCAGCGGCCGCGCAAGGGCCCGTGAGGCTTCGCCGTGATTTACCCCCAAACAAGGGGTGTTTGGGGTGCAGGAGGGTGCTGCTGGGGCCCGGTACAGCTGGGCCCTTGGGGTTCATGTCCATATCCTGAGTCTTCACGTGACCGCCAAGCTGAGACCCACTTGGAGGTGCTTAGGGACGGGGAGGCCCTGTCCTGCCCTGCCCCACACCGGGGGTGTCCAGGGCRCTCTTGTTACCTCTGGTCCCGCATGAGGGGCCTTGGGCGCCGGCCGCCCGTGGGGACGGGGCTGAGCGGTGCCCCTGCTCTGAGCRATGCCCCTGCTCCCCGTCCTGCTCCCCATCCCGTGGCAGCAGATCCCGGCAGTCCCCGTGGCTCCTGCCAGGCCCGGCCATGCGTGCAGAGCCCGGCCCTCCCTGACGGCCCTTGGGTGACGCTGGCGCCCGCTGCACCCACCCCATGTCCCCTTGGCCACGGCGCAGCCGGCTCCCTGTGGCGCCCGGCGTGATGCTAGAGCCCGCTGGAGTCCCCCAGGGCAGCAGCAGGTTGTGCCCAGCCGGGAGGGCCGTGTCCCCCGTCGGGACGAGGCCGGAAGGCTGGAGCTGTCGCCACCAGCCTCAGTTCGGGTGTCCCTGAGCGYGGGCTCCATCACAGCCCTAGTGGCAGCGCCCGCAGCCGCCGCGTGGAGCGTCACCTCCCGCTGCCGCTCCGCAAGGACACGCGCGGGCAGGACGGCGCGGCCACCATCCGCCCCGGCCCCGCCCCCGGGCCCGGCTCCGGCCCCGCCGCCCCGGGCGCTGCTCGCCGCCTTCCCGGCAGGTGGCGCTGCGCTCCCTCCACACCATTCTCTCGCCGACCAATCGCTGCTCCTTTATTAGCATAACCCCATGAGGCACCGCCCCCAAAGGTGGYGCGTGGCGGAAGTCGGCTGTACCATAGAGACAGGCGGGGAGTCTTGTGCCGCTCGTGCYAGCGCTCTCTATGGTGAGTCTTCCGCGGAAGCCTGCCCGGCGGAAGTCGGTTGTACCATAGAGACGGGCGGCGAGTACCTGGTTCGGGGCCGCTCGCGCCACCACTCTCTATGGTGGCACCCAGCCCCAGCGCTCTGCGTGTTGGGGGATGCGGGGAGATGGGGGCAGGTTGAGGGAATGGGGGACCAGGGCCGGGTGTTAACGGGTGGAACAGAGAGGTTGTGTCTTCACAGAGAGGTGGGTGGTTAGGTGGGTAGTTAGCTAGTCACTGGGGCAGTAAGTGCAAACATGGAGGGTTCCCAGAATGGGGGTATTTAGGGTGCAGGTTCAACACGGTGCTGGGGACTCCTCGGCTCTGTGAGGCTCCACCTGCGGATGGAGCTCCAGGATCRCTGGGGAGCAAAGGGAATTTGCTAATTCTGTGCTGATTTTGCCCCGGCACAGCAGCGCCCGGCTCGGGGACACTCCCTGCACCCGGGGTGGTGAAGCAGGGGCAGGGGCTCCCCGGTGCCGGGGTAAGACCCTTGAGAGAGCCGCGTTCCTCGGGCACTTCCCTGGGTTAAATGTTGAATTCCCACTGCAGCTGATAGCCCGGATGGGCTTTAGGGCTTCCCTCTGTGAAAGGGGAGCCCCAGCGCCTGCAGCGGTCGGGTTCCCCTGCCAGCACCCGAGAGCCCCGTGTCCAACTCCCCGCATCCCTGAGCACAAATACGGGGAGTTGGTGCCACATATATATAATATATATATATATATATATCTTTACAGAAAGGGAGGGTTGGCAGCTCCTGGTGAGTCCTTCTCCTCCCCTCCGCCCCCGCACGCCCCGTTCTCCCGGGGGCTTCAGGGAGGTTTTGGGGTGAGATTCCCCTTCTCGAGGGAGGTTCTGCCATTCGGGCGGGGCTGGAGCGCGGGCGCCCCCCCCCCGCCGCAGGGCGCACGGCGGGGGCTGCAGCGCCGCCCGTCCCCGGCCGCAAGGCGGCGCTGTGAGGCGGCAGCTCCGCCCGTGCCCGGCCGCAAGGCGGCGCTGTGAGGCGGCAGCCCCGCCCAGCAGCACGTGCCGCCCTGCAAAACGCGCTGCTCCGATTGGCTGCTCGCGGTTTCGCGAGACTGGAGGAAGCGGCGAGACTTGCCGCTATAAAGGCCRCCGCGGCCGCTCTAACGGTCGTCACTGTGTTGGGGGTGCGGGGTGTGTGTGGTCGGGGTTTTGAGGAGTCCGACCCGTCCCCGCGTGGGGGAGCGGGCAGCGGGGGTGCTCGGGCAGTGCCTGAGGAGTGGGGGTGTTCGTGTGGGGTGGTCGTTGGGCGCCTGGTAGTTTAGAGGAGCTCTCCAGGTGTGCCTGGGTTCTGGGTGAGGCCGCGGCTGCTCGTGTGGTGCCTGGCGAGGAGGTTCCTGGCGGCCTGCGTGGCTGTTGCCAAGGGACGTGGTGCTCGGGTGTCTCCAGAGGGGCAGGCTGGGGTGTGTGGGTGTCCGGGGAAGCCCCAACCACCGCCTGCCTGGGGGGCCAGCGAGGGACCTGCTGACCTTAGGAGAGGGGGAGCCTGGGCAGGGCCTGACCTGTGTTGGAGTGGAGCATCCGAGTAAAGGCCTTGGAAATGACTGCGTGGTTAARCAGTTGCAGTTCAAATTTCCTTTGCCTCTGGCAGTTTGGCATATGGTGACGTGTGTCCAACTGCKCTGGCTTCATCACTACACCCTGGCTTAGCTGTTTGGTGCATGTACTCGGCATTATGCTGAGCTGTGATCCAACTAATGACGAATCCCCCCTTGACRTTGCTTGGGACAAAAGTATTAATCTGGAATTATTTACCACTGCTCCCTTAGTCTATCTGTCTTAGATGCAGAATTCTTGTCTGAAAACAACTGTAAAAAYGATCCAGGAAATATTTTGTGAATGGAGGGATTTACTTTGGGAGTTTATGAGTTAAAATTCCCTAGCAAACCAAGTGTAAGCTTTGTAAGGAGTCTAAATGACAGTGTTCCAAATGTGGGGATTTGGGTGTTTGTCCAGATCTCACTCCTACCACCCCCTTACTGGTTTGTGTTGCCAGCACCACTTGAAGGTCTGGAAATGTTCTAGCAGTTGCTGCTAACACGTTCCCAGGCTTGTAGGGTCTTTTGAACTGCACCCTCGGCTGGTATACAGGGACTATGAACAAGGAAACGTTTTCCTGGGATGCCGGGGGAAGGACAAGGGGCTGCTGGGGGTGTTTGCTCGGAGTGGGGGGTGTGGCTGGGAGGGCAGAGGGAGAGCCACGCCCTTGCCCTCCTTGCCACGCCCCCACCCTCCTCACCACACCCCCGCCCACCTCACCACGCCCCGCCCTTTATATAAAGGTACTGACATAAAAAAATACATAGAGAGCAAGAGAGGGGTAGTCTGGTCTGTCTARTGCTCACTATAAACCATGGGGTTCCAGAGCAGGTACTAGACCAGAAACACATCTGCCTAGTCCCAACTTTTATCAGTCTAGCCTCAGTGCTCRATGCTCCTGCCCACAGCATATTTCAAATGTTTACAGTGTATATATTGTTACCATCTATAACATCCCTCAGGTAGCAGTTGTATTTAACATATTAAACGTATGACTAAGTGTAGCAATGTTCCTAAGTCATGTGTTCAACTAGGTATTACGTAACCTATACAGTTATACATAATATTAATTATAATTACATAACTTTACAGCAGAGAAGTGGCTCCGCTGCTGTTAGGGCTTGGCCCCCACCAACAGTCCTATGGCCTTGACCTCCCCTTTGCTCTCAGCCTCAAGCACCAAGCAAGTACAATGATGAGAGAAGAAAAATTTTAAAGTTTATTAAACATTAAGAATAAGAGACAAAAAAAGAAAACTTGGGCTGAACAGCATACAGGATGCAATTCATTTCATGTCATACATTTAATTTGATCTTATTTATTAAACTCATATCGAAACAGATGCTGTCCTGTGGTGTTGCCAGAAATACAATGGTTGATCACTTGTAAGTTTTAATACATAGAATTTTTCTTTACATAAACAACAAAATAAAAATTATCTGCACATCTCTCRTGTAAATCACATGCAAAAATAGAGTTAAGTCAAAACGGGGGCTATTCCCAACTGACAGAGGCAAGAGATTCCAAGAGGTGCCTTGAGGGCAGAGCATCCTTTGGCTTTGCTCAGCTCAGCCCCCTYGCAGCTTTCTGCAGAGCTCTAACATGCACAGACATACGTATATAGATGCGCACACAGAGGCGCACRCGAGCCTCACCACGGTGCTGAGCTYGCTCCAGCCTCTGCCTTTATTGGGCATCTCTTGCGTCTGTAGATTCGAGTCACCAGGCCCTCCACGGTGCCTGAGCAACTCTCCCACTGCACCACAAAGGAAAAACTTAAAAATAGATCCCCCTTCTGCCGCGCGAGGTGCTGGGATTCACCACCTTCTCACATTCACTTTATTTTTAGAGGGCTTTTCTTTAAAGAAAAAATAAAAGTTTCAGGAAAAAAGGCATTTTACCAATGCTTATCATTTAATTGAAGTCAGATACTATTAAATCATTCTGCAAATATATAWTTCTATTTTTATAAAATTATACTTTGATAGACCTACAAGCTCCTTTATGAGCAACAAAGCCATCAGAGCCCTGATGATCCCAGCTAAACTGTCCTTACGAACTGAAAACAAGACAAACATATATATATGTATATATATTTTTTAAACTGTTATTCTGGGGAGACATCCTGATCAGAAAACCTGATTTTCTCATGTCATGTCCCACACATTTCTCACCTATTTTACTTTTAACCAAGTCTGAGCTTCCCAGCTGCACTAGGGTACCTTCCTTTCCCAGTGAGAAAGGCGAGTCCTGYGCCACAGATTATGGGACCCCCAATCCCTGCCCTGTATTGACCAACACCTCCCATCCCAGGAACAAAACCACCCTAATTTTTTCCAGCTGCCTTTTATGCTTTAATGACCACAGTGTGGTGACAACACAACCCACCTTTGGGCCTAGTTATTTACGTACCAGCTAAGGACGTCACACCCGCAATTTCTGCCGTCTAAGTGTCACCCCAAGAATAATGACAGCGTTGGCCAAGACAATGCYGGGGCAATTTGCTATGTTGCTGCTGAAAGTGTGTCCAGGTGCGTGACTGAGCCCTGCCCCTGGCAAAAACCTGTGCCAAAGGAAAAGGAGAGAAAGGGTGTCTTTCCTAGTGGCTATAGCCGATAAACAGATTCCTATCAAACACTTTCAGCCTCAATTCTCTACCCTTGCATCCAGTGGCTTATTACTGACCTTTAGAAAATAACTTGCTACACATTAAAAGTTGGCTGCAGCACATGGAAATTCGATGCACTGAATAAATGGTCCACAGGCAAGTACTGCACATTACAGGGCACAGACAAGTCAGGTATGTTTGAGGAAAAATACTGCAAAAATGCCATTGATGCAAGGATATATCTGATGCTGAACAAAACGTTGAGTCCACTGTAACAATCTCCTGAAGCGTGATCAGTCACTTAATGGAATGAACAACCTTTTGTTTGAAAATAACGTCAAAACACTTAGAAAACCGTGACCAGGACGTGTAGCACCTTATTTTCCTTACATGTTAATAAACATATGCAGTACATACAACCTATTTAGTTAAGAACAAAAAATCAGCTGGAAACAAATTCTAGCAGCAGCAGATTACAAATCAATGTGAGTTTTTGTACTATATATCTTTTTTTGCCTTTAGAAAATACTGCATTGTCCAATCAAGAGTTGATTAAAATGTGKTGTTGTGCTTTATCCCTAATAAACATAGAAAATAATGAAGTTTCTCTTTCCTAGTAATATGGGAAACCCTGCAAGCCATATTACTTCCATAAAGATTTAATTTCAAGCACAAAGCATACCAATGTGCCAGTGGCGGGCTTAAAATATTAAAGATTAAAAAAAAATCCATAAGCATTTCCTCTCTGTACAATATTGGAGAATATATATCTTTGCTATATATTTTAAACATGGAATAGCTTTTTCTTTTTGCTATATATAATATATGTCTTTCAAAATACATTTGTCAGTATTTGTACTTGAAAAATACTGTACAAAACAAACATACTATAATTATTCTGTATAAACTTTATACATTTTATAATATCTATTCTTTTGGTCTATAGTAAACACTTAGATTGATTGGATTAACCACAGTATATGACAACACCATCCCCCTCTGAAATACACCAGTGTCTCTTACATTCATGTTTCAGAAGTCCACTTTATAATAGAACATACGTGTTCAAATAGAGAGATTGAAACATAATAAAGTTCAGAACCATCAGTTCATGTCATACTCAGAACGACAATCACTAGGAAAGACGGGCTTTGCAAACCAGTGACTTCTTCTAACTGCTTAAAAGTGAGTTTTCAACAGCAAGATATAATCCACAGAAAGTATATTACAAAACATGGGAAAGGCCAACTGAATTTGGGTATTCATTTCATTTTTCATCACGAAACGGAACTCAAAGGGATGCGAAACTAACTGAAAACATAAAAAGCCCCTCTGCTTTCAACATCGGATCTGATTTGATACTATTAATTTTGTTCTCATTTCAACTAATTATCCTGCTTCTTACACATGCGCTCCCTGCAGCAGGGATACAATTAGCATGCTCACATTAATGTGTCTGGGACATCTTAGGGGTATTTTTTTGTTGTTAAAGACAGTAAAACTCCTGTTGGGGAAGGGAACCATCCTACGTCCACTAGGAACACCCGGGCAGCATGCGCGCTAGCGTACAATGGGATTATTGCTTCAGGTACAGACAGTGCAAAATACACACTCTGTGGTCTATCAAGAGTACTCGGGGGTCCGTGGAAAGAAAAGGAACCTTAATAGCTAGTGATAAGCCATGACGGGATCTATAATGAGGAGAGCTAACTCAGTCTAACAGCACTTTAAATCGGAGACAATATCACCAAAACTTAAAATACAACAAAAGCAATCTATAAATTAATATTTCTGCAGTGTAGTACTAAATTATTTGTGCACTTTATTAGCATGTTAACTTTTCTGATTAGACATACTTAAACAATAGCTGTTACTCTTGAAAAACTGAGATCTACTTTTTTTTTTCTTTTTCTTTTTTTCCTTTTTTTTTTTTATTTTTTTATAACTTATACTGGGATCTTTCCAAGTAAATCAGGAGGATGGATCTGGTTACAATAACATAAAAACTCTAATCTGAAGCAGCACTGAAAAAAATATATATAATAAAAAGCTTACTATGGCGGTTCTCAACAGTCCAGGTAAAAATGTGGCACCCTTTGAAGAGGGTTTCATAAAAATGGGAAGTGCTGAGATGCGTGCACACACACAGACACCCACACGTACACACAAGCACACACATACACGCACGTGTGAACACACGTGTGCACATACGCAGACACACGCATACACAAACAAAAAAAATAAAGTCAGTTTTGTTTCTGCTTCTGGTAAAGTGCTGAAGACAGAAAGGTTGGTTTGGGTGTGGTGCTATCAAACAGGAAACACATTGTCCATCTAGTCAAATGCCAACCTGCAACAAAAAAGAAAAAGAAAAAAAAAAAAAAAAAAAGGAAAAAAGAAAAACCCACTTCCCCGCCTCGCATTTACAGGGGGCCGTGTCGAGCTTCGTACTTGGCGAGGACGTTCTTGCACTTGCCCAGCTCTTTCCGCAGGTCGGCCACCTCTTGGCGGAGGGCCGAGTTCTCCTTCTCCAGGAAGGAGGCGCGGATGGCGATCTGGTTTTCCTTGAGGCGCCGGGCGTCCCTCGAGCGCTTCGCGGCCATGTTGTTCTTTCTGCGCCTGGCCCAGTATTTGTCATCCTGCTCATTAAACACAGAGAGCAGCAGACAGAGTATTAGATTTCAGCAAATGCAGCAGCCACCAGGACGTGCCCCTGGCCGCAGGCTCTCGCCATGTGTTTTGCTTGCGTGGATCGTGAACCCCACGGACTTTAGACCTACATGTCAGGACCACCAAGCCAGCACCGAGGCCTGCCTGCATTTCTGTTCAAATGTCTCCCCCCGCCCTTGATGGGATTCCTCCAAGGAAAAGCATATTCCRGCTCAGCTCGCATCCTCCCTGACCTAGTTAGCGTACCCACCTTCGCATGCACTGATGCATTTTCTGCCCAGCACTGTGTAGTACTGATGTGCTGTATGGTGTCTTTCCTCTTGTGTATGGCCCTGCACACTTTCCTGCCCAGCCTGATCCATTCCTGTTGTTAGGATCACCCATTCCCATCTCTGTTTTCCATCTCTTCCCTCTTTGTCCCAAGATTTTTCTACAAAGCCCCACAGGACTCTTGCTTTGCCCTCTAGAACAGCAAGTCAATGGAGGAGGATTTCTTGGCATTACTTTACTGCTGGATCAGGAATAGCAAAACAAGGCAGAAAAAGGCACCCCTGACCTCTGAGGTTCCATAACAAATTCCCAAAGCGTTAGGCCTGAAGGCTTGCCTCTGGGAGCTCACCTTCGCTGCACTGGTGCATCAAAGGCTGCAAGGCACTTGATACCTTCAACTGATCTTTCCAGTTTCCAAAYGAAGTGTCCTTCAACACCACAGCAACTTCAGCGCTGCTTTGATCCAAGCTCAACTGAACTAAGTTTTTACAGTTAGCAATGACTGAGTGAGAACTGTGCAGAAGCCCTTAAAGAAGGTGAAATTCAGTCCTCTGCAGAACAAGTCTGATGCAGGCCCCTCTCGGAATCATCCCRTCTATTTTCTCGCATTTCCTTCTGCTCCGAGCTTGGCTCGGCACCGCTTTCCAGGCTAGAACAGGGTTCCTAGGCCACACCAGACAGACAAATGCTCCACCACTCACCTGTCTGCCAGCAGAGCACACCAGGCCTTGCTTACGCTGCTGCTCTGCACCTCCTGCCACAAGCATGAACAATGATGAAAACTGCTGCCTGTAGCATTTTGCACYTAGTTTGCACTCATTTACCTTAAGATGTGCCAAAATGATGATTTGGATCCAGTGCATCTGTATATGGCCTTTCCCCTGTGCTTAGATGGRACCCTCAGAAAAATCCTCTTAAAAACAAGCATGCAGCAAAACACTATGACCCAAATCTTGTTTATAATTTCCCATCTCATTCCACTCCATAAAAATCAGCTTTATGCAATTTATTAGTGTGCCACCTAGGCTTCATCCATCTTTATTTTAACAAATTGCTATGGCAAATCCCTTAATCCAGGCCTGAAAGAGGTAAGGCTGGCATTTCAGAATCACATGCAGTCCAGAGACGATTGCCYGGTCTAATCTGCTTACCCTCCCCCGGGACTCAACAGCCACTCCACATGCCAGGACAGAAGCAGCCCTCGGGTCAAGCACTTGCAAGACAGTCAAGGGCAACCGCTGGGATTATCTCAGAGACGTGAGGGACCCTGAACCTCTRGTTCCATCTTCGACTGAAAATCGACAGACTCCCCTGCTGCCTACACACATTGATGGTCACCACCTGTGATATGAAACTGTCCAAGTGCATCTTTCACACAAGGTACCTTGGAGATGGCACAGAACAACCCCACTGGAGTTGGCCATTCCACCTTTCTTTATACCTGCGTAGCTGTTTCAATATCTTTCTTTACACAGACCTCTTAGTATCAGTGCAGCACCTCCAGTAATAAAATGTGCCTGGAATAGTAATGATGTGGTGCAGCTGCATCTTCTTGAACAAAGACTAAGGGCGTTACAGACAAAGCAGAAGCAGCAAACCACCTCAACAGCATTGAAATAGTCATTTCTATGCTTTTAATTTGGATGACATTATCCTTAGACATAAAAATAGCAAATAGCATCAATGTCTTTTCCTAATACTGTCAATCTGGTGTAAACACATGGCATCCCAGGCTCTTTGGGTGCAGTGCCAGAGATTCCCACTGACTCCAAGAGGCTTCCAGTCTGTGCCTTGTGGGGGCAGCAGCAACTGCAGAATGAAATTCTGCACTGACAACCTCTGATAAAACATTCCCATCAGAAATGGCATCCTGGGAATAGGATTTTGCAAATAAAGACATTTTCATGGTTATCTGATTTAGTGTATCACCTGATCAACTTGTTCTGCCCTCCTCCTAAGAATTTTGCTCTTCATATCTTGAACAGTGAAGGGCATCAGGGAGGATGTGATTTTGTATGATTACATTATATTTTAAATATTGCCTTAGAACACACTTCTTGGCAGGGTGTTTTCAATGTTTCCTTTTTAAGTGTCTGTTTAATGMCACACAATCCTTGCTGCAAATACTCTACCAGGTAGAGCTGCCCTTTTTTCCTACAATCTGACTCTTTCACCTAGATTTGTTTAATGCAATGTTTCCCTTGGCTATTAAAAACAGATAAAAAGCCTTCCACATGAAATACAAAATACTTCACTGTCYTTATCAGGGACCTGCCTGGACTACACCCTGTAAGAGAAGGATTCTTCCTAGGAGAGTCTGCAATCTATGCCGATGAGACAGACGGGGTGGAGGAAAAGGAAACATGATCAGACTGTTTCATAAGTGGGAAATATAGGACAAAGTAAGCTTGTGACCCAGGTCATGCAGGAAGTTTCTGGCATACAAGGGAAATTAATATTGATCTCATGAATTTGGGCTGCTGCCTGTTTCCGAAAGGACACGTGCCCCTCAGTCTGACTTGAAGCTGTTCTAGCTTAATTCTGCATCAGTCAGAGTGGTGGATTTTGATGAGAAAACAGATTCAGGCTCCAAACTCGGAAAATAACCGTGATAGACCGAGCATATGAACAACCTGGTCACCAGTCCCAATTTACCTTCAGGTCATCTGGAATGAAGACTTTGCGAGCTTTCTTAATCATTGGCTGTGGCTTCAGCTCTTCCTCAGAGAATTTGCGCTTACGAGGGTCAAACATCTCCTGGCCAGGAATACTGGAAAGAGCAAGATCTGCTGGGTCAGGTTCATAGCCAACAGGAACTTGGATAGTCTCCGGATCAATGGGACTTGGTGTGTTTCGGTTTGCTGGCAAGATCTGACCTACAAAAACAAAAGATGAATTACAGCTATGGTAGAAAGACAAAAGATAAATAGCATCACTGAATACCTAGATTTTAGAGGCCCTTTAAATATTTAGAAGTGATAATTTATTATGCCTCCATGTAACTTTGTTAGGTACTTTTATTAAGCATTACAATAGGCATGTTGTAGAGTGCACCGTTAGGTCCAGACACGCCATTCAATTCAGAATGAGTTTCTAATTCCGATTACTCGTTTTGAATGCTCATCTTAGTATCATTGAATCCAACGCCGAGTTTCACCAGAGCACAGGCAGAGAACACATCACTCCAGACTGCAGCATATCGTCAAGATCGTATCAGAAACAAACCATAAGCCTTGTGTCAACTCTGATTTATCCATTACACTATAACCCTTTCCCATATTTGTCAAACAGATTTTTTCATATACATCTTCAAGGCTACCTTTAACGTAGGATCAAACAATGTCTAATGTTTATAATAGGACAATACCTGATGAAAATGTAATGTCARGATTTGCTGTAACACTTTACTAAGGAGGATACTAAAAGTCCACCATGAAATCCTACTGGTTATGTTCTAAAAGGCATTAAAATAAATTAGCAGCATGAAAGGCTGCAATGACTACCTAAAGATGCTCTGCAAAAATGAAAGCACACACATATATAAATATATATATAAAAATATATGCCACATGGTTCCTCTATGGTATATAAAAGTTATTTGGAAGGAGACTATCAGCAGAAAATAATTATTTCCTCCCCCTACTTATCCTTTTTAACCTTTTTTTAACCTGGCTTTTATAACAGCTTCACAAACATCCTGTGACTTAATAATATTTCCTTATTTGTGCTTCATATCTGTAATATCCATGGTGTAAAATGGCAATCTTTAAATGTCATTTCTAATTCCAAATCAAGGTCAGTGTTAACAATGTAGATTTTATTTTAATCTAACTGATAGCAGCAATGGTGGAACCACACAGAAATTGCACTTGGGAATTGTTCTGCACAAACCAGGGCTTACTAACAGCAAGCTCGTCTTTTGTAATATCTATTTTAAAATAGCCCTGATAAAAATCAGCTTCAGGAAAGGGTAGCAAGAGCCTGGGAGAAAACAGGAGGATCAAAGTTTTGCGATTAAAATACATACACATCTATATGAAAGAGACCGAGCAAGGGGAAGGATTGTGGTTTACCCTCATTGTACCAGCAGCAGCAGAGTGTTTCCTCTTCTGCCTCAGGAGGGGGCACGCTGCTGCCAAGACCTTGGAACTCCAAACTAGACATTTCCTGTTGTGCTTCATTAATAAAATCAGAACTAACGTGAGAGGGCGCACGGGGCCTGGCTCCTGCTAGCCAGGAAAGCTCAAGGCAGACGCACATCRGAAGGAAGAGGCTGAGGGAAGCAATGCAGAGCGCTGGGCTTTCATTTTTTGTATGCAGGGTTCTGATTAAATAGCATCTTTAAACTGATTAAATAGAGTCTTTAAAACACTTACCATGGCTTTAAAAGCAGAGAAGAGGGAAAAAAAAAATAACCCAACCCCCCACACACAACCTGGACCATTAACTGTTTTCAAGCCAGCCCAAGCGGCTCAATAAACCAAGGCATTTCTGTAGTGCTGCTTTAAAAGGATGGTTAATCTCATTTCAAATATATGGGCTGGCAGAAACAGGCTTATTTAAAGGATTAAATGCAGGAGAGCTTCCTTTGATGTTAGCGCGCTCATATCATAGCAGCCAGACGTTTTCTAATACAGACAAATACAGAGACGTGCACATACCCAAATCCTGCAAATTCAGGACTACAGATACAAGTGAAACAAGACGCTATGTCTGAGCACTTTTACAGTATTGCTAGTGACCCTGCGGGCGATTTCTGAAAGTCAAGTCGACTGGGAAACCTGCAGCTGAAAATGTTGCAATATCTCTTCAACAAAGGGAAGGACAAAAAAAAAAAAAAAAAAATCCTTTTAAGCATGGGAAATTGAGGTATTAAATCTTGCCCCATGCAACAGCAAAATGAGAGGGGGGGGAAAAAAGCTCTTTAAAACAAGGAATCCACCCCCCAGGGCCCTGCAGGCAGAGTCCTGGGGACACCCCAGGACTTTCAGTTCTTCTTCATTTCTGAAACAGGCCTCTCCGAGACACAGCAGGCCTTTTATGCACTTTACCTTAAATTACCTTTAAAGGTAATTTAAAGACAATGAAGCAGAGACATCCATCTCCAAGGTAGGTGGCTACAAGAACCTATGCTAGTCAAGATGCTGTTCTTTTCTCCATGCAGAAATCTCCTTCCCCTGGTCTAGAAGCACTAACTGATCTGGTCTGGTTCTACAGCAAACATCAGGTGGCCCAAGTGCCAATAAAAAGCTCCCTCCAGGGCTAATGCTTGTCCCTGTGGAAAAATAAAATAGAAAAATATAAAAGAAAATGCACGATGCTAATGACATTTATGTAGAAGCCCACAGATTATCATGCCATAAGATTTTCATACACTCACAGCACAGGGACACCCCTACACCAGCTGTCTACTTAACTTGCCTCGCTACCCAGTTATACGAGTATAAACAATCAGAAACTTCACTAAGAACAGCATTAATAAGAGTATTTAAAACCATAGGCAGAAAAAAATACACACGCAAAACCCAGGCATTTCCTTGTGCAGAATTTCACATTAGGCAACTGCTGGCACTTTGTATCTTTTAATTTATTCTATCAAGTTTTGCCAACACAACAAGCCAGGAAGCTGTCTTCGTTAGTTTACTGGTCACAACATCCCTGCGGTGCTGGATGAGACCCGAGGCGGCAGCGGGGGCCGCGCGGGGCTCTCTGTGCACACGGCCAGGACGTGGCCTCGCGTTGCACCGCTCTCCAGCCCCCTTTCCCCATGCGCACAACACATTAGCTGCGCATCCTTCTGCCAAATTTGTTCAGGGTGTTATTTTTATGCACTAAATTCCTCGCAATCAGAGGCAGGTCAAATAAGAACAGCAATCTGAACGTCATGTGCCTCGCGGCCGACTGATCCGCACATCAGCGGGCTTCCCAGCTGTCACAACATCCACCGAGAGCGCGGGTCCACGGCGACCGCGAGCGATGGGCCGASGAGGAAGCCTCCAGTGCCAGGCGCCGAGGCCAGGTGAACACACAGCCTCACCCTGCCCGGCATCAGGGCCCGATTCCTTTTTGCCATCTCTGTGTTATTTAAACACTCCATGCTCACAAGAGCRCCCAAATTTTCACAGAAGTGGCTAGGCTGTTTAATGTGCTTAACTTTGTTCTCAATGGGGGCTGATGATTGCCAAGTGCTTTGGAAARAACTTGGCCCCTCTGTTTAAGTTGCTTCAAGGAGAGCTCTCGAGCGCTGAGCGGTTTTGGAAGCGCAGCTGCAGACCTCTGCCGTGGCAGCAAGCTGGGAACAACAGTTAATGGAAACTTCCCCTCATACCACCCTAGTGATGYGTCTCAACTGCGGCCTGCAGAGACCACAACCATGTCAACACCGGCCTTTTGTCTGGACGCGTTCCCGTTCGTAGGGCTCTGCTGAAGCAACACTGACTCCGCCAGGATAGACAGAGCTCCAGGTGTGTCTCCTGGCCRAGGCATCTGCAGCTTTCGACAACTCCAACAGTTAGGGCAGCCCCAGCGTCTTCCCTTCATGAATCTTCTTCGTGTTGCTCTGGCAGAACCTAGCAATAGCAGAAGACTTTCCAGAAAGGAGGACTTGAAAGCAATTTGGCTGTTCTAATCCTTTTAGTCTTTCTCCTTCCAGCAGAGACTGCCAGCAAGGAAGTCAAATGTAATGGCTATATTTTGAGYGCAGTTCCTTATTCATAGAGAAATGGACTGAGGCCATCCACTCGTGTCATCTCGGTCACCGAACAGCTGCTAAAACATAGCACAACTGCCAGCAATACTAATTAAATGCACAAGTATAACAGTATTTTTACATACCTAGAAAAGTAAAAACACAGATCAGGTACCGAGGGGTGTCGGTCACAGTATCCTAGCTCTTAATTTCCCCCTCTTTAAATATCCGACCCACCAGCTATGCCCAGGAGAATTAGGAGGGAAATAACCTCTTCAACTGTACCACTTGACAGGCTTTTTATTTGTATTGCAAGAGATCCCTGATGAATTAAACTCAGTTTTGAGTCATCCAACTCCCATAAAAACATGCCTGATTTTCAGAAAATCGCCCTTCTCGCAGCCCTTCCACACTTTTCATCAGCTCAACAGCTGGCTGGAAAACAGTGACCGAGAAGGAAAAAAGAACAGGAGGTGGCAATGTTCTAATCAAAATACTATTTTTTGTTTGTTTTCACAGCTCTACCTTCTCTTAAAAAAAGTATGTTGAGTTAAAGAAAAAAGGTAATTAGCAGACTAGAGAAAACACGTATTTGCCTATAGTTTTTCTTACTGCACATTTGGGCATGTCACTTATATGATATAATGTGGCGGTGCTGAATTGACACACGATCCTCGCCCCAAGTTGCTCTAGAAAACCCTACYGCTCTGCCGATACATTTTCCAAATCTTTTCCTTTGGCAGTTGGCCACCTATTTGGGATAGTTCTCTTGCTCCAAATCACAGACTGTCCCAGACTAATCTGGGATCTGTTTTTGTATTAACTCTTTCAGCCTCTAGGCAATGCACCTCAAACACRCAACACAAGAGAGTGTGCAGAAGTTAAGACGGGCAAAAATCCCCAAAGGCAGAGAAGTAAAACCAAGATGTGGAAGCCACGATTTATCTAAGAACACCATCTTGTCAGGTCACAATTTCCAAATTACAAAATAAACCACACTTAACCTTCATATCTAATTTTCCTACTATTAAGATGTCAGTGTCTTCTTGGAATCAAAATATTTACATAGATATTGAGACTATCATCTACACTAGCACTGAGGCAAATGCCAATATTTACTGTATGATCTTCCTGCCCTCACACAGCAGGACAGAGTCAACCACTTRCTGCCTGGGGTGAGGAAGCTTCTTCACAATCAATTACACAATCAATTATCAGAGGGGCTCTAATTTTCCTCTGAAGCAGTGGGAGATGAGTATATTTGAAGCATATTCCAATACAGCAAGGCCATCTCTATATTGCTCATCTTACACAAAATGGAGAATAGAACACAACAGCATTTTCTGAGGAGACATCTAGTTCATCCAGGGCAACCAGAACAGACTCAAGGCTCCTAGCAAGCTCCCCCCAAGAAAAGACTGGCACATAGAAATGTTTTCAAAACATGCACTTTTAAAAGCTATCAGCATTGTTTATGAATTTGTGCATTTAATTATAAAAGAATTGCCATTTCCCCTCTCAGCATTGCGTGCCTCCCACTCTGGGCCCCACAGTATTATTACAGGCAGCACTGGGAGCCTTATTAAAATTGTCTGACACTTCCCATAGGAGGATGCCCTCAGTGCCTTAGACCTTTGCCAAATATCAACCATTCTGTTTGGATTTGTAGGTGCCAATTCATGTTTCTGCCAAAATGGTTCCACAGCTTCCTGAAAAAGGCTCAGAAAAAATACTTTCTTTTGAACCTGTTAAAAGTTTCTGGCAAGCTTTTCACTGCAATGTGCGCATGGTCTATGCATTGGAACAGAGGGCAGCTCCTGGACGAGATGTGCGTTTCCCTTTTGTCTTCCTAAAAAAATCTCTCTGTGTGCATGCTACATTGGAAAAAGGCAATTTAGGTGAATAGGAATAAAAACTGAAAAGGGTGAAGGAGGTGGAGAGGGCAATGATGAGGGAGCTCATCATTGAGATGAGAACACAACTAGGAGAGACCACTCYTGAAGGGAGCAGGGCAAGTGCCTGCACCCGACGGTGCACACAGAGCTCTGGATTTCCAAATGTCCCAGATCCTCTGCTATCAGTGGACAGTGACGTGTGCTGGCAAAGCGCCCCGTCCCCCTTCAGCTTAGGGCAAGTGTGTTGTCATCCCCRTTTGAAGCTCAGTGCAAGTGGAAGGGCTCTGGGGAGCTGCTGTCAGCTCCGCTCCTGCTCATTTCCAGTGTGCATGTCAGAGGGGTGGCACATGAGAAAATCCAGGTTGTCTTCTCAATTTGCTTCTAAAAACAAATTGAGGAAATTGCACAYGAGCTATTTTAATAAAACACCATTATAGTTGCCATTATCTTTTAGTCTTTTGATCGCATATTGTATTTGTCCTTAGATGCTTTCCTCTTTGAAGATTTACTCATTTGCCCCATCTGGATTTATCCATCCATTATTTGCCACAAACAATTCCAACTTCATCTAAAGGCAGATTTAGCAATTTCTCTTATTATTTTCTCTTTGTAAGTGAAGAGCAGAAGTACAGAGATTTTACACCAGACATATCTCGCCTCWCAGGTTACACAATATTATACGGCACCATCAGTATTTGGACTCTGAGGGACATCCCAGGTATCAAAGTGGATTTCCCCACAAATGGGGAGCAAACAGCACRAAAAGTTCATGTAACCACCTAACTTGCTCAGATTTATATCAAAACTTAATGGCAAAGAAAATAAGATCTAGACTCTCTAGACAAAACTGTTAGTCTACAGCCAGATTCTCTTCTCCTCGTGCAGCTCCTTGCATCCCCTGACATTAAACRCACAGCGTGCATTTAATACGCTGTGTCCCCAGTGCCAGTGACTCTTTGCCCTTCAAAAGCAAAGGGCAAATAAATGCAAGGAACCAGTTTAACCTGGTGGCAATCCCAGCGAGCAAAGATTAGGTAAAATTTATGTCTACTGGAATTAATACACATTTCACTGGCTATCACTGGTGAAGCAGAGCTTTGGAATATCCTTTGCCCTATCTGTCTACAGTTCTCTAACTGGCAACCCTCATACAGTAAAGCTCCTCAGAAAGCACCATTTTTTTCCCTTACTGAAAAGGAAGATCCCAGGGAAACATTTTGGAGCATCAGAAAYTGATAAAGTGTGAGAAATCTGTTCTAAAGGAGGCGAAAGGTTCATTTTTCTCTTTCCTTTGACCATTACATCCTCAGCCTTAATAAACTAACCCTCCAAGAGTAGACTTTAGCAGAGTCCCTGCTGTAGATAACAGCCTCATATGGCAGCCACAAATATCCCCTCACACGGAATACCGCTTTCCAAACAAAGGCAGTGCTTGTCCTCAAGTCGCATTCATGTCGCTGCCAATGTGCTCTGCAAGACTCCAGACCAAGTTCCTCTCACATTGTTCTATTTATTTGGCTAACGAACACGCAGGGCAGCACGCTCCCAGGCAGTAAACAGGTCTTGCAAAGCCATCAGGCAAGCCTGAGAGCGTGTGCTACCCATGACTCATGTATCTATTACCCAGGCCTGGTACCCAAGCCCATCTCACTGGGTGTGTAACCCAAACACAGTGYGGGGAGATGGCAAGTGGCCCGGAAAAGCCACACGAGGCAACTACGTGTCCACTAAGTCCCAATCTGTGGCTAATGGCAGTCCTGAAAGCCCAACYGCAGATGCCACCAGCTGCCCTCTGAAAAAGGTCCTGAAGAAAAAGGGGTCACTGGGCAGCATTAAACAACACTGGGCAGCCCTCCCCTTCCACCCATGCTGTGTGCACATCCGAATTCTCCTTTGCACTAACTTCTGTTTTACACCTTTTTCCACTAAAACCAAGTGCACTTGTTATGCGACYAAACTGAACTGGTGCTTTAAAGAGTGTGATTTGGATACAATAATCACATTTTAAAACACAGAGATGCCAGAATGAGGACACGCTGTTCCCATAATCTTCCAAGGGAGACTTTCCGCATTTGTTTTTCTAAGTTAAGATCCTTCTATATGTTTAAGAAAAAGGGAAGAAAAAAACCCAAATCAACAACAACAAAATACCCACCAACAGCAAAACCCCATAACTCATAATTGACTTGTTATAATTCAGTAACTAGTGGCCAAATTTCCTACCACATATTAGTTTCTTTGCTCAGCAAGCAAAGAGGATAAAAAGCACATGTGTGTGGGGGGTTGTATCTTTCTCTTTCAATATATTTATATTTACCTAAAAGCATACAAATGCATCCATCGCAGCACAATCTGAAAAATGGGTCAGAGCAGGAAACATGTAACTGAGGCTTAGGGAAAACTCCAGGAGAACAGGCTGTTCTACACAGAAACTACCAGCRGGCCCATAACCACTTCTTTACAACTGCTGTATAATGCAGGTTTTCATGGTATGTCAGACATAAATAGGTAGGTTCAAAAGCAAATCTGGTTTAAAAAAAATGATGACACTGAACAGTGGGGAAGACCGTCTCAAAAATTCGCTTCTAATCAGAAAGTGCGAAAAACTACCATGTTTGATTTCAGAAACCAAGCTAATGTCTGACAAGATTTTCACAGATAAAGAGTTCTAGTCACATTTTAACAGAAAAAATGAATGGTAATGCAAACAAAAATTCTCAGGGAAAAACACATACATGCTAAAATCTTCACTTTTTTTTTTTTCTTAATTTAGTAGCAAAGAAGATGAAGATGGAATATTTTCTAAAGAAATACTAGAACCCCAAGAGTTATTTTCCTTATTGTGACCTGCTCTGACATCTGTCTGTAGCCCTGAAGAGAGACCCTGACTACCCTAGGAGCATCTGCTCTGTGTGTAACAGACACATGTAACTTRTCAAGACTCTGAAAAAATGTCAAAAGTGAAATGAAAATCCCCYGAGAAACAGGAGTCAAACCTCTTTCTATGTTCTGGGCAATGYGTTCGGAGGTATCTCTGCAAGAAGAAAAAAATAAGAAACAAACAAACAAAACAAAGACACAAAATCTGAAATTGCCTTTTTTTTTTTTTCTCCAAAGCCTCTTCCCCTATTTCACAAATGATAGGGATTTTACAATTATTATTACACACAACTTGGCCTTCYACTGCCCATTAGAGAAAAAACATAGTTTGAGGTTAATCTTGATGCCAAAGCAAACTGGGATTTGCCTTATTAATTTACTGCTTAACAGCACTTTTTAACATACACATCTGCATCTTATAAATATACATATACAAACTGTTCACTGAAAATTATCACTCCAAACTGCAAGCCAACGGCAGCCGCATTTACACTAACRGTATTTTTAATATAGTACTTTTCTCCCAGTAACCATAGCTACAAATTTCAAAATTAGTCGCCAATCCAGATGTATCAAATAACTTGCAAACAATGTCTTGGCACTGAAGCATTTCTTTAAGAGAGCCCCATCTTCCCACTTCAAATCCAGGGAATTGCATGCAATTCTCTGCCCGCCAGCAAACTAAGCCCCTGGTGGGGCCATACTCAGCACTTCYTCATAACAAGCTCAACACAATTGTCCTAGACAGGGCGTTTTCGTACTTCTATCATCAAAGATCACTGCTATGAAATACCGTCATCTAAGATTCATTTAGGACAATCAGAAGGCAACCTAGAGTAAATATAAGAGAGTCTTATTTTAAGCCCATTCCCACACAAGCAAGTTAACTGGACTGGGTTCATTTTCTCATGGCAGTAGTTATCTTTTCTGCACGGAATACCTGAGAGACAACACAGGTGTTATGGTACTTGGCTGTCCAAAGCTTTTGAGAGGACTTTAAGGAGCACCCATGATCTTCACATTCTTTCCCTCTGGTCACCTGTACACAGAGATACTGCAAAGCTTCACACATCTCTCACAATGTGCACCTCTAACATGGCAAAACACAGCATGAAGTCTGCTAGAGTGGGCCACTCTGAAAGAAGAGGCATCTTTGTCCTCAAAGGAAGGGAGRAATATTTAAGGGTTGGCAAGCACTGCAAGCTGAGGGCAGCAACAATTCACGGGCTTGGAAAATTATGTGGGTTTTACCTTTTTCACTCCTGTTAACTCTGATTTTCATGAAGTAGGTGGTGTTGCTACAGCAACTGTCATATCATATCACTTCTGCTGTCTCTGTCACAGAGATCATCTTATTTTATCTTAAACTCAGATGTGCAGCTTTTCTTCTATTTTAAAGCCCTCTGTATTTTGGATATAAAAAATTACAGCCAACAGAGCTGCCCCACATAAATAATACCTGAAGAAGTGCAGTAAARCCTAGAGAAAAATTTTATTTATGCTCACTTTACAAATGCAGAAGGAGTAAAGACCACCAAATAGATCAGTCCTCCAGAGGCTCAAAAATAAATGAAGGGCTGTTCTCACAACAAAAATGCTTAGTGCCAACCTTCGTGTAGTCTTTGTACAGAGGTTAACCCTGTGCTCTGGGCACTTGACCAGAACTAACTACTTCGCTCACGGGTGGCAACACCTCCCTGCCTCGTGCCTGGGCACCCACATTCCACACGACGAGCCGAGACGACGCTCCCCATTCACAGTGCACGGCTCCCATCTCACCTGCCTTCCTCATAGCCTGAAGAAAAAGCACCTACTGATGGCTACCTTGCTGAGTAACCTGACAACCTCGCCCTGCATCCATGTGCCTCCATTTAGCTGCCTGGATAAGGTTTTCAGGTACYTAATGCAGAAGGAAGTCTTGGCAGAACCCTGACTACTGAGCAAAGGGCTTCGTGCAATTCTTGTTATTAAGAAGCATTCCACATTGCGTGCTCACAGGCCTCCCTTGAAAAATATAAAACCTAGGATGGAACAAATACTCAGTTACTCCCTCAGGCTACTCCGGAAACTATAGACTCTCCTACAGTCAAAGGTAACTTCACAGGCAACCCAGCAATGGGCAGAGCTGCCCATTCAAGATCTGCCACTTCCATAGCCTAAACCTCTAAGTGTCGATGCCACCAAAGCAYCTCTAAGGGCTTCTTTAGAAGCATTTCCAGGAAGATTCCAAATCAATCAGCCCAGTCAACAAYCTACATTTGATTTTTAGGAAGACAGGTCGTGTCTGCTAGAAATGTGCCCACATGGATCTGTGCATCTAGCCTGGTTAAGGGCTCCATGTACAATTCAGATAAATGGCCTACCAGGCTTTTCAATGATTTGCCAACCTGCACCTCAGTGTCTCAACACACAGAGTAGGACTGTATATTATTTGACAGTTGTTAGTTATTCTTCAGTTCAATTTCCATAAGAAAATCAGTTTGTGCGATCATAGCCTGCACAYATGTGTATCTTCCTTTTACTCACCTCTGAAACTGCTGGCAAATACACAAATTCGGTAGAGAGGTTTTAGTTGCAAATAGACATTATTTGCTTTCTCAAGCTTTGTGAAAACAATGCAAGTGAAAGAAACTCTCGCTTCCCTGGCTCGAGGAGGGCCACATACACCTCATTCTACCTCRCAGTATGCAGAGATTTTGCTGCTCAGTGAACTAAATCTTCACACAGACAGCAGGAAGCAAAAGTAAAATGCTAATCAAATTATTACAGCAACCTGGAATATCTTTATATCTCATCCATTTACAATTTCCAATAATTATGACCTAAAAAAATAATTCAATGCAGAAGAGAGTCTGATGTGGACAACCAAGCCACCTGGTATCACAAGAGCATGTTTACTCCTGTAATACACAGAGAAAAGCAGAGCTCTATCATTAAAAGCTCCTTTTACACTACCCCGCAACTCTTAGCTATGCCTGAAAACAATCAGAGTCTTCCACTCTAGATATAGGAGGAGTGCTTGGGAATAACCAGTGTCCTATTTTTTGTTCTTTCCCTTTTTTTTGTGCACAGGTGTCCTTAAAATGCAAGGGGAAAAAAAAAAAAAAAAGGAACAATGAGGAAGACTCAGCTAAAATTCCAAGTGCTCCAGTTTTATGCTGGAAGCAGGATGCCTCTGCTCACTTGAGGGATATCTGCAGGATCAGATCCCTTCTACTTCTCTTTCCTCTTTGTCTGTTGCTTTTATTTCAGTGTCAAGAATATACAGAATAACGCTGAAGGTAGGGGATGAATGAGTTAACTTGGCAAAGTAAAAATGATCTGCAAGAGAAACACCTTTCCTCTTTCTGCTTAACTGGATAATTGGTTAACAGGAACCTGCTTGATGAGTTTTAGCAGCTCCTAGAGATCAGGCAAGGCTGTTTCTGAGAGCAGCTAAAGCTGCTGACTGTATAAACATCTTTAGTTGATCAACAGAGTACCCCTCACTAGGGCTGTTTTTCTGCTGCTAAGGCTTACAGAAGGTAATAAAGTGCTTGTATGCTAAGCACTCATCCAAACCCAGTAGGAACAGGGCACTAGACCATTTTAGATAGACTATTTTACGGACATTGTGGACATAAAACTGTCTTGCACATAAACAGAYGTTTTCCAAACAGGTTAGGTGAATGAAAACTAGGTAATTCTCACTGCAATGGAAAAAAAAAAAACATAACAGGGACTTTCTAATGAATAAACAACAGCTACTGTCCTAGTAATTTAAGGGGCTAAAAAGTCTAGCCCTAAGGGTTTGTGTGACAAACCAAAGGGCTTCACTGGATCTGTACAGTCCTATAGGTCTTTTACTCAACACTGTCTACCTATGATGCAAATGTTTTCCCCAAGCAATTAGTGACTGTGAGTTCACTTCTCTAAAGGGCAAGAGGACTGATTTTCCTGCAGGGATATACTGTATTACACAAGACGAGTATATATGATTTGAAAGATAAAACCTGGTAAAAATCTTTCTTTTAAATCTTCTAAAAATTCCACCTATCTGTAGCTGTAAAATAACTAAAGCAGCATCTAGGGTGCAAAATGTTGCAAATGATTCACTTATTCTGCATAGTCATCTTCACTCACATTTATTCRTCTTGATCTTTTGATAGGCAAAGGCTATAAGTGCCAAATGGACATTTTTACAAGTTATGGATTAACACGAGGGACCAAACTGCCTCTCTGGAGCTCTGCCAGAAGATAGCAGCCATGAATCTCACCGTAGGGTGCTTTCTCCCATGTCGCGCGCTCTTCTGAGGATGCAGGAGGGAATAAAGAAAAGGTGTCTTTAAATACATGTTCTAAAGAACAATGCAAAGGTTTCAGGAAAAGTATTTCAGCTTTTGCCAGGATTCATCTGCTTGGACACAGCTTGAAGCAGCTTGACAAAGCAAGCACAAAAACAGCCTTCCAGGCTGAGCATGGCACATATAAAATGAAGTTTCAGAAGAGATGTCCGTTCATAAAATAATAGGAAGTGCCCCCAAACACTTCTGCTTGTGATTATGCTTTGTACCTCTTCCCCTAGCTATTTTTGTTGTTGTTGTACTATTTCTTTCATAGAAGGGTGCCATCAGAGATGTTGGGGTTTCAAACCCAAAGCCAACTTTCCAAAACACACTGCATTTTGAAAGGCCCGTTTTTGTTTCACAAATAAATGAGTTCGCATCACAAAGCCTTTATCCCCCCAAACCCAAAGCCTCCCATACTGTTAAAAATCAAATCCAGCTTTATTTTCCTGTATGAGTCAGGCAGCATGCAAAGAGCTTCAGAGGAAGGCAAACTTGGGGTGGAGAACAGAACCAAAGGAGCAATTCCAGAGAGGGATACTGTTCTTCTAACAGCACACTCCTATTATCCCAAGTCATTTGTTAATATTTTAATTTAAGACCAGAGGGGAAAACAAAACAAAAAACAAAAAACCCACATACAATATCATGCAAACCCCCCAAAAAGTTTTAAAGATCATAAAGACGCACAAGGACAGACTTTGTTATTTGAACAGTTATTGCTATTTTCAGAACTCCAGCAAAGCTACTTCCTTCCATAATTGGACTTCAATCAAACCCTGGTGAAGCTTTTGATCTTGGAAAGAGTAACAAAATAGCTCTGTTATCAGCACATAGGGTGCAAAGAGTAGGACATCCAGAATTTGTCTAAAAAAGAAATTTAATTGCTTTGGCTTATACTTGCCAAAGGTCATAGCTCTAAGTTCTGGATGCACAGAGCGCTGCACATCGAGAAGTCTCTTAGTATCGGCTGGCCAAAGTATGTGGTGCAATTATACTATCAGTGTACATTAAAAGAAGGGGGGGGGGGAAAAGGAAAAAAAAAAAAGGCAGCAAAACAATGCTAGATTACTATCCAAATATACCCCAGTGGATGTCCTGCCAAACAGCAAATATGTGGCTGTAAGCTCCAAACTGAAATAAAGGCTTGGCTAGAAGCCCAGAGCTTCACTGTATTTTGCTCAGCTAGCCATAGTCTGGCAGAACAGAGTGAACACATTCTCAGCCACGTGATAAAGAAGCCAGGCGGGCCAAGCTGATTTCCTTGTGTTGGTTAAATGTGATCTTCAGAGTGTACACACCAGCAGCTTGGGGAAAACGTGAGAAAGTGGGAAACAACGAGCCACAGTCTGTAAACCCAAGGGCAGCAGAAAARCTACTTCAGAGGTTTGCTAGTGCTGACAGTGCTGTAAATTAACTAGTAGTTAGAAATCAGTTGGTTTCTCATCATATGCAGTGCAAAGCACATTATAAGAGGGTGCTGAGCACAGGATGGTCATGGGGATTTGCACAGGAGTTAAACACCATGAGCTCCTCCAAGGAGGCAGACACTGAATGAATGTGATTCTGGAAAGGCAGTGCAAATTGGCAATGCCGAGGGTTGTAAGTACTTCCCCCAAGTGCCTCAGAATTTGAATAATTTCAAATTCCTTACACAGAAGAATTAGAGGTGCTTAGGCTTCTCAGGATGCGGCCCAGCAGAGCACGACTCTGATGGAGCAACACATCCCACATGGCTGAGATTTTGCTGACACTACTGAAACAGCTACCAAATAGTACACGGAACAGAGGGGCATTCACCAAGCGAGACAAAATTTGGCCAAAGGATCCAGCCTGAAAAAAATAATCTGTTGGGATAAAAGCTGCCTCCATGGTAAGTTACTATATTCTGATATTACCAGTAATGAGGCTTTTAAATAATTGACTTTGGAAGAGATAAACAGCATCCCTGGCTAGTATCAGGGGTGCACGTGACTCTCAAGAGCATGTTAGAAGGGAAAGCAGAAACAAAAGCCTCCCAACGCAAGCCTCAGAAGTATATCCCTGCCACAGATAAGAGCAACTCAGATGAAACAGTCCTGAGAGTATATAAGAAAAGTGAGATTTGTTTACTTTCTAGAAGAAATCCATTGATAATGTAGACACGTGCAGAAGCTGGTGAAATCAAACACACACACAAATTGACAATAACACCTGCAGTTCTTCCCTTCTATTTGGCTAATGGTTTCTTTTCACATGTTCAAAACAGCTTCCAGTGATTACCATAATTCTCAACAATGACTTCAACCTTGTGCTGAGAAAACTGGAGAGAGAATTTAGAAAATTGCAACAGATAAAGTCCAAGAGAAAGACACACCATTCTGAGAGCGGCCACACAGATGTGCGAACATTGGACTTGGAGTCGGGGTGCTCTGTGCCCCAATTTTTTTTTTTTTTAAGCGCTGAGACACCAACAACTAATGTATTTCAAGTGGATACCCAAACTGCAGATGTCCAGCAACTAACTGAAGGCTTACAGTTTAACCTCCTGAAAGTGGGGATATGCCAGTTAACTTTTAATATATTCCACTTAGTTCTCTCATTTAAGTATACAGATAAGTGACRCGTGTTCACAAGTTTAACCTCCTGCTGCCTTGTACTCAGTTTGGGATACTCTCAAAAACCAGCTCAGTCACCACAAAGGACAATATTTCAGAAAAACCTTCATCTAAAGAGGAAGCTATGTTTTTTTTTCCCCGTGTGAATTAGAAGCAAGGCATTATGACAACACATGGCCAAGTAAAATGACCCAAACTTGATATCTGACTTAAATAATTATCAATCATTTATGTTCTTCTCTTCCAGGAAAACTAATCTTCACTGTGGACAGAGTAATTACTCCCCATTTTTATGGTACGTGTATCAATTAAGAGGGCAAGTCCTCAGAAAGCCAGAGACAGAGACCATACCAGGATCAGCCCCTGTTGACCAACCTGATGGGGTAGCTCTGGTCCCTGGAGAAATCTGGAAATGGGGAAGTGGGAATTTAAAAAAGTGCCCTAAAGTAGTCTTAGCTTCATTCCCCAAAGTCTGCTCTTCCTTCATTAGTCTTGCAGAGCAGCTTTTACTCTGCTCACTATGGCCCTGATTCTGACAATCTATCTTTAGATACCTGCTTGAGTTGCCCAAGTTGAAGGAGTCATTCACTACTCCACCCTCGTTCAGCAGTAAACAGAGTAAGGCTCCTCCACGGGACYGGCCAAGCATATAAAACTGATACACCAAGTTAAACTCTCATGGCATAGGCAACATACCAAAACCACTGAGCAAATATACACCACCATGGAAGTTTCACTTGRGTATCCAAATGCACTGTGACATATTTCAAAAGGGAGCAAGCTCAAGACTTACAGTTATTTCAGATCTGGATCTGATTTCTACTCTTTTGAAGTTCCTCTCTGGGCAGTATCTTAGACATAGTTTTTTTTWAAAAAATAAGAAAAGCAAAGACAGAAAATTGCAACATTTCTCAGAAAAACTTTCTACRTCTTAGTGTTGAGAAAGCAGGAAGACATTCTCAAAGTATCTTTTTATACAGCTGTCTCCCCTTCTTATACACTTCATATAGCATACACCACTTTATGATGCCACTGCCAGAACAAAAAGATTTTTAGACCTCGGATAAGTGAGCGCTGTTTTACCATAAAGGCTTTTGAAACATCTTGATGTAGTGCTAGAAACAACGTGGAGAGGCTCTCACACTCTCCAGAATGCTCTAACAATCATGGGCTTTCACRGAGCAGAAGGAATGGGACACTAAGGGGACAGGGTAGTCCACCCAGCAGCAGGATATTATACTGCGAGTGTGTTGTGTCATTACAGCTTTATCCCGACACACCCATATTTACAGCACACAATGTACTGTACAATTCACAATGCCAAGAAACTCAACATATCTAATCTGGCAGAAAAACAAAGTCATATCAGGTTAATCCAATTCTTAAATTGCACAACTTTGAAAGACCAATAGGAAAACAAATCTTCCCCTCRCTTGTGCTCCCCCTATTCCTCCTCCCAACACACATGCCCTGCCACGACCTACTTTTCCTCTTTGATCCCTGAACATTTTTAGCCCGCTCTCATTTTCCCATGTTTCTCATTCACTTCTAACCATCCTCCTCCCCAGGTTCCAGTGGCAGAGTGGAAATTTACACCAAATCGAGCAAGCCGTAAAAGGGAGCTTTGTGCAGAGCACCCAGGCCCAAACGTGCACTGAGGAATGAATGGCAAGACATACACGCAAGGTCACTTGGACATTTGCCCACATGTGATACTGCAAGAATGATAAGATAACCAGCCTCAAATTTAAACTTGGCTGACTCCAAGATAGCTCCAGACAGACCAATGGAGGGACAGGATATTGCCAAGTTGCACAAAACATAGTTCTCTAGGGGGAAAATAATTTTCAAAAATTTTGTTGGAGACCAAGATCATTCCATTACTTTGGTTCATTGCTACCAAAATTTTGTGTCTGCACATCTCATAACTGTCTTTCTAACGGTTCTTTTCATTTCTTTAAAGCCRACAGTTTCATACAATAATATGACTCTAGGAACTGAGGACTTTAAAGGAAGAGTAATGGTAAAATAGCTTTGTGATCAGCTCCCCCAATACACACTAAACCAATYAAGTCTGGTTTGTTGCACATTTGTTTCTCAAAGTGGGTTGACATCTCATGGTGTCTAGAAGGGTGTCAGCTCACAGAAGCATTTCACATAGATCACACAATTTAAAGGACTTATGTTAATTCAGATGTATAAAACCCACATAAACATTACAAACTCTTCCTGCTCAGTAAGATCTCTCTGCTTTACCCAGCCATTTATTTTCCAAGAAACTGTAGGTACCTAATTTTTCCTTTACAGTCTTAACCTTTTTTGCCTTAATCTTTCATATTTGGGTGAAATCAGCCCATAGACTCATAAATGATGAAGCAGTGACATAGGAGAAGCTCCACATACCTCAAACAACAACAACAAAAAAAAMCTCCAACTCGGATCTATCCCAGAAAGCAACAGAACTGCAAGAGTTACGTACATAAAACGGCCAAATGCCCCATGCCATAATGAGAGGCCGCAGCTGCGGGGATTACAGACGTCAGTAACATCTGTATTTCCACTATGCAGCACAAAGAAAGAGGGAACAGTGGGACGTCTGATTGCTGCAGGGTCCTTCAAATAAGGCAGTTTAACCATCTCCGTTTAGATGAGGAACAAGATTTGTTTTCAAGTGCCTGCTTACTTATTAAGCAACAGAAAATAAGCACTCTCTTTTTCTTTTTTAAATAGACATGTTGATGGACTACAATTCATTTTCAAATCTTCAAACAGGGAGCTTGTAAAAATGACCAAACTGTTTCAAAATACCCCCTTTACTTTAGCTAAGACCCTCTCAGTTTGAGTCTGTGTTTTATGTTTCCCAGCCCTGGGTAACCTACACTGCACCACAATGGCTTAGCTTGTTATTTCAATAATTCCATTGTACTAAAATATTGATTTCCTCCATTAAATGGAGTTCTAAATGCAAGATATTCCTGCAGAGGTTTCACGCTGTTGCTTCTATTTTTTAAACTGTAAGCTATAGCTTCTTTCCTTGCCTCCTCAGAAACTCAGATTATATGCAGTTACTGGCAGTACAGCATTTAATTTCTGTTTTGAATGCTTCCATCTGTATCATGGTTACTGAGTTCCCAGCTTACCTCAACTAGAGCAATTTTCAAGTGCAAGGGCTAAACAAGCGATCAGCCTTGCAAATGCTTTAAGAAAATTTAGGTCCAATCCTTGCTACACAAAGTAATAGAGTTTGCTGAGGATGGACAGCCTTGTTCATTCATTTGTTTATTAAATACAGGAGTACCAACTAGCTCTGTAATGAATTACTTAATCTTTGACCTATTGTCCACAGCCATGTTCCAGAACAGAGAATTTATAGCAAGCCGAGATCCCTAAGGCTAATTGGAAAAGTCTTCATTTTTACCATTCTCCATCCCCAAYAAATCTCTACCTAACAGAGCCTCTCCACTTACATACCTACATTTCCGCGGACGACATTTTGTTGCAGATGAGTTAGTGCTGCAGATCATGCTGACATCTGGGTGTAACAAATGCATGTTACTAAGGAGCACATTGATTCACGGGTACCTGTCAAGTTTTGKTTTAGCAGCCATCTAGATTTGGGCTCCAGTTAAATAGATCCTTTTTTTTCTAGGACCCAAACGCAATATGTTTTCCTTTTTAATTCTCATATGGTCTACACAAAAACATGAGCTTATGAGCAAAKACCTGCAAGATCAGCATACCTATCTTCGTTAAATTGGAAATCATATGAAGAGATTACCAGCAACACAAAAAACTAAAGCTGTTTCTATCACAGCTGAGAAGAAAGCAGTGAAGCAAGAAAGAGCTGCACATTAGAGAGGCAAGATTTGGTTCAGAGAAGGGGACACGGAAGCATAACTGTACAACAGCCTCAAGTGTGTCAAAAAACGAGGAGAGGTTGAACAATAACTTGCATTAGTTTAAAACTTGACAGATATTGCCTCAGTTATGCACAGCTGAAGTGCCAAAAAGACTCCTAACACGAGAGGGAAAAAAAAAAAAAAAGGAAAAAAAAAAAAGGCAAAACGTTGCAACACACGCTGCCTTACCTGCCTGTTAGCCCTCCCCACATCAGCTCTGATGCTCTCAGGAGCGATTTCAGCTTTGTGGTAAACAGATAGCTTCTTTGGTGTTATTTGTTCATAAAAGTCTGCTTTTTCTCCTGTATTTTTTTCCACCTCTTCCATAATCCCYAGTACTTCATGTATAAAACAACAAAACAGACAAAAACAAACCACAGTTTTCTCTTAACTTATTTGAGGTGGCCTTTTCTAATCAACACTTCTCTGTTGAATTCAGGGACAAAAGTATTACAATCTTTATAAATACAAAAATAAAAAAAGGACGATATTAACAAAACTCATGTTAAATATTTCTATGCTAAAGCACTGCCAGCCAACCAAGCTGCTTACACAACACTCGCAAGAACATTTTCCTGATCATGAGAATCCTTTTATCCTCTGAGAAGAAAACTACCAACGCATTGAGAGTGGTTATCCCCCACAGCTGGGGGAAAAAAAAACAAAGAGCCAGAAAGATGAACGACAAGAGAACAAATAGCAATATTTTGCTGCTCCACCTAGGAGCTGATGAAAGAGGACAGTCAATAAACTGCGTGCCTGCTGAGCGGTACTGAAATCAAGACGACTACTTGAGGAGTAAAGTACTCATCACAGCTTAACCGGGCAGAATCTGGCCACTGATAGCTCCCACAGTTGCCAATCTGCTGTCATATAAATATGTAGATTGCAATATTTAAATGTGTTTCCTAGGAGCTGCATCTAAGCAGATAATATCAATGTCTTTCTCACATACAGCTCCTGAGGTTATCTTCCCTCCTAACTATAACTTATTGCTTTATGAAAGACTCCAGGGTACACTTGCATCTTAAAAATCCAATCACTGCACTAGACAATCGTTAAACGGTCCTCAATACAGCCCGAGATGGAAGGCAAGGCTATTAAAAAGACACTGTGCTTTTTCTAGGTAAACACAGTAAGTCTGACTTGTTCTCAGACATCCCTACAAGGGTGAAAAAAAAAAAAAAAATCCTGCCTGCCCCTTCCACATACCCTCTTCCTGGCACTGAACACCCCCTTACAAGCTGAAGTAGCACTGTGTGYGGAAAGCACTATTCCTTGCTAAAGAGTCAGACTGGGTATATTTTAGAATTATAGCACAATTTCAAGATGAGACTGAGGGTTGACTTTTTATATTCCTAAGTTACTTCATGTTCTTTCACCTAGTCAAGCAATGATTTAACCAATAATCAAAATTTAACAGTGAATATTAAAGCAGGATCTGTTAAAGGTGACTTAGTGTTCTTGCTGAAYGCACAAGCCTCGTTAATGCTAAAGCACTTTCCCCCTCTTATCATGCGACAGGCTATTTTTATATTTGCCAGAGTATATTCTACATCTTTCTTTGATCCAGAAGGCAGCTTGTCTGCATACGGCATTTCCCTTGCTCCGGCAGTGCACAGAGCTCAACTTTTCCATTTCCCTGTGATTTCAGCCCAGGCGGGTGATGGCAGGAGCACGGAGCCGCGTGTGCGTGCGTGCTGCTGCTCCAGCAAAAGCCATGCTGAGCAGGCGGCACAGGGACTGCCACGTGCCTAAGCACATGGTCATGCAGGCACCGCCGCTCAGAGCCTCACGTGAGCGGCAATGTGAAGAGCAGCTCGCAGGACGAGCCTGCTGGACGGTTTAGCTGGTCATTCCCATGTTATCACGTGGGAGAGCAAAGTTCAGGAAATTCCCAGCTCCTTTCAGTACTGCAGGTAGCGTCCTTTGACTTTAAGAGAGGAGGCTCATTCTGGCRCTTGTGCAGCACCTAACAACTGCTTCCGAACAATGATTAAAGCTTAGGGAAAGATCCCACATGCTGCTGGGAGCGCTGCCCTCTGCACTGCGGCAGCTATGCTTGCAGAGGAGGTCACGTTAAGGAACACCAGAGAGGAAGGCTACAAGGGAGGGAGTGTTACACACGGCCACCCCTTTGTGGGCTGCCTCCTTCATAGAGTCACACCCGGCGTGCGGCCCGGAGGCTGGAGGGAGCAAGAGCCAGCATGGCCAAGAGGCCCAAGGGAGCAAGAGTCACCATTGCCACTGGGCTGGTGCAACTATCACAAAGCAGGAGGGGAGAGTGCTGGAAACTACTCGGTCATGCCTATGGTGTGAATACCCCTAATATTTTCAACTCAAAGTGAAGACCATTTAGTTACCTACTGCACACATGTGGATGATAGAGCTATTTTCATTTTGATTTTTTTTCAAAATCACCTTTGGCACATCACTTGCAAAAACTATAGGGTACCCAGGTGTCCAAGTACCACAAAACTAAAGCCACTATCACAGGAACATAAAAATAAAGAGCCATCCCCATCCTCCCCAACATGGGAGGGCAGCAACAACAATACGGGACACCACTGTGTCTGCAGCATCCTCAGAAACACAGACCTGGATTGGAAATTTTGGTGGCAGACAAAGAATTCAGATCTACGACACAAACCCAGAAACCTTCCAACTACGATCTTCACCAGACTTGGCTGAGGCATCTGAGCTCTAATTCACTCCGTACAAACTCTTCACACCAGCTGCCCTATTCTCTCAAACAAGGGCAACACAGGGGGGAAAAGGCTAGATAAAAGCAAACAACATCTACTTAACTGTAAAATATGAACCTCCCTTTGCATAATAGTACAACTTGGAATCCTCAAAGCATGCCACAGTTAAATAGAGATTTATGTTCTAAAGAACCAACAAGAGATAACACAAGATACACAGCAGATGGAGAACCAAAGTAGTCAGGTTACTTGAAAAGCTACAGATTTCAACTAATCCACATTCAACAGAAAACAACAGAGGGGAGGTTTCAAATGCATCTACTTATTACAGTGAACAGGCATTGTGAAAATAAATCATCAAAATATTATTCAACCAAAGTTGAAACGCAAAACAGAAATGCATCAGATTCCCATTCCGCAAAACAATGTATCCCTCCTCATCACCATAAAGACAGTATCACAGCTTTCCCAAACACAGAAATTCATAGGGAAGTAGATGCTTCCTCAGTTTCATACAACTCAGAAAACAGATGAGAAAAACTGGTGCCAACCACACAATTGAGTTGGAAATACAGAATTAAGTTAATAAGAATTGCTTTTTAACTTATTGTTGACTACTGAAAACAAATCAGTGAGGATTCTGTAGCGTCATGAGTCAGGGTCAGTTGTGCTWTGCTCGCATCTTAACACATACATATAAGATTAAATCTTATTATGTCACTCCTATTCGCTGGCCTGCCTGGGGTACCCCATATCCACAAGGCACTGGTGGGTTCCCCAAGCGCCCTGCCCCATGCACAGCAGGGGCACGAGCAGGTAAACGTGTTTTGGCCAACTCTGACACACTGATGCCAAGTGCTGTAAAGCCAATTAAAACAGTGAGCAGAGACGTGGAAAGCGCAGAGGACGACCTTGCCAAAGTCAGAGTCCACACTCCTACACAGGCATCAGCTGCTAATGCAAAATATACAGAGTTCACCACCACTACCAGCTTTTTTAAGAATTGCTATCACCTAAAAAATTCATTTTCCTTACCAGTAAGATCACTAGCATTTATTGAAATTTTATACTACTTATTTTGATCTTTATAACTATAATACAAATTGCCACAGTAAGGTGGACTGACACAGTAGCACACACCAATTCAAAACCTCCATATGACAGTTTAAAAAAAATTAAAAGTCTTATAGGATATACTACCAAAAACACTCAATTATAAGGATTCTTTTTATAGCCAGGCTAGTTTCCACACTTCAAAGTAGCCATTTACCTTGGTCCTTTTATGACAGTCTTAAATAGTTACTTTATTAAAAATTATTTTTAAAACATTTTTTAAATGGTCAAATAAAAAATATGCTTAGACTGTGAATACAAGATTTTTATAAGACAAGAAAACAAAGGAAAAAATATATGAGAAGAGGAATATTATTTTGAGATATAAAGTCCCTTAAAAAAAAAAMCACACATAACAACAACATTATTCTTAAAAGTAGAAAGGCACAGATAGTAAAGCCTATAGATCAAGATAGTTTTATCCAAGAGGCCAGAACAACAGGAGAAAAATATACAGAATTTCTAACAAGAAGAGTTTATAACCCTGAGCTATCAACAATGCAAGGAAAATGAAGAATAAATAAATAAATAAGTTGCAAAAAGTCATGCGGACAGCTGATTACAAATAAATTCTGACAGGTGATCATTAAAAGCCTAGTGCATAATCAGGCTGCTCCAGTAAAAAAGAAAAGGGCAGATTATTTGCTTTTAATTTTAGGCATGCATATGTGACAGAAATATGGAGGCATACATGCACCACTACTAAGAACTGGCTCAGGAAAAGTAAAGTCTCCTTTTATACTTCTCCTGCCAACTCCAAACGTATTTTCATTTTGGAAACTTGCAAAAGTTGCTGTTTAACTAGGAAATACGTATTTCAGTTTCAAGCTAACTATGAAAAATACACTTTAAACCAAGACGAGTAAATAAAAGCTACAGACTTAAGCTACACTTCAGGGGTACGCTTCTGACTTAGGACCAAAAGTGCTTCTGGGGGTARGGGCGCACCGCATTTGGTTTCTTTTCAAAGAAAAAGCAATGCCATAGCCTTTTAGACTTTTCTACTTCATCCTGTTCCACAATTTTTGTCCTCCTATTTACTTATTTTGCCTACTTATTGGATAATTCTGACAAAGACTTCGCACGCTGAGCATGGCAAACGATCAAGCAGAAGGGAGAGGAGTGGTTTCCTGCTCCCCACAGCAGCACACTTTGGTCTAGCGGACCTTGTGTGAGCAGAAGAGCACAATAAATAAGTCACCCACAGACTTAAAAAACATCCAGCTCCATGTTTTCCAAGACTCAATGTTGACACTATTCCCCAGACCGTGATCTCAGCCATGCTGGTGTGAAGCCAGAGAGAGGTTATTCAGACTTGTACTAGTGTCTCTAAAGGGATGAATTAAAGTGCTAATAAACCAAGGGAAAACTTCCACTGGTATCGAACGGGTTGGATTTGTGCACCCTGATCAAAACTCAGCTCCATGACGTCCTTTTTGCCTGCAGCTTAAGACAAATATAGATCCAACACAGCAACTGGGGTCAGTGGATTGCACTCAGTTTATGCTAATTTAATCAGAACTAAAATGCAACTCCAAAATTTATCTCCCGTCTCATGTACTGTGATGAATTTTATTTTGCTTAATATGGGACAAGAAGATGGCCCAAACTACAAACCAGAAGCATGATCTTTTAAGCTTACCTTCAAGGTAACTGCCCATGCCATCATTCTTGTCTTCTCATGTTAAATATTGGCCAAAGCAAATATTCTCTTTTGTGATCTTTCTCACTGTTCATTTAACACGATGTCTTCTAAATATTACTATTCTGGTTTTGGTTTTCATTTTCTAAGAGCCAGGTTACCAATGAAGGAAAGATAACCCGCATGTTTCCTTGGAATTCCCATGGCTTCCTGACAGAATTTAAACAAATATCCCTGTAGAACAACTTTTGCAATAGTGAGAGCTATTAATTTCATTTTTTGGCATGGCAATGCCTTGAATCATATCAGCCCTAAGCTGCCTATCAACCATGCAGTAGAAAGTGATTTACTGGCGGGGGTGGAAGGGATATGGAGAGAAGGCGGGGGGGCAAGCTCAGGCTTAAATCCACAGGGAGGTCTTATAGATGATTTACCTGGTCTGACCGGGCTCTGCATGCAGTTCTGCGACACCATGCCTGGGTGGACTGAAGTAGAAGCCCTGCTGCTGAGGTCCATGACAGAAGGTGATGCTGAGGTAGCTTGCTGGAGACCTGACTGGTGTGGGCTGTGCTCGTGCTGGTTTGGGCTGGGTGGAATGCCATTTTCCGAGAGGAATTCTTCCAGGTCCATGTATTCCAACTGGAAAGTGTCTCCRTCGTATGGCAGTGTCTTGTCCCATAATGTTGGGCCCAAGAAAGCCGACTGAGGGACTGTGGTACTGCTGCTGTCATCATCTAGCTTCTTCTCTTTGTCTTTTTCTTTACCGAATGCTTAAACAAAACACATAATCAAGATGTAAGATGTTAAGTAATTTAATTATTAGCTTCTATTACTACTTCTAATATCCCTCCTGCACTCTCTCATACTTGAGAAGGGGCTTCTCCCTTAGAATAAACGAATCTTTCATTCTGTTTGGCAGAGGACTGGAGGGCCATGCCAGCCGAGCACCTTTGCTGGATCCAGATGTGTTAAGATTTCCCTCTATTTTTAGTTTGCAGTATTTCAGTTCGCATGTGCAGCTTTGAAAGCCAGCCTCAGTGCCAGGCTTCTGGGGAACRTGCATTCAAATTAGTAAGGCCATAATATATCGCTAGTTACTGAATTTTATTGAAATGGAAAAAAATTAGAGCTAGAACTCCTTAATTTCTAAGTACATCAGCACAATAAATGTCCTAAACGTGCTGGTCCTTACACAGTGGGTTTATCTTGATATTTAATAGCTGCACAGTTCACTTTAAGATAGCAAGGAAGTCTCATAAGAGGCAATAAATAATACACTGTATCTTTTACAGAAATAATGATCTTAAAACTTCTTAATGCTTTGAAGTTACAAAGTTAAAAGCAATGCTAGAGGCTGAGAGAAAATACATTTTATCGTGTAGAAGCGAGGGAAAAAGAGGCTCACAAAAAGCAAAAGATAAAAGTCTACCCGCTTCTATAAATAAACCCAATAACAGCAATGTACACGTTGAAGGGAACAGCTGATTTCTCAGCAAGATAGACTACAGTTTCAACTGATAAAGCTCTCCGCCAGCTACGAAGCCTTCCCAGCATTTCCTTATTAATTACAGCTGACCGCGGTGCTGCCGAGCCGCGGCTCGGGACGCGAGCGCACCGACTCCAAAGCAGGGCTGTGGTTTGGGGTTTTCTCCGTTGTTTTTAAACACGGATTTGAACAGCTGGGRATACAATTAAGCCTCGAGCCCAGCTTCGCACGAAAGAGCTGCAAGTTTTAAGTGTTAAAGCGGCCGGCGGCTTCCGCGGGGGGAGCGCAGAGGGCCGAGCTGGGCCGTCAACGTCGTTTCTGCAGCCGCCCGGAGCCGCGGCGGAGGGAAGGAGCCCATCGCCTTCCGCTAGGCGAGACGCGCCGCTCTTGTCAAGCGCCGCCTAATATCCTCACGGAAATCATCCAATTATTTAATCACCTCAGAGGGGAGAAGAGAGGCACGCGTGGGGGAGGGGGGGGGGAAGGGGCCGCCATTTCGGGGCGCTGACCCCGGTGATGAGAGCGCGAGGACAGGGCTGCCCGCGGAAGCCTCACCGTCTTCGTGGGCGAGCGGCAGCTTGAGGGGGTTTTCCAGCAGGGACTTCAGCACGCCGTAGGTGGGAGGTAGGAARGTGGGGTTCAGCGGGAGCGGCCGCGACATGGTGGGCTCTCCGTCGGGGCAGTGGCTGCGCGGCGGCTCCTTCGTCTTCCTTTCCCCGCGGCGGGGCCCGCTGCGAGGCTCGGCGGAGAGGAGCTGGCCGAGGGGCGCCCGGGGGCGGCCGGAGCAGGGAGCGGGAGAGGCGCCTCCTCCTCCTCCGCCGCCGCGCAGCAACCGCCGCTCGCGCCGCGCCCGCGCGCCCATGTGCAGCCGCTGCCGCCGCTGACGTCACGCCAGCAGCGGCGCCGCCATTGGCGCGGCAGAGGGGCCCACCCCCCTGCCCCCCCGCCGGCGCGCGCGCTGCGGCCGTTACCCTCGCGCGGGGCGGCCGTTATGAAGGGGGGGGGGGGGCCTGCCCTCCCCGAGCCGTTTCCCCGGTAACCGGGAGGACCGTTAACGAGTTTGAATGTTTGACCCGGCGCGGGGCATCCGCGCTTGAGGTAACGGCGAGCAGGCGGCGGCCGCCCCCAGGAGAAGCGCGTGTCCCCCTCACGTCCCCCACACTCTGCACGAGGAGCCCGGAGGGAACCAAGCTGATCACGTTTTATCTCTTTCTAAAGAAAACAGGTGCGGGGCCAGCGAGCATCGAGCTCCAGGCAGCAGGGATCTTCTCCCACATCTGGTTTCCACAAGACAACAGCCCCTTGCACCAGTTACCCATCTGTACGAAGGCTTCCCGTCCAGTATTTAGGAATAAAGACACTACACTCTACGAGGAGCAGAAGGCTGCCCTTAACAGGTACGTTCTCTGCTTATTACCCAGGCAAAACATACCCAAAMGCCTCTCCAAGTCTATGGATTTTCACTAGTGTCTGGTCAGATGATCCAACAACCAAAAGTCAGTAACCAAACCAAGTCAAAGTACATCCAAATCAAGAGGATAATATTTTGGTTATGGCTCTGCAATTAAGGTTGAAAACTGCAATCATCAGGCCCTTCAGAACCAGAGACAGCGTAATATTAACATATTTAGGGAAAACAGGTGAGAAGGGATTAAGAAAGAACCTTCAAATGCTATGGATCTACCATGGTTCATGACAGGAAGGGGCTTCATGGAGTAATATGATAACAGCAGCATGGCAATCTGTAAGTCACCTACCCAGGAGAGGAAAAAAAAAGGCACTAGATTATTAAATGATTAGACACATACCCGTGTTGCCCAAGATGGCCAAATTGCTAGTTATTGGAAACCTCTAATTACGTAAGTACGGAGTGAATGACACAAAAAGCAGGGCAGTGATTGGTAATGCATATGTAGATGTGGTACAGAATGTCTTTTTTTCTGTGCAGTGTAAAAAAAGACAACAAAAAAAGAACATTTGGGAGATAGGATAAGCCACAAAGAAGTGTAGCAGGAACAGAAGATGTAAGAGTAATAGGACCCAGGGAAACACCAGTGAGAAATAAGATTGGAAGGAGCTGGCAGTTTCCTCATGGAGTAAAGTGAAACAATTCTTTCCAATGTATAGACCGGCCAGAAAAGCTGGGACAAGTACCAGAGAGTATTTACTGTGCCTGAGCAGTTGTTTGCAGTTTCACGCTGCAACAGAAGCAATAATTTAACTCCACAGTCCTGCCACATGGACAGTTTTCATACCCAAGAGCTTAAATTCGTAATTTGTCAGGAGGAAGTTGTTTTTAAACAGCAGTGTTAATGCGTACCTGCAGCCTTTACTGGCTACACTTTCTCAACAGTGGTCTGCAATTAATCCACACTACCACCAGTGGCTGACCCCACACGCTCCACATAAGCCGAACACAACCAAAATAGACCTAATTATACACTCACTGGATTTCTGCACTTCCMAGCTAGTCAGAAAATGCCATTTTGGACATGTACTTAAAGTCACCGAAAGGATATTTTATAGCTTATGAGGGACGATGACAGCTATGCATTTATTTTGTTTCTGGGTAGAAAACACCTTCCTTGAGCCCCTATTTAAGAAAAAAAAAAAAAAAAAAAAAAAAAAAAAAAAAAAAAAAAGCTCAGTCAACGTTTACGCTTCTGCTCCCGGTATTTTCCTCACAGATGAGCTCCGTGGTCCAAAACATGCCGTTTTTTTCCAGTTAAGCGCTCGTAAGCTCACAGGCGGCTTTCCCGCATCCTGACCGCACGTAATTCCTTCCTCTCCTACCCGCGGCGCTTCGAACGGACGAYTTAACCCCCTCGCAAACCCCGCTCCGCAGGCGCCTCCCCGGGCGCGGACCCCGCCGCCTCACGCGGGGCGCGCGGCCGCGCGGGGGCGTCACGTGCGCGCGCGCTGACCTACTTTGGGCCAATGGCGAGGGCGGGGCGGGGCGCGCGCCCGCCGTTACCCCTGAGGGRAAGCGGGGAGGCCGCTCGCGGCTGCCGGCGCGGAGCAGCCTCGGGGAAGAGGAGCCGCAGCCCGAGCTGCGGCCTCACCTTCCCCCAGCTCGCCTTGGCCTTTGCTCGGCCGTCCCGCGGGTTTTGGCTGGTGCGCCAGCCGAGAAAAGTGGCTGTTGTCACTTCCCGATATGCGGTTACGGAGGTACCTTAGGAAAAAATAGGCAAACCTTTGAGGTGCCGCTCACCAGCATTTTAAGCCTTATGACCAAAAATTACCAAATTCCTACCTTTCTTGACGTAGCTGGTCTTGGATTAGGTCAAATTATTATTTCTAAATCTCCTCATACCTATTTTTTAAAATGGATCTGACACTGAACTGCAGAGTTTGTGATGATAACTGGGGATTCTGCTCTGAAACGTACTCTGGAAACAACAACACAGTTCTTCACGTGTAGAAAGCTGAACAAATATTTCCATCCATCTAATCAAGGCGGCCTACTTACATTTTCTCTATAAACGCTGATAAAATAAGATTGGCTGAGCAAGGAGGRCTGCACAGGAATCAGGACCAAGCATAACGAAGATACTGACAGATGGAAAAATCACCAACGCTGCTCTCTATTAGCCATAATCAACTTATAATCTAGATATCAGCATTTAGTTTGTACTAAAAGAAAGAAGCAAGCCCATTTTATCTGGGAGTGTCCTCCATAAGGGCATACCATGTTGTATACATACATACCTCAGAGGTCTCGAAGAAACCAACGTACATTTAGATAGTCTTACCCTAACTGGTGCTAAGCAGCAGCTTTTGCAGGCCAGTTCATGAAGCCACAAGAAACACTTCCTTCTGTCCCCATCATAACCATTCTGGAATTAGTCCTTGCTTGGCTCTCCAAGCAAAACCCATTACACCAACAGTGTTGAGTTACTTAGACATTGATGTTTGTTGTGTACTTGGCGTGCAGATGAGCAAGCTGCAGTGGCTGCTCATGAGAGGGGAAAAATGCTTTTTGGATGAACCATGATCTGCCCCCACATTTTTTTTTTTTTTTATTTTTAAATTGAATGCAGGAGAGACAGGTTTGGAACTGCTTTTGGATGATGGCAGAAGAACTTGTCTTAAGTAATCTGGGATGGTTCCAAAAAGCATTCCAGTTCTAAGAAAAATAGGTATTACTAGTCATTGCTTATATGCTATGAGTTGAAAGATAAATACATTTTTCTCTGCCAAAGTTTACAGTCAGCCCTTAGCATGACAGTAGATCAAATACACATACTTGCCTGGGCAGCTGACCTGGTTTGAACTGAACAAGAGCTACTCTCAAAGACAACTACGTTTTCGGAACAAATTCTTCACTATGCTTTTTAGAGCAACTTTAACCTTGTAAAGCACTGACCAACCTCTGGAGCTCGCTTTGAGTGCACAGACCCCTTGGTGCCTTGGGGAAACATTTAGACTGAATAGTTAGGACTGGCAGGCTCAATAAGATGTCAAAACTATATCGAGACAGATAATGAAGTAGCTGGTCTCTCTTGCTGCCAAACCTGTCACCGAGTAAGGACAGCTCCCAGGTGGTGCTACCGCGAGACACAACCTGATCTGCCATTTATTYCTCTGCACTCGGCTCCTGTTCCTTCCTCCCTGCTAGCTTACAGCAGAAAGACCGTTAGAAATAGCTGTTCTTACACGCTCTGCCTGTTTGATTTTGGAAGCTGGCAACTGGTTTTACTGGATAGAGGAGAAAAGCACCCACAGACACAGAATAAAGCAGCCTTTCTGCAAGCAGAGCTGTAAGGGAGAGGAGCAAAAGGTGAAGGAGCTGCGCATCTCCTCCGTATTGAAGCAGAATTTCTATTGAACTCGATGACCTAGATTTCTCTGACTTCAAATGACTGCTTTCAGAAAGCTTGCTGCAGGCACAGAGCCAAGCAGGGTCAGGGCAGAACTTAGCCCAAAGTATTTTGTGAACACAGACTTACCAGAACTGAATCCATAAAATTCGGTACTGAGTTCCCACCTTTCTCAGTGAGGTCGGCGACAGTCATTGAAGTGCCTAGTGCCCCCGGGCTCCGGAGTCCTGTAAGGCAGTTGTCCTGAGCTTGGGATTTGTCTTTGTCACCTTTCTGTCTTCAGTTCTGCATGCCCTGCTCCCCAGTTTGCTCTTAAACACACACCCTTTATAAAAGAATCATCATCACAACACATACTGAACGAGAGCAGCAAGCAGTTGCAGTAGTTTGCACTATTAATCTGCATGCAGTTTACCCTGTAGGATTGGAGCCATTAAGACTCCAATTTTTTAAAACTCACTCTCACTTGGTAATATCCAGCAGCAACACAACGATTTATAAATACTGATTTCAGACCAGAGTACCCCCATCCACAGCCCAAACACAGTGGGTTTCTGTTAGAATTAATCCTTGCCTGTCTCTTATTGGTCATTTTATGCTGTTTAAACCTCTCATTAGAGATTTCATTTGAATTYTATTTGCTGTGTCAGCTTCAGACTATACACACAGAGTGTGTTCAATATAAATATATTGGGCTTCTCTTGKTTTTGGAGACCTATTTTTGCAAGCACCATGACACAACATACAGACGGTATCAACAAACGCTGACTTGAGGCAAATGTATCCTGGCCTCTGTGCATGTATCGCCCTACTTCATTTGATACAGAAAGTCAGACTGGATGTCTCAAAGCTATATAGTTTAAAATGCTTGAGAGAGGGAAAAAAAAAAAAAAAAAGGAGTATGAGGAACTTGGATTTTTTAATGTATTTTCAAACACAGAATTGGTTTTAGCAGCACTCACTTAGCATCCAAAGCTGGATTTCGGTTGTATGCCTCTCTTTATCTGGAGAAAAAGGAGGTATTTTCCCATAATCGTATGTTGGCTTTGTCGGAACACAGTCCCAGGGCTGCCACTGGCGATGACGCAGAGGGAACAGCTGCGTCCTGGGAATTCAGCTCAAAGCGAAAGGGAGAGATTCTGCCTSCTCAAGCCTACGTCTGTCCCCGTTCTGCCCTAAACGGCAGCTCCCTGCAAGAAGTGTCACTGCTACTGCCCTTGCTAGTGCCCCAGGAGCAGACTAATTACTCATGACCCCTACCAGGAAAGATGGGCACCGAAAAGGTGCGCATTAAAAGATATATAGTACATGCCTTTTCAAACGGTGTTTATCTTGGTCATATCATCTTTGTATAAATGTTTTCAAGCATTAAAGTAAAATGCATAAGCTAATTAAGAAAAATAAAATTATACTTTATCATACAAACCTTGACAATATGTGCAGACAAGAGAAACAGTAATGATTGCCATGGTTTGTTGCTCCATTCTGCCTTCAGGCATTTCAGATATTTTTATTTTTTTAAAGTGATAACCTGATCTGCAGAAACATAGCTGCATAATTGACTGTATTTAGGCTAAACATATTCTTCTGTGTGTTTCTCTGGGCAAGGATTTAGATTTTAAGCTATAGTGAAAGCATCAGCCATAAATAGTTTTAATAATGAACACCTCTGACTTAAATTTATCCTCATTCACTTCTTAAACCTTTTTTTATCAGCTCTCAAAACTAATTAATTGTCTTGCAGAATAAGTTGTTTTTGAAGGCACACGACTAGCATTTTTGTAAGCCTTTTTTCTTTTTAATTGCCAACAGGCATAAACATACAGTTTTCTACAGCCATCTGACAGTGCACGGAAGGAAATTAAGAGGTCCTCTTGTATTTTCCCTTCAATGACTTTGACCTGGAGAACACATTATTTTGACTGACTGGCATTGGAAAAAAAAAAAAGCTGCAATCTTATTTTTACTGTTTATTATAGCTATTTCAAACTTACCAAAGAAAGAAATAGAGGCTTTTTAGATGGCTTCCTGCCAAAATCATTAATCAGAATTTTAATGATTTTGAGACCCAAATTATTTTTGAATAACAATATATAAAGTGAATGTACAGTCCCAGGAAAAGGACAGAATCTATTGTCTCTTACATGGAATATACTCTGACCTCTTTACAAATAGAAATGTGAAACAAAGCACATTTTAGTCTGTTTTAAATATATGCAGACATCTTATTGTTATGCCTTAATTAACAAGTTGCCTTTAGAAAAATGTGGTCCTATACTTAACATTCAAGTCTCTGAAGGGGAAAAAATGAAGTGCGTGGCTGAAACCCTCCATATGATTTCCATTTATTTAATAGACTCCTGAGAAGTCCAGTCCAGCGCGTGCCACTACCACAATATAAGCTGAGCTTTTTTACTTCCTTTAAATGCCCCATTTGCTACCGTCGCATCTATGGACAGAGCACGTGTTCCCACTGCTTGTGGGCTGGATTAMCGGGCTGCAGCTTCCATTCCCCAACCATCACAAAAGGCACCACTATATTTAGTCTCTACATGCTGGTTTTCTCCGAACATCTAAGGCAGAAAGTGATTAACAACTATAAAACATCACCCTCAAAAGACAGCATTGTTTTTTTTCTCCCCAAAACTATATTTGCTGCAAAGAAAGAGAGGGATAAATCAAAATTACTTCCTCATTTTCCCCTTGAAAGGTATTGTTACTTATGGTACTATAGTTCTGTTCCCTCATTCTCTGGCTTATCTGGAGCATGTGAAATACTTTAAAAAAAATAAAGCATCTTTAATCAGATTTGCATAGATGCAGTTTAAGTGCATTAAAAAAATGCACCTAAAAGCATGAAATTACAGCCTATGCCAAAACAGACTATTTTATTCACATGCCGAGACCATTAAATAGGACGTTTCTTGCAAAGCTTTTCTCTAAAAGTCGTACCTAGTAAACAAGTACCATTTTTTTATTCCATCTGCATCAATATATCTTTTGATTCATTTACGTGATGAAATTAAAGATGAAGAGCAGTGCTAGCAATGGGGCGGAGGGGGAGAAGCAAACCTAAAGCACAGCAGAACAGAATGAATATAAAAAATACTCCCCCACAAACTCCAGTTCACAAACATCTTGGGTTTGAGTGTGTAGAACGCTTAAGAGGGAAACTTTTCTTAAGGGTTGCGTTAGACCTGGTTTATCTGGAAAGCTGTTACTAGAGTTCATGCTAAATGGTAGTGTGTAGACACACATAAATATATATATATATTTAATGGAATAGCCTATGAAGAGGCCACAAGCCTTGATGTAACAAGAGATGTATTCTAAGTTGCTTAAATACACATTTAAAATGTGTATTTCTAGAAGTGTGTAAATAAATATATTCACAGCAATTTTAAGGAAGGAGCCAAACCACAGGACAGAGTGAGCCAGAATCATTTTGCATCTGTTACARCACTCAGGATAATGTTTCGGTTGATTTATAGTGGAAATATTTGTTTTTCAGATGGAATTTTGGTAACTCGGAACAGATGTTCAACAGCAGTGTTGGAACACTCTCTGCCCATGCTTCTCTGTTAATTCCTGTTATATGTTTAAACTAACCTAAGTTAGTTTAACCTGAAATTTAATATACTGTGAAAGTACTCATTTCAAGAAAAAGACACAATAAAAGGGGTGCTGATGGAATGTAAATTTGGTTACCTTTCCATTGTATGAGCATCTCACACGATAATGCATGCAAAACCAACAGAGCTACACTTCATTAATTCTGTGTATCTGGGTGGTGGTGAAGGGGCTACCTGTTAAAAAAGGAAGTGACTTATATTCTCCTCTCCAAGTAAAAACATCCAAAGATATTTGCTGATGTGAATTGCAGATTGCCAGGGAATTTCTGCCTGATCACTTTACCTTATGATTTCTGCTGTTTCTTCTAGGAATTTTCAGCTCCTTTACTGCAATGTTCCTGCTCCTCAGGAAAGATCCAAGTAAACTGCCATGCAGCTCTTGAATGTTTATCCCATTACCAGTTGCATTGCTTTCCAGGTGCATCGCTATATTCTTAAGGGCTGAAAGCATTAGTAGTTTCAGAGAGGATGCAGTTCCTCATTTCTATGGGAGAAAAAGCCCTCAATTACATTTCTGCATTAAGCTCTTCAAGATGCACACAAAGATGTTCCCCTCCAGTTTGGTGCTACTCTGCCTGGTGGCGCCATGGGTCTCAACCTATTGTGCTGCCAGCTGAGGAAAAGAGAGGCAGGATGTGTGCTAGGGGCTCTTCTTCAGCTCTCAGCTGTTTAAAGGCTATACAACTATTAAAGTTTTTTATTAAACACACTCTGCTGCTGTGCAAGATATACTGCATATCCTTAACATCTCAAAGATGGGGAGTCACAGGACAAGACTGTTGTGCAAACCCATTCCGCACACAGATTTTAGTGGAATGTACTCTTTTCAAGCAAGCTGGTATTTATAGCAGTGACATGAATCACCTTCTCAGATACCATGGATACAGCACTTCGGCTGGTAGCTCCATTAAGCACAATCAGCTTTTCACATTATTTTGCACTTGTTGAAGCAGATGATCCGTCCATTTGCTCCTCTGGGCGCTCCCCTTCCCTGGCAGGACCTCTAGCCAGGTGGTGTATGAAACGTGGCCAAAGAACCTCCCTGCACCAAGGAGAAAAGCTCCACAGCTGCAGCCGTTGTTCCACAGGCTTCTCCAACACTTCTGTCTTGCTCTGAGCTCCATCACCATTATTTTATCCTGGTCCTGGCTGATGCCCACCACATCAATTCTTCCAAAGAAGAGCTGACCCTTCTATAGGCAGTGCTGTTCTAGATCATTATTTGGGATTTCCTTGAGCTTTAGATTCTCTAGATCCAGATCTCTGCAATCCTGGAGCGTTAAGCTTGCTGCCTCCTGCCTCTGTGCTCACCAACAACATTCACAGGTGCTCTGTTCCCAATCCACTCAACAGCGGTTTTCATTTCAGAGAATAGGAAACAAAACTGTGATACATAGAAAAAATCTGTTTGAAACAATCATGGAAACTACCCCAGCTTTTTCATATCAGGTGAAAAGGCTAAACCTTTTTTTTTTTGGTATCTTCTAGTTTTAATATTTACCTCAGGTCCCCAGTCTGTTACCTTCACTTTGCAAGCCAGTTCAGTAGAGCAGGTAAAGCACTAGGCTGGGGACAAGCAGTAATCTCCCTCCAGTGCCAACAATGAGCTGTGTGACCTTGGAAGGTCCCCCACTTCCTGCTAGTGTAATGTGTTTCACTATTGGTCTCTATCTCCTGCAGCTGCAGTGATGAAGATACTAAATCTCAGCTGAATACTTGCCCAAATTGGCTGCATTAATTGATATATAAAGGTGGTAACAGGGTCTGGTATGGCATTGGTGGAGTGCAAGTTTCTTCTACATGACAGCTGGATACGCGTTTCTCATCAGAGGTTCTGTAGCAGCAGGTTATGTTTGTTTCAGCCTCACACAGAATCCTCTTGCCTGCTCCCTCACAGCCTCTTAATGAGGTGCTCAGAGGTTGGGAGACAGCATCTGCTTAGTAACAGAGTTGGTATTGATCTTGGTTATTACAGATTCAGGCACTTAGCTAGCACAAACATTGTAATAATTGCTTGTTATAAGAACTGGAAACTTCAGATCCTAGTTAGATCTCCAGGCTTTGGTCCTACCAGGCGCTGAAGGCTTCTTAGCCCTGAGCAGCCTTTGGTCCATCTGAGAGAGGTGGAGGTGCTCAGTACAATGCAGGGTCAGCCCAGCTTGGCAGGTCCGTGCAAGACTGTGTCCCGCAAGGAAACACTTGGATTGTTCACAGCAAACAAGTAGCAAATACAAGTAATTTATAYATGTGTTCCACTCAGGTCCTTCAGAAGTCAGTCAAAGGTTTAATTATGCTAAAGTTAATGGCTTATGAGTAAACTCTCCTAAAACAATCCACCTGCTAGGCTGTTAKATTTGTCAGGTATCACACCTCACTGCTACATGGGCTGTTTTCTAAAATCTGATAGCTAGACAAGATGTAACTACGAAGAAATCTGTAGAGCCGCTATATTTCTGGCATAAAGGTCAGCAAAAGGACCCATCATTATCTGTGCAGCTCTCTTTTCTGCAAGGCTAACACAGCTTTTATTGTAAGTGTTAGATTTCCTGTCATCCTAAGTTGCTTATAAATTTTAGCAGAAACCGCCTCCCCCCCCCCCCAAAAAAAAACCCAAACAAAACCAAAAACCTCAAAAACCAAACCACAAACAAAACCCCCATGTGTAGGTCAGGTGGCCAGGAGTTTGCAGCCCTAGCACACAGTGAAGCTGCAGACACAGAACTCGCCCTCTTTGGTTCATTCGAGAGATGGGTACTTCAGCCATCAGGGACACCCTTCACAACACAACAAGGAAAAGCAGCACTAAGGTTTCACTCCTCTCGCCGAACCCAGCCCCAATCCTCAGGTCTAACGAGTTTTCTTACTAGTGAGAATCTATATGTTTATGAAGCTATTAAGGCTTTTTCCTCCCATTCCCTGAAACTGTATCCACTTAGAAGGAGACTCATTTGTATATACTTATAGCTCAGGACAAGCAACACAAAGAAACCAGGATTGAAACAGGCTCTTATGGCAAATAATCACCAAGCACAACCACAGTAGAGCCTTTTCAGCTCATCTGCATCCACTCCCAGGGCTGTCTTGTTAGTGTATATTTACTAGTGTTTTTTTTTAAATATATATCAGTTGCTGTGGAAATATAAATGGTCATTGGAACAACCTGGTCCAAATTATTGTGCAGCTTTAGCATCTAAAATCAGCATGAGTTAAGCACCTACACTGGAAAACTTAGATGAGTAGATGGTGTTCCCACAGATGAGCTGAGAAATGAACAACAAGAGATTAATTACATTTACATGCTTTCCTCCTAAAGCAAAACGCTGCATTTGGGCTGCATCTTAYGAACATCCAAATAACAAGACAATCAGGCTCTAACCCAGTCGGTGTCCTATTTCCTCTTCCCCCGTATCTTTGCTACTTTTTTTTTTCTTTTTAGTATTTAATTTGATGGAATAACATGTTCTGAGCATGACAGGCAGCTTTCTTAATGGGCTTGTCTGCTCCTGTTCRCGCCATGACATCAATTATACACAGTTGTTTTTGACTTGGAACGTTAACTCCCCTGGTGACTAATTACAGTACCTAATGTTAGGGTCCCAAGTGGCACAGACTGGAGATTAATAACTGCAGTTCAGCCTGCTGCTTGGGGACTCAGAACTTAACTATCCCTGGAGATTTCAGTGCTCTTGGTTTTCTCAGCCCTTAGGGGGCCGAAAGGAACTATAAGGCATTGCCGTCTTTCGGAGTGAAAATGAAAGTGTAGAAGGAATTTCAACGCTGTGCCTTTGCCGAGATCCCGTCTCTTCCCCCTATCAGTTCTATTATTGTCATATTTTTATTTTGGGCCACAAACATCATTTAATTTTGTTTTCCATTTCAATCATATATGTTATAATGAGTTCTCTCCACATACAAGAGCAAGAATTGATTTTAATGATTATAATAATTGGGATACAGGGATACACCACTGCTTAATAGCTGAAGAGCAGCATACTTAGAAGGAGATTAAGACATTCTTGTTTCTGAACTGTTTGTAACTTCTGGTGATCAGGGCAAAACCCTGACTTGTCCAAAGTCGGGGCAAAACTGCTGACTTTGCATAGTTTAACTTCTACTCAAGCAGCCTAGCACACAAAGTATATTCCCTGAATGATTCCAGGCTACTATTTTTATTTTAGCTCTCTTCCCTTTTCCCCAAGGTAATATAAAAGGGCTATGTTCACTTTTGTTTGGGAGTACATAGTCTTGCTCAAACAGATGTCCTACGTCAGAGACATCCCAGGTGTCACAACTTACCTGTGAGAAGCCCCTTCTCGGCTCTGTGGTGATTCTTGTGTGACAGAACTGGTGAACGTAGGTTTGCAAGTTAGAGACCACCAGCTCCTAAAGCACTCCAACCTTGCAAACGCTGGGTAGACGAGTGAATGAATGATACAGGGAAGTTCTCTTCACATCAGAGAAAACAGTATTTTCTGGTCTGTCCAGCCATGTGTTTCCCTTGTAAGATCAGTCTTCAGTGTCATTCTTGAGAAACTGGATTCTTCCTTGCCAGGTGATTCTCTCAAAAGGAGCAACGTTCACTTTGTCAGCAAACCCCAATTTGCAGCCCCCAGTGAATAGTAACGTATCATGTAATTGCAGTCCAATATCATAATATCCTATTCCTGTGAGAACACAGGCCATGGATTTTTTGGAGAAGAGGTTACACTCTTGCCTTCAAATAAGACAAGGGTCCTCAGGACTTAAATACATATTTTCTTCTGTTAGGATTAATGTACATAAGGCCCTTTTTACGACAAAAAACAAACTGTGGAACAGAGCAAGCAGTTGGTCAGAGCCTCTACAGCAATACAGCGGCAGAACCAGAGCAAGAGCCCGTAAGCCTCAAGTGTTGCTCTACCCACTATGCAGATTGTCAGCCTCTTCCTTAGGCTGGGAACAGCTGAACATACGCAGCGTACACGCGAATTCAACAATCCATCTTTAGAATGTATCCAACCCTACATATATTTAAGCCCAGCTAATCCTGGAATTTTTAAATAGAGGCATTTAAAGATACGATTATATGTGTAACTATGGCTTCAGGTCTATATTTTGGAATAGAAATTGGAGAGAATAAACGTAACTGCTTAAGACGTTCACAAGTAGGCATAACTGGGAGCAAGAGGAGGAAAAGTATTTTTTCATATAGTCTTTTTTATCAAGAGCCTTAACTGTTTTGGATTTGACTCAGACACAGTACCATGGGGATAAAATCAATACTAGCTATTAGACTGCAGCTTCCCATCCTCATATTCAGCAACTCTGATTTTAACAGATTTTGCCCCATTCCCTTTTCTTTCAGCTGAGTGAATTAATGATGAATGATGCAAAATTCTCTCTGATTACATGCTTGTGGGAAGACAATTCAGTAATACTACCCTGCAAGAAGTTATCTCAAAAGAATGTTACAAAAATACCAACTTATTAAATCCATGGTAACATTAACCACTGTCTAGGGGGGGAAAAAATCTAGAATGAGCAGCAAATAGTCAAGCTGTCAAAAACATGAAAAGAATCTGGGTGGCACAACCTGTGAAATTGCTGGTATTTTTTTGTATTACATGCAAACAATCCGGAAAGGCAAAACTGTTTACAGAGGACAAAGGTTAGGCTTTATTCATTAGTAGTTGATTTTTGGTGCCGGTTATCATTGCAAGCAGTAGGGGTAAAGATTTGCTAAGGTATTTAGGTACCTAAAGATGCCTAGCAGCATTTATAGCAGCATCTAAGTAGGTTAGGTGCCTAATTCCCATTAACTCCATCAGCATCTTTAAGCTGCTAAACATCTTTGCAAATCTGGCCCCAGGGTCTGATCTGACAAGTGTCTATTTAAACCGATGGGGCCTGGTGTGTTTGCAGCAGTGCAAGCTTGTGCTCCTCTGGGCAAGGCTGACCACACATAGGGACCTGCAGCCAGAGGGGGCTTGAGGTCTGAATCTGTATTTACCTCCTGACTTGCGCTGGAACATTATGAAAGTCACTGGCCTAGTGTTTGCAAAGAAGCCACTGAATTTTGCTGCTAGACCACAAAAGTCAGGATTCCGCAGGCCAAGTCATAACTGAATTTGCTGAGCTTTAAGAGAGCCTTTCCCACTAATTAGTGGAAACAACCCTGCCTATTTAACAACCACAAGCAGTATTCTTAAAAGGATTTTCCTAGCCTTCAGTAAATGGCAATAGACACTCTCCTACTTGTCAGAAACAGGCTTAAAGAAATACCACATCATTTGTTTCGGGTTCATAAAACCGCCTGTCATGAGAAGCATTTAAATAGATGGTGAACATTACGTGGGATAGATCAACCTGTGTTAAACACTTAGCTTGACTGAAGCTGTCTCTCAGTATTCCAGCTTGTCAGATTTATCTTCCACAGCAAAACACAGAGAGTGAAATGCAGTTTCTGCACTGTGAAAACCCGCTTCTCTCTGGCAATGAAGTAACTCCAGTGGGTGTTATGGAGAGGATAACTTGCTAACTCCGTTTTGTGCGAGGGGTAGATGAGGCCATGCAACAGATGGTGCCTATGAACCAAGCATATTCTGATGTAAAGCAGATAATTAAAAGGACCAGTTACAGATAGGAAGTTTTAGGGGGAAAGAAACTGCCCGTTTATTATATTTACTTGTTTTATTCTAAACAATTTCTAATTGCTTAATTTACAGGAGAGACCAAAGCCACTGACCAATTCCTAGCTGGGATTCCATTATTAGCTTCTTAAAATACGATTCTGTGTAGTGAAAATGAAACGTGAGGCTCAGCGAAGACTGGCAGGGACACCTGCCCGCTATGCGAGGACACAGGTGATGCTGGTGAGAGGGCAGGTGTATGYTGGATGCGTGCATATATTTATCTGCTGGGTTGGTGAAAGGATCATCCCATTTATTGCGACACTGAGCAGCGATACTAGGAAGYTATTTAGCACCCACTAAACTGAGTCTCCAATAGGCCTGTGTAGACAGTTATATTAAGCTTCTTGCTTTGATCATGGAGCATGGGCCGTTTTAAGTTTACTGGAGTATCTGTAGTGTTTAAAGGGCAGCATGCTGCAGGTATTCAGGTAAAGATCAACACCAGGGTGTAGCAGAAAGGTACTTCTCACAGTATCACCTTTACACGGCAAACAAATGCAGGCAGAGACACCAATTTTGGCCATTATTTTAAAGCATATCAAGTAGAACTTGCATTTTTTTCCACTTGTTTTATTCTGCAACAAAAATGAAGTAGCTGTTTATAGTGTTACCTGTTTTGACAACTGTTCTTTATAAATTCTTCTTAAATTATCCTAGAACCATTTTCTGAATATACACTGTATAACTTAATCAAAATAGTTTTGCAAACTATTTCACAGAAAGGAAGAGAGAAGGGGAGACATAGAGAGAAATAACCTAGGAAACAAGTATGCCAGCTTACAAAAATAGATGAGAACATTTGGAGATTGTAGGTATGAAAATGCACTCTCAGTAGTGGAGAATTTGAACTAGTAGATTATCTGAAGAGGTAATACTTACCAGACAAGAAGCTAGATGGATGCAGAGATCCATTTCTAAAGTGTCTTTAATTTCTAGGCAAAATTATAGGAGAAAGGCAGAAACTAGTCGTCAAGTTTCTGAAATGTTCTCAGCTGTGGGCGGAGAGAGTAAGCAGAGCAGGCAGAATGCCAGCGTTTCGCCTTGGTTTCTCCCCCTCTCGTGCACAGCAGGCTGCGCGTTGCGTGCTTGGAGCAGGAGATCATTGCCAGCTCCTCGGGGAGGGCAAGCAATGCGCGCAGAGCTGTCCTCCTCCAAAYGATCTGACAGGAGGACAGCTCTGAATTGCTCTTAGACTCTAGAAAGTCTCTGCTGATGAAGCCTGCCTGCTCTACAGACTCTAGCTCTGTCCCTAAATAGCTTYTCTTATTGGAATGGCTCAGCTAGCTGTCACAAAGCCACTAGCAGAATAAGCAAGACTGTGAGGTCAGGTGGAGATTCAACTCGCTTGCACAGAACTGGAAAACTGGTGTCTACATGAGATCTGCCTATTGTAAAAGTATGAACTGAAAGCTCTGGTCATACAGAAAGCACCCAAACTACTGCTAGGGCTACAGTAAATACTGAAATTCCGAATCTTATATATCTGCTGTGTATTTATGTGTTGTGAGTCTGAACTGCTTTCAGAAAGGGGTTTAAATAATAATCTACATAGAGTGTGTAACCCTGCACCYGAAGCACATGCTTTGTACCTTCAGCTTGTGTTCTGGGGGAACAGAAAGGGAGAAAAAAGTATGCGAGAGCCACTGGAGCAAAACAGGGCTGAAGCGTTGTGACCTTAAGGGCTACTGCTGTGTATGAAGAATTTTCTCAGAAATGTAAGTTACCATGGATCTGCTGAGCAAGCTCTTCTTCCTAATCCACACCACCTGTGCAGATTCATGGAAAAACTGGTTCTGACCTAGTTAAAAATACAAAACAAATTTTCTTATTTGCTTATTGAGTATATCCTGACACCTCCTTCCAGCAAAGTCTGCAAAAAGCTCCTTTTCTGAGCTGTATTTCAGATCACTCCTGTACCTCTTCCTCTACAAGACCATTTTGGTACAGCTCACAGGCGATATGCAATAGATTGCTGCAYTGCTATTCAAAGAAGAGGCTAAAGYGTAAATTATTTTTGATTCAATATGGCCGGCAGCTACAGTGGAGCTGACTTAGCACACCTCAATAATGCAAAGGTTGTAGAAATAGTGGTAGAGCTATGGCCCTACTTCCGAGAACTTCGATTTTTAAATCCTACCTGCCAGAGCCAAGACTCCAAAAAAAGCAGACAGTGCAGCCTGTATCCGGTGCACACCTGATGAGCTGGTGTAGGAAAGGGTGTCTGAATCTTTCTAGGCAAGTTTAGAAGTCTGTAAGTGCAGGTTGCAACCCGTGCCTTCCTCACACRCTTACAATACTGCCCTCTTCCTCCTCGGGCTTAAGGTCAGAAATAGTTTTCCTTTGGCATATTCACTAATGCTTCAGTGAAATTTCAGGTCCTTATTTCACTCATTAGTCAAAACTTATCACATATATAATACGTACACATGTATTATATCTCCCTTATATCTCCATCTCCATGTGAGGAAGAACTTCTTTACTGTGAGGGTGATGGAGCCCTGGCACAGGCTGCYCAGAGAGGCTGTGGAGGCTCCTTCTCTGGAGATCTTCCAAACCCACCTGGATGCCCTGTGCCATGTGCTCTGGRTGTCCCTGCTGGAGCAGAAGGCTGATCCAGACGATCCCTTCCAACTCAACCATTCTCTGATTCTATGTATATGTATATACAGCCCCACACATACATAAAGAGTCTCTGGACTCTTCAGCACAGGTATTGGACAGAGCAGGCATCAGATGTTGTGCTGTGAATAATGATATCTAAAATATCCTGTGCTAGTGGAGTACAGTGAAACCTGTTCATTAGGTTGGAGCAGTGAAAGTTGTCCATTAAGTTGCAGTAGCACCTCCATTGTTTTCTTTATCCTCTTTAAATTGTCACTCATGTTTACGACAAGATTTGGTTCTACTTAAAGACCAGCTTTGAGGAGGTGACTGATTTCTGCTGATCCTGGAGGTGACTTCACAGGTTTCATTGTACTTGAAACTTCACAGCTTCCCCTGAAATATTTGATATGTGTGTATATCAGTTTAGCAGAGTACCGAAGTAGATTTTCATTCTTGCCTCATATTGTTGACAGAGTATGGGGTCCTCTACCAAAACTATTTCTTTTTACTTGACAACTTACAAAAACTCATTATCCTAAAGCCCAATCGCCAATCTTAATAAAATACTTGTTAAAAGAGTCATCTGGGCTCAAATACTTTAGTAATCTGCAAATGTTTGATAGTAAAATAAATTCAAAAATTTCTTTTATAAAAATGAGATAGTAAGTCAGTAGTTATAGAAAAGGCATCTATGTTACACCCACTATCAGTGGTTAAAACAGAAAAAAAAACGCTCACCTTGCATGTTTCAGTCAAACATCAACTGGCATTTGCCATGTGAGCCACAACCAAAGGCCCAGTCTTATTCTCCCAGGCAAAGTCATGAAGCTCTCAGTGGAAGTCATGCCAATAGGAAAGTCATGAAAAGACAGGATCAGGCTCTAATATAAGTCTGATGCCTGCACGCTGAACTGGGGCAGATAAAGACCGGAGTCCTCTACAGCACCTGTACCTTTCGCAGGATGAATTTCACCCATGGATAAAACCCTACCTAAATGAACAGAACATGTGCTGACTTCAAGGGGATGAGTATCCTCAAGTACTGTTAGACTAGAAAGTATATCAGATTAGAAACTATACATCTTCTCACTATCACGCTGCAATCACACAAACTTTCTGTCAACTGACGTCCTCAGCTCTTGGACTTGGGAGGCTCTCTCATTCCATCCTCGTCATCCTCAGGGCCCATCAAGCTTAGTGCACTTGTTACTGGATGGATCCAAGATGTTGTCTGTGTTACATGACTAAAAAGAAACAAGAAAACAAGAATGTTCAAGCTTATTTTCACCAATGTAATTAAATATGAAGTGCCATAATAGAACTTCTCCAGATTTACCTTCTCAAGTGAAAGTAGAATTTGCCTTTTGCTTTCTAGAATCCTCTCCTAAAATATCTGATTATGGATAGTGACACTTTAAAGAACTGATTTGGGAGTCAATGTTCCTCTACACTGACTTACAGGTATGAACAGCATTTTTCAAGCAACATGATGGTACTATAGTCAGGAGAAAGAAAAAAAATCTATGATCATTGTGTTATTACATCTTGAGTTCCAGAACTCATTCCAACAGTTGCAGAACCATGGAAGCTGAATGAATTAGACTCCATCCAGTCTGTTTTTCTACCAGTGCAAGATTTACTGCCTGCAGAGCTATTTTAAGTGTTTATACTGCCAGTTTTTATCCAACCATTTCCTAGAAATTCCTTACAGAATATAACTTTTTTTWWAAATTATTTTTTCCCTCATTCAGGGTATGTAGGTATCCCTGTCCTAGCATTCCTTGATCTGCTATGTACTTATCTCTGTTTTCTCATGAGTACACAGTATCAGCCTTGAAAAATCAGAGGAGATGCAGTAAAATACAAGAGTTWTGTAGAAAAGCATCCATGGTTCTTTGATGTAGCAAATTAAAAATTCTTCATTAAGTGTTTATTCTTCAGAGGATGTTCCTCCTACATACTTTAGGACCAAGGGGCAAAAGATAGCTACTTTATGCTAACTGCTGTAAGAATCTGATTTCATTCTTTTATGAATAAATRCAAACATTCTTATGATCTTTAATAGTGCAGCACTGTGGTACTTAAATAAGGAATAAATTTGCTTTATTCAATAGTGTAGCATTGTTCATTCACCAGTCAGGAAAAGAGAATTAGTTTTCATCCATTTTCAGTCTACCTGCAGCCACATTTTGCTCAAGTGTCAATTTGCTATCGATGCTCCCRATGTGAACTGAGATGTTTCAGACCTGCACTAGCCTTTATCCCTTGAGCTAGTGGGATGGTTTGTTTTAAACTMTTAGCCAAAATCCTTACTAAGAAAAGAACTCTTAGAAACATTAAGTCCAGATAGTGTCTCACACTGTGGAGAGAYGCACAGATTATTTAGGTACAAAATAAATGTATAGCCACCCCTCCCACCCCGTTTATTTTTAGTTCTCCACAAGTGCTGGTGCTGTGGCTAAAGAGCTTTGACATAATCAGTCCGAAGAGATAATCYTGGATTTACTGGTTTGCAGAACATTCTTGTATTAGAAATACATCCTCTCTGATTTGTATGTTAGAGCCAGCAATAAAAGTGAGAGGGAATGCAAATCTACCTCTAGGCTTTGCTTAATTGAATAGGAAATCACTTGGAATAKTGCAGGAAGATCTGGAAGGCTAACATTACAAATTCTAAATGTAGAACATTTTCCATCTGCAAATGTTCATGTTCAAAAGATCCATTTCACCACATTTTTGGAGCAATTAACAATATTTAAAGATTTTTAGGTTTTCAAACAAATTACTGCTTATTGGAGGGCAGCCAAATTCATTGTTGGGAAACAGAAATATTTGATCTGAGAAGATGGCAGTGGCTCATTCTATTTTTTTTTTTTTTTTTTTTTTTAATTTTAGGAAATTGCAGGAGAAGTTTTAAGTCTTGTAAAAACAAAATATGAGAACACAAGGTTGTTTTGGCAAACAAATGGTAGTAAATTATTCAAGATGCCATCATAATTACTTTCCTTATGGCTCTTATTTTGTGTGGAAAATCGTTTCTTTTAAAAATGAGAATTCAGGACATTCTTCTAAGAAAAGAATAGTTCAAAGGTAATACAAATTAACAGAAAAGAAYGTCTGCATGTTTGTTAGATTTTGAGCATTATCAAGGCATATTTTTCGCCTTAAATTGTATTCTCCGTCAGGGCTGGCCTCTGGAGCCTAACAAGGGATGAAGAAAAGGCTGGCAGGCAGCAGGATGCTAAGATACAGAGTGAGCATGTCTCGCTCTTTGGAGGTTATTGTGTTGTGACAGAGGCCACGTCCATAAGTCTTGCCTTATTCTTCCAGCCCACCAGGGTTTCTGAGCTGTGGAAGGAACAATCTTGTGCAAGACCCATTTGTTAGAGGACTGTTCAGGCAACATGATGCGGCCTTAAACCATTAATTAGCCAAACTCTCATAATGAACGGATTCATTAGGGGCCACCGAATGAGTTCTGCCAAATAGGATTTAGTTGTATCTGAACTCGCAAAGCCAAATTCTGGCCTCGTATGAACTCTGTGCTTCTCTACTAAATTGAGTAGCATTGAAGATGATCCCAGCGAAAGCAGAATTCTGCTCATCTGAAATGAAAGACTGAGGTAACAACTTTTTCCTCCTTAAATGAATACACTCAATCTAATCCATTTAATCTGCAAYAGTAATTTTGCTAAATGTTTAACCTTTACTAGTTTTGTATTTCCCAAACTACAGAACAGCAACAGGAAAATCAAGTGAAGATTCTGAAGCCTCATCCTGTATCTACAGGTTACACCATMTTCTGTGTTTTCTCTTGCTCTGTCTGGACTACAGGCAGCTTTTCAATATTTGCTTAAATTAATCTCTTTGTCTTTCGTTGTTTGACCTTTCTATTTTCGCTTCCCTTGTTCTCAGGATAAGATTTGTTTTGCAAGGATCCTTTTATCTTTAAAATCCATTCCATTTCACTCCCTCTTGCACCTGCTGAAATGGTGCCTAATGATACTACTTCCAAAAACCAGCTCCTGCACAAGGAGCAAATGGTTCTAATGCGCACCAGGCACCTTAGTAGCCTTTCGTGTGCTGGGGAGGAGCAACAGAATTACTCTTCCTTGTGCCACCAGATGGCAATGGAGCATCTGAGGGAGTCCCAAGGACCTGCTACTCCTCAAGGCATTGAGCTAATTCTATTGCTAAATTATTAAAAATCTTCAGCAGTAATGGCTCAGTCTAAARCCAAACCAGTAATCTGATCAAACAAGTTGGATGTGAGCCAAGGGTAAGGTGAAGTGATTCAGTGATAGGATACGCAAACGTTTCAGCTTTAAAGCTCTAACTCAAGTGCATCTCACCCCTGTATTAGCCAACTGCTGCTACTCTCAAAGTGCTGTTTTAGTTATAGATGCAGTTACTCCCAATCCTGTGTTTGTAAGTGTGAACACCAAAAAAACTTATTTCAGGGCGGCRTATTTACAGTGGCAGCAGGATAAGGATTAGTAGTGCTAGTTCTGCACATTCAACCAAGCAAGGCCAGTAGAGCTCTAATGGGGGATGAGAATCCAGGCTGTTCTCGGGGCAGGCTGAGGCCACTTACCCAACGCRCCCATCCTGCATGCAATAAAGAGTCCTTTTAGGAAGGATTGTGCAACCAGTTTGCCCACTTCCTCTAAGTCTTATCAGCATAGGCCTGATATCTTGATGGGATGGACACTGCAGACTCACGCCAAGATGAGATAAGATTTTCCTGCCCTGGTCTGGAACATGCACAAAGCTAATGCTTAAGCCACTTGTGTGCTGAAGTGGATTAAATCCTGAATGATGGTTTAGGCCCAAGATTCAGATGAAACATATACAGAGAACATCTTGCTGCACACTGCAATTCTTGCTTCAAATAGCTCTCCCAAACCCCAGGCAGATCTCAGGAGAATGAAAGGTGTAGAGAATGAAAGGTATAGGTAAAAAAAGATAACCAAACTCCCAGGAAAACAAAACCAAACCTCTAAAAACTAACCCAAATCAGCTTAAAGTCTTAACATTCTTGTATTACAAACTCATGTCATCATAAAATCCAATGCCAACCTCCCTAGCGTTACCTCTGAGCTTTCTTCTTCATAGCCCTGCAAAATGGCTTCAGTGAAACATCAAAGTAAATGAATTCCCAGCAATCACAGTGTTTGCAATTAAACCATTTCTCACACAATAAATTACTTGGATTTTCCATTGCATCCTGGCTCTCTTTAAGTCTTCATGCATTTGCATTTAAGAAAATGCCTTACACTAAATCATTGCTTTGCCTCTTAATAACGAGTCTTATTTCAAACAGTGTTTGTGAACACAGAACAACCAGGGGATGAAATTTTCGAAGAGAAATACTGTTTCAGAATACATTTATTCTTCATAACCACTTTGAGACATGGCAAAGGATCACGTAAGTCAGATGGCAGACATTAAACACTTTATGCAAATACAAGTTTGCTGAGATGTCTCAAGATGGTTATTGAAATAAAAAACAAAACCGAAAAAGATCAGGATTTCCCAAATTCATATTGTTACCTCGGAAAGCTCTTGGATTGACCCTGAGTTAAAATCTGCATGGAACATTTTGGAACATCATGCATTAAAAACTTTCTATAAAGAAATAATAATAGCACTTGGTTAGGGCTGAATCAGTGTGATTTAAATATTTGTGTCTGTATAACTATTATTACCTCTATTTTCAGATAGGAGGATTTGAGGATGACAGGTAAAAAGAAACATTCTCAAAAGCAGCCTCTGTTTTTGAGTGACAAATGTAAAATAAGAAGGGTCCAATTTTCAGAGCTGTAAAGTACTTGCCTCTTTCTTTGAACAAAACGGAAGCAGAATAAGCCATGCCTAAAAATATCTCTCCTCCTCACAAATCAAAAGTTACTAAGATGGGGACACCTACAATGCTGATTTTACTAATTGATAACTCTGGTGCAGCTGAATTKCCTACTGCTATGCAGGAAACTAGGACAAAAGCAGAAGAGCTTCGTGCTTTCAATTTAGCATGAAGGAAGGAAGTAAAAGCAACTGCCATTATGTTCCTTTTATGATGATACCTTTAGTCCTGGTTTTATAAAACATGAATGTTTATACTGYAGAAGTTCTTCATCTATCACACATGCTTCGCTATTCTTAGTTCAGTCATAAAAAAAYAAACAGGTTCTGCGAATGACCAACTTCCAGAAAATTAATGATGGCTCCTCCCCAAGCAAAGTAGAATATTATAAAAATGAATAAACATGATGTGTTGGCCTTCAAAGTGGAAGTCTGATTTGTTCAGTATGATTTCCAAAGCTACAAAAAACCACCAAATGTGTTTTTATTAATCTTTTATGTGTATTGTTTCAGTTTAGGTTGTTACTTAACATGAATCAAATTCTATTCTGTTATACCAACATATTTCCAGAATATTTCACTGCCTGCTCTGTCACATTAAAACATACAGGGACAACTTCTGATTTCCACATATATTATGGGAGAGAAAAAAAGCATAAATCAAATGCTACTCTTTCCCCTGTGGTATAAGACAGAAAACTTCTCAGGCCCTAATATATCTAARGGAGAAGAACCAAAACATTAAAATATTTGGGAACTTTTACTTTGTTTTTAAGAAGACTCAATTTAAAATTAACATTCCCTCATTGCTTTAAGAAAAATACATTTCATGGGGAACAGTCGGAACCAAGTCCTACTAAAAAGCTAAGGAAACAGTGTTTACAGGGGCAAAATTCACAGCTGGTCCTTACAAACTGTACACATATGCAAGCAGTGGGTGGCAGTGGGAGGGAGAATAGCAAGGCCCTACCTAATTTTAGGTGCCAGTCTCATGATACAGAGCTACCATATGTTAAAGGTGAACAAAGTGGGAGGATGGAAGAAATTTACTGCAATAGGTTTCTGTGGGAAATGGTTTGGTGTTCCAGCCATCCTTTTTTATACTGCTTTGTGTGATTCTAACCAAAACAGTGCATATCCATTAACCAGTCAGCAAGTATCATTGGGCRAACAAAGTTATACAAAGCTTTACATCTGTAAAATTCATACTCAGGAGATGCCCATTCTCTGAAACAATTCAACATCCTTGTGTTTGCCCTAATGTAACACCATGGCTTAGTAAACTCATTAAACATTACATCTGGACTAAACCCGGGCAAAACCAGCCATGTGACCAGCTTCAAAAGTGGGCAAGATGAATCTTCTCTTACTTAAAAACACAAATTAATGCCTCTCAGCTCGCTGTTCATTTCATACATAGAATGGAGGTGATGATTTATGAGCCTGTACAAGCTCCTTTGTGTATCTGGGTTTTACAGATAAAATATCTTTGGCTGACAAGAATTTCTATCAGAACACCAGTAAATGGATTTCTCAAACAGACCAGCCTTGATCATCCAATAAATAAAACTCATTAATAATCAACTTTTTTACCTGATCATGTGGGACCTCTTCAACACACTGGCCCCTCTGAGTTCAAGACAGACATTGGAAAAACTGGAGGAGGTCCAATGGAAATAGCAAATGTTTGGAGGGTTGGAGAACTCAACACATGAAGAAAGGTTGAAGGAAATGAGTTCATTCAGCCTGGAGGAGCGAAAGCTCAGGGGGATCTACTCATTCTTCCAACACYCAAAAGGTAGTTATAGAAAAGACGGAGTATTACCAGGTTCCAACTATTCCACATTAACAGTRTTAGTTGGAATCTGGTCCTGTTAAAAAGCTAAGGAATCAGTGTTTACAGGTGCAAACTTTGCAGATTTTCACAGACAAGAGGCAATCGGCGAAAGTTCAGGGGAAAATCTTCACCATGAGAACAATTAAACACAGCAACAGCTTGCCCAGACAAGTGGTGCACTCTCCCTTCCTGCAGACATCCAAGACTTGGTCTAACGGGGCTTGGGATAACTTACTCTTCAACAGAAGGTTGGACAAGGTGATTTCCAACCCACACATTTCTCTCATTCTATTCCATGATACTGAAAATCCTATGTGGCTACATCCAATTGTCATTTTGAGTAAACAAAGTCAGCAAACTCAACTCTTCTGAACCAAATCCAATGTGAAAGGTGATAAAAATATGCAGTGTAAATTGGTAAGAAAACAGGCATCGGCAATGGTGTTTCTATGAGGTACTAACTTATGGGGGCACAAGTCTGATGTTGAGTATGACTGACCAACTGTAGTGGTACATGCAAAATACACTCATATTTGCCATCTTCATTACTCTAAAGTACACCCGATTAGCTCAAAAAGCATCTGGGGCTAAAGTTGCTCGTTATCCTCTGTACTGCAGCAGAAGGAAACGTCAGCTCTACTAGTAACAAAGCTGACACCTATGTTTTAATCTACAGATGTAATTTTTGCCTTTCTGATAACTGTTAATACATATTATATTTTCAAGACACATGAGCTTAATTTTGTCCAATACATATTGAGACGTAATTCAGGGACTTACATTGCTACACAGAATACCCACACACCTGACCTGAACAACTAGCACAGAATCATCAGTTTGTGACAAACTACTGGCAGTGTAAAAAGTAATTTTCCTGACACTTGCCAACAGTTAGCAAGTAGGTTGCTGATAAGTTAACGGGAGACTGAAATGACCTCCTGAACAAAAGAGATGGCTTCAGAAATTGTCTTGAACTGAGTGTGGATGTACAAGATGCAACTTGCTCCGATAGCTCTATAGAAGCGTTCACTCCCCAAGGACTAAAGCCATGTAAATCTTTTATTCATGTCAGTTATTCACATAAGTGGGTTTCACTTCAGTGTGTAACACAAGCCAGCTGGTTTGCTTCTTTTAAACTCTGGTTTCTCATGCACTTCATATTGCTACACCCCCTTCAGAGATATTTATGGAAATTTCACAGCAAGCTGTCTCAAGCTTATGTGCTATTAAGATGCCACTCTGGGGTGTTTATTGCATTAGACTTATAACATAGATTTATGGACTCAGCTACCTGAAGGACCAATAAAACACTCTGGACAGGAATTACTTCCACCTATTAATTAAATGACACCTATTAATTAAAAGAATATTTCACTGTCTGTGGCATATCCTAAAACTGCTGTGGATTTAAACAGTGCCACTCCAGCTTCTATATTTCCTCAGAGCATAACTGCATACTAAAAGTGGCAATTCATATATGAGTTTAATGGTGGCAACATTTAGGGAATTACATTTTTTTCTGTTTGTTATATACAYTGGAGAGGTGAAAATAGTGTTGAAATAGTCTTAAATCATTCATAGCTTTGCCTGTTATAAATAACAAAGAAAGAAAGGACTAAAATTCACAGCCAAAGAGTACAAGAAGGTTACAGCATTAGTCCCAAGGCTGAAAAGTATCAACTATTCTGCTAATCCCCATTTAAACAACTGGATTAAGTCTCACGGAAGATCACCGCCTGATAAAATGCACCTCAAGCTAAATTCCTCCTAGAGTATTTTCAATATAAGGCAGAATTTTCATGCTGAAATCTCTTGCATTCTAACATTTTCAGACAACTTTATAAACATTATTACAAAGAGTAGCAGGAGGTATGAGTTCTTAATCACACAAGAAGCCTTACAGTCTGTACAGACTTTTGGAAACAGCGCTGCAAGCAAAACAAGGAAATAGGTGAAAGGAATGTTAATTACTCTGATCTCTTACTGAATGCTCAGCTAAGTTCATTCTAATGAGCTGAAATAAGAACTGTTAGCACAGCTCTTGTCCCCTTCTTGGCAATTATAACTGAAAGATTTTCCTTGTCTGCCACGGAAAGACCGACACGGAGGAATTCTGAGGACTGGTTACAGAATGTGGTGACAGCAATCCTGGAGCGGTATCATTTGTAATGCTAGGAGTACATAAAGTAATACGGTCGAAAAGACATTCAAGAGTCATTAACAATCAAAGATCAGAGAGGCCACAACTAAAAATCGTCCTGCCAGTCAAAGTCTGTAGTTTCAGCAAGGAGAGATAACAGAAATATCCAATGCTCTCTGCAAGTTAGGCTCCCATCACCTAGATTAGCTGAGATTCAAGCCTTGCAATATGAACACTTGCAATAATTCAGCCTCCAAATGCAGCTCTTAAATAAATTTCTCAAGTATACTCAGCAATCTAGATTCCTTTTAAGAACCAATGGAACAGCGCTCTATTTTAATAGTTTCTTTTGTATTTATTTAAACTTCTAAACAATTGACTTTTYGGAGGACGGCAAGACTCTTTTTAATTTCCTAAGTTATTTTTCTGCAATATTTCTGGTATAACCCCATGTACTAACCTACATCTGTCTGAAAATAAAAGCCACCCTTTGATTAGARCTGGAATGTACTATCATACATGGTGTGTTCAGAAAAAAAAGAAAAAACCAACCATGTCTGCTTTAATACATCTAGCTCGAGGCACCACGGGGTTAGTTAAGGACAACGGCGCAGCCAGTTTGGAAAAAAAAGAAAAGTCCCTGCTTTTCTTGGCTGCCTAATGCACAAACTTCAATGCTATTTACGTGACTTTGGTAAAAGACTGGGATTAAAGATCTATTCCCTGTCCTTCCTGTATTTTAGGAGTGTTTATAGAAGTGCCCCTCCAAAATACCATCTTTTTACATGCTATCTATAGGAATTAAACAGTATGCCAAATGCTGTTGATAAAAAAAGCTAGTTCTTAAATAATGTTTCATTATATCTATATATAAACACATATAATGGAGATGAATTATAATTCTAGATAATTGCTTCAATCTTTATCAGAAATAATAAAAAGCTACTACACCTATATGGTTACATATTCACTRCCTTCTAGAAAGAAAGCAATAATCTGTCCAATTCTGTACCTGGAGCTTCTGGGAAAAGTAATATAAGCTGCTGCTTTTTCATGCATTTTTAGTCCTGAATTGGAGAACAAAATTAAAAACAATCTTTCCTTTCCTATAGAATAGAAAAAAAACCCCCACCCCACAGTTTTTATGAAGTAGGTCTTTGTAAAGAAGCTTTCAATTCTCTCTCTGCTGGACATTAACAGAATTTAAACCACATTTTGTAGTCAGCTAAAAAATAATGTCATATTTTCTTCATTTGCTGTATATAATAAATGTTCTTTCATTAAAGAAGTCTTTCAATTAARAAAAGCCAAAAAGCAAATAACAAAAAGGTCCCAGTCTTGGTGCTTTCTGTCTTTTTTTTTAAATYTCTCTTCAGATGGTTACTGGTCTTTGAAACTTTTGTAGAGATTTCCTTTGTGCTTCAGACACTGCATTACTGCAACATCTCTTCAATGTCACCTTTCCTCTAGCCTCTGGAGAGATGTGTAAAATGTATTTGTCTGTAAGATCTTCCATACAATTACAATTAACTCCTGATAGAGACATATTTTTCTATACCTTTTTTTTGCAGGACATTATAATAGCTCCTTGCTCACTCTTACATCCTTCTGAACACTGTAAAGTGAAATTCTCTATTGGTTACTCTAAATGTTTCTAATGYATGGCTGTATCTTTGACAATACTTGCCAAATGTACAGAGCAAATCCCAYGGATCTATAACTTGCATAGAGTAGAAATTCAAAACAATAAAGATTTTTTAAAACTGCGTTTTGGGGAATAGTGGAGTGAAAATAGCCTTGTTCAATGGCTTGAACAGCCAGATTTCCATACACATGCCCGAGGCTTTTAACAGGCCTAATCTGTATGTCTTGACAAGTACTTATATGTACAGAATATGCAACAGAACTTTGCAACAGATATAGTTTCAATGGCATTATCTATAGAAAGAAAGTTCCTAACCTGCAGGAAATGATCAAGTGAAATATCAATATTCTGTGAAACTCAAGTTAACGAAGCTAGACCTGTCTTGATCATGTAAGAATCATAATTAAATGTTTTCAGTCCTTTTCTTCCATCCTCTTGCAACAACAAAATGACCTATTCTAGACGAGGAAGCAAGATGTGATGTCAAGAAAACAACGTTGTTATGTTCTGCTACAACCGTGGACAGTTTAGGACAAGAAGGAATTTTTTGCTTAAGAGGTTCCCCACATGATTTCAAGTGATAAGTGATGGCAGCAATAAAGTTATGCATAAAACATATCATAGCTTTGTAATTTTACTAAGTTTTCTAGGTTTAGAAATGCCTTTACTGTGATGGGGTTTTATTTTACCTCCAACATGTTTTCACTCAGAAATACTCACTTGATGAAGTATTTGATTCCATCAGCTGTATAAGCTTCTTCCCATCCATAAGGTAGACCTGAGGTGAAACAGAGAAATAGGATGACTCTCAAAGTTAGGGAGCCATAAGAACCATASAGTTTTGAAATTAGGTCATAAAAAGCTTATATAGGAATTCTTAACACTTTTGTAATGCCTAATATAAACATTAAAGTGTTTTATTTATTTATTCATTCTTTTATTTTTATTGTTGTGCTACAAAGCTGTAAGCCATTAGACGAGACCTCTTCTACTAACAATTATTTTACAGAAGCTGACAGACTTGTAGAATTACAGCGTCCAGCAGATGACAAGTCCCCTCCATGAGGAAAATCAGTAATACTTTTAGTAGGGTTCTATGCTATAAATCTTTAAACATGCAATTTTCATAGGAAATCTTGACCATTTTTCTTAGTGCTGGTTCCACACTAACTATTCWTAGAGCTTGAAAAGAGATGGAGAAATCAGCATCAGCCCCCATGTATTCTTTTGTATCACAACGTACATAAAGTGCAAGCAAACATCCCTCCCTCAGCCTCACTCTTTTTAAAGGCTAGAAACAGATATAAAATTAACATATAAAAATATTGTTGCTCCTGTGCTTTAGCTTGAAAGTCATCTGGAAATGTTAGTGTCTTAGGAGTTAAACTACTTTTTTTCAAGTCACAATATATCTCCAACACCAGCTCATTAGAACCATCTGGGAGCCTGCTTTAGATTTAAAACTTTTATTTGGAAAATGTGCTGGACTGCACGCAGCATATGGTCTTTTAAAGCTTCTTTGTACCAAAGCATGTCCTAAGTACACTCAAATTTTCTTTAAAAATCCTTTCTTAAATCACTCAATTGCTTTTCTCCTGTTTTCATACCTTCATCTCCAGTGTTATTACTTCTTAAAAACCTAGAAAGAGAAGACTGCAGCTCTTAAAAATAAACAGAGTCCATCAGAGCTACAGTCAGTACCTTCAGGCCACAGTGAATGAGATACAACTATGGGAGAGGTAACTAAGGCTGTGAGGTACCAAGTACATCTACTGACAGACCAAAATGCCAGAATTCAGAAAGGTAACTTGACAAGTGGCACACACAGAAGCAGGCCAGTACCGTTTGAAAAGCAAATCTGATTGACTTTTTCTTCCTATGTCACCTGTACTTTGTATCACTCACTCATTTCAGCCTCCTTCCCATTTTCAGTTCAGCATAGATCTATACAATCTGCTCCTCCTATACAATATGCTAAAAAAAACCCCTAGGTTTGAGACAATAATGCACAGTCACTTCCCTTTAAATACAAGGTAGTTGCTGTTTAACAATTTTCAAGGTCTGGCAGCTATGAAGAAAGGAAGAAAGAGATGATTTACATCTTAAATGTGCTAGACATGATCAATAGATTTTCCTCCCTCTCCTAAGAGATAGAAATTTTATTCAAAATAGAAATTTTCTAACTATTTATATGGAAATAGGACAACATCCTTTAATTGCTTCCACCTTCCCAGTCTTCCCTCATTCCTGCACGTTGCCATAAGCAAGTCCAAAATAAAGGACAACAAATTTGCTGAATTATGAATGAAACCTGAGTCTGATCTCTGCTCATGGTTTCAGAAGTCTGCTACCCACCTACCATTTCATTCACCAGGGACACTTATACTATTTTTACTATCTCATTTTTTTCCTTGTAAATGAGAAATGATACAGAGATAATTGATTCTCTGTGCTCTTTTCTTATCCATGAAGTACTCTACTTTTTACAACCACTATGTCATCCATATGTGAAATGCTGTATTTACTCTCCACGGCTGTATCTGCCTTGTTAATGTGCATCAGATAATCTATCCTATGCATTCTTCATATGCTTCAAAGCTCCAGCAGTAATTTTGTCTTTTATTTTCTATATTTTTCATTCCTTCCCCATGAGACTTTCATTAGTGTTCCCTCTGGTCTTTATCTTCACTGACACTTCTTGACAGTTCTCATTTTAGGCAAGAGACTCACATTTTCCCTAGACATCCTCCTCACTTCCTTCCAGTTCCTTTCCTCCATGAATCATACATAAATGGATCCACTTCCTAGTGCTCCATTTTCACACCCTTCAGGGTCAGATTTCTTACCTGTCTGGTAAGCCTGGTTTGAAAGACGCCTCAGCTTTCACCTGGAATAAATGGGAGGTAAAGGAGCTCGAACAGAAATGTTCTCTCTAAAGCCACAGGATTTAGCCTAYTGTTGCAGTTCTAAGTTTCCTACATATTTATTGTTTCCTCTGTGAAGTTCTACCTGCTCTRATGAAGCGTCACAAATAATATACTTGGATCAAGTTATCTTCATATATCATCTTTTAGGAAAAAAATCATAGTATTCAAAAATAAACTTCTGCAGAAAACAAGGGGCATTTTGCTAATCAAATATTTGTGATTTTCTTTTCAAGGTAAGTAAAAGATAATAGTGTAAAAGTAATCATCAACAGTGTGWAAATAATTATCAACATAAAAGGGCGGAATATAGTCCAAGGCACCCTTTACTGAAGTAGAACAGTCTAATGAGAGGGCACATCAGGCAAAATGCATTCTAACCTGACATTATTTTGTTCTGAGAGTATGCATTTAATTAGGGTTAAGGCAAAGGAGATGAATTATTGGAAAATTATGTGCAGAAAAAAGAMAGAAAGAAAAACCCCTCAAACCCCCTTTGCAGCCTTTCAGTGCTGCTGAGGCTGATAAGAGAGAAGCAGCAAAGCAGTCTCCCTGGTGACCGCTTTCCTTCTCAGCTGCAAGATGTCTGCTGTGATAACCACTGTTGTCAAGTTAATGTTACATAAAGCAGAAAGAGAGCAAGAATAGCAGGGCTAACAAAAAATTCCCAAYGGTTCACGAAGTCCGCATCTCACTGACTTTGTTGATCACTTCTTGGGGCAGAAAATTGCCCCAAGAATGGTATTTTGTTGGTTACAATAAGTAGAAAAATAGACATCAGGACAAACTATAAACTAGTACTGAGTTTGGGATTTTGAGCACTGCTTCTAAGAGGGGATGCATCTGCTCTCACCCATACTTCAGACTGGCTTTCCTGGGATAAAAGCTGCAGACAGCTCAATCAAAGAGTGTCRCTACACGAGAAGGGGAAACTCGGTTTGCTTTTGTGACATCTGCCCTTGGTGACACTTTTACAAAGAAGGCCCTGAGAGCCCAAGGCTAACAGGCTGATTCAATGCAAAACAAGGTAATCTTTAAATTCACAACTGAAGTATTAGAACTGTTCAATTTGCAGGTCTCTGTTTCAGTGCCCATTTTAATAGCAATTCCAATTCATTCCTGTCTTGATTGAATTGAATCCCTTCTTGGCTGAACTTTCTTACCTACAAAAAGCCTAGTTTTCTTAGTTGTCTATCCTATGAATCATGTAGTGATATAGTTTAATTTAAAATATTATTTTAGAAAAAGAAACGTGGAAATGCTTATCTGAGCACATACATTCATCTGAAGTAAAACTGGCACATACTTAACATCACACTCTAATATCTAAACACTACAGTCCAAAATGTTTTAATTTCATATTTTCTGACAGAATTACGCAGAGGAAATGAGTTATTCAGAGGCTACATTAAGAACTGACCAAGAGAATTACTGTTCACTAGGACTCTATATAGACTTGGCTTTGCGTAAAGTGGGACTACTCAGGTACTTAAACACAAACAGGTCCTTAGAGGCTTTAATTGTGCTCTCAAGGCCAGACTTCACACTCCTGCTCCCATTAGAAGCAGTGACACAGATGCTGTCGATGAATCTAGAAGTGCTGCTTAGGGATAGCTGCTTACCAATCACCTCTCTCTCAAAACTCCTTTGTGAAGCATTACCTTATTTCCAGCACTGTTCACAGCTTCGTAATCCACAGTATAAAGGCAGCCTGCCTACAATTCATTTTCCTGTCAAGGCTAAACAACCTCACGGCTGTATCATTAAACCACCTTTGCCGGCAGTAATACAAAGCATCAACTTAAGGGATCTCATCTCTATCTAGATTTCCCAAGTGGAACGGTACATTTATTCAGTCTCACATTCTTTGACCAATAAGAGAAACAGAGATGTCTGCCTATGTATTCTTTGTCCTAGCTTTTTTTAAGCTATATGTTTCTAAAGAAACAGGTCATGATCTGGCTCTGAACTACCTTTTGTTTACCTTCATGTTTTAGCTGCATTAAATGTTAAAGTTCCTAAATATTGTGCTTTTGGAAAAACAGCATGATCTGTTAAAAGTATTTCTGATGAGTTTGCTAAGGGACATTTTAAATGTTTTTCTCCTTTGTCCTTTGGCAAGTGAGATTTTGAATTCTGAGCTCTTTTCAACATTTAGGAATTCAGCAATACGCTGTTATCAACATCTAAACCTTCCTTGTATGGCCTCGTAATAATGTAAAATCCCTTTATCAGTTAAGGTGCTCAGTGCCTTTGCCTTAATACCAAGAGGAGAAGAAGCTGAAGACCTTATCCACATCATCTAGCTCGGGCTTCTAAGGACTACTGGAACAGCTACAGCAAAAATCTGTGGGGAAATATCTAACCCTCTGTCACACACGTTCAGCTGGATCCAGGCATAACACGGCACTTGGTTTTGGAGGCRGTCAATAACATATACTGTATTGTTGCTCATTCTTGAACTACCTATAAAAACTCAGGTTCAATAGGAAACAGCGTTCTGAACAGTGTAGTGTGTGGCAGCATTTGTTTCTGTGCCACTTTATTTTTTTCGATCATTTCTAGTGCTCTTCTCACAAACAAATGTCTTTCATCTAATGAATAATACTCTAAGGGGACATTCCGTTCCTTTCTTCCCCATATCAAATTCCATTCTAAAGAAATCATTCCTTTTTTTTTGTCTTTTATKTTGGTGATTTAATAAATCAAAGATGGAGTAAGTATTTTTCAAGTGGAGACAGCTGGGAAATACGAGCAACTGAAATTTATGCTGATTTTGAATATGGTTGGCAGATTGGCTGCTCTCCCTTCAGAGAGGTTCCTGTAAACTGCCCTTCAGGAAAAATATCCTTCTTTCTTTGGMTATTCAGAGCCTGGTGAAAGATGACCATGTGGCTTCCCCATTTCCTATTAATCATACACTACYGACTCATCGATGTTGGCAAACTCATTCATCTCTTATCCGAGCAATAATGTCCCACCAGGTGACAATTCAGTATCAGCGTTATAAAAAAGTGTGTTTCTTGTGCTGAAACTTTGAAAGATCTTGATTTTATCAGAACACCTGATGCATCCTCAARATGGATGAAGAATTATGTTCTTGAAACATTACCTTAAAAATTCATTTTTAGTCAGAAGTTGGAAAAACTACAAAAGAGCAAACTTCTAAAAGAAAAACTTGCTTAAAAAAAATATATATATTTTCTATTCAAGTAAAGTTTTAGGTACTGTAGGTTATTTAGACAGTTCTTAAAATGATAAGAAAAAGGTCTAACGGAGGCTCATTATTATCCAGGCAGGACATTAGCAATGAAAGTATAACAACAGCAACTGCACTTAACAAGGGTAATAAAACACTTCCTTCTGTTTAGATGATGGCAGGCAAATGTGTACCACTAATTATACAGAAATAGCTGAAGTCTGGGCTTGCAACACATACATTACAATAAGTTTGCTATAACACATTCTGTCTTAATTTTAAAGGGAACATAAAGAGTACAGTAAATTAACGACTAAGCTGCCTGCATCACCAGATACGGTTCTCTTAAGGTACACTGCAGATGGTGCATACATGTGTGAGAGTAAAGGTAAGTATGGCACTAGCAGCAGTGCTCCAGGATCATACAGCTTGCAGTGCTCCCTCAAAAGCTCTTAAAAATGCAGGCATGTGCCTTATCAAATTCTTTCAGTCTTTTATACTAATTAAGTAGCAGCATTTAAGAAATATATTCTGTTCTACGGATTAATTGCAGGCTCATTTCTGCAGACTCACAATACTCCCTGTTGATATAATGTTGTCTGTTTGTGACTGGATTGGATCCAGATGCATTATTTCCATTACTGATTGAATATACTCCRATTTACAGAGTAGTTTGCATAATTTAACTTCCAATTAATTTTATTTGCAGCTGTAAGTCTTAAACTGCCGAGGAGAAGACAGGGAACACATTACGTATTATAAAGTTACAGAAATGGTCTACAAATGGGGAAATTATACAAATGTCATATGCACATTAGATTTTAATATTAGTTCCTATGATTCTCCACCTATATACTAAGCAAGCTTTTTTCATAAAAGTAAAGCATTCCCCTGGTGAATATCTCTATTCTGAATCAGTACAATCCACTGCCCTCTGATTAATCTGGAAGAACAGCCTTACTCCAGAAATACAAGGCTCTGCCCACGGGCTATGCACCTGGACTAGCTAATTAGGACCAGTATGGAATATTTCATTGCATGGACCAGCCCTAATCCGCTTCTTTTCCTTGACTTTCCCTTCTCTCTTGCTTCCTTGACTACTCTCCCTGTCCTGGAATTCATCCGTCTCTTTCCTTTACCAGATCGACTTCTCTTGTCACCATCTATTGTGCTACCCACCCACGTCCATCACTGTCAGCTCACATTGCTCACTGAYGCATGTGATTGTTAAATATAAGTTTAATTAGAAAGCATGCACTGGTAACAAATTAAAAAAGCCTGTCTAAAATTAGAATTGGACAGAAATTGTCTGAGATTTAAAAAGCACTACTATTACACGATATGCCCTTATTGCTAAGTAATATCTTACTTTTATACATTGATGATGAAATTAAACTGCACAGGGGGCTGGCCTGAACCACCTACAATTGAGAAACAGAAGTTTCTGCTGAGCTCATTTCACACTAAGTACAAACCACAGTAAGCAATGATCAAATACTCYTGAAAAAAAGAATCAATTAAATACACTACTACATGATAGTCTTGTGGTCTCTTAAGGGCAGCTTTTTTTTTTAAATAAAGGTGTGATGTACAGACAGACATGACTTCAAAACTGGCATGTTCTAAAAATTATGTCAAAATTCTTAGAGATTAAGATAGGTACCTTCTCTTTTTATTATAATTCTAATGCCATAAGCCTAACACAAGTCACGCATGTATGCGATAAGACAGTRCTTATTATTGTGATGGAGACATTTAGGTCTCCATCATAAGCAGTAAACAATTATATTTATATTTAAATCCTGCTTAAACCATACTTTTGAAATCTTCCTATACCACTCTTGGCAATGCACTTTCTCTGCACTCCTTTCCATCTAAATTATCGCACTTGTGCACCATACACGTCTATGCAACTCTGCTAGCCCTCAGCTTCTCACTCCCACCTACTGCAAAAAAAAGTGAAAAAAGCGACAACTGAAGGAACCRACAGAAGAGCGACAGAAGAACCTCCCGTCCTCCTTAGACAGCTTTAAGGTATATTGACATTCCAGGCCTAGGTCTGACGCCCCTTGTTAGCTTCAATCCAGTTTGCTTATAGTGTTGGTAACGTGCAGCTTCAGCAGCACGAGGGGAGCATTAATTGCCTCCCAAATATGCTCAATTCCTTCAGTGGTTTTTGCAGCTTGTGTTAAGCTCCATGTGGTAATTTTTTGCTGAAATACCACGAGACAGTGACTCCCTGACTGCGGTGCAGACATATGTAGCCACAGACAGGCACCTGCTTACTCAGCTCTCCTGACACGCAGGTAACTGGGCCTGCCCATCTCGAGCACGGGACGGCAGCCTCGAGTCTGAGACACCGGTCTAGGGTTGAGGACCATGGGGTTCAGTTCTCACCTGTTCATTTCTTCTGAATAGGAGTAATTTGTATCTACACAATATGAAATTTGGAAGGCATTTCCCTCCTCATCTCTTCATGTCAGTGGTTTCCTAGCCCTCCACGAGCTTAACCTGAACAGCCCCAGCCTTTCCTCAACCAAGATGCCCCGGTCCCTCCGCAGTGCTGACCAGTCCTGCCTGGTCTCTACAGCCGCTATCACTTAGTAGAACTTGTTACGGAAAGAGGCACAAAGCCATTTCATTTTCTCACAGCAGGGCTATTGTATGAACTCAATGAACTCCTGCATGAACGAGTCCGTAGGTTTTTAAAGGTCTGCTCTTTAATGAAGTCTTCCAGCAGAAATGCTAGAATTAATCCTAATGAGACTCTACTAATCTTATTAGCTCACCTGCATTTTAAGGTATAATAATATCACTTACTTGTTTTTCATCATTAAAATGTTTTGATTTGAAAGTCAGTACAGACAGTTCTTATTCAAAAGCTGACTCATCTTTTCTCATTACAGGTAAGTGAATGGAGAGGGAATAAATTGCTTTTTCTAGCAGCGAAAACAGGTTTCGGAAATCTAGGTCACATGAAGGAACTGCCTCCAATACATGATTTAGATATTGAATTTCCTTTTCTCTCATTGTGAAAAATCATCAATAAATTCAGTGACCAATGAATTTGTTAACAACTTGTCCATAACTGCAAATGGTAATATTTGGATTCTTGATTATCCAGCACATGGGCTCTGATTTCCAGGCCCTATAACATCCACAAGTCAGACCAGTTAGTTGAGAGCTATTCCTCACTTGCACTCACGTGAGCCTTCTGTAACTTAACCAACAATATTAAAATTTCTTCCTACCCCAAGTCTAATTTTTTGACAAAGTCTTTCTATCAGTTTTATGTTAAGCACTGTCTTTTTGCAAAGCGTCACTCGCTCACAACGCTTGGTTGACAGCAGGGGTCTACAGTCCACAGCAAACGTCAAACTGGTTTTGAATGAGAGACGGCTCCTCCTGGCTGGTCAATATGATTCTGTTTTTCTTTGGAATTACCAACTGAGAAAAGATTTAACAGGGATGTAACAGTGGGAAAAAAAGAAGAAATAAAAAGAAAAAAAACCTCTTTGACCTTCAGGGACTAATAAAATTCTAAAATATACCATTCATACTGGATAAAACAGCTGATAAAGTCTCTTTTGGGACAACTCACCTTTTTTTTTTTTAAGGGAATAATACATTTTCATAAAATATTTTAATTTCACCACAAAGGTATTTTCTTTTGAAAACATCGCATCAGAAAGCCATCAAACCAACATCTGTATCCTAAACTTACAGCATTTTTTTWAAAGATTTATTTCTTGTTTTGCTAGTCAAAAGCTTTTACCAAGGGGAGCTGTACAGGGTTGTGAATACATTGTATAATTTAACACATCTTTTCTATTTCTGATTTCAGCAATASCCTGAAATATTTATGGCCTTGCCAGAACAATGCATACATGGAATTCTCCCTTTGGTTATCATCACGCTGCTCTTCCCCAAGCAATTCTTCCACTAGAGGAAGAAAAGGTTTATTTCTAGTTCATTAGCTGAAATGCATTACAGGCATGCTACCTCCACAATGCACAACTGTCCCCAGAAAGATCATCTTGCAGGAAACAGTTTTCTCCTTAAAAYACCAAAACACAGAGCAGCATGAGTTTCAGCAGACACTAGCAATCAGATGACTCTCTCGGGCTGACCTGAGGACTTGTACTTTGAGGTTCAGTCTCTATGATTGCAAGTTTAGCATCGTTAGCCTAATTATCAAAACACTAAGGTTAGCCAAGGTGTGCCTACCCAGCTTAAAGTCATGTCTATATTTTGACACACAGAGATAAACCACAGTGGGATGGAAAATCATCCTGTGGTTTCATGTCAACTTTTTCAGAGTTCTGCTGAGGAATGGTAGTCAAATAGCTGTACAAAATTATGTTCCTGCTATAAAAATATCAACAATTGTAATTATGTATCTAGCTTTAATTTTGTTGTAAATAAAAAATCTAGGTTGCAATGCATAAGTAAAAGGAATATTAATTYTTAACAAAATTAACTCTCCTCAAAGCAGCAAAATGGTTTGAAAAGTTGTGCCATTCTCCTGCTTTGTTCTGTCCACGCCAAACGAACAGAAAGGTACAGCTAATGGTTGGCTGAACGTAGAATGACCCTGGTAGCTCCTCATAATGTACTTAAGAAAAGTGAAACCAAAGAAGTGGATAGCTTCCATGTGCCAGTTGTTAACAACCAAAACGCAAGACCTTGTCTATGGTCCAAAAATTAAGAGCAACCTAATTATCACGAGATGAGGCAATAATCTGTGCCGACCACCCACAATTTCCACTGCTTTCTTTTCACAGATAATAGGAAATTAAACCCCCAAACTGGGCAGCTATGTTTCTGCCTGTAGGATGCTCCTGAACAAATGTACTCATATATGGTGACTTGCAAGATCAACATCAGTAAGAATACTGCAACACTTCACATGGTAAGCAGCATTTTTGAAAGATGTGTTGATTGCAAGATCGTTTTAGTGAACTCCAGGATAACATCCACGTTTCAGAGTTTAGCCTGACAACAGATTAAAGGAACATGATGTGAGAAAATGTCTCAGGATGCACTTCTCAAGTTCCCGCTGAGCGGAGAGGCAGCCTTTATAGCACTTTATGGGGTACTGATGACTAGAATTACATCAACAAGAGCAAGGCTGTATTTTGGGTAGAGGAAGAATAAGAAATCAGCAGAGGCAAAAAGAAAATCTGGAAACCTGCATTACCTCAATGYAGCTTTTAAAATACCTATTGCCTCTATATCATAACTAAGTATGCCCGAGGGTTAATCATATTCTGGACATTATCAAGTATTTTTCAAAATTTTGTAATAGAAAACACTTTCTTAACTCTTTTGAGCAAGATTTTCATCATACAGACTATTAAGTGCAACTAGTTTTAAATGCTACAGTTCTTCACTGGGGCATTATTTATTGTTTGTATGATGAAAGTGCTTTTTCTTTGTATCTTCGGGAGATGCTTGTACTCTGCAAAGCAGAAAAGCCTCCCAGGATTTAGTTTAAAAATAGCCAACAGTCGTCTTCAAGAAGATGAAGAATGACTCTTTCAAGGGATGATCTTGATTATATCGTTCATTATTTTCATACTTGCATTTCAGGATATCTTGAGGATCCTGTACAAAATTTTTTTTTCTTTCTTTATAAAGAGAATCCTTACTTAGGGAATTGCCAAACTGACTTCAAATAGTTAATGTCATGCCACCTATCAAGCTGAAAACTCATCTACAGCACAATCACAAATTAGGCCTGTAGATTTTGAAAAATATACTGAACTTTAAACCTCTCTCCTCAGGCAAAAAGTGGTGCTATTATGCTGGAAGAGGACAGTTTGTGTGGCTAATTCATCCATATGTCATTCTGTCCTGAATGTCAAGGATGATCAGTAACAAAGAAAGCAGTAATCTTTTGGAACAACCGTGTACAGTCTGGACCTTAAACCCCAGACTTGGTTTCATGCGTATTGTAAGTAAATCGAAAGGATGCAAGGTTATTTTGGTTGGGGCATGTTCCTTTACTTAATCTTGCATAAAATGAATATTAAGTTGAGAACACCTTTATGAAGGGAAAGAAAAAAAAAAAAAGAGAACCTTTAGTCTTCAAAGTAATATTCAGCATATTGTTTTTTGCTTTCAAATATGACATTTATGAACTAGCATATCCATTACAGCCCCTTCTTAGGGCTGCCCATCTGCAGGAAGATCACATGAGAAACATTTTGTGAGGATCTGGCATACAGCACTGCAGACAGAATGCTGTTCAACAGCTACTCTGCCTTAACTGCCTTTTTTTTCTTTTTTTTGATAGAGCTTTAAAGCTTTAATCTCATACAGAAGCTCGTCAGAGCCCAAGTCTATCTGTAATACTCTCTAGATCAGAATGAACCCTGAACGATGACGTTCAATCTTTAAATCCTTCTCTGCAAAGCTATTTTTAAACTCTCAGGTTTATAAAATGGGCCCATGCTATGGCTCTAGAGCTCTCTAATCTGAACTCTATCTATCATATTTGACACAACCACATGTTACACTTCAATTGCATTTAGGAGTAAAAAGTATTTCCCGCATGATTTCCTGGGCAGTGTGATAGAAACAACCTAATGTGACAGAGCACTTCCACTGGCATTGGTGGAAAACCATCTCCCTCTGTCTTGGCCAGAGCTCTTCTGTTCATCTGTTCTAGTCACTCTAATTCTGATTTTCTGGACACTCTTGCACAATGTTTTGTCTTTGTTTTCTCCTCCATACAGTAAAAGATGCATAAATGCTGTCAAGATTTTTTTTTAACATCTTGTAAAGTTTCTTCAACCAATGTATTCATTCAGTASTCCTCTAAATGAATCCCCAAACTACCTAAGTTAACTCCCAATGTATATATTCTCACACTGAATTCACCACATGGCTTCTGTTCAAAGCCCATGAAGCTCAATGGAAATATTTCCACTGATTTCAGTGAGTTTTAGATTTTTCCTTTCAAGTAAGGAAACCCAAATCTTTTAACTCCCATGCGATGTTTACTACTGACTTGTTCCCAGTGTTTAGAGCAAAGTCATCTTAAACTGAAAAAATCCCTCRCAGATGTTTTTGGAAGACTGATACKAGYGAGTAGAATTTAAGTAACCTTTCAACATTACACTCCCATTTCTTCCTCTTCATTTGTTAGATTAACACCTTTTGATGAACCTGAAAGTTCATGTGCACATGACAGAAACAGGAGAATCAGAGTGAAAACCACAACATTTCGCAAATGTATTTGTGTATGCATGCACACACACATATACTCACAATCCACTTCCAAAATGGCACGGACAGATTTGGCAAGGTCTTTAGCTTCTGCTGCAAGAGCTGTTGTGAGAGTAGATCCAATCCTTCCCAGTCGTGCAAGAAGCGTTTTAGAAGACAACGTTCTTCTATCACTGAAGAACAGAAAATGATGAATGTTGGTTTGTAAGATCACAAAAGAAAACGTTACTTTTAATATAATAAACAAATTTTTCTAAATTGGTTTTGGTTTCATTCTACAACAAAAAATCAAATTGAGGAGTTCACATTAGAGGCAATAACATACCTCCTCCCTCAAAATCCAGTGTCAAAAAAATCACTATATATCAGATAAGTAACTTGCCTAAAAGTAATTTTGATATTACCATTTAGGAAGTGACATTGCTTTAGGGAACTGATTTTAATCTTCTAGTCTGTTAGGGAATCAGTTTCTGTCCTTGGCTTTGTAGATAACACTTCAATAATTTATTAAAAAAAGATGATATAAAACACGTAACATTGCTCTTATGCAGTGCCAATGGGAATTGCATTTAATTGATCAGGAAAAGCACGAGAGAACAGAAACAGCTATAGTGTAACAGTTGATCCTGCAGATTTTATCGAAGTAGAGTTCCTACTGACTTCACTCAAATAGACTTGATTTCCTTGAGAGCTTTACTGAAAAATACGGCAGTATCTAGATCAAAAAATTTTACTTATATATTTATGGCACACTAGATGGGAGATAGAGGTGAGAGTATGTTGAAATTATCAAGTTCTAAACTTTTTGCAGGAGATAAGAACAAATTTCAAACCATTACAAAGTTCCTTGTAATGTTACCTACGCCTCAGTATAGCATCATTCACTGATGGAAACAAGGGAGTGGCCAGAGCTATGCAGCTTCAAACTGTTTTAATTTCTCTCCCCGGTGTTTAATGAAACTTTACCCYAAAAACTTAATGTACTCTTTTTGCTCTAGTAGAGGTGACATTGAGAAACACATGGCAATAAACTACAAGAAAATTAGTTACAAGATGATTTGTGAACACTTCTAAAACTGTAGTTAAGTTTTTAAATATTAATAACTGTCATTTCACTACAACATAGTTAAGATTTGCTTACCTTAAAACTGTCGAGGAAGCAGAGTTATCTGAGAGTATTTCATGCACAACCTGTTGGCCACATTCAAAAAGTTAACACTTTATAAATCAATATTCTAATTTGGTGGATGGGAGGTGAGGGGTGAAAGGTGGGGAGGGGAGGATTGACGTGTATTTATAAAATGCCTAGTCTCTCACAGAGAGACGGGTAAAAGTATTTTCCCCTCAGTGTGCCATCAATGATTTCCTGTTCCAGTAATGGAATCTAAATCCATTTCTATGCTGACAATTCTCTGTCATCATAAAATGCAAGATTGATACCTTCTCCATACCCACACAAAGGCTATACATCAAAACAGTGATTTGAGCAACCAATTTTCCTGTTGACTTCAAAGACCCTTGTCATGGCATCCCCTCCATCTTCCCATTCCTCAACAACAAGAGTTCTGCTAAAAGAACTACTATAGAACTTACAAAATGATAATGGTTGACAGACACTTATAGTTACTGCCCTGGCTGTTAGTATTTTTCATAACTGCTSCCTCTCATTTTTCAAATATTAATGTCATTAGTATTTCCAGAGAAAGCCTATAATTGCAATTATTAATCTACACACTTGCAAATTCTTGGCACTGAATCTAGTCATAGCCTGACATATCTTGAACTTGTCAAACTGTTCTATTTCAACAAAATCACTTTCATCTAGAAAGAGATAAACATTTCAGACACATTAAGTAATTATCCATAATATTTCACATAATGAATAGAATAGATTTATCCAGTAACTTTTCATGTTATATTGYGAGAAAATGCACTGAATGGTAGTACACACTTGAACAGGCTGCCCAGGGAAATTGTGAATATTTCCAAGGATGGAGACTGCACAACTCAGGTGGACAAGGTCCTGTCCTATTCRACCCAGCTTTGAGCAGGATGGGTTGAGCTAGATGCTTGTAAGAACACCCCTCAAACCTCAGCTATTCTGGGATTCTGTATGTTAGTTCTAAGATAGAAATAAAAATTAAAAGAGTAACTTTTAAATGGAGTAAATATCAGGATTTCATTCTTTTTGCTTTATAACTACAAAATATTTTCCATTTTTTTTTTCTGTCTTTTCTCTCTGGAGAATTTCACAGAAATTGACATAGTTTAAAAAAAATAGGACTAATTTCATTTGCTCTGCAAATGTACAAAGATTAAACACACTCCTACATGGACTCGCCTTATAAAACTGCTTCCATTTCTATCAAGTTGTTTAAAGTTGTGAAACAGTTTCTGCAAAGTATTTGCGCACAGTTTACTGTTTAATCTGTTTAAATGTCAATATGCAACTTTTGCAATTAAAATGCTTCTAGAAATAATAGGCTAAGTTACCTCTACAAACTGCAGCAACTTTCCAGTAGCCACCTCAAAGGTCTTCCTAGCCAATTCTGATTTCCGCAGCTGGCAGTCAAGCACTGTAACTCTCTTTCTCAAGTCTTGGATATTATCCTGGGAAAGATATTTGGTCCACATTATTTTAAAGCTTTCCTTTGAATCATATTCTTGTAGGGCTGGCATAGATACAAGASAGGGAATTAAAAATGGATGTCCAAGAAGTTTAACATAACATTAAAAAAAAGCTAGCTATTCCCAAGGCAGGCATGCCTCGTCAGCTAGAAAATCAGCTCCTAAATTACTATAGTTTCCAGCTTTTGGTATTACAGTAAAGGAAGCAGCTAAATATATTAATAGAGTTGAAACTTAGGACAGTTTGAAATGAGGGGATCAGGCAGCACCTGTCAAGCAGGGTGGCCTAAATGGCAAATGCACTAACAAACTCAGTTCACTAAACTCAGTGGGTACATCCACTGTTCAGTGAGGTAATTGCAGAATATCTGGGAGAAAATTACCCCCTAGGATTTCTCTGTGTGCATKTGTGTAATGTATTGATCARTGTTCAGCTTCCTCTCTGCACTTCAGCTACACAGAACGTGAGCTCCAGCTACACTTGGTATCATTAGCTCAAGTCCTGGAGGTTTAAGGTCTCAGCTTCCTATGTCAGGACCATGAGGAGGGTCTTCCTATATTTCTGGTCRGGTTTGTTCACCTAAACTGTCTGCTGAACAAAAGACTTAGACCAAAATAGGCTCAAAATTAAGAAAATATCATTACCACTAAAAATCRAATTTGCATTTAAATCTCTTAAAGCCCACCATTTAAGCAGTACCTACACTTTACTCTTTTAGACTGTAGCAAAGGGAAAGGGAACCACACTTAAAAGATTGCATTGATTAAGTCCAAATTTAATCAAAATAGAGTACTGAAATTATCACTATTTTCTAAATGAAAAAGTAAAAACAATGAGGTCATKTTTACATATGTACAAAACCTACACATATATGTATAGTCTTTACAGAGAAGATATCTGCAGTCTATCAAGTATTCCATTAGGAATGCACTTGAGATGTGCCATATTGACCTAGGACACATCTGCATCTGGCTCCTATTTTCCCAGCCAAAAGATATCTGCATAAAGAAAGGCTCGTGCACTTCGCGTTACCCCCTTCACTACGCATCATTCCAGTTATTGAATAATACAAGACAAACAGTGACCTACTTTAGAAAAGCAGATGAAAAGAAAATGAAAACAAGATACATGACAACAGCGAGGAATCCATGGTAACGGCGGCAGGCGACTGTTTTGCTTACTTTATTTTGGCCAGAATTATTAGTGAGCTGAGCCTTCAGCTCTACAATTTCAGCTTCTAACAGGCGAATTACTTCTTCGTAGTCCATCTCCATCCCACGAGCCTGCCGCTGCGCAGCTTCTGCGAGATGAATCCTGCTTCGCAAGGCTCTTGCCTCCTCTACAGCTGCCTTGGCTTCCTGTAAAYGACAGAATTTAGTTGAAAAATTGCACCACCTGCTAAGAGAACCAAAGAGAGTACTGATTCCGTTCAAGAGTATTGCAGTTGTCATTAAGGCTGCCTTTCAGGATTGATGATTAGATGATTCATTTCTTAATTTTTAAATTTACTATGTGCAGTGAAAGAACAGGTTTTTGAAAATAGAGACAATTTTCCTAATAAGTTGAATTATGAATTCCCTGAGTACTGCACATTTAATGGAATAAAATATTTTATAGAAATGTATCTGATGCTGTTACTCTGTATTTCTGTACTAAGAAAATACTTTTAACGGTATATGTTATAATTTCATGTATGGTTATTACTATTTTAATTCACCTTCAAATCAGAGTTCCCATATAACTTAGATGGGCTTTTGAAGGTATTCAGTCCAAATTATTCTTAAAATATGTATGAATGACCTGCCTCATATAAAAAAAATCAGAGTAAAAAGCAAGATACACATATACAGACATACAGAATGCTCTTGGTATTGTTAGCACTAGACACACTCTTTTTCCCCTTAGCTTTCTTTTTAGCTATAGAGAAATAAATTAACAGGAATGCATTATTAAARTTATAATCTTTAAATAAAGGATTTCACAGACTGAAGATTCTTTGTACAAATTCCTTAGTCAAGGACAGTTAGGTGAATATTCTATTCTTGGTTTATTTCTTACATCCTATTATTATAACTGTATCCTGGTTGGAACTGAGACTAGATGGGGAGAGGGGTAGAAGAGAAAGAGACACTGAGAATCTGTAACAAGGAAATAATCTTCCAGTATTCGGCAGTGAAACCACTGTTCCTGAAAAATCAAAGTCAGCCAGTTATTTAGTAAGGTTTTCTTATATTATAAKGTTTTTCTTGTAAAGAGGTCACTGTTTCTACTAATCTCAGCTTCAGATCTTTACTCTATAAACCTTTAATTTTAATATAKGATATGTGTTTTGGGCTGTAAGTAAACTAATCTGAATGACATATATAGGACATCATCTTCCTCATGTTTACAATGGCTTTGCAACATGGTACCAGTTTGGAAGACTGCCAGGGACATTCTGTTCTCYCAGAAAATAAAATATTTTTAAAAAGTAACAACATACATAGCAAACACTAACTACATCCTAGAGCTTCCCATCATAGGACCACAAGTGATAAAAGGTACATTCTAAAAAACGTTACAATGATATTGTGATGATACTAGAGAGTTTTAGGGGGGCTTTTTTTTTCTTTTTTTTTTTTTTTTTAAAAACCCCAAAGCATTAGATGTGCATATTTTATACGAGTTCTTATTTTCTCCACCTGGAAACAGCCTGTTTCAAAGCTTGGTGCTGTGTGCGTCTCTGCTAGGTTCAGAGCTGGCTGCTTGCAGAGCATTAAGAGCAGGGGTAGGGACCATGATCTAAAGTGCTCCCCAAAGACCGTCTGCGGCTCGCAAGGACTCCCAGAAGGAGCCACCCTGCTGCAAGTTGCTCCTCGATGGCCCTTTTCCTGGAAACAACTCATGGAGCACAGAGACCTCAAGGAAGTGCTGAACCTAATATGTACGTACAGATCAAACCAACAAACTATCAGCAAAAAAAGGGTGGATCTAAAGGGTCTTTAGGTATCACCTAAAAAGGGTGGCTTGCAGTCTTCAGTATCAAGGCAGCCTTCAGCAACAGCCTGGCAGTGGTAAAAGGGCTCTTGAAGACGAATGTCTCATTTCACCAGTGAAAAGATGCTCTAAGCTCTGCTAATATAAAGGACCACAGAGGCCTTGACTAAGGTGCAGCACCTTACAAATGTGCACACGGGAAGTATTTAAATAATCCGACATCAGAAACATCACGGGGAAAAATGGCTATAACAAAACCAACCCTTCATTTTGCAATATAACTTCCTCAAGATACAGGTTTAATATCTCATAATCCAGAACTGCTTTTACTTATGCACTATGTTTTGAGAAACCAATTGCTGAATATTAATTTATCTGTAATAGCAGACTAAGTATAATCAGATTTCAACAGGAAAAGACTTAAAGAAACAATTAATGAACAATAGATTCTTATGCCACAATGTAACAATTATCCACACTAGGATTAAATTACAAAAATGTGTGATAAACCAGAGCTGTTTGCTCCAAAGGCCCAAAGGAGATGATACCATCAGGGCTTCCAGCTGCATTGCTACAGAAGATTGCAGTGCAGAACCTTAATGGGGTCCCCAAGTCAGGCTTAGGCACCCACAGCGAAAAAGATGGATTGCAGCATCCTCTGGCAACAGCCCTGGCCCATTCAGTTGCTTCTAGGAGGAATAGACTCTGCAGCTGTTAAAATTTCACCCATATTAATGGTTGATGGAATCATTTGTCTTCGCCAGGTATGAAGCTGCTACAAATAAGAAATTGCACTCACACCTTTTTAAACATAGCAATGTTTGTTTGTGTTTTCCACAAAGGTTCAAAGCTCAGGCAGAGCTGCAGGCCTGCGTTCAGGTGGGACAGGCTGCCTCACGAGACACCTCCAAGGTGCCCCGGTTGCACCTTTCTGAGCCTGATCCGCTCCACGACCATTTCCCAAAGGGACAGCCACCAGTTCTTCAGTGACCACACATTTTGAATGGTGGCACAGAGCAGAGTTTTTGGCATAAAAAAAGGGTGCTTCAGATGATCCTCCTGATGGCAATTGAGAACCCGAGCCTATCGTGAATCCCCGACACTGGTAAACTTATAATGCAAGTATTTGTCTTTTTTCTTTTTTTTTACTATACATTGGAACCTTCTGCATTTCTGTGCCAATTGAGGGTGTGAATTTTTGCTCTGAGCTACAGAAAAGTATATAAAACACCTGMAAGTGCAAGAAGTGCAACCAGCATTAAAATTTCCATGAAAAGCCTGTTAGTACCTGCTAAAAAAGGYCTCAGAATAAAATATTGCTGAAATATTGACTTCCTTTTCAGTTCACTATCTCAATCCTTTTCAATTCCAATTAGTTAAAATAATTCTAAGAAAATCTAAATATTTAGCCCCTGGAAGTTCATACTCTTCCATGCAAAGCCGACCTTCAAAGTCACATGACAGTGATTCCCAGAAAAATAAAAGTGTGAGGGCCTCATGTGGTAGAAAGCGRGTATTGCTTTYACCAAAACCAAGCTATTTACCTTAMATAGCCTTTGGCTAAGTCTGCCTTAKGGATAAAAGAACACGGGTAAACTGAAACTCTCAGTGATGAGGAACTGATGGCCATAATATTTTCAGGTTAGCATTTTTATTTTGTACAAGTTCTAGTGTAGAATGATAGACTGAACACTCATAGCACGTGCAAACGTAATCTGATGGAGCAGAGAGCAGCAAGAGAAACCTACAAACAACTCAGTAAAAAAAATCTGCTGATAAGGACAATATTGGGTAGAAATGGATAAGTTATCTGGTTTTGAATATAGGCTATAAATGAARAAGGACATAAATACAGTTGGAAATYTTAAGATAYGGAAGATGGCTAAATTTCCTAAAGAAATCTGATTTCTTCTGATAATTTTCAAAGAACTTGGAGGCAAAACCAAGATATTCTTCAAAACAACTGAGAAAAACAACAGAAAAAGTAAAGGACAAAGCTTCAGAATGATCCCTTTTTGAAAAACTCCAACATACTTGCTTGACTGTTTGTAGCTCCTCTGCTAACTGTTTCTGTAAGCTCACAGATTCAGACAATTCCTCCTGTCCAGAAGAGAAGGATGGGAGGGAGAACAAGAAATAATCAGGTTTAAAAGAGAAATGGTTAGTTTTTTATTCTCGATTTTTATTTAGGACCAAGCMGCTCAATCAAAAGTACAGCTAGCAACATCCAAATCACTTTACTTCTCTCAGTATATTTACTGACTACTACTATACTTCTATACTCTTAGACTTCTATACTACTGCTGTTTCTAAGCCATGACATAATGTTTGCTAATAACACTAAGTTAGCAGATACTCATTTTGCATATATTCTTACATAACTTCTTAATATTCAAGTTATTTTCACCATTATATGTATGACCATTGTTTCAATCAAAAATGTTCTTAAAATACTGCCAAAGGTAGATACCTGTAACACAATATCCTGTCTTTGATCACACACGTTTAAGGAAAGAAAGGAAAGAGAAGAAAAYAGAGCCACCACAGATTGATCTTTGTCAGATCTGGAAGTTTTGGAATCATGATCACTCAAAAAAGAAATTTTCCCGAACAATTCAGAAGTAATGAGAATTAAGTATTACCTTTAATTTACTTATTTCTTGCAAAGCTTCATTTCTTTCTTTCTTAAGCCTTTCCATGTCATCCTCCAACAAATCACAAGTTGCAAACTGCATATTTAAATAGGAAGAGTTAGAAAACAKTGCTAACTGCATCTCTCTGTTGTTTACATTTTTTTTTCTTAAAAGCTGTTGCTATTAAAATGAGAGCAWAATCTTAAGTTTTAAACTGTCAAAAATACTCATTTGCAGAAATACTTAACAGAAAGCTTTTGTTAAAATTTTAACCCCCTTATCTTCCAATAGAATAATAACATTATTGTTCCTTAGTATGGAAGTTGAAATCACCAGGCTCCATAATTGTTTATAACTCAAGTGAGTAGTAAAACACAGCCCACTTAAGAAACCTCAATAAATCACTATTGTCCACACCCTTAACAATCACAAACAATCATGTGAACCACTTTCTTCCAAGTAGGTTACTTCAAAAAGCTTCACAGAAACTAGGTTATCTTAAAGAAAGTTTTGATGTAGAATTGTTCTGGAAACTTGTCTCGGATGGAAATAATCCTTAAAAAAAAAAAAAAGAAAAAAAAGAAAAAAAAGAGGAAGAAAGCTTTCCAATAATCTCCTCATGACAGTTAAACACGGTACTTTACCTGTGAATCTGAAAAACTGGCAATTTCATTGGTTCCAAATGTTGCAGGTTTTCGGTCACCATCTGTTGCATTCAATTGCAAAGACAGCAGGTTCCTTGAAACCTGAACAAAATCTAAAAAAATGAGTTAGATTGTGTTGCTGTAGTCTGTACTTTCAGTGTGGTATCAGTATCACCAAATAGAACGCAACTACTAACATCATGAAACCCTTTATAAATACAGTGCCATCCTCCACTAGCTTCTTCATTCTCCCACATTTTTCTTGCACACTGCTCTTAAAGCATGAACGTTAGACTAGGCCATGAAAAACTTGAGGATACTATTCACAATGGTCCTGGATGAAAGTTCACCTTTAAAGTGAACTCTTTAAGAACTTAGGAATTCTTAAGGTGTCCTTACTTCCTTCAATTAGTTACAACTCAACCTGAAAGTCACTATTAAAAAAGTATYTTATGTTGGAAGAGAAAATATATCAAATGTTTAAAACATGAATGGCTTTCATAGTTCATTTTAATGAAACCTTTTCATAAGGACAAACCATTTGCTTCAAAAAAATCTGTATGCTATTAATATGCCCTATTTGCAAGGGTAATGTAGAAACCWAGAACATTTAGGAAAAAAGATTCCTGCCTCAGAGTTCCTTTTTACTGCAGTAGTTACACCTAGATGGGAAGAATCTTTAACAAAAAATATTCATGAATTGGTATTATCTATCATTTTTATATTTCTATGTTGCATYATTTTCTAGGGCAATTAACAAATGAATACCTCCAAAAGACACTGTTCCTTCAGAATCCTTCTCAAGTTGCTGCCTTAGGGCTTGTTGCTGTTCATCTGTGGGCTCTATCCCAAGATAATTCAATGCCTGGAAAAGGAAGACTTATTTGGAGAAAAAAATAAAAGAAAAAGGACTAGCGATAATGACTGCAGGAACATGGGTGAAGTAATTAAAAACCTCCACTTCAAACAGCCTTTTTGCATCAAAATATCCTCTCAGTGACAACACTTTTATTCCAGAGACTCTTTATGACTTCCTTCTAATTGAGACATATTCAGAAATTATCTTTGAATAATAATGAGTATAATAAATGTAAAACCCTTTTTCCATAGCTACAGCCTTAAAAATCCTGGTGGACACTCAGATTCCCAGAAGGTAACAAAATTAAACACTAACTATATTGGCAAAAACACTTATTTGCCCAATATATAAAACGAAGCATCAGTTTGCAACCTTAAAGAACTATCCAAATAGAAAATTTTATGTATATTTTATGCCTTCATGCTTACTGAGCTAGAAATATTCTCCAGTTGCTTTATATGCACCAAGGGTGGAAAAAAAAAAGCCCTCACTAAAATTAAAAGTACTTACCCTCTCCAGCCTTTCTGCTTTGAGACGAAATGTAGAGTTCAAGAAATTCTTCCTTCGCAGTCCATAGTCATCCATGTGGTTGGGAGAGATAACTAAGCAGAAGAAAAAAAAATTAAATAAAGACCGAGTTTTAAGTTTGGTTTTCTGAATAACCTGTTCTGAAACTTTGGTCTTGAATAAAGGAAGAAGTGGCACCATTTGGAAGCCTTTGAACACAGACTACAGGCAAAAGTAGCAGCTACCTTGCAATTTCTTTGGCTCTTTAATGTATTACTCTTTATTTAAATGAACAAATTAATTGGCTACAATTTTGCAGAGGAAAATGGAATATATTTCATACAGAAGAGTTTTGGTGGTGTTTTTTTTTTTTTTTTTTTTTTAAATTTCACAGGGTATCTGTTTCCAAGCTCAAAGTAATTTACATTCTCTTTCTATGCCAAAGCATAAACCAAAACATCTTGAAAATCTCTGACACTAACACCTCTCACAAGCTATATTAAATTCTGAAGACAGTGGGCTAGGACATCCAGTGAATTGGCACACTTCCTTTCATCTCAGAATGAAAAAGCTTTCTACAAGAATTTCTGCAAGAATTTCTCAAGATAATGTTCATTTTTCTTACAGAATTTTTTAAAATTTCAGAACTACTTGAATTTTTCAAGGTTCTTCTTGGAAAAGGGCAGTAAGAAATAGCAGCTTTGACTAAGGATGTGCTATATGAAAGGATTAAGTAAGACTAAAGGGAAAAAGTGACAAGAAACAGTGCACTGGAGCTGTCAAGAACTGCCACTTTCTGTTCTAGTAGTGTTTTTTTGTAGTCATTAGTTCTATGTTATTCAAAGATGTTAAAAAAATGTGACTTTCTGGAGTTCTTTTAAGTAACCATGACCCTTCCATGTGTTGCATAATATTAATCAAGAGTCTGACAATCTGAACATATTCTGCCTTATGCCTCTGACTTAGCTATATTGTGTTTTTCGTGTTTAGTAAATCAAACAGCTTTCTCATACTAAACTTAAGGTTTAATAAATATTATAGTCTCTGCAGTTTCAAAAGTTCATATGCAATAACAGAGAGCAGGGAGCAAACGGATCAGATTTTTAAAATGGAGATTGTTGCATTTAGAACTAGGATCTCTAATATGGGTYATAATAATCCTAGGTACAATAATGGCAGTGGAGCAACCTCTAGGAYGAATTAGGCTTGACGTATTTGTCCTCTCCCTTCTCAGACACGTACATATCAATTGGAGGGGCAGGGATTACGCTATTGCTAAGGATATGCTATCCATACTACAGTCAAAAGAATATAGTTCAGGTCTTTGTGTGAAAAAACCCATAATGCTACACTTATCAAATGAAACAATACAACTGATCATGTCAGATCGCTGTATTTTTCCTTTTTTTTTTAAATATATACTACATATAAATACGCACATATATATATAATACAATATATATACTATATATATATATATATATAAAATACGTATTTTAAATTATGATCGAAGTAAATATTGCCATTTTTTGAATACCCTAGTCCCATATACATTCAGGAAACTTCACTCCAGAGTTCTACTTGTCAAAAACTAGAAAACAAAACAAAATGTTGAAGAGCTTTGCATGCATTTCTATTCTTTTAATATGCTGTCCTGATTTTTTTAAGGTGCAGACCGTATACATCCACAGAATTTCAACAAATCATGAAAGAACAGTTTCCATGGCAACTTAATCTTGATCTACATATAAGTCTTCATTATCTGATTTCAAGTCAGTCTATGACAATTAACGCTATATAACAAGTGATACACATTTGGTTACTAAAGACAAAGTCTGCAAGTTAAGAAGACTGTGCAGTGACTTTTTTCAAATAAAACTTATTGGGTTATTAAAAATAAAAAGYCCCAATATTTCTTTCTTTAAAGTCTATGGACTAAGTACTGTTTTCTATAGGACAGTTATTGGGGAAAAAAAAAAAAAAATAGGAAGTTACCAGGGGCAGGCACATCAGTAGGGCTGCTGTCTACAGTTGCAACTGGAGATTGCTCTCTCTTCTTGATTCCAGTTTCCATCTGTGGAGGGATGAAGTGGGGATAAAGAAAAAAGTCATGAAGTCATGAAATAAGTGAAAAACAAAACAAAAAATACAAATGAATTGGAAATGCATATTAACCTCTGAAAGAGGGAGGAGGAGGAAGGCAGGGGGGAGAAGCAAAGGAGCGGTTAGGTTAAAACAATCCCGGGAGAAGGGCTGCACAAGATGGGACAGTAAGAAATGCCATTAAAGAAAAGAAGACGAAAAAAGGTCAAAGGTTCAGATCCACTGCACCTATAAACAGAAATTTGCCTATTCTGTGGCACGTGATCACTTAGGAAGGTAAGTGGTCCAGCTCATATATAAATGCAAGTACACTCAACACAGTGCCAATTTAGATCAAGGACTTACACAGCCAAGTGAATTTTGAATATTTTCACAGATGGAGAATGAATATTTTCATAGAGGAGTCTCTATGGGCAACCTGCTTCTATGTTTATATTTCTGAAAGAACAAATGGGCAAGAGTTTCAAATATGAATACAAGAACAGTTGAGAATCACCTCTTTTGACTTCATACTTAACGTGGAACATTTTGTTCTGCTTTGTTCAAAAAAATTAATTTAGTGTTAAAAAAGAAAAGCTATAAACTGAGAGATCTTTGAAAAATTAAAACAACGGAGTAATTCTCTAATGTTCTTTCTTGCCTTAAGTTCAACACTGCTTTTCAYAGCAAGGGTGAACTATTTTAATTCAAATAATGAATGGATTCTGCATTTTAATCAAAAATCTCATGATTGTAGAGGAGGTGTAACTTGTGAGATCTGTACTTGCACATACACAGTAAGCAAAGATTCCCTATCTTTGAAATATATAATTGACTAAACAGAAATATCTCCTTCTTAACCTTTATTGTCTAGGAAACACCAAAGAAAACCTTTGCATGTAAGAAGGCAGTTAAAGCTTCCTTCAGTTGATTTGTTTTCTCATCACAAGCCAACTAGTATACTTATTCCTCCCATCAGTTTGCTTTATTCTACTGTTACTCAGTATGCCATCTGGAAGAGTCTCAATATTCCAAAGAATGAATGTTTTGCAGGAAARGAGCCAGTCATTTTTCTTACTAGAATGGAAAATGAATTAAAAGAATCCTATAATGAAATCTGAGTAGAATTGAGAAAACAACCATTTGCTCAGTTTATACTAGCAGGTGTTTTAAGTCTACTCACAGCATTAGTGGTGAACCTTGAAACAAACTTCTCATTAGGAGATGCCAGGGGACTAACTACTGCAGCCTGTTGTTCTCCATAAACTACAGGAGACGATGTCAAGAGACTGGATGGTCGCTGCAGTTCTTCTGAATAACTTTCATTTTGTCTAATGAAAGCTATCTCCCAAAAACTTTCAAATCTGAAATGAAAATAAGAGAACATATTGCATACTACACTGTTCATAAGACGATAAGGTCCTCTTGCAAAAAAAAAAAATCCTAAACATTATGTGTGGTTTTTTTTAAAAGGATATTTTGTGTCCTATCACAAGAACAAACGTGTAGTAATTTATTTCTTTCAAAAGGAAAGAAAGTTTGCCATAATTTTAGAGGGATAAATGATACATTCAGTCCTTTTCTTAAGAAAGAGTGTCATAAGTGAATATTTCAAAAACAGGATATCTTTTTTATTTTCTCTAATCACATATAACAAAATGTTTTATGTTAATCTGAATACAAGTACAGTATAACTACCATTTTGGAAGTTTAGAAGCCTGACAAATACAATTACCTCATATTTACTCTGTTGATTATACTTCTTGCCTCTTCGTAGGAAACACCAATCATTGACTCTTTGTTTATGGATACAAGCTGATCTCCAGGCTTTAATCGTCCGTCCTAATCCATAGCAAATTAAAAATCAAACAAACACATAGAGAAATTTCACAACAACTGTTAATGCTACAGAMGAATTGTCTAAGTACAGCACTTTAGCACACATCTTTCCATCTGTCAAGAATTGCCACATTTTTCTAATGTGATACATACACATAGATGACATGCAACACGTCTGCACTCTTCAATTGCTAAGAAATCAAACACAGAAATAGTCTACAGGTATGAAACAAACTTTGTGCAAAGAAATCTGTAAGAAACATAAAAACTAAGCTAGTCTAGAATGACATATCAATACACACATGCATTAAACTTTATCTACTTGATATCTGCTATGACAGAACTCTACTAAATTTCTTGTTACTTAAGTGTTTTCTTTCTGGTAACAAAGTCCTGCATCCTCTATTCTGATGACACTCAGCCTATCAAAAGATGTGAACCTCAACGCCGCCCTCCTGTGGCAAAAACTTGAAATAAAACTATACTAAATGTTTGAGCAACATATAGATAGGAAATAAAGTTAAGTTATAGCTTAAGTATAGTATAAGTTTATAATACTAAAGAATGCTCCAAATAAAAGAGAAAATTCAGGGGACTGAAAACAAACAAAYAAATAAATAAWTAAATAAATAAATCTTTAAATTTTCTACCTTATGACAGTCACCACCAGGGATAACTTCTTGAACATAAACCAAGGGCCCTTCATTTCTGTTAATTCCTCCTACAATATTCAAACCTAGGCTTGTTCCTTTACAAACAGAGATAATCTGAAACATGCTATCCCTAGGAAAAGAAAGGAAAAAAGAACAGAATTACTCCACAGAAACAGATACTCAATTAAGAGTCACAACCGATATAATCTCTATCTTGTTGATTTCATAAATATGTATTACAACAATCAAACTGAAGTAGCAGACATTTAATCCAAATGTTCAAACACTACAGCATTTACTTACTACGAAATCAGCAACTTCAGTTATTACTTATTCAGTTATTACAGGCAATTCTGATTTATCTTTTAAATAACCAATAGACTACTTCCAAGACTAAACTCTCTATAATAGATAGGTTTATGGGAGGATCTGTGTACACATAAACATGGGGCATTATTTGTTAGGACACACAATCAGACCAAGACAATTCAATTAATCTACTTTTACTCTGTAAACAATAAATAAATAGGGACATGAGGAGAAAAATAACTGGTTAAGACTGAAAGCACTTATAGTATCAGCAGTATTATGAACTACATGATTTAAAACTAAAATTGAGCACTTTGGTGCTTCATGYAGTATCTTCCCAAGCAACCAAACGCAGTAATTTCTACAGTCTGGACAAGAGAGTTTCAGTCATTTCAGAAGTTACTTTGCCAGCTTTGGGGGTGGTGCTAGGACAGAATCACTTCTGGTGTTCATGGTAGTAACATCCTTYGGATGCAACTGAGGACTCTGTGACCTTGAAGATGACCCAGAAGAAAGGCTGTCCATAGGTTTTGCTTAAGGGAGAGAGAGAAAATAAAAAGGAATAAGAAAGAAAAAGAAGGGAAATAAAGCACATATTCTCATATATTTGTTTCAATTCATGTAAATAATYCCACTGGAACATTTTCATGTTAGAAAGCACACGCACACAAGAACAAGCTTCTTAAAAAARGATTCTACACAGCTAAGAATTGTGAGGTACTCAGGGTTCCAAAAGCACATTTTTAAAACCTAGTAAGTGATGATTTTTTTTTTGTTCAGTTTGGAAAAAAAACAGACAAACAAAACCTTCAAAACCTCTCAAGCCTGTTCTCTGAAGGATAATTGCACAGACTAGATGAAGACATTCTACCCAGGCAACCATTCCAAGAAGATTAGAACTTCAAGTAATCTAGTTCAAGTCTTCATTGATACCTGGAAATCTTATGTCACGTTTTATTTACATATATCTACACTTTTCATACTATTAATTAATTTAATTAATTAATTAAAAACACAGGTAGTAGTATATTTATTTTAGAGCTCGGAAAACTGAGACATAGACCTGYCAAGTTACATGTTTAGATTTCACACTGAACGTGAAAGTCATTAGTAAACACACGTGTTTTGCCTACCTTCAGACAYGTGCTCTGACTGGTCTAACACACCTTCCTCAAAAGGAAAACTGTTTTAAGTACTATTTAAGTACTATTATATTCTATTCCATGAAAGGATGAATATAGTCCTACGAGACTATACCAGAAAGCTTTGAAGCAAGCTTGTTTTCCCTGCCATGGAWAGCACAATAATATCCTTACCTGCCAATAGATGTGTTGGAGAACTTCTTGCAGAGTTAGTATTACTATGAGAGCCATACTTGTCCATGAGGTGATGGAATTCCTTTCTGTGGGAATAAAAAGATTCTTTGACAAAACCTGACAAAAGGATAAGGACAGGAGAGCTATAGGCTATGAGTAAAATGGAATATTGGTAAAAAGGTTTAATTACCTCTCTTTACCCTTTAAGATTTTTCAGATYGAGTTATAACCATCTCAAAAGCAAAAGCTTTTTCTTCAATATAGAAAATAGAAACAAAATTATCTAGAATGATGTAAATCAGAAACATCAGCAAATTAATCTTACAGAGGATAGAAATTAACTGATTCCAATTGCCAAGTAATTCTCATGACTATAAAAGGYTATTGACTTTGATACATTATTTAAAAATAGGCAAATTTACAGATGCAATGGTAGAAGTAGACGGTGCTAAGCAGGAGAACTGATAGATTTTAAATATTCAAGGAGGTTAGAGGAACTAGGTCATTATGCTCTAGACAAAAGCGGATTAAGAGAGGACCTCATATCTATACTGTCTGGTAAAAATGAAGAGAACAGAGGCTACAGAGGCATTTAGATTTCTGTGAAGTACAAAAATAAAGGGGCAGAAAGACGAGCTTCAGGCAGATGGAGGGCTAAAGGAATTTAGAGAAAAGGCCCTTATGAAAAGATTACTTAGAACATCATATTAAAAGGAAATAGGAGCAGGTACTCTTCCAAAAATCATCCAGTATAGTTGCATAAATCTTTGGAGGATACAGCTGCTACATCCAAAGCAAGAACAGACCTGGATGTGCTTCCTGGCTTCTTTCCATCCTAATATGCCCTGCAATTCTACGCTAATATTGGTTTATACGCTTAACTTCAGATAACAAGATTAAAGCAATATTTTAGYATAAATGTCCTCAAAATAGAGGAATTTCGGACTACCTGCCACCCTGAACAGTTTAACCTACTTATCCAGACTAATTCAGAAGTCATTAGAGACTGAAAAGTGATCTTTGGGGGGGGAGGAGGGAGGGGTGAGAGAGGATAACCATATCAGCCTTTTCTATATAGTGAGACCTGCTTAAATCATAGAGTTTTGTACTCCTAGGGGTCTAATATTATTTTTATTAGTATCTCCTATATTTTAGAATAACGAAAGCAACRCATTATTACCACAGTAAACAGCTTTTAACATTTTTATCAGGTAGCATAAGGTTTCAATCACTTCAAAAYTGAAATTGGAGCTTACTACTTTAACTGATGTGAAAATTATAATTAAACTAAACAGAACAGTTCATTTCTCATYGCCCTGTAAACTAATAAAGTGTTATCACAACAAAGAAAGCTCTGACATCTGGTGAAATTCCCTGACTAATTCTTAATCTGGAAGAAATGTACACACAACTCCCCTCCCTACCCTAGGTATAGCATTGAATTTTATCAGTTTTGAGGTAGAATGTTTTTAAAACGATGTTTAATTTTCTCTTACTTTGCTTCTTCATCTCTAGCAACTAGCAGGGACATATGATTGGATGCTGATGCTGTTCGCAAGATGTCAACAGCCCTAAAAGGAGGAAAAAACAATAAAGTACATATATAAATWTACTAGCGTTCTATCATAAACTATACCCTGAGTAAAACAGTAGGAAACCAAGAGATTATTAAAGTARATAATAGTTTTCATTGCCAGACAGAGGAGAAAGCTTGTCAATAGCATAACCCACATTGAGCACTGGAGAAGGGAGTGAAAGACAGGCTCTGCAAYGACCCTGTGTTTGATGACAGAGGCACATTGCAACTGCCATCTCTTTCCCTTTCCTATTATCCACATCTCTTCCAGGATCCATCCTACTGCTTTCCAAGATTTCACAGAGGATTAGCTGTCTAGACCGAGTTATTACKTAGGTATGCCTCATTGCTCAGGACTTCCCTCAGCAATGTACACTGTAATTTTTATTTGTTTGCACCTCATTCAGCCCTGTGGGCTTCATATTGATCATTAATGATCCAGCTACMGAAAATATCCAACATACTCTACAGAATATATTCTACGTCTGAACAGCTTCATTACAAAGAATCGATTCTTGTCAGCTACAGTTTTTATGCTGCTTGTGTATGAAAGCAACATACAATTACTAAAGTATTAATATTATAGCAGATCAATGTTTTAGTGCTATTTTCAAAAACATTTTATAATCTACAGCGTTAAGAATTGGACTGTTCTGTCATTATCCACATGTAAATTGCTGTCATCTTCCAYGACAGCTTTGCTGAATTAGACTCACAGGATACCAAGGACCTCTGTGGAGTTATCCTCTTTCAATCACTGGTCAATGCAATTCAAAATATATTACAGCATAAAACATAYAATATTCCATACTCTAATAAACATCTAGTCATTTATGTAAACATACCTTTCATTGGTTACTCCAACTAAGTTTTCTCCATTGACATCTAAAATGAGGTCTCCAGTAAGCAAACGGCCTTGTAATGAGATTAACAGTAGTTTATGAATCAACAGGAAAATGAGGAACATAATGCAGCACTACAGYAAAGCAGAGCTTTTCCTTTCAGTTTGCAGTAAACACAACATTATGACTTTTAGCACTGTAGGCTTTGATCCTAATTTTGCTATAAGATTGTGAAGACTATCAGTATCACTAATCTCAGAATAGCCACTAAGACCAATGTTATTTAGCTATTCTTTATTATTTACACAAAACATRTAGGCATTTGGATTGGAATTTAAACTTCATACAACTTCATTTCAGTTTTAGAATTAATTTTCAGATGATTGATGATACAAGTTATAATGTATAAAAATGTTTATATATTCCAGAAAGCCATTTATAAGATATTTTTGAACCACTTTTATATTTTAACTTTCTCCAAATGTCAAGTTTAGGAATTAATATTTTTGAAATAGATTTAGATCACCTTAAGCAATCATTCTGCATAGTGCCACAGGCAATCTCAAAATAAAAACCACCACACATTGCTCTTGGACAGAATTATATACTGTAATTTTTTTTAGTATTGAAAAATATGCAGGACAATTTATTCCTTCCACATTGAACACCCAAATGACAGTCAAAAAAAATTATTTGAACTCAACAAATACAGATTCTCTATAGGAACAAAGACTCTTAATGTCTCCAAATTAACAGAGGCATCCCAATTCTAATTTGACTGTGCTGAGAGCTAACCAACTGCTTTCGTATCTAGATCTGAATATATTCTCAAAAGCTGAGAATATTAAAATCTTTTCCCATGAATCATCTATACTTCATATCTCCTGTCTTAAAGAGAAGTCACAGTATTAGGAATAGTAGGTAATCCATGCTATTTTAAGTATGTTCATACACAAAGTAAAATAAAGATGATTGAATCTAGCAGCTTTTTGTATAAAGCCAGTTTGCAACAAAATTTAAAAACAATTACTGACTATCCACAGCAGCAACCCCTCCAGGGAGAATTCTCTTAATGAAGATCCCATAATCTTCAGCTGTTTGTGCCCGATAACCTCCAATAATTTTAACTCCTGCAAAACAAATGGGAATAAGCAAGTTGTTGTTTATTCCACCTACTGTGCTACAAGGTCTCACAATCAAATTCAAAGATGGATAAACGCAATTTCCGCTAATGTCAGTGGAAGTGGGAAAGCTCACCAGATACTTTTAGCCGCAGTTTACTCTTAATAAAGAAAATAAGCAATCTAATTACCTAATCCATCCTGGCAATCAGAGAAAGAAAGGCGGTGAACAGCTCGATTGATTCCATGAGGGCCCATAATAGTCCTAAGAAATAGAAGTAATCACATTTGTAATYACAGAAATACATACAGTGCTATACTAATACAGAAAAAAACACAGGGACATATAATACAAATAACTGTAATACAAATCAAAAGTAGCTTTTCTTCACTGACTACTGTCTATATATTGGACACATGAGAAGAAAGTAAATCTGCACATAATAAAAATCAGATAGTAAGGTAAAATAAGGCATGYTTAGTTTAGTCCCTTTTCCCTACAGCATTTCAGAGAAATTCTGAACAATAAAYTTAGAATTTCATCAGAAATATCTCCAGCACACTGTGCTGAGATTACAAAGTGCTAAGAATCCCTATAAATCCAGATTAGTCCTTCCCCATTTTGTACTTTCATTCAGATAAGCTATTATGAAAAAAAAAAAAAATCAATCAAGCTATGCTTATATGTCCTGCCCTTGCACGGGTCAGGTTTGCACCTGATCCATGGTAGGAAAAAGCAGATGCTCTGCAAAATTTTTTTCTGCTTTGACCTACATATTGTTCTCTGTTAGGTACTGGCTTGAATTTTCTCGAGTATGATGCCAAAGTGAAATGGAACAACTACAATTCATTAACAGGGGGAAAAAAAAAAAGAAGATCAAACTGGAGGACATAGTGACCTAAATCCTTTCACACAACCAAATCCAGCACACAGCTTGAACTCCAAGCCTGCAGCTGGTTATTTCTGCAAAAGCTGGAATAAATGTACTTTTAAGGACAGAAGAAACAAAGAAATCAAAAAGGCTAAAAGAATGGACCTAATAATTCATCCTTAAAAACAAAATAGAAACCTATGCTTCAAATRTAGAATTTTCACAGTAGTATTTCTGTCACTATTTGCTCTGTAGRCCMAAAAGAAATGATAAAACCTAGTTAGTATATTTTGGCACTGCCAAGGCTGTTAATTACCTTGCTACTGCATGACATAACACAGGGTTTACTTAATGCTAAAAGCAGTARCAAACTACTTTTACTTAATCACATTCTAGAAAACATTTGAGAAAAAAATGATTATGTTTTATAACATGAAATTCTTGATAAATTACACGCATACCGGAGCAGCATACCATTTTGCATTATTACCTACTACTGTCACCTAAATAATGCCTTATTCTAACTGTTTTGAAGCCAAAACCCAGTATATTAACCATTATCTTTACAGGCCTGTCCCGGATTTGAATTCATCTTTGAAAACTGAGCAGATTAAAAAAAAAAAAAACAAACACGCCATGCTTGCAGTTGTTTTCAGGTGTCAGACATTTCTTTATACATTATAAGTATCAACATCACAAAAAATTGTTATTTTCTTATTAATAATATAAACCTTTCAGTAATAATAGGGAGCTCAACTYAACTGGATTTTCCTTAACTAATTATTTCTAGCACATCAAGACTATGCTGCTTCATCAAGAAATTTTTCTCCTGATCTTTTGATGCTGATATGAGTGAAGTCTGAATAGTTGTTATGAGTGAAGTCTTGAATAGCAGTTATCTGAGGAATCTTAGCTTATGTATTCATAATCAAAAAGAAATTTCAAAATAATCAAAAAGAAACAATCAAAAAGAAATATTCACAATCAAAAAGAAATATTTAATACTGTTACCAATAGTTTAACAATAACTTTTTAAAATTAGTAAATAAAAGCAAGAACAAAAGAATTTTCAAATGCCCARATTAGTTTAGGATATCACATCTTGCTGCTTTTTCAGTGTTCTTCCATATCACTTASGAGATGGATCCTCAAGACAGGCTAYTTGTCATTGTACTAGAATAAACAATGTTTTACCAATTCTACCACATAACAACTTGGATCTAGTTCTATTTCAACACACATGACTGAATAATGCTAATTTGAATCGTTAGCGACTTCCCCAAAACATCAGGAATGTGCTCAGCAATATAACTAGAGAAACAGGAACCTAAAACAATTAGTAGTGGTAAAAAAACCTATTTCAGTGCTCTTTGTAGAAAAAGATGTAAAAAATCAATTAGGTAACACTGTTTATTCCTATAGAGGTCATATATGTAAATAAACTTTTAGTTAAACCAAATGTGTGCTATCACTTTGTTACACTGAAATTAAACAAACCTACTAAAACACTGCAGTAGAAGTCCTGAAATAGCAATARACCAAGCATTCTTTTTTTTTGTGTAGAGCACCTAGTAAAGGCAGTTAAAATGAAATCTTTAGCATTTTTTTTTAATATATAGCATATATATATATATGTAAGTTCAGCAGTTTTCTATTTTAGACTTTCCAGACATTCATAAGAATGTAACATTCTGGATACTCTTCTTATCTGCAATCCTCCAAAATTACCAGTCACTTWTCCATGAACAAAGTAATTACATTTATCAGAAGACTACTCTTCCACCCCAAAATACATTTCCACAACCATCTACATGATAAACAAGAGCTTACAAAAAGRAAAATGTCTCTAAATGGCTACAGCTTCAAATATATCTTTACTGTACTTTTCCCCATTACAGTCTGGGGAAAATTCATCAAAACCTAACTGCTCAGCATACCAGTACAAGAGAGAGAGACCATCAAAACGCTCTGGTTCATCTTCATCTCCTGGTGAGAGCAAGGACATTCTTCAGTACAGGAGGGGAAAAAAAAACAAAAAAAAGCCCAAATGATCCGAAGTTGGAGGCTTCCAATTCAGCAGCACAGAGGTTACATGCAGAATAATTTTGCTACAAACTAAAACACAAACAGAGCTCGAGACGAGTGTCTCTGCCTACTTAATCTTCTCTGAAACCCTTTGCATCACGTGGACTAACTCACCTATCAACGCAATGCTTACTGTTTCCTCCCATTTAAAAGGCAATTTGTAGTAATTCAAGAGAAATTTCACTTGCGTTAATGACAAACGTGATTATGCAATCTATACCTAGCAGCAGCCAAAKAAAATAATTAAAACATTTATTGTTCCCTCGAAGCACRGTCCAAAGCAGTAAATGATGATCTCTCTAAAGCAATCTTCCTAATAGATTGGATTATAAACATCCACACACAAAAGGAAAAGCCAACAAAGTAGACAGACTGAAAGCATTAACGTAACAAATGCCATTGWGCTAATACTTCCCATCCCCAAACATGGTATTAACTTAATGTGATGTTTCAATTTGGCTGTTCTGTTTTAATACATAAAAGTGAAAACTTAACACAGAACTCTGTTTACTTATTTCCTGTAAAAACACAAGTAGATACGTATGTGTTCTTGTGAAGTCAAATAATAAAAGTGGTGCAATGTAGCTTTGCAAGGCCTGTTCAATTCAGATTAYGCAGTGGGTATCAGCAAAGCACCTAGAGAAAACCAATTCTTCCGAATAGGTATGTGCACTCTTAYTACCCTTCCTCTTTGTAAAAGACCTTTTAAAAAGCACATTTGAAACAAATCCAGACGTTGTGTTCACTTGGGTCCTTGTTTAGGCAGAAGGAGGAAACCTCTCTAAAGCGGAGATACCCCGTGATGAGACATCTGCCAGCATCTGGAGCTGCACAGCAGGACCTCCTGGTTGTGCTATGGATGCACTYGCTCATCTCAGACACTTTTTTCTTAAAGTTGTGGAGCTTGTGGCTTGATTAACAAGTAATTGCTTTGGAGGGAGGACTTTTGATCTTTTTGATTACAAGCAGTGTAATCTGTGTTCACACACACACTGAGGTCAGTCCTTAGAGCAAGAAAAGCCTGCAGGCTAAATACAGAGACAGACAGAAAGGGCTACTAGAGATTAAGGAACAGATCAATGATGGAAGTGGGAGCAAAAATCAGTCTTGTGATTGCCACAACTTGAACAGTTTCACTGGAGTCCTGTGGCTTGCTCATGTGTGTTTAGTGAGGAAAGTTTAGTCCTTTATACTCTTTTCTAAATCAATTTAACTCTTTTAGCATTACTAATACTTGAGCTCAAGAAAAGCCCTTGATATTTTAAGCACAGTATCCATCAGGTGCACTCAAGGCAAGTTATCTAAGATGCTGAATAAAATACCAGTGCCCTTTCTACAAGAAAATTTTCATTGCGCTAAATGACAACTCTTAATGACAAGAGTTTATTACATCAGTATCAGACAACTTTGTCAAAAAAAMCCCACTTTGACCAATATAGCTTTACTTGTTTCTGGTGTCCTATGAACAACACGAACACAGAACATTATGAAACACAAAATATACGGCTATGTATTTCAATTCTTAAAAAGGTTAAGTGTTTTTTTAATAAACCAGGCATGGTAAAAAATTCCCAACATCAAAGCTGATATAAAGTAGTTTAGGTCTTTATTTCTCCCACCTCATTAGAATTCTGCTATCACCAACACACCTTTCCTCCTAAAACCTGTCCCTCCATTCCTTCTCCAAGGGAATACTATACACTGCTGAGCTTCCTAAACTCATCCTCTGGATTTCTATCCCCCTTTATCACAAAATCCTGCTTCTCTTGCCTGTTCTCTGCCTTTCAAGTGCAAACTTTGTGGAACACCAATTACAAAGCAACTCTTTCAAACTCGTAAAACATAGCATCAGGGAGCAAACCCAAACTTTCAAGAGATATTTGTTACTACCTCATGGGCCAAGAAGACTCATCCTTTTTCAAACAGCCAGTAAGTTACTGTCTTCTGGCATCATTATTCATCATGACACACCTTCCCCCCAAGTAAATTTAGTAACAATTTAGCAACTGGATAGAAAGATTTGCCTAATCTGCCATCTGCTGAATTATCCTATAAATCTTGGTAACGAGACTTACCAGATCTGCTTCATTAGAAATAAAAAAAGCCTTTGTAAAAATCCTATAAAAGTTTGTTATGCAACTGTAACCTTCCAGGTTCACAGGCCTTGAAGGGTGAATATTCATTCAGGACATTAAGGACCACAGTTAAAGGAATACCTTATTATATAGTATCTGCAGACACTTCCTTCTGCTCTTTTCAAACCCACTAATTATTCAAAATAGATTCTGCTGATCGGGTCATTATGAAGATTAAAAGAAATCATATGTCATTAAACAGCACAATGTTAAACATGCAAGAAAAAAGCATGAGCCAGAGTGTAATTGTGGAGAAATACGAAYGGTTTGGGGCTACTCCCTTGTGTGGAGAAAAATACACTAATTAATGTTTAGGTAAAACCCAATTAACATCTAACCAAATACATTCTTGAAGCATTGCACATTGTGACCTTGTCTCCCAGAAGGAAAAAAAAGTAGCATTAGATATAGAAAAATGATAGACTTGCATCATCATGTAGTCAACATGTGCAAAACTATGTGCATGTTATTCAGGTTAATCTCTTATTTGAAAAAAATGCTTATGGAGTGATCTAGTACCTATACGACATACCTCTAAGTAAACCTTGCAAATCAYAGTTGTTTTAAAGATGAAATAATATAGCCTGATTTTTCCTGACCATGTTGGCATGGTTATTTAGCAACACGGGAGGAGTTTAGAATTAAGATTTTTCAGTTATGATTGAGTTTGAGTTTGACATTTAGAATCTGAACCAACTTTTTACTAAATAAAAGTCAATAGCATTACAGTTTATAAAATTAATATAATAAACAGTATACTTCCCATGGGATTGACAGAAAAATTAAACAGTTCAAAAGCACTGCATATAAAACGCTAGAGACATGGAGACCTATTATTCCAAAAAGTACCTAATACATCCTAAAACATAAACTCCACACTGCATGGTATATTACTGCAGTTACCACACATACATAGCAAAATAGTTTGTCATAGACCTTGCAAGTGCATTTACATAGTTTGAGAAGCATTAAGGAACTTTTATGAGGGATATTATCTGTGGAGAACCAGTTTTACCTAGTGCTGATTAACCTGATGAAAAGTTTCATGGCTATTTCTTTCCTTTATGTGTAAATTTCATAGTGTTAATACCAGCTTTTGTGAGAAACTGCTTCAGCCTGTTCCAGTACCAAAACTTTCTTCCTTAACAAATCACCCAAACCAGATTCTATGAATGAAGGCAGAACAATCTTCACATGATGGTGAAATAATTGTTACCAGCATTGTSTGAGGGGAGAGGAAAGTACTTACTTTTTAACTGGATTTGTTAGGGCTTCTGCACAGGACATCTTCGTGGGCCCACTATGCTAATAAAAGCTCAGAATGGAGAATTCTGAAGAACGAAGCATTAACTCATATGCAAGATAATAACTGCTGTAAAAAAAAAAAGAAAATACTTTTAGAGACTTAGATAATTGTATTTATTTTCAGACACTGACAATTATTATTTAATACCGACTGTGAAGAAAGAACTTAGGTGGAAATCCACACGCTTCATTACTAAAACACGGAACAGCTGACAAGTCAGACTGCGCTCTACCASAACATTTGGCATCCTCATTTTCTCCTAAATTCTCAGTTTGTCAACAGGAGTAAACTCAAAACTCCCRTGATTTAAATATTCTGAAAAATATTTTATCAGACTGAACTTGTATTCCGTACAAAAGATAAAACAACAGGCTTTTATTTTCTTCTGTCAAAGGTTATCGCAAGAGAAGATTTTGTTATGAATAAAACACGGTGCCTCATTTCCTGTCTTTATTTTTCTTGTCTCACAAGCCGCATGGTTAAATCCTCAAAGAGCCAAGAACCAGACGGTTGAGGGGCACAAGAAACGCCGCAGGGGCCCCATGGGCAGGAGAGACGCACGGGTGCTCTCGTTACCCGTGACCTGCAACAAAACGGGGCTAAGCTGGACTCAAACAGGCTGCCCTGGCTGCAGCAGCCTCCACAACCACCCGCTGAGCGGCTGAGGCAGGTTGTRCTTTACCTAGGCGGGCCTGGCAAACACATTCTGGAAGAAGGGAGTTTTTTTTAGCAGCAGCTTACGGTTGATGCTTTCAGGTCTCTTGCTAAAGGATCAGGAACAACGCAATACAGGGAAAGAAACTTGCCCTGCTGCTTTGTCCGTTCAATGTTCTACCCATCTAAGTGAAGCATGAAGCCGTGTCAGGAGCTGCTCAAGTCACCGTGTGGCTCAAGTCACCGGAGTCAACCCAGAGGGGAGGCCACGCTCTGGAGCAGCAACCTCAAGCACTGCTGCAGCACMGCCTGCCGCAGCGCAGGGCGCCGGTCCCCTCACGTCACCTCTGCGAACTTCCCTGCCTTTACCTGAGCTGAAATAAGTAACTGCTGTTTACAAACAGCCCGGAATTACTTGGAAACACGTCAGTATTTTACATCCGAGCAGAGCCAAACGAACAGACAAGCAGATGGAGCTAAACGTTAGCCAGGGCACTGCTTGGGGGGAGGGGGAAGAAARGGAACAAAGCCCGGGACAGTGTCCATAAAATGGATAGGACAGGAATAGGCAGGAAGACAAAGAGTGGAAGTTCCTCGGTTGTTATGACACGATATCACTGTATAACGCCTGAACGAAAGGAGCGTCTAAGTGAAGGATTGTATTAAAGCATCAGCACCGCATGCACGGAGAGAGGAGCAAAACAAAACGAAAAATCAGCAAGAATTCAAACAAAATCCCCCCAAAACTTTACGCCACCACTCGCACTCCGCGCACCGGCTGCAACGCGGGTTCGCGCCTAGTTTACTTCAGCCTTCCGCGCGGCGACGGTCCCGGCCGGCACCGTCCCGCCCTGCGCGACACACCCGCGCGGCTCCGCCTCCGCGCCCGCTCTCGCGAGAGGCGGCGGGTGCCGGCGGGCGGGATGGCGCCGTGCGCGCCGGCCTGGGCGCGCTGCGGGACCCCGCGGCTCCGCGGGCCGCTGTGGGCGCTGGCGCTGGGCCGGGCGGCCCCCGCGTGCCCGCGGCCGGCGACCGGGCCGTGGCGCGGGCTGCGCGGCACCAACCCCTTCACGCGCGCGCAGGAGGAAGAGTGGCGGCGCCGCAACCGCACCACGCTCACCTACATCGCCGCCACCGCGGTGGGCATGCTGGGCTTGTCCTACGCGGCCGTGCCGCTCTACCGCCTCTACTGCCAGGTACCTGCGGCCCTCGGCGGCCTCCGCGCGGGAGGGCCCCGCCTGCCCTCCCTCCCTGTCCTCACCTCCCTCCCTGTCCGCAGACCACGGGCCTGGGGGGAACGACGAGCACCGGGCAGGACGCGGAGCGCATCGAGAGCATGAGGCCCGTCAAGGAGCGCGTGGTGAAGGTCACGTTCAACGCCGACGTGCACTCCAGCATGCAGTGGAACTTCAGGCCGCAGCAGACCGAGATCTACGTGAGTGCCCCCAGCAGCCTCCTGCTCTCCTTAATACCCAACTCCTGCCTGGAGGCCAAAAGCCMAGCTTAGGTTTTGCTTGGGCCCTTTGCTGCCATCCTGGTCCTGTGCRTTGGCTTACCTGTCTGGCTGCAAGTGTTTGCTAGGCCAGGGCTGCTTTCACAGAGTACAGTTCAGAATTGCATTTCCCCTCTGCTGGGAGAGGCTGAGTTAATCTCACTGAACATAAACTTCTTACCAGCTTTTATTGCTTATTGCCGCAGTTTTCGTGTAGTTGTTTCATTCTCCCCATGGACCTGCCAGAAGAGATTGCAACTTACTCTGTACAAGTGTGAAAAGAGTTTCCACTAGAGCCATCTCCCTTAGACTGCGCAGTTGAGCCAGGCTGGTGCTTTAGTTTGTTACCACTCAGCTTCCAGGATTGTTTCTGCAAGAATGACTTGTTTCAAATCCAACTTTCTGTTTCAGAATCAGCTCCTGAAAAAGGCTCTCAAAATCAGTTACGTTTCTTAATTGGTTTCCGATTCCATTATTGAAAGAACGATAATTTTAAAAATAGAAAAATATGCCCTAAAGAAATATGCCTTCTAAAGCTTTGCATGCTGGTGAAGTGCTGAGAACAGCAGAAACTCAGTGGTAAATTAATGAGGCTTAAAAATACACATAGGTGATGCTTTTAGAATTTCTCAGTTAGTACAAGGGTGAACTACCTATAATCAAGATATTAGTGAAGCACAGGAGTAACAAATTTGAAATGGCCAAATATGAACTAAATGACTTTGAGGGGTGGAGAGCTCTGGTATTTTAAAAATCTTCATGTGATTTTTTTTTTTTTTTTAAACAGGTGGTACCAGGAGAGACTGCGCTGGCATTTTATAAAGCAAAAAATCCCACTGACAAGCCGATAATCGGAATCTCTACCTACAATGTCGTGCCCTTTGAAGCAGGACAGTATTTCAATAAAATACAAGTAAGTGTATTGCATTTTTCTTTATATGAATGTAAAGGAATTCCTAAYCACAAATGAACATCTTGAATTTCAGGCCTGGAGTCCATTATTGTATGTATATGAGAAGATACCTTAAAATTCCCAAGTGATCATGTTTATTCTTAAACTTGCCGTCCTCTAGACAGGCCACAGCATTTTAAATTAGACTGGTTCCMTAATGTTAATGATGTCCCTAAAAAATATACATTAAAAAGATTATTTCTTCCTATAATGCATGGGGAACAAAATTGCTTACCTGGTGTCAACGTTGCTGAGATGGCATTTGTTATCCCGAGTGCTCATCCTKCCTTGGATGTGAGGAATGTACTGGGAATAAGAACTGATTTAGAAGACCAAGTGTTTCCTCACCTTRGCAGTGAAACTCTGTACCAACTTTGGCTCATTTTTTTTCTCTTCCCTCTCCACTGCAGTGTTTTTGTTTTGAAGAACAGCGGCTTAATCCTCAGGAGGAAGTGGACATGCCTGTCTTTTTCTACATTGATCCAGAATTTGCAGAGGACCCTAAAATGGCTAAAGTTGATTTGATCACACTCTCTTACACGTTTTTTGAAGCAAAGGAAGGACAAAAGTTACCACTTCCAGGATATCAGTAATAGGCAATAGCTACATAATTGGACTTCTGCTGCATGACCATCGATTTTGAGACTATTTTCCCATGGAGAGAGACACTCTAAAAACTACACAGAAGTACTACGCAAGATGAATTTATATTATTAAACCACCGTGGGCACGTGCTGCTGTTCTGACAGATTTTTTTTTTCTATTCTTTAACTCGTGCTGTTATAATTGCCATAGGAACAGTATTTTTATCATCAGAACACAGGGACTCTCTGAAGGTGGCTGTCATCTCTTACAATGATACATGTTATATGAATGTGAAGAAGCAGATCTCTAAATCCAAGGGCAAACTGAGATTTTCAGTTAATTTTAAATTAACAAATTGTTAATTATATRAAGTTATTTGAATTATAGTTAATTATGCAAAGTAAATTGTCAATATAGGAAGTTGCATTGCTGCCTCTTGAAGAGTAATTTCCATTTACCTTGTATTTTCAGTGATTAAGCTTTTACAATAAAGTAACACRTTTAATCAATTCATGAAATCTCAAACCAAAAGTTAGAGTAAATTGCTAAGTTACCCTCCTGCAGCAGAGGAAAAGATGATTGAATAGATGCTGCTGCTGCCTCTTGAGTTATTACTGGATCAGTAGTTTGGTAAGAGCAGACTGCTCTGGAACTGTTATCATTTCAGTGTGAGGTAAAGTAAATGAAAMGTGTCCTTTTCAGAACTGTGCACTCCTTGTAAAAGTGTCTGAGACTTAAGATGGAGCTAATCCTTTTTTGCACTTTCTGCAGGGTTTGTGTTTCTCAAAGTTTGGATATTGTGTTCAGGTCATTTAAAACTGGTCCTAATTACTGCTGTCTCACCACTGAGAGGGGCTCAAATCCCAGGCACTTTTAAAGAGAGGGAACCTAGGCTTATGTATGAAATGTTCTGAAGGCAAAGGCAGCCCATAAAAAAACTCTTCCGAATTGAACTCGGAAGGCACAGGCGTCTGCTCAAATACCAAAGCCAGTCAACCACACTCAGAGGTTAAAGCCAACAGAGCCTGCCTGGGAGCTGATCAGTAGATGAGAGGTACACGTAGGTATTCAGAGTGTTTACCACCRGAACACGTAAGCCTGTATTTATGTAGCTTTTTGTCATTATCTGTGTGGTAGGGATAATAATGCTKTATCATTGCTGTGCAAACGAGCAGTTGCAGAGCCAGTTTAAATGACCTACCCATGGCTCAAACAGGAACTAGTCTCAGCCCAGTGTCTCATTTACCAGGCCAGTTCTTTCTATCTCTTTCAATAGGCAAGATCTAACAGAAAACATGCTAGTTTGTTCTGACTGTAGAAAGACAATGGGTGTATCCAAAATAACTTTAAATGGCATTATCTCAATTATGTTCAAATGCAAATTAAAAAAATGGTCTTTTAAAATGCACAGAAGCTACCTTTAACATGCATTATTGTATTAAATATCTTTGTAACTTAAAACAATCTGGATGACAGTAATGCCAGATCTTCACTGTGTATTTATTAAAGTTATTTTTTTATTCTTTTATTACCTTCAATGCCTTTTGTCCAGCACTGTATGTGAAATACCCCCATAAAAATATCAGAAAGCCATATATAATCCTAATTCAGTTATGTTCAGAAAAATGCACTCAAGATAATTCTTTTGAGTCTAGGTTAGAAAAMAAAAATCTTACCTGAGTTGTTTCAGAGCTCCATATTCTTTTTGAAAGTTTAACTGATTCTGGCAGTTTTCCATGTACCGCTTTATTTGGGTCCAGTGTTTCAAAAGAAAAAGACTATCCTCTGACAAAAGCATCACCAGACTGTTCCCAAGTGCTCAGTTTCCTAAAAATGCAAATTCTCCCTAAGTTTGAAAGCCCAAATTTGCACAAAGATTGAGTATATTTCAAAAGTGAACTCCCTAAACTGAGTAGCCAGCCCTTTCTCTTAGATCTGTACCCATTCTGCTTTTTGAAAATATGCTGGAGAAGTTGAGCTAGCAATCATCCACCGCAGATCACCATACAGATACTGCCCACCCCTTGCCCCCAACTCTTCACACGGGTCTTTTTGAGAGAAGAAAGGTGGTCTGGCCCAACAGGTAGCTGCAGACCTGCTAACCAGGTACCTGTACCACCATGGATTCATACTTTAAAGCTGCTTTTGGTATTTTGAGGCATTAGGCGTTAGCTGGTAAAAACTCAAAAGTGAAGGGTTAAGTTCTCTGTAAGCAGTTGCTTTTATTTGGAGTTTAGTTCTATAGAACCTGTGTGACAGACTGAGAACTTGGTATCCCCTGCAAGGTTATTATAATGAAAGCTTAAAACGTACTTAAAAACTGTCAGCCTGCCAGCAACATGAACAAAGTTTTCAATTTTGTATCACTTATGTCAAGTTTTTTATCAGTCCAGAATTCCTGAATCTAAGTGCAAATTTTACATTCAGCATAAAAATAGAGAAGGCACTTTATTAAAAGCTAGAACTGTTATTAACAGTTATTAAACTACTTGATTAAAGTAACTGGGTAACTAATGCTCATCTGCATTGTACCAGAACAAAAGTCTCTGCAGAGCAGGAACATTGAAAATGATTGATCCCTTTCCATTATTTACTGAGTACACAAAATTACAAGTAACAACAGCATAGGAACAAGCAGCTTTTCTCTGTTCTGTTAATCATGGATGACAGTACCTAATGCCCCAGCTCAGATTCCTACACCGAGAAGAAACATCCAAATATTCTGTGCATTCAGAATGTAAAGGCAAACACTTKAACTCTGAATGTCTTCAGACAACTACGAAGCAGCCCCAAAATTTCTATATATGGGAGAGCCCTTACCAAGTTCCATGCAGATTAACACAGGCAGCAATGAGGCTACAACAGAGACTGGATTACGGAGTTTGTGTAAATACAAGTGATGTTTTGGTTGCTGCATAAAAAGATACAGCAGTGCAATGGAGTAAACTTGAAGGAAAAGCTTTCTTCTGTAGTTGCAAGAGACTTTGCTTTGCTTGTGTCAGATGTTAAGTGTTACTTCATACACAGYTGAGGTTTGGAAAGTATATTTTCAAGGCTCCAGTACCTTATAAGTAATGATGGAAGGCACCACAGAGAGTACACAGTTGAAYATTTCAGACAAATTATCAAGGTGCACATATCCAAGTAACTTTTCCACCTCCACATGGCTTAATATTCCAATACTTATTTTTGTTATGTGAAAATACAAGAGTGTTCTCTTATTCACTTATACATTAATGGAAACAGTGCATAGTACTGGCACCAGAGAATCATATGTGTCTTCAGTAAAAGAATTCATGTCCACTCTCAGCATTCTGCATCCTTATTAACTTCTGGCTTCAGAAGATTGTCATCAATTTCTTCATAAATAGCTCTGAAAAAAGATGAATAGGGAAGCTCCTACATCACAGCTGATTCACTATAGTCAGACAAAAATGCACCAATAAAATCCTGCCCAAGCTTAAACAGCCAAGAGTTTAAAGCAGTTGCTTAATAGAGTAGCAGCAGCTGCAAGATGCTCAGATTTACACAGAAGCAAAGAACTAATTCTGTGGTGTGTTTGATTATATATTTAATGAGATATCTCTGGACATTTTCACTTTTGATGAAGTTTGGAAAAATGACTGCAAAATGTAAATAGCCAGTTTACCATACAATATGTGACTCGCACACTAGTTACTTAAAAAAAATACTTTGTTGGTATTTTTCTGTATCTCAGAAATTGATGATTCCTCAGAAGTAAGTTTCCTGCAGATGCTCAATTTTTGTCAGTCTATTGATAGAAAGTAGATTTCTGACATCTGTAGATAGTTCCCTAATAGTTTATCTGACTGGCTACATAGTCATCTGGAGAATTTTTTCCTTCAGATTCAACGGAAAGTTTTTCAAAATGAAGATTGTAATGAATGGGCACTGCTTTAGTTACCTAGCTCCACAACTGTCTGCACCAAATTGTCAAACAGCCTCCTTCACCAGGACCCCTTACGATGTTTTATTCAATTTATTCATGTCATTGAATAGGATTATAGTAGATTGGTTTTGACACAGCATTAATCCACGGTTTCTACAGAAACCGTTTAATGAACACACTAAAAAAAAGTTCATCCTTTGGTTGGTTACACTATGCAGAATAAAAGAAACTGTACAAAATGCAGCCATTCCCRCTTGTATCGTCAAATCGGTCAAGTAACTTAACCTAATTACTGTGGCATGTTTTCTAACTCAGAAGAAAAGCCCTTCTAGGAAGCCCTCTTGCCTCTGGCACCTAAGAAAACTCTAAACAATTTATTTTAACAGTTACTTACTCTTTGGGAGCCAAGGGATCAAATTCCATTATCTCATAGTAATGAGGTGCCTGTGACTTGCTCTTTGATGCAGCTGAAGGGTAAAGATGGACAGATTAATTTATATTTAAATGTAAATGACAAGTGTGCTACTTTTTCAAATCTTTCTGAAACCAGAAGTCTATTTCCCATGTATTTGCTGCTTTAAATACTAAAATGATCGAGCATCTCTACAAGAGACCACAAATTACATGTTCTTTTGCCATCACTGTTGCTGCTACTGGTCTTTAACAACTATTATGTAAAGCTCGTAAGCACTAACAAGCACTAACATCCATATCAAAGTTAGGTTTGCAGTATTTTTTTTACCTGTTGGTGATGCTCCATTTAGTGATGTTGTATGTCCAGGCTGCAGACTTACTGGATTCAGAGGCACATGGCTTAAAAGAGTCGTAAGCTAAGGAAATCAAGCCAAATACTACATTAACAGATTGATCTGTAAGAACCACTGTGACTTAGTTTCATGACTACTGACTTCAGAGTTTCAAACTATAGCAGGTAAATCCCAAAAGATCATCTATCTAACTAATATAGGTTCTCCACATAGTTAATATCGGAAACATCTCTCAGGTTTATCAATAACATCTCTGTAGTTTATTTTGTTATGCTACACAGACCCAAGACTGCAGTAACCATAATACAGCTGTCTGCCTTTACTTGCTGTTTAAATAGAGGTTTGAGTGTCCGTGTGGAGGACTGGTTCTCATTTTTTTCTATTTCATACTGCCTACCACAGAATAGCATTCAAATTCTTAATACTAAACATCTTAAAGTCTCTTTCCATCTGCCATCCACCTGTCATTGGTATTTTGTCTGCAGCATACACCCCCTGTCCTTCATTGTAATTTGAGTTCTTTTTTTTTTCCTTTTTTTTCTTGGTTTTATCTGAAATGGAAAATACACCAGAGTCACATAATGGTAGGAAGAGATCTCAGCTTTCTTCATATGGCAACAGATCAAATACAAGTAATACAGCAACTACCTTTCCAGACTTCACTGAGATTGTCCTGGACCCAAACAAATATGCTTTCACAGGAGCAATCTGTGATATCAAGCATAGCTTGGTGACCAAGGACAGAGCATTCTCTGATGTATGGAGAAGGGTTATAAAGTAGATCTTTGAATCTCCTTCTGCCATTTCTCAGCAAAGAATAATAATTCTGAATATGACTGGTACTCACATTGCTGTATGTATGCCCAGCAGGGGTGCTTGCACTATTGTTTTGTGCATCACTTGCAAGCCTAGGAGAGAGTAATAATAGAAAATAACTGAGAAACTATTACTACTATATATTTTGAACATTACACTTTTTTTTTGCCGGTCTATTTTTTTTTGTATGTCAAAATTGAGAGCAGCAGGAGCAAGTGGGCWAGTGTCCCATTCGTGTAAAAGACAGCGAGCTGCAAGGGCTCCCCTCCCATCTTAAACCATTTAACTTACTGACCTCTACAGTTCACCTGCTTCGTGCTTTTGCTCAAGCAGAAAATTGTAAATACTTCCAAGTGTATTTTGACRCTTGAGATAAAAGCCTTCTATGTAATGTCTAGAGCAAAAGTAGTTTTTCTCCTAATTTCCTGAATGATGTGTAAAAGTATTAACTGTTGTGTTCCCTGAGCTTTCCATAAACTCGCTACATCACTTGCACAGGACAGGTATCTCTATCTTGTTAACTATCTAATGCTATCTAGTGTTACCATTTCTTGAAAAGAGATTACTTACGGGAACTGCTGGGAATTTGTAGCAGTTGCTAAATCCAGCTGTGGATAAATCGATGGATGGTGCCTCTTTGTATCTTCAGGTAGTGCAGATATGTGATCTAAAATACAAAGTGACAATTAATAATCACTTAAACACTATTAAATAAATGTTAGCATTTGGTGGAGGGTAAAGTTTTGTTAGGGAAGCATATAAACATTTCCAAAACTCTTCTTCTATTTGTTAAACATGAAGACAAAATTATTAGAACTCCCAAGAAGATTTTAAATTCCAATTTCAGTAATGCAGGAGAAAGATGATTGATTCCAGTGTAACCAGAGACCCTTAACATTATCCTGTGTGCTTTTCTATATGAACACACCACTTCTCACATTCCTCAAATCTAAGAAGTCTGCTAGTTTACTTTCTTACAAGGAACTTCTTTATCCCTCCATTTAGCTTTTACTGGTTTGTTTTAAAAAAATATACTGCAAGGAAAATCGGAATTCATCACTCACTAAGGCCTGAAAACTGAGACAYCTCAGAGTTTGCTCCCGCCACTGCTGACACAGGAGATGGAGAATCTGTAGAGAGGTCAAGTAGATCACTTGAGGGGGCAGATGGCTGTTTCCTGTACAACTTAACATTTAACAAGGAAGAAAATTATAATGGATATATTTTGTATAGTTTATACATACAATTGCTATTATCACAGACTATAAACTTTCAAAATCATAATATATTTATTACTAAGAACTGGATAGMAATCAAGAAGATCAGCATTTTTGGTTTTAAAAGCAATATAGCTAATGAAACAAATGAACATTTTCCATAAGTGAAGCTTCAGCAAGGTTATCACTTCAAAAATTAAGAAATCCTGTTCCAAAGAAGGAAATGGAACTGACTCAGTTCCAAAATGTAATTGCGAGTATGTTCAGTTACAAGTTTGGTATCCATTTTTTAACTGACACTATGCAATTATTCTTATGAGACTGATTTTTTTTCAATCTTATATGGGAAGGGAAATCTTCAAAAATCTCAAGATTTCCCAGAACACACACACAAAAAAGTTTCTCATGTTTTTCACGTAAATATGTTATAATTAAAAATGAAACAAACAAACAAAAAGATTTAATAAAACCACATCATTGAACGATATGGTTTGGCCACATCAGATCAAATAAAAATAAAAAAGATTCATTTTAAACCTGATGACGCCTTAACAATTTTAAGATGTACAGACTGCACCACTCGGACTATTAAGTAGAAGCCTTTAAGCAAATAAAAACCAAAAAAACCCCACAAACACAAAAAATCAGAATGAAGTAATAGCAATTTTTCGAGGAAAACAAGATTGTCATCCATCTTTCTTTAGTAACTATTGGCTGTATCTGCCATTCATAACACAGTCATTTTCATATCAAGTCCTATATGACTGTGCAATTGTGGCTTAGCAGAAGCTGAAACATGTGCAAAAGTCCTTTGGGCAACATAATCAGCAATCATAATTACCAATCAATAAAGAACAGCCATTAAAGATGTGCTGAGATGCATCTACAAGCTATTCTTCAAAATTCAGAAAAAGCTTTGACTTTACAGAGGGGAGAAAGAGCATCAGTAATTGTAATTCTGATGGTGGAACAGGGTGTTTCAGTCTAGAGATGCTCTAGACWGAAAAGAAATAAATGAAAAGAAACATTATGGTTCTTCATTTCACATATGGCAACAGTACTTGGCTTTACATGTGGTAAAACAGCACTTGAACAGATTTCTTTTGCGCTTTCTTGTTCTTCCTTACCAAGCCTCCATCTTAGATTTGACRTTATTTGAAATTTTAGCTACATGAGGTATTACAGAATTGTCCAAGTGAGRCTTCTGAAAATCATTAGAGCAGCAAGCGTCCTAGTGAAGACAGCAAGCTGTAGCTCTCAATTAGAGAATAAAAGAAGTGTGTATATCAAAAATATATTTTTCACAATGAATAGAAAGAAACACTTAGAGTCCTGCAGCTCATGGGTACATCTACAATTACTCACCTCCTCTCGTTCACGTTGTATTCTCTGATTCTCCACAAATCGAACTCTATTTCGAGAGAACCTGTTGGAATTGCACAATTAAATGTTCATTCTGACATTTCAGTGACATCATTCTTAAAAATCTGGCCTTTATCCACAAAGGTTGATTTCAAAAGACTCCAAAGAAGAACAGAACATGYACTACAGGTGCTTTTTTTCTGTGATGATTATCTCTGTACTAACAATTTGGCTCATTACTCCAGTGCTGTGGTCCTCTCTGATCACATTAATGCCAGTTTGCTTATTCGGGGGCTAATTTTTGGAGACAAATCATGTTTCTTTCAAGTAAAACCAATGTGCAGTTGACTAAGSCTGCTCCTGGGCTCATGCCAGACAGGTGAGGGACCTGAGAACACATCCTGTGCYGAGTCTGGCTGCTTCTCAGAACAGTCTTTGAGCTGTATCCCAGGAAGCCTTTTGTCCTYAGAAATCCATTGTGCCCTTCACCAGGACGCACTGCACACCTTCTCTGGGACATATGCCTGAAATGAGGAGAGGGCTTTTGGAACTTGGGRAAAGGAGGAATATGCATTGGGAACCAAAAAAAGTGTTACGGTTTCAGAAGGCAGATGTTCATCCACGGTACAGTAAGAACTGAGGAGCTGCTCGAGCCGCTAGAGGGAGTCATRGCTACGTGCACTAAGGCAGTTCTTGCATAATTATGATTGCTCCCAATTTAATCCCAACTCTCTATGAATAGAGAGAAACCGAGAATGCAGCATAACTTGTCTTCAAACAATAAAAACAGCACGAGGCAGYTGCAGCTAGCTAAAATCAGTTCATCCTTTGCACTCCAAACTCTTCAGAGAGAGTCCCAAAGATGAAATCTTTCTGTCGCAAACATGAACTGAATAAATCCGCACACTGACCAACTCTAAAGGGCAGTGCATCTGCACTCAGAAAGACTAGTTAAATATAAGAATTAACATAATAGCAATAAGCTGCAGTAGTTTTCTTTCCAGTTTCACAATGGCYAATTACACGCTCCTTCAATCACTGGGTGAGGCTTTCGTAAGGAATTTGTTGAATTAGAACCACAAGCTACTATTCAAAATTCAGGAGATTCCTGGCACTGCCAGTATTCATTAATATTAATAGAAATGTTTTATATAAATATTAATAAAARTGTAAGCCCRCAGTTTACAAAGTGGATTTACAGARGACAGAATTCTCTTTTTGCTTTACTAAAATTAAAAACTATGGAAATATCCCAACCCTGAAAACACATGGTAATACMTACAGCAGTACTTCAGCTGAAACAAATCTTGGAGAATACAGTTTCTCCCYGTGAAAGTGACACCAGGAGCAGAACCAAGCCCAGAGTTATTCACAGTAAAGAACAAGAATGAAGTGGAATTTCATGACTGGCTCAACAGGAGTTTTGAGGACAGTAATGRATCCAGTTGTTAGGATTCTACGCTCGGGTTACATTATGTTGAATCCTGTTTCTTTTACTTTGTGTTGTGCAATTTGAACACCATTTTTCAAAAACTGGTAAGATAAACACCTGTTAGAAATGGCCTTATCCTCTTCTTCCCTACTCCACATTCATGCCTGTTAATGCATTTCTCTTACTATTTATTTCATGGGTTAGATCGAAGTAGCTGACAGGTCTCCACATTTCTAATGCTTGTCAGAAGTTACAGCTCTCTGTGAAAGGATGGCTACCTCAAGCCCATCTACCKACACCAACATAAGAGCTGAGTGACAGAGAAATGTGTAATGGATAAAGCACTTCAATCCATTCAACCTTCAAAATTGCACTTCAGATGGCCTTGGAAGATCGTATCTTCCATATGCATAGAGCAAAAGTCTTTAATTTGTTCCTTAACCATTGCCCCGTGATGCATAATCATTTTTAGAACACCACCAAAGGCTATTTCCCATTAAAGCACAATGCTCCCCATGATTACACGCACTCTGACTTTGTGGGAGAAAATACTTCTATTTTCAGTCTTAATTGAACTTAGTTTTTGCTAACTGCTAGTCATGCTACTGATGACATAATAGACAAATACGTGGGATGTCAACACAAAGCAGTATAATGCTTCCATAGGTGAAAGAATAAACATTTTCTCCTGTAAGACAGGTAGGACAGCTTGTTTCAATTCAGTTGAGGAAAGCCAGTAATTGTCAAGCATGCAACAAGGTAGAATGCTATTTCATGGCTGCTTCCTGCAGTAAAGCTGTCCAGAGTGTTTAGAAAGGAAGGTGCTTATTCCTCCCTGGAAGTGCGTTCACAGAAAGCAGGACTCCTCAGGCAGAAAGAGCCTGTAGTTGATTTATGGCAAATCCACTGCACATTACATGAAAGGAACAGCAAATTCCAAAATAGTTTTTGTACAGTCTTCTGTCGAATTTCCCGTGCACACTGTCAACTTGTTTTAACCCATTCTAAGAGTTTTCTAACTACCTTTATGAACCACTTCTGAAAAAGTACAGGGGATGGCAAATACRAATTTTTTTCTTTTTGTGATTTTCTTTCCCCTTGGTTCAGATTAAGGAAAATATCTGTCTCTTCATGGAGAATCAGCATCAGTTACATGAACCATCTGCATACACTAAATGCATTTATCCAGTCAGAACACCAAAAGGAGAGAGGTTCTGTATTTACCTTTCATGTCCCAGGAGAACATTATTCAGATCTTCATTTACTTGTATTAATTCAACTATCACATCTTCATTCTCCACTGTCACCAACAATTCCATGATCCTCTCCTGCATCATCCGACAGGTCTTATACAATTTCTGCCCAAGGTGGGGGGAATAAATATCATTAAAAAAAACGTAATTGTGGTCTCTCAATTTGTCAGTTCTGGAGAAGAATGATAAAGCAATTGAGTTCTGTAGACTCATGGTTAACACTCCTTAAACAAACCACACACATACCAAGGGCTGCAAACAGAGTAATTTTCATGTCTTTGATGTCTCCAAAACAAGGTTGACAACTCCTATCATTGCAGGCAGCACTCCAATCCCTACCCTACCCCCAATTGTGACCCACCTTCATTTCTGAAGGCCCATCTGTCTCTAAAGACTAAATTACAAACAAATTAAAAAAAAAAAAAAAAGAGACAGAGAATACAATCTCTATGGGGAATTTAGAGAAAATCTGAACTTAGCGTGATTCTGTGCAATTAAACTCTGTAGGATACTTCACATGAATTTAATGAATGTGATTTAAGGCTTGCTTGAAGAAAGAAATCATTAGCCCAAAGGAGGACAGAGGGGCTCTGTGAAACAAGTCCCTAGCTCTAACTGTTCCTCTAAGTGAAATCTGGATGTGCTTAATCCAACTACTTTTTAAGAAAGTAACACAAACCCAGCAGAACCARCAGATAGGAGATTACTGAAGACTGATTGACTAGAATTTTACATTACCACCAGCTGAAATGCAAGTCAGTTTGTTTATGTTCCTCTCCATGCTGATTTTGTGTGTTCAAAGAAATAAATTCTTTAGCAACAGGATCTTGAACCCAGCCAACTTTTCCCTACCCGCTCCTCCCACTCCTCCCCACAGTCCATCTCCAAATGCTGGCTCTGCTTCAGGAAAAAAAAAACAAAGAAGGACATGGCTCAGTTGGCACACTGCTATTCATAAAGGGCTCTCGTTAACTTTTCAAATTGATCTGATTTTTGTCGAAAAACAYATAAGTAGGTATATTCGTGTATAAATAACTTTTGCACCCCTACACAACTCCCCCGCAAAGGACTCTGTCTCCTATTGTTGTATCTTCACAGTCCAGGAGAAAAAAACCCCACAAAACTCAAAAATATATTCAGTTTGATGTTTGCAATTAAATATAATAAGACCCTTTTAACTCTACATCTTACTATCTGCTCCCCATTTCAAAAATGTGCATTTCTAATGAATCCATTGTACAAGTGGACTGTTTCCCCTGATCTTCATTGTGATCAAAGGAGAGGCAGAGACACTTAACCATAGAYTTGCTGGGTTGTGCTCCTGTCCACACCAATGCACAGACCCTTATTATATGGAAGGCTGAAATTGCACAAGGTTGGGTTATTGGTTGGTATAAAATGATCAGCAATTGCAATGAATTTGGGCTAGTGCTTCCCAACTGATGACCTGGACCCAAATTCCTGCCTGTCCTGTGCTAAAAGCATTTATTACTCCTTCTAGCTGACAGGGGCTTTTAGCTGTCCCATAATTACTGCTACTGGTCAGCGTAATATTTCAAGTGAATCTGCTGTCTCATGCTTTGCCTGAAACTGGGATGGGGAAGAGCAGGACTAGTCTTACAAAGGTACAGAACAGAGATTATGTTGCTCTGATGTCATTCATCCCGTTATAATTTTTATTAAGAGACATGRGATAATCATAGGGACAGAAATTAAACAGCTCCAACTCACTCAAAATCTAAAACAAGCAGCTGTCTTCATAATGGACTCTGTTTTCCAACAGCAGAAACTTACTGAAAGCAACCCATGTGAAGTTAGAAACCAAATGGAACAGTAAACACTCAAAGAAACTAAAGATGCTTTACATGTCTCGATAGAAAGAGGAAAGGAACAGAAATAACAACAGTAAAATCAGTGTATGAGGAATTAATTTTTATTCCCTCCTCCACAAATGGGAACTCCACACCCTGTCCTCAACCTTTTGCCAACATTCTTCTTACTGGGAGTGTCAATAAGAATCCACTGGTTTACTGTGGGCAACTTAATATATGCATCCATGTCCAGAAGGACCATTACAGGAGCCTGGAAATGAAAGACATACTTTTCCTGTTTCACAAGTGAAACACCTTGCCAGTGACCAGATGGAGGTGGCCAAGTGTAATAAACTGATGTTATCTCCTACCTAGGGTATCTTTCTTTGTCTGGTTAAATCCTCAAGGTCAGTTTGCATCTTGGCAATCCAGTAAGAAGCAGCAGCAGTACAGAAGCAAAGTACTGTGCACACAATCACCTGATTAGTGGTGTCCATTCTTGCCACATCCTCTCCCTAGCTCTTTTGCACACGTAAAGCGAGGCCTCTGCCCTCTACTGCCAGCAACTATTTGCTTCTGCTTAAAGGCCACTCTATTCAGATCCTTGCCATCTTGCTATAGAGGCACTTCCTCCTTGGACCTATAGCTCCACAGATTTCTGCAGAAGAGATGGTGTTGAAGGTGCCAGGACTTTAAAGGGTAACAGAAGGCACCAAGAGAAAGATTGTCTCTCTCCACAGACATAAGGGCTGTCTGTTTCCCCCAGACCAACAGTGCTGATGTCAAAAAAGGTGATATGCAATAGGAAGCTACTGCTATCCCTCCACACCTCACCTTTCATCTGCACACCCCTCAACAGTTGTGAACCAATACATAAAAGCACACAGTCGAAGAGTTCAACCTTGAACTCAACAGCTCTCAGCAAGAGCTCCTTGCTGAGGAAGGATGCTCCACTGGGCAAGAGAATCACACCTAAAGGTTGTGGAAACTATATCAGTTCTCCAGCACTTTCAATGTTGACAAATTATGAGAAATGTTCTCTTGTCTTAAGTTTGAGGGTAAGTTTAGAAACAAAAGGATGCAATTTCTGAATTATTACAGAAAGTAAGAATCAGAAAACTGTCCATTTKGTTCAGGTTACTAGTTACTCTAATCCTATAGTAGTACAGCATTTTAAGTTTCTCAAGTAGAAAATACAGCATGTAGAAAAGTGTTCAGAAATAGTGACATCATAGAAAGAAGACTGTATCTTTACTGTCAAATCCAACTTGATTATTGCAATATACTTCCTTCAGGCTACACCTGAAGAGCACGTGCCTTCATTTGTTGCACAGCAAGCTCCCAGGCTTTGAGGTCATGCACATAAAAAGCAAGCTTCATATTCCTCACTGGCCTTCAGTCTGCCTTGAAGGGACTGGTAATAATAAAGAGATCCCTGAAAACTCCAGGATGGATATGTGAGMGATTGTGTCATCATTTATTCCCACAGGGCAGCTATGTTCAACTGGAATGTTCTTGGGGCTGTTTGACAGAACAAACAGAGAACCCTCTATTTATGGTATTCCTTTGCCTTTGGAACTCCCCAGAGCTTAAATTTACATTGCAAGTTGTCCTGTCCTTGCCAGGCTACCCTGATGTCAAGGGAAGGTGAAGGAAAGGAGAAAGCTCAACATCACCAGAAATAGAAACCTGCTGTTGGTTTCCATTTTGCAGTACAAATACAGGTGTCACAAGAATGGATACAATGTATATTTTAAAACTAACATTAACCAAAACAAAGCAACAGACTCTACCAAATGAATTACAGCATACCTGTAAAAGATTCATATCATCTGGGTTTTCAGAGCCAGGAACATTTTCTTTTARTATTGATGACATGACTTTCACATTCATTTTTGCCATATCCAGTTCACTGTACAGTTTCCCAATCTGTTCAGTTCAAAATGACAGAATATTGTGTATGTAAACAGTGGCCAGAAYAATTCTTACTTCTAACATGTACTTAAAATACAGGCCTAGTTAGCATTGTTTCACTCAATTGACACTCCACGAAAATAAAYGGAATTACTGAATTAGGCTGGCTTTTATATATCCCATCAAACTGAGATTTACATCTGAATCTATTATTTGCCTTTCAGGGCTTTCAGTCCTCCTACTATTGACAAGGCTGTTGCTCTTTTCAGTTATCTACAGCACAAACAGAAGTGAAAGCAGACTGTCCTTTCCTGTCTGTTTTTATAATAAATTCTTTGYGCAATTCTCAGGCAAAAATAAATTGTTTTCTTCTCAATTAACTTTGACATAACTTCTATGAATTTGCATACTATCATCATAAAAGATCACGTGAAATTTTCATGATCAAGTAAATGATTCCATTTCCCACTTGAGCCACATTCTAGCATTAATTCAACCTACTTTTTCATATTCTGCTTTGTCATGCCACCATAAGAACTTCTTTAGAACAGGGCAAACCTACAATCCTGAATACAGACCTATGACACTTGAAGTGATGGTTCCTTCTAGTAGCTTATGCACTCAGGCTGTGGAAATCATAAACACATGTGCAGCATTCTCCAAGTGGGATCTCCCACCTTCTGTCAAGTCTGTTAGTACTGTACCTGCTCAGAAGTCAGTAATAATGTTGGACCAGTTGGATGAGGGAATAAAGAACGTTTTGCAGGGGAAGCTGAAGATGGGGATGTCTTTATAGAAGGCTGAGATGATGTTTGCTGAGAAAGAAAAGACCAGAGTTTGATTTAAAGGAAGCACTGAAACCAGCATTCAGATTAGAGTGCTGCAAAGCATCTTTATCAGACTAAACAATTGGGCATTAGATTTCTCACAATCAAAACTCTCAGGGAATTTGTTGGTCAAGTTACATTTATAAGAATAAATCTAATAGCTATTTTGTAAGGAAAGCAGACTTCGAATTTGGGTATCTTTTAAATGAGTTTGTCTGGAAATRATTTCATTCCAAGATAAAGTGGGAATGGCTAAGACTGAGCTGTCTCTTGAAACTCTTAAGCCATCTAACAGAAAAAAAGAGTCCCTCCTAAAGTATGGGTGTAACGTTAAAATAAAAGATACTTTAGGATCACATGTGTAAACAGAAACAGGGTCCAGGTCTCTGTGGAAGAATGCTAACAAGTTTTTTGGATCCAAAAGCTGGAAAACTTGGACTGCAAAAAGCTTAATTTGCATTCTGGGTTGAATTAACAGCAGTACAAAAAACTTGCACAAGACTTACATTTCTGATTATTTTCTTACTCTGAGCCAAACATTACATTCAGGTCTGCTGGTGCTGAAATCAACAGAATGTTTCCCACTGATTTTCCTGAACTAGATGCGGTAGACAAAGTAATCTCTTTTGCACTTAGCATAGAAAAATAAACGTCTAGTGAAAGTATTCTCTATYCAGCTTGTTCAAACAGTCCCAAATGAGTTTTTGTGCCCTTTGCTAGYCACCAACCAAACACAGGATAACTCTGAACCATTCCCGTGTGCGCTGATTATAGATCTACTTCTGTAATTGCAAGGTTCCACCCAACAGTTTCACACCTCTCCGAAGTCTTGTGAAATCATTTCTAAAAGAAAACAAATTCTGAAAAGATCTACTCTAATGAGTAAACTGCATTTTCAGCTGATATCCAACGCTCAAACCATATTTATAATTTAATGCAACCTAGATACCATGCAATAATACCTATGGCATACAGGTTTAAATAATGAAGGTAGAGATTACCTCATACAGGCTTTGCAAATATCTGGATAGATGTATAGATAATCTTTTGTTAAAGGTTTCTATCTTTCTCAATTCAAAAGTAAACATACATAATGCCCACGTTCTGAATGATAGGTGTTTTCATAAAGGTCATACTCAGTTTAGTTGAGACTTTCAAAAGCTGAGGGGKGTTTGGAATACTCAGCTCTCATTCATTTTGAGGTAAAAGCATGCCCAAATCCTTTAAATATTCTGAAAGTCTCAAGAGACGTATGTTTCCTTTTTGAGRATACATTCACTCATCTGTGGTTCAAAATGAAATAAAGATACTATTATTTAGGCCATGYTCCTTTGTTGATCTTAGTAGTTATAATTGAAACTGATTTCTGCTCACGTCCTTAAGGAAGTTGGTCATAGATTGCCCCGGAGCACTTCAGAAGAAAACAAACACACCTTCTGTCTACAGAGCTCATACAATTAACACATCCTGTTTCTGACTTRCAATAGGTAATGCAAGATCCTTATGTATCCTCACCTTAGATACCCCTATGCTGGAAGCAGAAGACGGAAACTCCACTCCTTTTTTCAGCAATTCTAGATAAACTTCTTTTACTTCACTCACATCCACCATTCCTTGGAACCCTCGGGCCCATGTCTAGTTTTGAAAAAGCAAGAACAGTAACATAAAAAAAAAAAAAAAAAATTAAGAGTCAGTAGGTCCAAGAAGCGCTTCTAAAACACATGGTACAAATGGCAAGGGGTTCCCTTCGCCTGAGCTACTTGTTCTCTCTCTTCTCCCCCACCGAACAACTGCATCCAAAGCAGCACAAATAAGATGACAGCTTCCAAGTTTCTTCCCATCCGGCTTGTTCAGTGCAACCACAGAGGTAGTTGCCTACACAAATTGGGAGGAGAATGCCAAAAGGCAGAGTTGCACGGTTTTCCAGAATTACTTCTGTTTTCTTTTTGTATCTCACTCTGTGCTGAYCCTGCATAAGGCAGGACCAGCAAGAACAAGCAACAAGTCCTCTTTAATAAGAGGTTCCCATGAATACATTAGAGCACAGCAATGYGCTGCATCATTAAATATTTACCATATAGCAGAGACACAAATATACACCATTTACTCAAGACTTACCATGATGAATGTCAAGATTTTCTCCTGCATGTCRATCGGCAAATTGTATCTTGGATTCAGCAGCTTCACTAGTCTGTCTTTACAGAAATCTTTCTTCACAACTAAAGATTGGAATCTTGGGCCACAGTTCTCTACACACATGTCAAGCAACTGCATGCAGAGAAAAAAAAGCAGCTTATATTACACAGATGCTAGGAAAAATAATTTTCCTGCTCTGTTTCCATTCTAATTTGTTCCAAGGTACTATTGTGAAGAGCACAAATAGATATGAACAGATAAATACCTGCAATTTCMCTAGACTACCTGAAAAGGTTACTATGGATGGCAATTCACTGTGTACATGGTTATTCTTCAGCAAATTAAAAATGAGTTAGCCAGTCACCCTATTTCTAAAAAGAACAGGAGGTATGATCACACTTGTTCCAATGCCATAGCAGTCAGTGAACATACAGTACCTTAACTGCATGAAATCTGTTCACAGCACGAAAAATGSCTTGTGTACATTAATAGCAGTATTATTTCACTGCCTAGCACACAGGTATCCTGCCTGAAAGATTCTGGAGAGCTCTACAGGAGAAGAAAATATGATTAATAAATGCTTTACTCCTCTCCTTCAAGTGGAGACTAACCACGAAATGGGGAGGAAACAAAAAACAACAAAAAAAATGAAGTCTGCTTTTAAAACTGTGCTTGGATTGTTCAGATTAGGATCCCTGCAAACAGAATTTCAACCTTATTGCAYAGAGAAGTATGCAATAACAACATTATATTTTCCTTTATAGACTTCGAGATGGCTGGTTACATTTTCCATTTTACAGAAATGAAATCAAAAAGTACAAGTCTCAGCAACTCAAAATCAGGTCAAAACAAGTCCTGATAGGAAATGGGTCAGCCAGACCAGGTACAGAATGAGGAATAGAACCTACTTTGCCTGACTCAGATCTGGAGACTGACCACAGGACCACGTCCAGTGAAAAGTAGGCAATCTTGTACTTTTTATTTCTCAACTGTATCTTTACCTTCCCTTCCAGTCTGAGAGSGACACATGAAGATGTGTGATGAGGGTAGGATTTGCAAGAGTTTGCAAAATGTCATGTTTCTGTAAACATACTGTAAACATACAGCTGCTCCTGAATCATACAATATGCAGGAAATATTTCTCAAAAGGATACACAGACTTTAATGGACACTACCATGCTCACGACTGAATAGATGAAATATGCTTTCCTAGAGCAATAACTCACTTTCTAGCCTCAGGACTTGAGGGTATCCTCCCAATGTGATCAGACCTTATGGAAGAAGAAGTGTAAGACCAGATGAAAATATACTGCTGAAAATATATTGCTGAAATAAAGAAAAGGCACAACAAAGAGACAGCGCCAGCTGTGCAAAAAACCAATGCAGAAATAATTACCAAAAATCTTGGCTCAAATCATTATCTTTCATTTGAAAGAGTACATGAAACATATGCTAATAGGTCAAGTCATTTGCCTATGCAATACTTCAAAGATGGTTTGTGCAAAACATTTTCAATGTAGTACATGGGAAATCTGGTATGCTACTCCCCACCATTAACCCCTTACTTAAAGAACTGATTATTTACCCTATAAATGAAAGTCCTGGGCTAGATCCTCCACTCAGTCACGTCAGCGCAGCCCCCTTACGGTGAAACTAAGTTGGTTTAAGAAAAGAAGAACTTGGCTCTGGATCCTTAATGAACAAGCCACTTTCAGGCTTACATCTTTTGTTAGAACTTCAATATGCTTATTTTTATCATTTCATATAGGACCTGATCTTCCCAAATAGTTCTACGGGATGCAATGGGTCCGAGGCCAAGTCAAACACATAGGATAATGGAAACTCTCTAGAATCATGTTTTATGAACAGCAACATCAAATATGGTCTTTTTCTTTTACTTTCTTTGAAATGTTTTGCAATAATATAACACAAAGATAAGTCTTTCTGTCTCAAGTTCCTCCCACTGCTATTGTACGTAAGTGTGTGTGTGTGTTCATGTGCACAYGGGTGTGTGGACAAAAGCACCAAGAAGGGCACATTTACTGCTCCGTGTGCTGTTTGTTACCTCTTAAGCACTTACAGGCTTCACAATGGGGGCACTGCAGTAAATGCTTTACAAAATAAGGTCTAAGGAGAAAATTGATCAGGTGTCTCAGCRCTCACTGTGTAAACAGACTTGATGCAGTCTATTCAAAGTCTATTATTATTAAGGACTAAAATAACAGATACTTTACTGGATTCCTGCCTGAAAGTCCTAATCCTCCGCATTCTGTGATTATGAAATCAGCACTGCCAAGCCCGACCTCTTGGTTTTATCAAAGATAGCGAATGGTGCAATGTTATGGCCTGACACACATACAGCTCAGTCCACGTGACTTGGGAAACGCCAGGTCCCTTCACCAGATCAGAGTACACGAAGCTAAGGCACAGCCAAGAGATCACACARCTGGCACTCTCCCTGCTTCCCGAGAGTAAACAAGCACACATCTAAAAGACACACGACGAGAATGACGTTGCTGAGATTTAACACATCTCAATGAGAGAATCAGGACTGAYATATGCAATCCTGCCACTCCAGGCCAAGACTTTCACAACATTTCAGTCTGTGTATGTTCTCTGGGAATGAGCTCCTTAAGAAAGCAGTTTCATTAGAAAGATTAAATTCCAGAATTTGAAGGTCGAGTAAATAAAACTGGATCCAAGTATGTGCCAGAGCAAAAGTTGCCTGCAGATTTGTAATCTTCTTCRTTATATTTACTGTGCCAACTGCTCAAAAGCTGGAAGACAGCATATGCTTCAGGACCCAGAACACCAGATAACTTGAACAAAAAGATTTTTTTGGTAGATATTTGGGAGAAAAGCCTGTAATTTATAAAATATGGGAACTTGGATTTGAATGTTTTTGGTTTGGCTTTTAAGAAATTGAAATACATTTCCCAGATTTTTATTTACAATGTCTTACTGTTTCATTCTAGTATTTCAAAATGAGCAGTAGGAACAACTTCAGTATGACAATCAAGAATATGCCAAACAAAACATGCTACAATCCGCAGCACATGCTGATTTGCAAACAAAGGAGTTAAAAGTCAAACATGGTCAGCACGGAGGTCATCAAAGGAAAGCTTTTATACCTGTAGTGCTTATGTCACAACAGGGAGAAAAACAGAAACAGGAGAGGAGTCAGGACAGTTATGTAAAAACAAAAGCAGGAAATGGGAGACTTGAAAGAAATGCTGGCATYTATATTAGAATAAATAAATAAATAAATGATTAAGGAACTAGAAAGTCGGAGAAAGCAAGCCAGCAGTTTAGAGAAAAGAAGCTGGGCCAAAAGGATAAGGTTGCCTGGCAGGCACAATCACATGTGAGTGGGTGAGAAGAGATAGGAAGAAGGGCCCTGAAAACTGGATAAGATTGTGAGAAAAAGGTTGAATTAGCTGCRTGGTTGCAAACTGGTCCATCTCCAAGCACATACAATGAGCCTCCAGGTCAAGATGATAAAGCTCTTCCTCGAGTGTAACAAAAACATATTTTTCTCCATTTTAATGTTCCGTAGGAGCTGAACTAGAATATMGTTTTGTGCATATCTACAGATAAAATCTAACTTCTACTTCTAAATCTAAGGACTATTTTATTTTAATCCCAGCTGGTTCTGTCTACATACAGAAATGAACTAMGACACACAAAGTCTGCAGTGTAAAGAAAGCAGATCTGCTACAAGGATAGCAATTACAGAAACAGCGTGTTTYTGTTATGCAAACACAAAACACACAGAAAGGTGATTCACAAGACACTGCAGGAGGAAACCAGGAAAGATGTGCGGAAATGGAATGAGCTAAAGGGATACGTTGGTACATTTAACATATTTATCTCCATCTCTGACTTGTCAGGCGACACTTGGGCAATTACTAAGTGTCCTACAATTTGACACTATCAATTGCCTATCTTCTGTAATCACTTCTCAGTGTGTTGATACAGATAATGATTTTGCACAACAAATACCAAAACCATGAATAATGGTATTTAGAGTGTAATGCAGACAGACCTCTACATCTTCCCMAAAACAAAATGGTGAAGCTACTTCTAGATAAATAATGAAACACGGAAATCCACAAAAGTTTAAAATGAAAAGGTCTTCTCACAATTACTCTAGTTTCTTCAGAACAACTCAAGAGTACTCAGTAGATTTTTCATAGTATTAMGAACTTCTTGATACTTCCCATACTTTCCATACAGCAAACAATAAAGAGCTATGTCTACATGTTCCTATGAATCCTACATTGCCCAAAATGACAACCATGGCCCAAACTTTGCTCAAGTTCAGAGATTGTCAAATTCTGAAGACTAAATATTTTCAAACTGGGATATCCTCTTCAAACGAGGATATTCCCAGTGACTCCAAACTTAATCTTAATATCTGAATCTCATGGGGCTTATCCTGTACCTTGCTCCTTCGCTCAGTTCACCATTGTTATCCATATTGAAGTTTCTCATCTATATGTGACAACACKTGGTTTTAGAAAACAAATATCACACATGCCACAATGCTGCACAACACGCTTTAACTAAGATCAGTACAACAATGTGAGTAACAGAACAATCAAACACAGCTTTTATGTAACATCCCAGCCCCTGTATCTTTCACAAATAGGTGGGGCACTCACATATAGACACTCAGAGTCAGTAAGAACCATATTATTAGTATGGAGCTAGCTTAAAAAAATAGTAAGGAAGAATTAGAGTCATCCAGTAGCTGTATGGAGCCATGTATGCACCACCTGATCTGCACTGTGCTAGTGCTGTATACACAGAAAATGTTCCAGACAGCTGTGCCAATGGTAACTTGCATGACATCTTAACCTTTCAAATATTTTTCTTTTTAGTGTCTAATTAATATAAATATTGCCATACTTACAGAAAGGGTAAGTCTGATCTCCTTATGGTTACAGTTTTTGCAAAGTTTTTTCTTCAATGCTTTAACTGCATCTTTCGGCCTGCGACAAGATATCAAATAGAAAAAGGTACCAGTGAAATTAGACTGTTYATCAAGTTCATAACTTCATCCAAGATCCCAAAATAATGGTCTGAGATATGGGACCAAATTCATCCCTATATTTATATCCCCTATAAAACTAAAGTAATTGCCCCATTGATTTCAACAAAATCACTTCAGSACCAAGCTAGGGTAACCGAGCAGTGAATCAGGTTTGTTACTGCCAGCCATAYATTACTCCAGAGACTTGTGCAGAGGAATGAAGTCATTCCTCTCCACAGTTTCCTGCAAAATTGTATTTTCACTGTTGTACAAGAGATTTACTTACCTAACTTCTATCTCTGCAAGAGAACAAAAATKGCCATATGTATCAGAGTAGACTAATGCCCATTTTTCAAATATAATGCAATTAAAAAATATTCTTCTGGGAGTGCTGTCAAGCGTAGGGATGTCTTGGCTAGCTTCCGATCTTWTAATGGCAGGACGCTTTTAACTAATCTGAGTAATTACCACGTACAGATGGACAACCCATTCCATCCCAGAGATAGTGGCATTTCCATCCTAGTCATTTTGATTTCTATATATACACCCTGTATCTGTTTACAAATCTATGTAGGAGGAAAGAGGTGGAAAACAGTTTTGCTTGTTTCATAGGAGCTATGTATAGTGTACCCAGATATTACAACAAACAGGGTCACATCTGCATTCATGGTAAACAAAAACAAGGTGTTCTGAAGTCTCTTTAGGCTCTCTCTAGAATCCAAGATGAGGCAGTATGCATAAAGATCACTTTCGAACAAGAAAAAAATATTTTTAGAAAATATTTCATAGTAAGATTAAACATACATTTGTCACGACTGCATTTTTCAATTTGAAAGACTTGTTTATGGAAAAAGGAAAGATGTCCCTACTTTTTTTATGCTATGGCAGCAGAGCTGCCACACTTACTCGTATTAGCAGAGCATCAAGTCAATAGAGAAGCGACAGAAGGAGAGGGAAAAGGAAGAGGAATTTTTTGCCTGGCAGAAAGCTATTCCATTCTTGCTTCTTTTTCTTTCTCTGGAGTATCTGGAAGAACGCCAGTCAGAAGCTGCATATTGCATTAAAATAACCATTCATCTAATTAGATACAGCAGTTCTGCTGTTCCTAATATCCTGTTACAGACTATGACCAGTAGTAGTTGCCTAGGAGGAAGTTTTAAGAAGTTCCTCTGTGGGCATAAGCTGCGCACAAGAGGAAGTTGTTTATTTAGAAGCGCTTTGTTGCAGAGCTGCTCCGCATAAAAACTAACGCTGAGGGTTAAAGCATGAAGCTGCTGATGGCAGCGCCTGGGAATATTACTGACCTTCCCTGCTCTAAGTCAGGGCTGTGAATGGGAGCATTGGATCAGGAAAAAAATGAAAGGAACGAAAAACTTGTATAAAACAAAATAACTGTGCTGACCCTACGGCACAACTTGTTCTTCTGGAGAAAGCCCTCCAGTCAGCGCTAGGAACTGGCCCCGGAAACAACTAGTTCTTGCAATACAAAAAGCAAAATCTTACATGGGAATCAATTTCCTTTTCCATATTTTGCACATAGGAATGATAAAGTGTCAGGGATCAAAGCTCAACCATGCTGCTCTGCAGCACTGGCCACACAYGCCAGGTATGCCGGGTGACACTACAGCTCCTGACTGAACACGAACTCGGGCGTCACTYGATGCCTGCGCTGTCATGATGCAGGTAGGCTGAGAGAACACCCGATGGGGAATCCTGATGGAGTCAAAAGCACCGAGTTCACAGACCTTGCTCAAGGTTTTGCTCTCCCAGGGATTTTCTGCTTGTGCCCAGCACACCAYGGCTTGGACACGAGCGCAGTGGCATCCCGGGTGGCCGCAGCTCTCGATGACAAGCAGCAGAGCCATAACAAAGCCTCAGCTGCCGGGACACCCTTTACCACCTTCTGTTTGTCTAGSAAAGGGTATCCAAGCCCTGACCACCGACCGAGGCCCCCACTGCTGCGTGCAGAACTCTGCCCCGGCCCACAGCTACCAGCACCTCGCTCGCTGCCGCTTCCCTCCAGCTCCACGTGCGAGTGGACGTTCCCGCTTGCCAGGGCAGCCCCGCGCCTGCAGGACGCCCGGCCGCGCTCACCCCTCCTCCGTCGTGTTGATCACGTCGCAGATGTGCAGGAACTGGCCCCACTCCTCGGTCTGCAGCGCTCCGAACGTCGCCCGCTCTGAAACGACCAACGCGGCCGCCTGTTACCGGGGAGGGCCCCGCGGGGTCCGCGCCAGGCGGCAAGCGGCGTCCCTGGCTCCCCCTCACGGCCCGGGCTGTTCCTCCCGCGCCGCCCGGCTACTCACCGACCAGGCGCCCCACGGCGCTGCCGAAAGGGTCCTTGGGGGCCTTCCCRAAAGCCATGGCCGCCGCCACCGCCGAGGGTCGCGCCGGCTCCGCGCCTCAGGAGCGGCGGCCCCGCGGCGGATCCGGCCGCCCCGCCGGCCGCTCCCTTCCTGCCACCGGGGAGGAGCCGCCTCCAGGTACCGCCGTGGCGGCTCCCGCGCCCGATCACGTGYGGGCCGGGCCAGCCCCGGCCCCGCTGGGGCAGCGAGGTGCGACCCGAGAGAAAACGCCCGAGGCCGCGGCTCRGGGCTGGGGCCCCTTCACCTGCGGCAGGAAGGGCCGGAGGGGAATGAAGGAACAAAATAAMATCTCCCTCGCCACGCAGGCTGCACAAACACTGCAACTTTGTGGGCATTTCTGAGCACGGGCCGTTAAGCAGAGCCGTTTTAAAGGATCAGCGTCTCCCCTYGAGTGCCGAGAGCTTCACTTTAGAGAAAAGACCTGTGAGAACGGGGCTTTTCTAGATGGCAGGATTCACTTGCAGGTTGGTATCCACACTCTGGTGCCCCGTGCTGCACCCGATGTGCCCACGCCCGCATGGAGCCGAAGTACACTGGCACCTACCAGCCCGTGGCTCCTGCGGCCTTCCCGCATCAGCTTCCTTGGGCCCGTGCGTGTCCCAGGAACGCCRGCGCACACGGGCTGCGCCGGCCGCCGGGCGGGTGACCCTCACCCTGCGCCGCCTGCCACGGCCGCCGTGTCGCTCGGTCACCAGCGGCGCCCGTCTCACACCCGCAGGAGCACAGGTACGCGCGGTGAACGGAAACGAACGCCTCGCTGTGATTTCCGCTGATTGAAAGGCCTAATTAGTTCAGTATCAAACAAATAATCGCATTAACCTCCACTTGAATACAGCTTAATTGGTTTTACAGTCGGAATACGATATCGCCAATAAGTCATTTGCCTGACGTTAGCATTTCGTGAGTTAACAAAACTCTGTTTGCACTGATTGTGAGAGCTCTCCCTGRCACCTTCCACTTTTTTGCATTTCCTCTAACTCTATGGCCCCATCTACTGGATAAACTTCCACAAAAGCCTCAACCAGCACACACACAGTTTTCTGTGTTCTTGCAACTATCTCTACAAAAGTAAATTATTACAAGAACTCTTTTCTAGGCAAGGTGATAATTTATAATGAATGCAGAAGCTGAGTCTGCTTCTCTCCTACCGTTTCTATAGGAAGCAGGTGGAGTTAATCCTACATCTAGCTGAGATTCCGTTTGAAACTCTTATTAATTAATGAATYTCAGCATTGTACACTGACATTTTTCCCGACATTTGGCCACAAGCCAGACAGCACCTTTCACAACAGGAGTTTAATTATCCTCTGTTGATGAATTTTGCAAGACACTCACTAAGCTTTGGTGGTTATTTCTGCATCCATATCATGGAAGCTCTTAATGCCTTGACTGAAATGAGGAGCTTTTTCAGTTAGTCCTGGTAAACCTGTGACGCCAGATCTTGTTTCAGAGACTGYATTCGATGAAGCTGCTTGGGGAAAATACAAGTCATAAAAACCCCCACAACCAACTTGCTGAAGCTTTTTTTTCATTCACTGATTGAAGTTACTCACAGATATCTGCCAGTGGTCTAAGACTGTAAACTTCCAATGGGATTCAGGAATGGTTGTGAGTGAAATGTGCCCCACTACTCAGGCTCTGCTTAACCGGAGACCTTGCCATTTAGGTGTCAGTGATCACAGAGTCCCAGGGAGTCCTACAGCACTCCTTGCCATTTTCCTATCATTACAGATCTAGCATTAYGCTTAATTAGTGTCATTAAGGGATATTTCAGTCCTTTGTAAGCACACATAGTGTATGCAGTAGCGTAATAAAAAGAAACAAGGAAGAGCCTAAAGCAAGAACAGGGAAGCATCCCAAAGAGACACTATTSAGTCCTATCAGGAACGTGCAGAAAAATAACTTTTGGCTTCTATAAAGTCTCTATGAAGTTTAGGTTTCCTCAGGGCTTGGTGCTGCCTGAGGACATGTTTCAAACTCCTCAATTTTAGAACTAAGAAATGAAGTGGGATTTCAGTGCTAAATTTTATGTCTTTTTAAAAATCTCCTATTAAGGTTCCAAAGGTCTGCCTCATGCTAGTTCAGAGCTACTGCAGATCTATATACTATGGAAAACCCTACTAAAATGCTTGGAAAAAAGTTACTTGAAATAATTTATCTTTAAAACATTGTTATCTTATTTAATCTTCAGTTCTTTTCAAGGATTCATGTGCACACAAAATATTTTGCTTGAATAGCTGTCATACTCATGAACTCATGCATGATATTGAGTTATACCTGCTGTGACTTGGTGTAGGAAAATTACAAGCCATGGTGATGATTAGCTAAGGAGTTGTAAAACGTTCCTTAGGGTGTGTATTTGCAGTCTTCACCTAAAATCTTTTAGTTTGCTTCCTCCTCGTTATCGAGAATGACAAAAATAACCAGCAGGATTCTCGCTGTAGCTCCTTACACCAGATGCRGGTTATGGTCTGTGCTGCTAGTTTAACTTGAACAAACAGCTAGAGGGCTAAATCAGATCCTTTCTGCATAATCTCCATTAGCTCACTGCCTAATCGGCAAACCTAATCAGRAGCCATTTGGGCAAATTAAATCAGTGTTTGTCTGTTTTGGGATGCAGTCTCATTGAGAATACAGAACTGTCCCCAAATATCCATTTAATTCATTATTATTTGAGAGTTAAAAAAAAAAATCCAAGGCCAATTATATTGCTAACGCATAATTTGCCTGCACAGAAAAGGGGAAAAAAATATCACAACGAAGCAGTGGAGCCRTTTAAGGCCGGGAGAGGGCAATCTTGCTCAACTGATGCCTAATTTTTCATGAAGGGGCTACCCCAGCTAAAGGATAGTTTGTCATAAAAGGTAACAGCCTATCAGCCATGTTGAGGTTTATCACAGATACGGCAGAGTTCAGATGCAGCTCGTTAGAATTATAATGCTGTCTTGCCACCCCAAATAAAAAAAAAATCACTCTATGCAATGCAAAGCTCTCTGAAGGGAAGGGAGGGCTGGGGAAGACGGTATTTTTTAGGGTTGCAAAAATATAGATGGGTGATGTGAAATAACAATGCCGTAATTTTTCAGACTACACTAATACACATGTTCCAAACAACATCACAGCTCTACAGGCACAGGTCCTATTCTAATATTAATAAGGAATGTTGCTTGGAATAACAAGCCACGGGTTGGAAAGCAAAGCCGCGCGGTGCATCAAGGCTGGATTCCAGCGGACAGCAGGCAGGGTCTCTCAGCGGGTGCTCTGYGCCCTGCACCGCACAGCCTCAGCACACAGGTGCCCCTTCACCTTCAGGTGAGCTTGGGCCAACCCACACCCTTCCATGGGCTTTGAGCACCACATGTGAGACACGTCCTCTTCTAGTAACTCTTTACATGAGCTGCAACTGATTTAAAACCAAAACCAGGAGCACCTTGCTTTGCATACGGTTGAGCGAGTATAAACTCCTGCAGAAATATGTATTTTACATCTACTCACGTATTTTTTTCTAAAGCATTACACATTATCTCCTGCTGGGATTCTGCCTCTCAATGTGGCATTAATCCCAAAGCCATCCTTCTCTTTCCTTTCCAAAAATGATCTTCTTTTTTAATTCCTCTTCCCCCGAATGAAGGTTGAATATAACTATTTATAACTATTCTATTGCACACTTTAGGGAGCTTACCAAAGCTTTTCTCAAGTTTACCTTCCTGGAGACACAGATGCATCCAATTCCCCCAGCTTTTCTCCAGAGGCATTTTTCTTTCTGTTCATTGCAGTGCATTCTAGATGTAGGTAGAAAGAATGAAATCATTATTATACAACAGAATTTTGAGAGTCTTGAATTGACATCCCTGTATGGATTAATTATTAAATATACCTSATCCACTGGAAGGTAGAACTGCATGTTTAAATCTCACTGGAAAAGTTATAAACAAACAGAAACTCCCTGTGTCTTAAATTACAAGAACCGTCAAGAGTTTGTATAAGAACAAGCTCAAAATGAAAAATAAAGTATGTATTTGCTCCATCAGATTCACAGCAAAGCAGCAAGCGAGAAGCTAGGCACTTTTCTAACATCTCGTCTACAAAGGAAAATGGGAAATAATTGGTTCACTCTTAAGCTGTCAATAACAATGTATGAATTGGCCAAGCATCTATTTACCTTGGAGGCTATTAAAAACTGCATTTCATAGGAGATCTTTTGTAAACTTTGTCAGTGCTGAAATAATGCAATTGTCAGCTAAAGGAGGCATGCGTTCTGAGTCACGATGATTGGTGCTTCTCTGTGACCCAGAGCAAGATGCCCGGATTGCACCTAGTGCACATCACCAAACTGCAGGAGCAGGAGGTTGCCCCTTTACCAAGAAGGTCATTTTGCTCTTAGGGACGCTCCAACTACCACTTTGCAAAAGCAGCTCTAGAAAGGAGCTTAGCTCAGCACTGTTCCTTCTCCTTTTCTTAATATTTAGTGATTAGCAATAAGTAAAAACAGATCCTTTGAAAATATTCATTTAAAGAAAATACCTTTCAGGAAAGAAGTCTGGATGAAATCATAGCAGTAATATTTGATGCCCCCCAAAATGGACATTACTGGCTACTGGATCCAGTCTCTCAAAGCTTGGTAGTAGCTCCACATCACCCATAGAAGCCTGGGTCAAATCCAAGCTGTCTCCAGCTAATGCTGCTCACAGGGCTATCTCCTGTCCTAATTAACCAGGAGTCTCAGCTGAGCTCTCTGCTGGATTTTAATTACAGAGTTATTAATTCATAGGGAAAAACTGACAGATGTTTCAGGTTGGTCGTAACAAATTAAAAGGCAGGTGCTTGGCACAAAAACTCAGAAATGATTAAACAAATGACTCATGGATGTTTAGCTGTTTTTAGAGGGAACAGTGTACACAGTGCTATTTAGTATGTTGTAGGGTAGGGTCACTTCTCAGGATAAAAATAACAGCAGTAACAGATTTTGCTCTCTCCAGTGTTTAAAAGGTAAAGGAGCTTATATATTTGTATTCTTAATTTTGATTACAGCTGGATTCATTTTACTCCTCTTTTCTCTAAAGCAGAAAAATCCATCATGTTCCTAGATCCTTACTTTAGGAAAAAAACCCGTATGATGCCAAGGTAAGTGAAAGAACCAGTAAAGAGAAGGTTAGTCTGCAGTCACTGTTACTGAAACAGTGTATTTATGATATGAAACAAAAGCCTAATATCTCTTTTAAGGGATGAAAATTATTGTCACAGCCCTACTAACCACTTGCATCACTTGAAAGAAGCTCACAGAGCCATAGAGACTTATTAGAATTCAGTGATTTTGCTGTTTGCTTCACTACTACTTAGACATTATTTGGGGACTTTCACCTGGAAGCTTCTCTCCATGGATGATGTGGCGCAGCTGGTTACTACACAGGCAGCTAATCAGGGAAAACCTAATGCTCAGGGCCTTCCAGGCAGCCTTGGATGCCACAGGAGAGGGCTGCTTGTTTTCCATTTCAGCTGGCCTCTATGCTACTATCTAACCCACTCCTCCACCCTTTCTCACGACAGAATTTATCCCTAAAATATTTTCCATCTGCTTATTCCTGGAACTGGGTCCACAATAAACATTTCTGCTCTTATTAAATGGAAGAGAAGACTACAGAAAGGGCGCTAAGATTGCTGCTCACTCAACCCCTAACAGTTCTACATTCCTTATTTGCTTTATGGCTATTCTGCAGCCTTGTCTGCAGGGCAGACCTTTACAGCCCAGCACATCATCACAGAATGGCCCCCCAGACAGCCCTACCTGCATGGGCCACAGATCAGACTATTAACTCTCCAGAGCTCAAGCCTTCCCACCATATTCTGCTGTAATGCTCCGTGGGGCTCAGACTATCAGCAATTATACATGACAGCATCTATTAATCTTGGCTGCTTATATGGTCTCCATTGCTACAGTCTCTGAATCCCTCATGCTCTGCAATGCATTCACCCTCACAATTCCCCTCTGAGACAGTGAAGCGGCCATGGAGACAGAAAGAGCTTGAGTCATTCATTTCTCCAAAACCCCTTCTTCAGTGTCTATCCCCAAAGCTGCAATGCCTCAAACACGTTCTCTGCTGCCCTTGACACACAAGAGACTTGATAATTTTGCCTCCACTCCTACCCACAAAGGCCTTGGTCACCGCTGAACCGGACAGCCACGTTCCTCATCCGCACCTGCCTTGAGCTGCAGCAAGAAACCAGGTGCTCTGCTGTTGACATAAGCAGTACCAGAGGATTCCCCAAAATATCCAGGAAATAACTGCAAGGATGTTGAGGGTGCCACTTCTAAGTGCCTGGCTACGGTACTTTTGGGTTTGTGAGTCTTTTATGGGCCTCATTCACCTTATGCATCGGGTAGGAAGCCTGAACATTATCGTTAGGATTCTAAACTTTTCTCCGGGCCAGTAAATGTTATTGGACCTAGAAATAAAGAATTTGCCCAAGGCCGCACAAGAGATCTGTGTTAAATCAGAGGATTGAGCCTAAGCCTCTTATATCTTAGAGTAGCAGCCTAACTGTTGCTTGCAGAAGAGCTACACTACATTACACCAGCTAAGTGTCTGGCTCAATCACCATTCGGTGGATTACCAGAGGGTAGATTAACTCTAGCCTATTGAATCTTTAAAATATAAAATAAGTACCTGTTAAGGGCTCTGAACAGTTTTCTCCTAGCAAGGCTTCAAGGCATCTCCAGCACTGTCTTAATGCTGTGTCGCTACATATGCATAGAAATTGATGGTACCTGCACCTACACAGTTGCTGAATAAAACCCCATAACATTATTTAAATTTAATGAAAAGCAATGTCATTCCTGACATCCCAAATAAATTATGTTTTTCATTGCTTCACACCAGTGTGCTGAAATGCAGTTAGCATTTCATCTGTTATGCAAAATGCCCCCAGCTCCGTTCATTTTGGAATTCTCTAACCACCCATAGACAATAAGATGTGCATCCACCATCCATTTTGTGGGGAATGAGAGCTGAAAGCAAGGCAGAAAGAGCCTCTCATGCAGTGGCTTGTTACTTATTTCTTTACTGAGAGTTCATGCTTATGCCCCAATTTAACTCAGTTGAGTCACATCTATATGCAACTGCATCTGCTAAAACAACACTCACAGCTTAAGGTCACTAGCTCTAAATCAGCATTCTCTCTTTAACTGGTCTCACTTGAACGGTTTTAAGTCTCAGATACTGCTTAGCCTCAGCTTTGACTCAGTTAATAAGGCACCATCATCTTGTGAGCATGATACCTGAGCTCCAGTTAGAGCCTTGTTCCTGTCGCTCAAGTCTCCTGCAGAAAATATGCAATAAAGTGCGCTATCACCAGCYGAGTTCTGCACAAGAATATGTACATTACTCCATTTCAAACATGTAACTTTAATGAGAAGCCTAAGTGTATCTGGATTCCCCAAACCAGAATAGATCTTCTTCAAGTCTCACTCCCAACTACAACTGGCAAAAATAATAAATTCTGCAACAGCWTTTTCAAGTAACCTCCCCTCAATAAGCAGTGTGTTTTGTTTTGCTGCAGAGAAGATCCAGTGAGTCAAATCACCGCGAGTGGTTGCTCATTATTTAGAGCTTGCTGCTGTAACAGAATGGCTGCTAGAGCTGTGTTTCCTGGAAACTGGCACTCAGGAGACTGCTTTCATGTTTTGTTGCCTTCTCTGTTTAGGATTAACCTTCTCAAAAACCACCTCTCATATCCATCAGCTTGCTTTCCAAGGCCCAATCTTCTTTTTTTCCTGCCATTGATCCGGATTTCGGCTCAGCTCTTGCCAAGCACAGCAACCCTTCTCACAAAATGCTAATGCTGCCTTTGGAGAGAGCTCAAAAAAACTACTCCTTTGCCTGTCTGCCTCGCTTGCTTGCTTTCCTGCTCACATGCTTTCCTTCCATTCACCCACCCACGAATATGCTTCTAAGTTTTACAGGAGACCCAGTCCTAAAGCAGACTGGAGTCATGTCTTTAAAATCACAAAAAGGGAACCAGGAACCCAAATTTGTACCAGTCGAGCCTGCAGTTTGGGCCTGGGGAGTGTTAATATCACTGAACTTGTTGCCTGTGCTTCCTACCTGTTCAGCTGGGGACAGAGGGACAACTCCAGCAAGAGACACCAAACACCTGGTTGCAAGTAGTTAAACAACTTCTTAAATATGAAGRCTTAAGCCAGTATTCGCCTTTTGCAGGTACTCTTCTTCACAGACACCACGAGCGCAGCCTGCAACGCATGTCCAAGGTGTTCCTTCTGTAGGTAAGCCAGAGATAAAGGCAGAGTTAAATACATCACCTTAAACCACAGAAATGCTCTTACTCTTTTCAGCATCATTTTAGTCTTGGGCTGTTAAGTACCACTCTCAGCTGCTCTCATCCTGATGCTCTGGCAAGCGATGGTGGGGCCTTGGAGGAGGCACTGCAGCAGCCACGTAGGTTCCTTCCTAACCTACCCATCAGCTCCATGAGGGGGGTCCAATCTGCATCACTATTAGCCATGCAATTTGCACATATCCCTCATTATCTCTTTTTCTAATTGTGATAAATCCTCCTTAAATTAGCTCTAAAATGCCACTGCCTTAAACATTCCCTGTTCCTGTTTTGCCTCAWGGGATAGTGATGTTTTTCCAGCACCAGCAATTACTATTTAATAACCTGGCTGTTTAACTAAGATTAACGTGAAGTCTTGCAGGGATCACATATATGTTAGTCTTACGATAGACACAACSCTTTCCATGAAATGTGCAGAGAACCAGTGTCAACAACCACAGCACAATCACGGCGGATAATCTTGCATGGTGCTGCACACAGGCAAGATCTCTGGGCTTGAATGCACTTTGTAATTTAAGAAAAGGATTATAGGTCTGAGCAGCAGCATTACCAAGCAATTAATGAAATTACTCTTTGGGGATGGCTCAGTGTACAATCTTAAATATGTTGAAAATTAGCCACAATCCCTTAAGGAGTCTGTATGGAACAAAAGCCAATTTTAAAGCCTGAACTTAATAAAATAATGTGGAACAAAACCTGAGACTGATGCCCCAAAAGTTCCCACAACTCTTTTTTTTTTAAAAAAGAAAAAACTATTTGAAATTAGCTTTTCACCCAATGCAACTGCTTCTTTATCTCTTTATTACTTTTGGGTTAATATTTTATTCCTCCTAATGTTACTTCAAGAGCAATATATTTAAATATCATAATCTCCCTGAGTGATGGAGGATAAAGCAGAGATGGCCTGCATGTAATCCACAGCCCAGTTCCAAGCAGCCAGGCACRGGGCTGTATCACTCCAAGCAAGAGCAGCCCGGGTCACCAGCTAATCCCCTTGCAGGGGAAGGCAGCACCATTGCTGGCATGTCTGGGAAGGGCTCTTTTGCAGCATCATTTTAACTGCCTAGGGAGCWGTCTGACTAGCCCTAGAACGGAGAAAAACCCAGTCACTGATGCTGAACCAGATTCCTARCCTGTCACTTGGTATTTGCTGTGCTTATGGGCCTTTTGAAACTATTCCCYGAGTAGCTAGGGGAGGATTTAACAAACAGATCTGAATGAAGAGGTGCTGAAGAACCTTAGCCATCCTTCAAGCCCTTTTGCCTCTCAGCACTTGGGACTTTGTGCTTTTGAATCCACAAAGATGCCCTGTGACAACCACACAAAACTTTCCCAAATGCCCTTAAAGGAAGGTACTTCTTAGAAAGGAAATAAATTTCATAGTATACTTTTTTTCCCCATCCTCTCTTATTTGGTTTATAACGTCCTAACTACAATAGACTGACCACTTTCCAGTGCTTCATTAAAATGAGTCTCTGTATTTCAACAGTATCTGTCAGACCTGGTTTATTCCATCTTCTTTTYATTCTGCCTCTAGGGAGAACTGTGTGAGACATGAAGCGCTCTCCTTTAATTTGTAGGGTGCATATAGTTTTTGTTTGTATTTTTGACCCACTCCTCTGTATTTTGCGAGAAAAAAAAAAGTCAAAAAACCCCATTTGTTTCTGAAGTGGAAGGTGGAAAGGTTTATGGCCATCATTTACTCCTAGTACTTGGCTTTGCAGCTTCAAACCAGTAGCTAAAACCTTTCTACCTTCTGCACCAGAGAGTTCAAATTACTCTGCATCAGAGGATTTGTGTCAGGAGGACAAATGCACGCAGGTGAAATTCTCTGCTCAGGAAGCTTAAGGTACTTTGCAAGTCATAATAACATCTTGCAGCAGTAAATGTTCTTATGCCTACCGGGAAAGAGAGGCAAGCTGGGAGTTTTGACCCAACATCAGAATGAAATACTCGATCCCTACTGCCCAGTTTGACATTGAACCATTTCTAGGAGACCATGGTTAACATTCAGTGTGATAGAAGTGCCACTGAGTCTAATCTGTATGAAGCTTAAAGTCATATCTTCATATCTCCCAACATTTGCCCTTTATCTGAATGGAAAACGAAGCTACAGAAGGCTATGTAAGTCATTTTCATTTTAAATCGTCTCAGCAGATCATGTTAATTAAAAATGAAAAAGCTTTCCCAGAATACTGGGTCTTGCCTCTGTAGGTGAGCGACGTAGTTCATGCAGTATTTCTGTGAATGCTGCAGTGAACAGCATTTGTTCTGCAGGACCATTTCCCTAATGGATTCTATTCGCAAGAATAAAATCAAGAAATAAGTGTGGAGGGTCAATTCTCAGTCGAATTCGAGTTTTAGGACCTTTTATAATTTGAGAGTGTCTATTTGTAATGGGAAGAAGCTTACTGGTACTTCCTGCTCATATGAGAGGTAAGTCAGGAAACTGCAGGCACGTTGGGAAATGACAACAGTAAGAATCTGACCTCACAGAGAGAATTTAGCTCTGCTAAAGACACTGGAGTTAAAGACAGGGAATTTCATTTGCCTGATATCTGATACTCATCCATATGGCAAGAAGCAAAAGCCTTTCCAAAACAAATAAAATAGCAGCTGTATTCCTTAATGGTTTAATTCACCAGTTACTGTTGTTTATTTTTGACTTGTGTAATGTTGAATATTGATTTTATGCACCTAAGCTTGCAGCCTCTCCATTTGACAAGGCTAATGAGTGTTTGTCTGCATACAAAAGCCAAATATTGCTGTCCCAGGCCAAGAGAGATAACATGAACTGCGCTCTCATCAAAGAGGGCAGCTGCAATTCTCTGGCTACACCCAGCATTGCAGCCTGGTGTTTAAGAACTACCCTATGTCCTGACTGACCAGTGTAAAGAAAAGTGCCTTAGAACTGGGAAGAAAAATGGAAAGAAATGGATATATTTAGCTATATGGATCAACATGAAAAATTGTGCCTTGTGAATGCAAGCCCTGGAAGATGTGCAACCCCCACACAGGCTGTAACATGCTCCATTGTCTGCCACAGACAACAGCAGGACTTGGACTTTAAGGAACTCATACACTTTTTTGAGGAAAATCAGTACAAGCTATGGTGGCTTTGCCATGGAAGAAACACCACCAGACCTTATTAACAYCCTTATTGTTACCCACCTTTCTGTGACTAATTTAGGTCTGTGACAGCTCCAGCTAATCTCTCTCTGCTCCTAGGAACATCTCAAATCCTACGCAGGCTACAGAACTGAATCACTGGTGTGGTGGTGGCTTCTGTGCTAGAGTGCTGCACTAGATAAACTAGGGGGAAATTACCTTGCATTATTTCAGAGTATGACCTTTCCAGTAGACAGCCCCAATGATTTTCAGTCAATGCTCCTCCCTGCTTGATTTAGAAGCCCATTCAGGAGGCAAAAAGGCCAGTTCTTTGAGGCAACTCATTATCCCACTGTGCAGCTCCATTCTGATAGATAACAAACCTGACCTTTGATACAGAGATAGGTTGTTGTGGGGAGTAAAAGTTCCCTTTGAGTGACACCACGAACGTCAACACTTCTGTAGACAAGGACAGTTWAGGGGCAGAAGGTGCTATCAGTGGTCCATATTACACTGGTTACTGGAAAGCTCTGTGAGAACTTGTGTGATTTTCCTATTTCAGTAGACAGGATTGAGYCCTTGAGTCTCAGTTTAATGTCCTGAGGACAAAAAAAAAGGCAAAAATAACATAACTTACTTAAATTCTTATTCAGTGAAGTGGGCATTAGTTGAAAATAACAACAAAACACAACAAAAAACAGTGCCCTCCTGCTTAGAGCTAGGAATATACTGGCCACATTCTCAGGGCTTGAATGAAAACTGAGCTCTTGAGAACCTGACTCCAGTAAATGTTGGTGAGCACATAAAACCCACCCCATTACTATGTGSTAAATTCAGCCCTGACAAGACATGTGCTAGTGGGTTTATGAGAAGAGCACTAATTATGGCAGTGTGCAGTGGTTCCCTATTCAGAAAATTAACTCTGAGCATAAAAATTGATTCATGATAATTCCATACTAATGTCATCTGACTTGCTATACCGACCTATTATTGTCCTCAGGATTTTTTTTTTCAGGATTAGACAATTAAACAGAAGTTCAGATAAGCCATTTTGCAAAGTTTCATTGATGAAACAGTATTATCCAATACTTATCAGAGTCCAGAACACACAAGGTCACCAAAAACATTTATCTGTTCCTGATGCAGCTCTCTCCACTAAATCAATGTGTTTCTATTCCCTGCCTTCCAGCCAAAAGGGCAAACAAAAGAATAAAAAAAGATAAAGCCTTCCCTAGTGAACTGCTGACCACACACCCACTCTGGTAAATCTGAGATTTTTTCTAAAAAAAATCCTGTTCCAGATGAGTCCCAAATTGAAGTCTCAGCTCCGGTGAGTAAGTACACATACAAAAGGGAACATCTCCAACCAGAAGGACTAGTTTCAGGTCAGTTAATAACCTKGGAAGGGAAAAATGAGGATAATGCCCTTGCTTGCAATCAGGCAGAGTTTTGCTGAAGATAATAAGATGCCACAAGCACTTCATGTTTTGCTGAACKGATTCAGAGGAATCCCATCCATCTTTATTCAGGAAGCGCTCMATCTTTTCTCAAGCAGTTTCTCATCTACTTTCTATTTGGTGAATCAGCAACAAATACAAGTTCAATAAACTAGGTTAAATAGCTGCCAAACACCCACTGGAGAGGGAGAAATGAGCTGCACTCAGAAGGCGGCCTCACCTTCATTCCTGTGAGCAGAAACGCTGCCTGGTGAAAGCCTTTAAGTGCCTGTCCTAAACTTACCTGCTGCCTTTATGCAGCTACTAGCCTCAGGGTGCTRCGGAATGAAAAACTATTTCAGTATTTGGTGACAGTACAAGAAGTGTCTATAGTAAAGATTTCACTGACCTGCGTGGGGAGAACTTTAGGAGGAATCAGCTGGCGAAATTTCTCTTGCACACGCAGAGCCCACACTGAACCCACTGCAGCGACCTCGCTACGCCCACGCCAAGAGCAGAGCTCCTGCTCAGGCTTCCAAACACCCAAGAACATTTTCAATATCCACCGATGCTTACAAACTGAAGCTTGAGCAGTTGAAGAAAAATGTTGCTCTCTATTTATAAGTGGTAATGATGCTACCAAAGAGAATGTTGCATTTTATTATCCATTGTTCTTCTGTCTATTACATAACTATATATTGCTCCTCTATTGATCTGCACTTCTAGTAGATCAACTTTTTGCCAGTCAAGTGCCAGTCAAGGCACGACTTGAATAACATGTACTCATTAGAAATGTCTTCAAAAAGCAAATACCATCAGCAAGAGCCTGGTAAGAGTGTGGCACATCTGCAACATCCCTTTCCACGTAACACATTCACTGCAAGGAGACATTTTCCTGCCTGCACCGTCCTTGCATTTTTTCTGAATCTGCACATTGAAGGCTGATTCAAGAGCTAGCATATGTCACCTCAGGCAGTTGTAATGATTTAGAGTGACAGGAACCATGAGCTTACGGGCKGATTACAGGACAAATGGGTTTTCCTAAAGACCCTTTGGAAAGGTGATAGAAAATACTTTGTAAGTTAGCAGCAAGGAAAAACAGATTCACTCTTAGTGACAGGGTACTTAGACCTGCCAAGAGGCTGCATAATCATTTGCTGCTTTCATACAGTCAACATCAGAAAATGGATATAWTAGAATGAATGATTTAATAGGTAAGATATCACCTCTGAAATATCTCATCTCCTTAGCTAGAACCACACACCAAATCTGGCTTGGGTTGATTCCCATCTTTTGGGGTTAGGCATGTTTCAAACCTCCTCTATTTACTTAACAGAGTTGGTCAAACCTTGGAACTTCTGTTCTGCAAAATGTTTCTGAACACATTTCCATCTGCACTAAAACAAACACATGAGTAAAACCCAAGAATGTCCTGGAAAAAAATGAAAAGCTGAGAAACAGTGCCTATGGAAAAGTACTATTTGGTATTTTATTCTACAGTTTTGTCATCTTGCATATTTTTATATCATTTTATGCCAAGCCAATAGCGGTGATTCATTAAATGAAATTGGAATATTATAGATTCAATACAGAAGCATTCGTCTTAGTGACAGGAAAGGATCTTTTAGGTCACTTAGCCACTTTCCTGCAACTAYAGGAAATCACACTGAAGAGAGTTAAGCCAGAAGGTCCACAGAAGCTCAAATTCATTCAGTCACCTCCCCATGGAGTTTAAGACCCCAAAACACCCGACCACCCTGTAAGAAAATTAAAACCGTCAGAGTTAAAGAAAAGCCTTAAAAACTGGTCTATGCTGTAAAACTATGCTCATAAACCTCAACCGTGCAACTAGGTCCTAGCACTGGCAGAAACTTTGTGAGGTTTCACTGAACAAATATTCAAATCACAGGTGTCTGATGCACTTAAACTTAGGCACAGGATGTGTGTGTGTGTGTCTTTTCAGCAGGCTCATTTAAAAAACCAGTTAATTCCCTGGGAGTCTTTTTCATCCAAGCTCCAGTGACCTCAGYGCCCTCCCTGCTGTTATATAGGGCACTACGAGCTTGAAAACTTTGCTTCATGTCTCCACGAGCGACATTTCTTGGTGTTGGTGATGGGAATCAAAGGAATTCCCTAGAAGTAACAGATGACAATGTCTCTATTCCCACAGCAAGGTAAGCTGTAAGAAAAAGCTATTGGGTTGCAAAGGCTGATAATATAAATAGCACCACTGTACCATTATTTTTATTCCTTTGATATTCTGTAAATGAATTGGCCATAGACATTTTACTGTGTTTGGTTAGAGTCTTATTAATACACTAAAATGAAAGTGCCATAATGTGTTTCAGGGAGCTTGCTGATGATTTGGTCTGGAGTATCTAAAAGCAGCTGCTAGACAGTGCAAAAATCTCACTGCTTTGAGGCTATGCAAAGAGCCAAAGAAAGTGGGTTTGCATTCACCATAGATATTCTTGCAGGGTCATAAGTGAAATGGAAAACGTACTGAGAAATCCTGAAAAATGAGCTGCTGTGAAACTATTTGAGATTATGGAAGAATTGTGAATGGAAAATCTTTCAGGAAGTATCAAGCATTCAACAAATTTGGCAAGTTATATGTTCACAATTAACACAAAGTTGGAGAAAAGGAAGATGACGGAAAAAAGAAAAACAACTGAAAAACACTATGTAAGCAGGAGGAGTGATATCAGTACCGTAAGACCCTTGTATTCTTTGTTTGGAGATTCTATTTGAAGTATCCCTATAATCTCCATTAAAGGAAAACAGATTCTTGGGGCATCCAGAACTGAATTGAGTGTTTGATTTCCTGATGGCAACAATCAGGAAGAGTTACACTATTTTAAACTAAGTACCATCTCAACATCAAGAATTGCTTAGTGTCCTTCAGGACCAGCACAGTGCCCATCAGAGAGATGCTGCTTACCTGAAAATACCCTCCCAGGCACTCCAAGCACCAACAGCACAGCTCCAGATGAGAAGTCCTCGTACAACAGCTGACATCCCACCCGATTCGTACAAGTCCTTTTCCTTAGCAGGTATCTTCTGTGCTTTGTCAAAGCAAAAAAAACCCAAAATTTGTAAAACAAACAAAGGGAAGCACTGACCTCGATCTGTCATCCCACTGACAATTTAGCTGAATMACAAACCCACTTCCAAAAACTCATTCAATACAAATATCCAGGAAAAYGTAAAGCCAATATTATATCACACAATCAACTTGCAGGGAAATGTAAGGGTTAGTCCAATCAGAAATAAAGTGATTTCTCATTCAAATCCTTTGGRATGCTTTGAAGCTTTGTACAACTCTTTGCTGAGGCCAAAAGAGAACTTTTGGTTTGGATGGAGTTGGTTTCTGGTTAGTGGTTGTTTGTAATGCTGTTCCTCAACACAGGATGAGGCTAAAGTCCCCTTCCAGACTCAGAGCTTTATGGGCAACAGAAGAGTAGGTCTAACTTTGTGATTAGTCTATGGACCTGGTCAGTCAGGGAAAAAAAATGAGAAAAGAAGCAAGAAATTGTGGTTTCACAGGGAGGTTCCCCCCATACCACCAGGAGCTGCTTTTGTARTTTCGAGGCTGTCAGCCAAGTGCACGCTTAGAACTACCTATAAATATATCTGTACTGCCGTCTCCTGAGTCTTAGGTTGTATCTTTCTAAATGCAAAACTCTACGAGGAAAAATGCATTTGAAAGTGTTTTATAATTATGAAACATGAATGTCTGATTAGAAGTGTAATTACGTTGCATTTCAGTATCTCCCAGMAGCAAATAGCATTCTCATAGGCCAGATCATAACACACATACTCTGAGCCCTAAAGCTCTCACATTTTTCACCTGCCATTTGAAGGAAATAATGGAAATCCATGTTTTAATTTCTAGTATTTTCACTGCCTGTTCTTACAGCCATTATGTATTTTGGGAATGAACAGTTGAATCCATCATTCTGTCTGCAATTGAATCTCCAGAGGCATTTTACCCAAACCTTGCTGCTTTTTTCTTCTCCTACACAGGCTGGCTGTATTTTCCCTTTTTGTTACCAGGCTGTATATTAACAATAAGGACATTAACTCATAAAAACATTCACTCAAAGGGGGAAAAATACACAAAGAGAGTGCATCCACCTCCCTCATGTATTTTGACACTCCATTTAGTAAATTGTCTTGCATTTTAAGAGAGAGTAATCCTGGCTCTGAACAACTGCGAGGAAAGCAGAATACATTTGAAGAAAAAAAAAAAAAAAGAAAAAACATGGAACAGGCTGAAAGCAGAGACATGTATCAGGCCTGGTTGTTTGAAGAGCTGTCAGAACTGGGTGTCTAAGCACAGAGCTGTACTTTTGACTGATGAAAGCAGGGGGCAATGCTCACCCTGCTGCTTCCTTACCCCYCATACAGCAGCAAGACAGAGCAGCAACGGTGCTGCTGTCACTCCTGGGCTAGTGCACACCACAAMGCCCTGGCCCCAGCGTGGCTCCTGCCACCTACGCACACGTTCCTGCATCCCTGAGCAAACCTTGGTGCTGCCCTGGCTTTCATCTCCCTCCCAGGGCAGCTCCTGCAGCAAGGGAGCTGTTACCATGCCTGGTAATGGGTAATGTATAACTAAACACAATCCATGTGGCTGCTACTCGTATTTGTCCCACTCACTAAATTACATTAAACCATTTTGTACGTACCACCTCACATCTGCTACTCTTCATCCTCGTTTTTATTCTTTAAGCCAGAGCTCATTCAGGCTGGTATCGCACACAGCTTGTTGATTTTGTTGCTAACTTTGCTCTGAGCTGCAAAGACATTTCCAGCACTACCCTTCACTTGATCATCTTAGGTTGAAGGCTGCAAAAGGGATGACACTCTCGTGGCTGACCAAAAACCAATGGATCACATGGCAGCACAAACAGTGGTTCACCTGTTTTAAGGTATGCAGTAAGTTCTTCTCATGACGTCCTGTGCATTAAAAACAAGATTCTTGGTTGCACAATGATTTCGTGGAGTTTGTGCCTGCAATGAGAGGAAACCTAAGGGTTTCCACAGCCTCCCCTCGGAAACCCTATACCACACTGAACTTGAATGAGTAAGTACTAGTAAAAGACAGCAAGCAGCTTCCAAACTCCCCAGTTCTCACCCAACTATTATTGTGCCTATTATAAGGGTGGTTACATCTCCAGGAAAGGGCAAGAGGTGGCTCTGGGCAGAGTAGACTGCAAGCAGACAAGCTCCAGGCAACATCACACTGTGGAACAAACAGCATGAAACTGCCCAGAATGCAAAACTTGACCACACTGAAATAGCTTGCTTAGAGGATGGCTTCTTTATCAGAAAACCTGTTAAGGAAGCAGGATTAGAAGAGACCAAGAGTGCGGATACTCATGGAGATAGTTGTGCATGTCTTGGTTGTGTGCAAGCCCGCAGCTGCATCAGCTCATCTGCTCCCACACACCAAGACCAGCTACATTGGTGCAGGACTGCAACTGTGTTAGTGCATCCACATCTTTGTGTCTCCAGAGGGATCCATCTTCCACACGGGTGGAGAAAAACATCARGAAACGTAAAACTAAAACCAGGATGCTACCAAGTGGCAGATTTAAAAAAACCAGCAGAATCTGATGGAAGTTTGGATGTTTCCTCTCAAATCCCGTGTTAGTATTAGCACTGAACAGATGTCCCCCATTCCGAAGAAATGGCAGGTTTGGCACCTCTTCACGGTTAGCAAATTTAATTATGGCTTCAAATGCAATAATGGAGCAACCTTCCTCAGCTATAATTKGATCTGCAATTGGCACAGCCTTTCCTTCCCTCGCTGTGCCATATGGGCAACTGCAGAACAAGGTGCTGCGTATGTTCTTGCTGAATTATATTGGGTCAAATCCAGGTCAGATGAAATTATTACTGAAAGGAAGGGAGGGACAATCAAAAATGGGAAGTGGTGATAAAATTGGTGTTTTCTTGCAACAGCAGCTTCTGCAAGCAAACTCTGCTTGGGATCTGATGGGATGTTAGCTCCAATAAAACAGCTACTTTAATTAGGAGCGCGCCCAGTCTGTCTGCAATAACAGCATGTTCCAGGCATGAGATCGGGAGAGGCAGAAGAGCTGGCRTTGTCTGAACACAAGATGGACCGAAGACCGAGCTGCAGAAAGGAAAATAACCCTTTACATAAACCCGCAATGCTGSAGGAAGAGGCTCCTCTTTTCCCTGTTTTGCAGAGCCAGTCAATTACATTTCAGATTTGGAAAAGGAGGGGGAAGAGAAAACTTTCGGTCAAAAGTAAAGAGCAATAAAAGGAAAATAATAGCTGTCTTCTTATTTGGTTGCATAAAATACCCACTTTAGGCAGGTCAGGTAGCAATGTCTATCAGTGAGACTGCCTGACATTTTCCATTATGAGCTTCTCTTTTCTGTTATTAATAACTTTGCCAGACCAAAGCTACTTGGACTGAAATTTCGCCTGCTGAGTGTCAATCTTGGGCCAATTTTGTTGGGAATGTTTCCATCTAAGCACATTTATACCCAACTCGGATGGCCGGTCCTAATCCAGAGCAAGAAAAARCAACCAGCAAAGTAATTGCTCCAGAAACTGCAGCAATGATAAATAACCTCAAAATAATCACCAGGTCATCTCTGCTGACAGAAATAGAAAAAAAAAATCAGTATGTGCAAGGCAGTTGCCACTGACAGAAAAAATCTGACGCTAATGCCAAGTCGCTTACCTCCAACCAATGTCAGCAACATTCACATGGAACATTTTGTCACCATTTACTTTCCATTYAGTCACACGCTTTCTTCTTTCTCTTGCCAAAATTAATGGAAAATTTAGTATTTAATTAATGGGGTCCCCGAAGCTTCTTATTGTAGCCTCTTCTAGAACCGTGCCCCTCTTCAACATGTCGTAAGRCACCGTGAATTGCAATCCATTCATGCTATTTACTATTTGAAAGCCAAGTTTTCAGCCTTGACACTGATGAGAAGTTAATTAMTCTTATCTTCCTTTCTCCATACTTTTTACTTGATAATTTGAAATTATAATTATTATAGATTGGGAATAAGACACGAAATTACTGCCGATAGCACTGAGACCAGAATCAACACAGGAGTCAAGCCACCCTAGCCTGCACGGTGGTTACCTTTAAGAGTGGGCCAGTTGACTCTGCAATTAAATAATGTTGCCATGGCACCGGCTATGCCTAGGGAAYGGCATCGTAACACTAATTACCAAAGCCACAACTGGAAGACAGTTAAGGGCGTCTGCTGCACTGGCATTTGTTTTCTCTATCAGAAAACAACAGAGCAATTTATAAATATTAATAATGATTTGCAGCACCTAGAAGTACAGCAAGTGGCTACGCTTTTCAGGGAAGAATGATGAACTCAAAGCACTGTTACTTTTTACGGCAATGTCTGTCCAGCATTACAAAGCAGGACACGACAGAGCCAACRCACTGCAACCCTCGATTCCTTTTGTGTCGAAAAAGGTCAGCGCTTCCCCTTCAAACTTCATCTTCATTCCTGAGGGAAGCAGCACCAGGGACCCGGCTATGATTCCACCTGGTCTTATGCAGACTCACCTACTTGAGCAGAGAAGAGGCCAAAACCCTGGGAATGCCACTAGCCACCATGGCCACCATCATGTAGATGGTTCCACCAAAGAGAAGGGCTCCRGAGCTGCCTACCACAAGGCACCTGTGGAGCTATGATACCTCTCCATGGCACTCCAGAGCTTCAGCTCACAGATGAGGGTAASCTGGCACTACAGGGGGGCCTGCTTACCCACTTAAAGCACTTCTAACCTTTGAAACAGCTGCCTGGAAGGCTTCTGCAGGGAGGAATCGTTTTTATATCATAAGGGATGAGGTTTGGATTCACACCCTCCTCTTTCCCCACGTTACATCTTCAAGGAAACAAGAGTGCCTCCAGAATGACATATTGTCAGTTCACCTGAGGAGGAAGGAGAAAATCAAACGACGAGAGCTGAACGTGGCACAGTTTGGAGCGGGAGCTCCGTGCGAGTGGGCACATCCGAACAGCCTCGCAGCCGGGCCTGCGGAGGCTGCATGTTAATGCCGTCCTTGAAGCAGCACGAACAGAACGCTTAAAACTCAGCAGGAACAAGAGCAAAAGTCAGGAAGATATATTTCATCATTACCGTATCCGGATACATTATGCTGGGAAATAATTCAGTACTCCAGGAGCGAGTAGGAAGGCTGAGGCGATGTCCCGGTTGCCAATCTAACATTGCTCCAGTGCCTCCATCCCCGCTCTGAAACCCCACCGAGAGGCCGCCACACGCGTGACCACCGTCACCCACCGCCGAGCTCCATGCTGATCCCTTCTGGAATTCCGGACATGGTTTTCAACACACATTGCGCCGGTGCTGGCCATGGCCGTCAGCCCCAGGGCCACCCTCCACCTCCATACGTGGGTGACAGGCCGGGTGCTGAAGCACCGTCGGGGCCACTGGAGGCACGAGACRTGCCCAGTCTCACACTTGTGTTTTTGGTATATCTGTATGAAAGAACTGGTGGATTGAGACTGATGTGTGGGTACATAAATAAAATGCATTTCAGGGTGCTTTTCTTGGAGGGAATGCTCTTCACCTGAGAGCTCTCCCTGCTGCGGAGGTTGCTATGGAGAGGACTTTGTTTCCGTGAACAGAGGAGCGTGGAGGAATCTCTCAGGCAGGGCTACCCCCCGGTTACAGGGCCTTTTGGGCAGCCCTTCATTAACGCCGCAGCCTTCTTCCATGATGTTCCAGGAAGACAAGACCTTGCAGGAGCCGACACCAAGCCGAGCACGGCGGCCGCCCTCCCGCCTGCTCCTCGGCCCCCGAGCAGCACGTTCCCTGCCCGCTCGCTGAGGAGGAGGRGGGGGGTTCATCCACAGCCAGGCGCGCGTCAGAGCCCGTCACGCAGCCCCGGGCACGACAAGCACTTTGTCTCCCTAGCACATTTGCTGCAGACCCCATAAAAGCCGGTTATTATTACCTAAAAGGCACAGGATGGAGCGTTCCTAGTTAAATTACTCAAACTGATGAGTCAGCAGTGAGTGCCCGTGTCATTTGTCACTTGACTTCGCACGAGCTCAGCATGTCATTGCAGACAACCTTCCCAAAGTTTCCTGCAGCTCCTACAAGCTCGGAAAGATTCCTGTGTCAAGTATCCAGCTACAGCTCAGCAACAGCAACGCAGCAGAGGAGTTTTGTGCCAGGCCCTGCACTCCTCAGTCCCTTGGTGAGGCTTCCTAAGCATATAAAATAGTCTATAGAGGCGAAGGGGGGATTCCCTAACTCTTCATCCTCCCTAATGAGCAGGTTTTACTCTATCAGGTTCAGCTGGAGAACATGGAGGACTCTGCAAAGCCACTTGTTCGCTGCTCAAGAATGAGAAGGAGTGTTTGAAGAGACGGGCATGCATTAATTCCTCTTAACCCTCCAAAGACGTTCAGATAYGGCTTGCTCCTACACTCCTCATCAGCGATGGCAAAGCTATAAAATACACAGCAGGCTCCTGTGGGAGCTCTAAGAGGCTCCCAAGGCAGAGCAGGCTCAGCCCAGCTGCCTGGGGCCCCTCCGGGCTGCCTTGGGGAGCATCGGCACCAACAACTTCAGCCTCTGCTACAACTGAGGCCAGGCCACGGCTTTCACCAGCCCGCTCGCTATGCTGCTTACGCCATTACAGCCATTACAGCCCTGCAGCTGGGAAAGGGAAATCTGCTCCACACGAGGCAGGCTGAACTTGGTCAGCTCAGGCCGAGAAAGCGCCTGGAGAATGGCCCCAAACTTGCAGCTTCCAAAGGTAATTTGGGCTCAGTGGCTAATGCAGTAATACCTTGAAGCAATTTCTCTTTGTACTGCGGCAGTATCCCATTTGTATGAGCAAATCTTACAGAAGGAAAAAYGATGATTTATTCTCATTTCAGTAGGAAAATTCCCTCTTCTCATCAGTCTTTTCTAACACCCTGACAGAGSCTCCGAAGACAAAGCTGTGCTCGCAGTACCTGGTGAAAGTCCATAAGAACAAAGCAAAAGAAGTTCCAGTGGCTTTTCGATTAAATTCTTACAGACAAGAATGAAAAATAATACACTTTCCCAATGCCTAAATACCATAGTAATKGCCATATTTGTTATTAGAAAGATACTCATGTCGGAAACACTTCTGCAGATCCACTGTAGACAACTTGTTTTACCTCTCCACCACTGTGCCCAAGGAGAGAACCAGCCCAGATTATTCTGAGGAGCTTTGGTTTAAGAAATGGGAGCTTAGAGGGTTTTACCTAGTCAGCCAGCTCATAAATTCAGTATTTCAGCTGGCAGCCCTTGGCAGACAGCATCCACTCCATTAAATCATGCTGGAAAAAACCTGTCATTTTGGTGAATCACGAGAACTGCTAATTTTATTATAATGTGTGCTTCTACGAGAAAGGTAATTCAGTGGAAGCTTTAGCCYCGTCTTTACCGTGTCCTTCAGGAGATTATGATCCTTGCGGCTTTTCCCTCTTGTCTGCCCAGTTACCAGAGCGGTTGTTAAAAGTTTCAACAGCAGCAATTAACAAAGACAAGCAAAGTATAAATCCTYGCAAAACTCACTCCTGTTTTGTTACTCCCCTGAGTTCTGGCATCACAGTCTATCATCAGGGTATTTACTCGTGTGAAGCCATGCACAGCTGCTGGGGTCCAACGCTGGCACGCGTTTTAGGACCTCCGGGCCTCATTCTTCTCACTCTTGCACATCCACTGACACCTTTGGAGCCAGTTCAGGGTAATCAGATCACTAGGTAGAGCGGGACCGTGCTGACATGTGCCAAACTCGAGCTTGCTTTACCATCCATTCCAGAGGACGGCTCTTACACACACGCCCTCAGTATTATTTACAGATGCATGATGGTGCTTTATCAATTACTGCAGCCTTCTTTGACAACCTAATTTTAGCCTAATAGCATAGGATGACAAAAGAATTACATGGAGAACAAGTATTCTTACTAACTACAAGCTGAAGATTTCAAAATCCAGTGGGGAGGGGAAAAAAAAAAAMCCAAAACCCACATCAAGATGCAACRTCACACCCTTAAAAACAAATTCAAGAGCAGAGCAAACCGGACTGACTCAACAGGGCATGTRGAGCTGACCTCTGTAGTGGGTTCTAGTAGGAAATGTTTAACTTGCACTTAATATTCTTTCCCAAGAGCTACGGCACTAACTTCTATTTGACCGTAATGGTTCTTAGATGTACAGTTTATGATGAAAGATCCAAGAAATTTTGCCATGTCGCCACCACACACAAAACATGTAAATCTTCTCCCAGATAAAATGTATTTACACCTTTAAGGTGATACCAAATGAATGCAATGAGATTTGATGTATTAATCCACCTGAAACAGTACAAATTACATAATTCAGTATCAGCACATTTTATGGGAAAGTGCACAAGCCCAAATTATCGGCATTTCAAGCTCATATTTTAAAAGTACATGATTTAATTCCATGTAAAGCAAGCGATAAAAAGCAAATTTGTTCTTTCTTCCACTAATGAAAGAATACTTTCAAGGGGCAATAAAGAAAAAACTTGGCCGAGATCTTACTGCAGCCTGTRTTTGGAAATGGCACATAACCTGTTCTCGATTCATAACATCTTCCATGTGTTTAGGTACTAAAGAAGTTGACACCAGGTTTTGTCACCAGTCTTTGCAGGACAAATTTATCCATTTTTGCATTAGCAGATGTATATTGCCAGGGGCTACTATTAAGCACAAGGAAACATGTGCTGCCTTTTAATATTGCTGCTGCTGTAACAGGTCAATGGTATAATTATAAATAAATGTGGGGCAGGAGAAGGGGGGACACGTTGGGGACATAAACCAGATCCTGAGGACAGCCCTTCGCTGCCAATCTGCTCTGGCACAGAACAACCAAATGCCTGGCCCTGTTGACTCTGTCACTAAGCACCTAACGCCGTAATGGACCTGTGCAAACAAATTACATCTGTGTGAAGTAGCCCAGAACACACAGCGAGCCGTGCAGAGGAAACGAAGCGTGTCCTCTGCTGCAAACTGCCCCAGGTTTGCTCTCCTGCACCGCACGGAACGAGCCCTGCGAGACAGACCCGGCTCCCGACGGCGCGGCGATAAATCCAGAGTCACGCCGGGCACCCCGGCTCTCCGCCCCAGTTACTCCCCGTCCGCATGTTCATGACCAGCAGCAGAATCAGACTCTTGATATATGAAATACTGACACCGAATGCCTAGGAGGAGAAATCCAGTTATCTATAGCAACTAAAATAACACAGTGCAGCTTGTCTTACCCAGTCCAATTTGTTCCACAGTTTTTCAGAGACACTAGGGAAATATTCCACCCTCCAGTTCAGCAACCTTCATCCCCAGCATATATTGCTTCTTAAAGAGTTGCCAGAGTGGGGAAGAAAAGGAAAGAAGAACAGAGACTTAAAACAAAACCACAGGCTTTTCACCATGGCTCCCACCAACTTCTGTTATAGAATTTAAATCTAAAGACATTTTCTCTTTGAGGAAATTTCCAGTCTTCTCTGCCTTCTTGAGCCATGTTCCTCAGTGCAATTCTGCACTCACTCATATACGCCTGCCTTCCYTTTGCCTTCACTCCTTCAGGCGTAACTGGTGAGAAAAATGGCTTTAAATTTCCTTGCCTTAAAGATTTTCTCGAGCCCATAGGTAGCACAGGCTGCCTGGGTTATTTTCTGACTTGGTAAGCTTTGTTTCTCAGAACACAAAGTACTTGCGTCCATTATGCTTTCTCCACACACAAACAAAATTCATATCCTTTCAGCTTAAATTATTGCCAGACGGGGAGATGCAGAGGTAAGTACACGGAGAAAGCACAGTGGGTTTCTCTCGGTGTGTTTGCAGCGCAACCAGGATGGAGCTGTTTCCAGGACCCAGCAGACTCCTACAAAATTACAGCTACGCCACTCAGCAGAGGTGATAAATCTCCATGCCGCGAGGCCGGACTCCTGCTCACCACTTTCCCCACGCCGGCTGAGGAGAAGGTAGTGCAGAGCAAAGGCTCTTTCTGGGGCTGTTGTTAGTGAACCCATCGCCTCTCGATGACAAACAGTCTCTCCTGCTTTTGCAAAGGCCTCTCTGAGTTTGTCTGTCTGGTGGCTGCTGAGGCTGAGGGCAGCTGGGGTACGGCCCCCACTGCCCAACACAGCCCCAGGCTCCCGCCAGCATCCCCGGCCATGCGGATGGACATAGCAGGGGGCTTCCAGGGGAAACCGCAGCCGCAAAACCCAACCAGATGAGCAACCAGCACGAAACGAGCATAGCAGCTGCCTGATTTTACTTTGGGGTGTTTTATTTCATGTACCTTCAGACAAGCCAACAACAGCTTTTGCCTTTCTGAAGTCAAATCTCAACATGATTCTCCCTGCCAGCAACTAAACGGGAGATGCTGCTTCTGCCTGTCCACAGGGCCGGTTACATGGATCCACTTAGGTCTTCTCTGCTTGAAAGCAATCGTTACAGCATGAGAGAGATGTTTTTGATGATGCACAAACCCCAGAAGGATGCGGAGCACACTAATTCCAGCAATCTTGCAGCTAATAAGGAACAACTATTACTATGAGTACTTAGAGACCGGAAGAAGTGTTAGAAAAACTGTTGTGTAAGAAAAAATATAAACAACCAAAAACCAAACCCACCCAAACCAAAAGCTTTCTGCACTGACGCAGAGCCCGTGCCAGATGACAAGGCCACCTGCCTCCCCTGGACGGCCTCCTGGAGCAAATCACAGCAGCAGGTATCAGCTGCTGGGCTGGGAACATGCCACCTGGCCCGACCGCCCCGCGCCCACCCGCTCCTCCCGGCACCGCGTCTTCCTGCCAGCTCCCGTCTCACACCCAGCCTTCGCCAGGCGCCTGCAAATGAAGTCGCGTTCAAATTGGGTTTGACGCGTGCTGCAAGAATCCTTTGTAGTCAAAGTGTGGCAGAGGAAAAATGGAGGRAAACCACTAGGTCAGAAAACCACTTCAGGTGAGCATTTGCACTGGAAGACGTTTGCACCTCACAGCACTTTTTCATCCTCCCCCTCTTACACATTGAACTATCCCCCTGCCACCCCCCCACCGCCAAAATCATCAAATCAAACCAATTTAAATCCAGCCCAGCACTACATGATAACAGTTAAAATATACTCAGTCCATTTTGCCTCTGCTCAGACTCTGCTGACAGCAGGGGAGGTTCTTGGGGATTCTCCTCTGCACTTTGCCAGGACCCCCTCCAGATTCACAGCATTAAGTAGCTCCAAGTYGGAACTGATCCAACCTACCCTGCGCTGTGACAGAACTGCAGAAGCTTCTGTAACATTTGAAGAGTTGTGGAGCTCCAACCGTAAGCGCCATCCCACATTCACATCTCGGATATTTCCATGCATTGATGTTATCTCCTGGTGGGCACATCTGCTACCTTTATAGCCTCATTGCACTACTGTGGAGAAGACATTACCTGGTATTGCTGAACAGGAACTACTAAGGGGAGGAATGAAGGTCTCCTGGTCCATGCCAAAAACTGCGAGGATCTCTTTATGCTGGTAAGAAAGCTATTAAAATGCATGGTCTCAAAATGAAAGTGTCTTGGGCAGAAATGAATGGTGTTTCAAAAGCCTGACCTTTAAGTCAGCAAGCAGCAACTGTGGAAGGAATTTCATTTCAAAGGTTCTGCCATGAACTCCAATAAAAGAGGCAGAGTGTAAGATAAGGTGATAGAAACTTAAAAGTCTCCACTTCTCACAATTGATTATGATGTTTGTCTGGGAGACATGTAGACATCTACTGATGGATGCCTTTAATCCCCTACAGGAGCAGCTGATTTTCTGGAGGCTGCAAGTTCCCCTCTTCCATCCCGAAGAGCTGTACTACAAGCAGAAGGGATGAACAGGATCTTACGATTCAGAAGGACACTAGGACTTGCTTGGTAACAGAAGTGCCTCAGGAAGGGTACATGTGTATTTGAAAAAGAAGTAACCCATTTAACCTTCAAACAAGGCTTCTCTTCCAGCAACAACTGGCCTCACGACAGAGCAGCTCTTGATCTTATTTCATGGCCACCTCTTTTGTGACATGCAAACCCCATTATATGGAGCTGCAAGTCCCATTCTCAAGCCAAACCCTTCCCAGTTCCAACTCAGCCCAGCTCTGCTGGGTGGCAAGTGGATCACAGGGATAACTGGAAGACATAAACTTGGACAGCAACAGTGCTAAGTTCCCCAGACCCTTCTCAACACCCTCACACCTGCAGACATCCTCTGTTTTTCTGTCAGAGGTCCAGGACAAACAAGGCTCTTGCCTCTCCAACCCTGCACAAGCAACCAGCTCTACCCGACGCTTGGGATGCTCCTATAGTAGTAATGGAAAGRTGTATAAGAAACACTCCTACGTTTGGCTGTTTCAGGCTATAAGGGGTGACTACTAAGCAGCAGATGAGCCTGGTTTAATTTAAATGCTTTGCATAAAATGCACCACTGCCGTTTTCAACATGGACTAACCTCTTAGTCACCACCCCAGGTCTCCAACAAACCCAGAAAACCATCACTGAAGTTCCAGCTGCCATGAACTCTATGATTTTTACCTGAAATTGCTCAGCTGGGCCTCCAAGAGCTGTGTGCCCACTCCATTTGTCCCACCAGGATGAGATCATGTTGGCTGTCATGGCAAGACTAGGCAACGGCCGATGTCCCCGGCCCAACTCTGAAAGGAGCCTTTATTTAAAGGTTGCAATTGCTGCTCAGCGCGACTGATCCTCCCCGTGACAGACCCTGAAACACAAAGCTGTCAGACTCGTCACCCGTCATCTAAACAAAGCTCTCGTGGTCCACGTGCGGACTCTCCACCCCAGTACACAACTACAGCTCATCACATAACAGTGGAGCGTGGTGATTACTCACAAAGTTGTCAGGGGCTTGAGAAACAACAGTCAGACCAAGGAAAGAGGAGATGATAGATCCCAAATATTTCAAATGGGGAATAAATGCTCCAGCCTATTCTCTGCAAGATCATTTCAGTGCGGAAAGCAGCGTGGCTGATGTCTCTGCTGGCTACTCGTTAGTCCTGAGAGCTGCTCCAGGTCTCCAGGGCTTGCAGCAACCTAAATTGGGCGAGATGGTGCCGACACTCTCGTTTTCCAGAAGCAGGAAAGGGRTAAGGAGGAAAGACAGGATTTACACAGAGTGCCTGGCAAACACACAACCCGAATCGGAGCTCAGAGGGTTTATGAGCTGTTTTTGCTGAAAGCCTACACTCTTCCAGCCATGAATTTCCTGCCTGCATACATCTAAAATCCTGTTGCTTTCACTGCGTTCATAGACTTTGATTCGTTCTGCTTCTGTCAGCTAATGCAGGCTACCTGCTTAGAAGCACAAGCTACCACGGCCTTTAAAGTTATTTCTCTTTCCAACTCCATTTCAGAGTGTCTGGCCTGGAAAAAGATCTGGTTTCCACCGAAAAACCTCATGGCTCTCTATTCTGACAAAATGCTTTGCTTCCTTCAAAAGATCGTTTTCTGATGGCCAGGTGTTCCACAGATTTTTGGAGGAGAAAAATCCCTATTTCTAACGCACTATTCATGCATGCTTTTGATGGGCTCCTCCATTATTCATCTGCAGCCACCACGGGTCCGTCGGAGCAGGAGGTTTATAGAGCATCCTCTCAAAGCTCAGTCAAATTATAACAATGTCTGGCATCCTGCCCTCTAGCAAACCTAAAACGAAGCTTCCTACACTGATGCTTCAGAGGGCAGCAAAAGAATAAATAACCTCCTTAGTAACATGTCTAGCCAACCGTACAATGCTTTACATGGTGAAAAATATCTTTCCTGAGCCCAATAGGAAATCATTTTGTGCCCTGAAGCATGGTATTTGTTTACCCTTAACTTAACATGCATAATGCTAGTTTTGTTTTTTTTTGCAGTGAAATTATCCGTTCTCTTTATAAATCCAGCTCTTTAGAGCCCTCTGAAGAAGCTTATGGCAGAACTTGGAGAAATAAACCACTGAAACGAATCCGGGAGCTAAATTACTGTTATTTCTATTTCCCCTAACCTATCTCAACAACTGCACAGGTCAGACGAAAGTTCACACACACTAACATGCTTCCTGTTAATAGCACTCTGTTATTAACAGGGGCATGCTAAGCATTGGCTAAATAAAGGAAGATGATATTTTGTACTTACTTCCCCTTAAAGTGCAGCAATTAAAGTGCAAAGAAGARAAAACTGAAGACTGTGTCTTCAGTTAACGCTGCCTTCGTTTATTCTCTGTTCAAGACCACTTGGTTTTTAGAGGCTGATGGGACCAATCCCAAAAGCAGCTCACCCAGACACTGCTCCCTGGTGCATGAGGGTCACAGCCCTAAGCACCAGCACGTTGTGCCTGGGTCCTACCTCCATGAGTGCAACTCTGCTGTATATTTTAAAGAGCTATAAGCCTAGGGAGGTGATGCAGCTTTTACAGAATATTTAAGGACTTTTATGGCAGGATTCTCTTAAATATTAGAAGACTTTCCCAGAAATGTGGATCTACAGCAAAGATTAATTTGYTCTAGCAGCTGCATGGTGTTTTGCTGCCATGGAGGTCCCCATGCACAGATTTAATCAATCAAATCTCACATGYTCTTTTTCTCCCATGGGCTACAAAAGCTGCTTGGGGAGGTGAAAAATCTTCATTTTGAAGACTCCCCAGTGTGAACAGAAAGCAGAACGAATACAGCCAATCCACACCTGATATGTTTGTAAATACTGATGAGAATGAAACTTGCTCAGTATGAGGCAATGCAGGGATGGGGGATTCACAAGGGTTACGTCATTGCGGCAAGGTTAAACTCCCTAAGCTCCTTGTTGCAGCCAATAAAGCCAGACGAGCCCTCCCTAACGACAAATCTGATCAGCCAAGTCAAACTCTTGCTCTGGCTGCACCTCCAAGCTGTAGGATCCCATTTGCATTAAGTACAGAAGGAGCCCGGGTAGATTAACTTCAGCAAACAGACCTCATAGCATCTACTTGGGATACTTAGCTTGGATACAACTCAGAACATGCAAAGACGGGACCCTGATTCAGCACAAAAGCAGGAAAAAAAGCAATGGATCAGTCASCTAACTCAAGGTGGCAGCATGATGTAAATAGCTGTGAGACGCTGTGAGACCAGGAAAGCAGAAAGCCCCAAATGTTTGCACTCATGCAAATACTGACTTGGAGTCCAACAGGATCCCTCCCCTGAGAGCTGTTAGGAGTGTACCTAAATCTGTGGGGAATTTGGGCTTAGCTCTGCTGAATAAATAGCGTTCCGAGAATTAATCATTTAAATGTATTTTGCACCATTTGTAGGAATACTGAGAAAGCAATTTGAATATTACAGAAATACTGATTTTATAAATATTCAGCTAGTCTTCTAATGCAGCTGATGAATAAGACAGCTGCATTTATTTTAATATTTATAAAATAAAATCAGAAATTATGATAACCTTAGTTAGGCTACCACAAACATTATTCATTTCTTTACAGTAATCAGGCTCATTAAAAACAAAGGCCAATTAATATTTTATACGTGCAAGCATCACCTTCCTCCACCAGCCTGCAAGGTTTCACTGGCTCCGCCCTGCCAGCATTGGGGGTGCAGCTGGGGTAGATCCCCCTGCTGCAAATGCCAAAACCAAAGCCAGCMAAATTAATCCAGGGACTTTCACCTAAATGCTTCTGCTTGTGTTTACTTGCTGCTAATTAAGTAACTATAGCTTGGGTTAAAGAAAAAAAAACACAAGAAAAAGGAAGAAAAATTCACTGAAATGAAGGGCAACYAAGACAAATGGATGTGGTGGCATCTGTATTAGGGCACCTGTATCTCCTCAGCTGTGCACCTGTGTTTTAAACCAGGGGATTAGAAACCAGCCTGTGACATAAGGAAGAGCTGGGGACACACATGTCCGAGCTCTCCCCCTGCTGCCTGCCGGCCCAGGGGCCAGTGGGGAGGGCTGGGGACAAGTGGGCAAACCGACCCTGCGGACAGACACACACACACACACCCCCCCAGAACCCTGCGATGCACCAGGACCAGGGTGAACCTGCCCAGGGTCTCCCTCTCTCGACCCTGGGCTGGGCTCAGCAACCCACAGGAGGGTTCCAGGATCAAGCACCGCTAGAGGACAGTGGAAGCCTAGAAATACCCGGCGGCTGCTTCCCAACAGGCAGAGGGCAGCGGGATCTGCCTCAGGAAGCACAGGGGGACACGGAATTGCCCACGGCTCCCACACCACGGSCACTGCATGCGGCGGAGACCCCGGGCTGCGGAGGAGCCAGCAGGGAGCACTGCCAAGGGAGGCTGCGCTCACCAGCCTGCGCACGGATGGAAACCTGGAGCCACGGAGCCGAAACCTCCCACCTCCGAGCAGCAGAGCAGTCACTGCTGCCTGCAGCTGAAGAGCCTGACGGCGGCGGTAACATGCGGCAACGTAACTGCTCTGGCTCAGAAAGACGTGAACCGGCTGCCGAAGCAGGGACAGCTGCTTCCTTGGTGTCATTTACAACTGATTTTTAGTGTTTWCCTAATAACCGAGTTCTATTTCCAAAAAGACATGAGAATACCTTTGCATTTCAGTGAATGATAAGCAAAAGCAAGTTTAATTTTAATGGGAGTGACTAACTCTACCACTGCTTGCAACATATCAGGGATCTCTCCTCTGAATTGCTGAATAGGACTCTCTGCTGCGTAAATCCCCATTGGACRTTAGTTAGAAATAAGTTTGCAAAGTCTCTGTAAAAGCTGTTCTCACAKATCTAAACTTTCAGGCCTATCAGTCCTGAAGCTCAGCTACAAAAGAACACTTGACATCTTTAACTGCTCTGGGAACACGTGCAAGAAGGATCTTGATGGAAATGGGCACATTATAAAGAGCTGCCAAGTTGGGACAGGCAGTGCAGAGCCTGCMCTTCTGAAGCTCTGCCCCACTCCCTGGTGAAGGAACACGCTATAACATCCGTGTGGATAATCCCTAAGAACTTTGTTCCAGAGCTACCAGCAGTTTCCTGGCAACTTACGGCTCATCATTCCTACTTTTCCCTATTGCTCTCACACTGAAGAGCCYATCCTGCCATTTTGCATTTCAGGTAAGTAGAGCGGAATAGACCCCAAGGGCCAGACAGGGATTCACTGATGTGACCCTCCAGACCCAGCAGCAGCAGAGCTCCCAGTTTGCCACTGAACACAGTACGGTGCCCGCCCCACACCRTATAGCTTGGCATAGGGAGGGCAGACCCTATGTAGGAAAGGCTTCTGCCTCACGAGGTGTGCAAAGCACTTGGCAGCTGCTTGTTACCTCCTCCCACCCTCRCTAACCTCATGCCAAACAGCGGTAAGGATCAAAAGCAACAGAATACGGTGCCAGTTTCTGTCTTTTTGGCTCAAAGCTTACTGTTGGCTCTCAAAGCTGCTATAGTTTGACGTTGTCTGTCAGTTTGGCAGTCCAAGGGCATCATTTTCAGCATTCTTTAAYTGCAAGGTTTTCTCAACGAGCTGATGCGCCCGGCTGAGCGGGTGAGYAGAGCCCGTCGTTCGCTCGCGGCCCTGCGAGAGCTGGAGCAYGAGGAGGCACCCAGGGAAACGCCGCTGCCCTTGATGCCTGCAGAGAAAACAGCCCGCATTAAAACCGGCGTCCTGCAGTTCTCCGTTTCATTGATGATCAAGAATCAGCAATAAACGTAGAAAAATGAGGAGTATACCAAAGCAAAAACCAGAAAGTAGTTTTTTTTTCTTTTAAGGAAATCCTTATGGCAAAGAAGGACAGAGTCAACATCTCTTGCAAAAAGTAATCAACAGATGTACTACATACTCATTTTCATACTGAATCTACTATTCAAGGTATAAACCAAGCAAGAAACTGTCCAGCAAACTGCAGACAAGGAGGCACTAGTTCAGCCTCTGCTTCTCCACCTGTTCTCTACAATAGAGCAGATGGGACCTGACACCCGTTTCCAGTCTTGCAGCAGCATCACCTTGGGAGTACCTTTGGAAAGGATATCGTGCACAGTAGCAGCTGTATATTTTAACTGCAGAAAGGAYTGGATTTTGAGCACCATTTGCACACTCCTACCCACAGAAGGGTTCTGAAAAGGCCTATGATTTAGGCTTTTTATATCATAAACTCGCACTCCAAGCAGTGGAAGATGTGAAGTTTGCAGGGTTTTGTGCCTCAGAGTTGGGTACGTGGTTCTGAGACATCCAAACTTAAGGGCAACCACTGAAATTTCAGCACTGTCATCATGAAACATCAGCTTAAGGCAYTTTTGCACATGGCTCCCCAAATTAAGGAAAGCCTCTCGTCCTGACAAGGCCAGTCTAGTCAGTGACTAGCAAGGGGAGGATTTTCTGTTTCTTTCAGAACAGATTCTGGCACCTGCAGCTCCTTACTGAAGTACAGGGTATTTGTAAAACCCCCAACACAGGTGAYTCTCATTAGGGGGTCAATAATGCACTGAAAAAAAAAAACGGAAGGATAAAGAAATGCAATCTAAGTCCATTTTAACCTCAGCATATGATCATTAGTGGAAATTCCCAGGATAACCTCCTTTCCCACAGGCATGTAATAGCTTTCAATTTCAGGAGGTCTGGCCAAGAACTGTGAAATCCAAACGAGGACCAAGAAGTGTGGCTGTAGGTAACGCATCACAGCAGACCTAAATACCTCCATTTCCATGACCTTTCCAATATATGTGGGTATTATCCACCAGGGAGGACTAAATAATAATCCTTTTCTTGCATTATTTTTTCCTGCCAAAGATCCTTTCTCAGCAAGCCCAGGTGATGCTGAAGGAACACGACAAGAAGGACGAGCCGCTTTGGAGCGGCGACATTGGAGGATGGATCCCGCACGGCAGCCTCGCTGGAACGGCAGATGAAGCCCATGTTTTCCATTACTGCCCACTATAGAGCTCCCAGTGTTTCCTCCTCGCTAACCACACGCTGGAAGCAGCGATCGTGCGTCATCATCTCCTCTGCTAACGGGCATTCAAGTGTGCAGTAAGTTGAATTCCATCTCGTTGATGAATCTTCTTTTCTCGTTTGGCATGGCAAGGTGTTTCTTTGTTCAAGAGTGAATGGAGAGGTCTGGCTTCGGCAGGGCAACCCCAACGAGCTGTGCTCGGCCAGCAGTTCTGCTGTTTCATGCCCCTACTTGAGCGTCAGCACCTCAGTGTGCGTGACTGGCGTGAATTACTGCCCAAGGGCAAGAACTGGGTACGTTCCAGACAATCCACAAATAACAAACGCTCCCCACAGCAATCTGCAGCCCCTGAAGTCCGGTGTAGCAGCCTTGCACCCTTCCTGCTTTGTGCTTTAACTGCAGCAAATACATCCACACTCAGCTCTAGCTAGTGCTGGGCTTTCCTAACAGCAGCGATAGGCTTCCCCTTGTAATGATGAATGGATGTTTTCTTCCTAATCTCCAACTTGCCTATTGAATTTTTCTCCATTTACATCTCCCAGCGCCTGAAGCGCTCTTCTATTCCCTCCTTGGTGAATTATCACGGAACTTATTGATTAATGATCTTTTAAGAAGTCCACTTCTACAAGCAGGGCTGTTACTACCAGCACAGCACTAAGACTTCCACTGCAGCAGCAATTTCAATCCCAGCCACCCGTCTAAGGGCTAGCACAAAGCCCTTTAACTTTTGCTCCACTCTTGCTCAGGTGGCACTTGGGTCTTGGTGCCCAAGGATGCAGCCTCCGGCAGGACACAGCCACCCAACGGTGGTGGTGGCAGGGCAGGAGGCTTCAAAGACGTCTGATGGAGAAACCCGGCCATCTCCTGCACCACGGCCTTTGTCCTTTTGAGCTCCTCTAACTCTGTTGTTCTTCTTCACACCAAATCCCAGGGGTACAGATGGGCCAAGAGAAACAGGGAGAACCCAAATGCTGTTCAAAACTGCCTCACATCTTCGCACTTCCCCTCCTCTTTACAGACGTGGCTGCTCACAGCACGTGGCTGCCTGCTTCCCAGCAAAGCACCGGGTCGTATTTTCACTCCTGGGTACATCAACCAGGTACGTGCTGAACACTGTGAGCAACTTCTAAGAGACGTAATTTCCTCAGCCCATAAATGTCACTTGCTACCAAATTAAGTATTYCCCCACCCCATTTCTCCAGCACTTCAGCATTTTAATTTGAAATACAGTTGATAGAAATTACTATTTGCAAGCAGCAGTTGGGCTGGGATGTAATTCTGAGCTAAGTACTTTGCCTGCTTCTTATGCACCTCAGTCCTCTACTGCCTTGGAGTGCAACAGAGAAAGCGAGAAACAGAAATGAAAGCAATCAGAAGGGGAAGGGATCTCATAAAGCCAAGACAGATGAGCTGAAGGGGATGATTTGTTTTACATGAAAGTAACCACTCTAAGGCTTTCCTCGTGGAAATTCCCATTGTATGAAACTGGATTCTGCAGTGCAGTATTTAAYATATTTGGAAAGCAAGCTTGGTTGATTCAGAAGAAATGAGACATGATTCCTACAATAAAACCATTCACCTTACAAACAAACAACAACAAACCCACTAATTCTGAGTTTTTTTTGCCAGGCTCAGATCCCTTCCCTTCATTCACAGGCCCCAGCTAACACCACAASACACAATGCTTTACTGCAGTGATCAAACTCCAAGATGCAACTCAAGGTCAGAAGCAAAGTCCTTTCCTTTAACAGTCTAACCGTAATTTTAACTTAAAGCTCATTTTTAAGTGCTAATTTCCTTATTTCTTTATAGTTGTAGTAGAAGGGTAACAAAATATTTTCTAATTCATGGGTCACTAACTTAATAGGTCCCACTAACTTTTGCATCAGTGCAGATGAAGGGAGCTTTGACCTGCGAATCACCGTCACAGTGGACACAACTCGTGCAGATACCAACGCTATTCTTGTGGATATTGTGTATGTTAATTTGAACCACTTAGGGAAGAGGTTAAGAGATTAAGAAGAGAGTATGAGAGATCTTTAGTCTTATTTGAGAGGAGTATTTTTAATTAAATTACTTGAATATGCAGAATAATGAGTGACTCAACAAAGCGGACTAGGGAATAATAGTAAAGAGAAGAATTGCTTGACAGATCCTTTACTGCCTGAACACAAATGTGTGTTCAGGCAAGGAACAGCAAAGAAGCATGACTGAAAACTACATTCCTGTCACTAGTAGAGAAAACCAGAAAACAAAGAAGGATAAAGAAATGTAAAGAATAATTGAAGATAATGATGGTAATTTGTTTCCCTATTCTCAGATAATTGATCCACACTGAAGATGTAATTATTGCACATTAAAGAGATTAAACATAAGGTCTGAGGCACAGAGTGAAGACAAGCGTGAGTCTGAGATACTGTAATTATGACACTTTGGAAGTCATAATATTTTGATGTTGGCCTTTCAAAATTCAGGGACAATGACAATACAGCGAGCGTCATCTCAATTGTCAAATACSTGCTATTTCTGTCCTTTTTCTCTTTTCTTCAGGCTGCAGTCTTTGACAGAGCGCCTGCTGCCAGCAAGAAGCAAGCTAAATGCTGTGACAGTCCATTTGCTTAGGGATGACAACTCCGCTCAGGTTGTCTTCTTTTGATTGCTAATCACCCTTCAGGAAAAGCGACTCATTTATTTACTCCCGGGGCTTCTGCAGCTCGGAGCCTTTGCCTGTTTGCATCTCGGCCTCTCTCTTCCCTCCAGGTGATYTCGGGCCTTCCCCCTTATTGGCTGCAGATGCTAACGGTGAAGAAGCTGACAAGCACTCCATGAGAACACTGTTTAAATACCCAGCAATAACGGGAAGTAATTCAAAACCTGGGAAGAAAAAAAGTCAACATTTGTATTTTGCTGACTTTTATCATGCTGCTCTTATTGAACTTTTCCTCTGGTATYGACTGCAGGGAAGAAAGCAGCGTGGCACGCCATTGTACGTGGCTGACGAACCCAGGCACAACCTGCTTCTGTTGTCAATACGAAAATATTGCACCATTTCTTCTGGAGAGCGCTCTGACACTTTGATTTTTTGTTTTTTAAAGAAGGGATAAAATGCCCCATACACTATGTGGGCAGTGAAATGGCTTCTTTTGAAATCCTGGAGACAACAAAGCTCCTTTGATATAAGGCACACRTTCCACCTCTTCGCACCTCTGTGTTGCGCGGTGCTTATTCTTGTTATCTGGCTGGGAACTGCTGCAATATCTATTACGATTTCACTGATATCATTTACTGCTGCAGTTCAAGYAGCCTTGGTTATGTCCACATCTATTAATTACAAGAAAAGAGATGTCAGACATTCAAACAGAAACGCAGGCAGGCTTTTGCTTTGGGGGAATGGACTTTTAGATACTGCAGTGGGGTGACAAAAGGAGTGACATGTCCATGTCACAGGTGCCATTGCTGCCTGGTTTTGAACGTGATAACAACAGTTATGGCAAAACACGTACAAAACATCAGATGACACACAGGAAACGCCTGACTGCAAGGGGCTCTTAGTCCTTAAATATCCAGGGTGCCGGCATCTCTTGCATTTCTACAGCATCCTAACAGCCCATATACTGTACAACGAATGCCTATATACTGTACAACACCATCCAGGGACACAATGTTTGACATGCCAGACTATGAGTACCTAAAAGGGGGCACAGATTTCACACAGGTGTCAAACAGTGCTAAACTGCTGCCTTGCCCCTTCAACCCCAAGGATTTGCACACTCAGCAGCAAGGTAAAACCCGTTTTGTCTTCCCCCATAGCAGACCTGCTTCCACCTTTGAGGACTGAGCAGCTTTGGCCAGACCACCCCCCTCTGCACGTGCACATCAACCTTCACCTTGCCAGCAGCTGAGGGTGCTGCCCACAGCAGCGTTCTGCTCTGTGCAGGCGCTGCTGTTTAAGCCAGTCTTAGAGCGTTTTGATCAAACACTTGTAATAACTTTTCAATATCTTGTTTGATAACTAGAGAAAGAAGACAACAAGCAGACAGCACCATTTTTGGAGGACGCAACCCTCTCCGCCCCGTATCTCTGTTGAATACAGAGCGTCGTCCTGCCCTCGCTGCAATCGCTCACCCCAGSCAGCAAGCACAAGTGCTCACCATCATTTCCCAACTAAAGCCCYGAGGCAGAAAAGCAGCTAGTGTGTGCTATAAAGCACCCTGAAAAGCATTTAAACACGGGTTTAAACTTTAGAGTGCGTTTAAGAAGCCATCTCAACGGGGACGAGCCCYATTGATGTCTTCTCAGCACATCTGCAAGGAGCGAGAAGAGACGGTGGCTGCTGCCAGTGGCGGCTGAAGCCCATAACCCTCCTGCTAAAACCACCCGCCTGGAAAGGAGCAGCAGAGACATCACCATTGGAAAGCCCTCGGGCTGTATTGCCCACTTGGTTAACATCTCGAGCTTTATAACCTCTAAGAAAGATTTTCCTCCATCTGTTTTCTACTTACAAAGCTCAAACGAGGAGCTTTTCCATCTCTTCAAAAGCAATCCTGCCCAGTGCACTGAGATCTGCTGCTGAATTGGTACCTGCATAAAACACTTCTTATTAAAAAACAAAACCRTCTGATTACTCTGTGTACCTGCAAGTATGTTACTAATTAAAAATATATATTCTCAGGTCAGGTTCACGTTACTCTCTGCTTTGTAAGCAGGGCAATTCGACATTCTAAGGCAGTGTTTACATTCATCAAATGAACTAAGTCTGTCTTGGTAATTAACAATTATTCAAATTCTGCCCATTATTACTCAAAATAATACAGAAAATATTTTTCTTTATCATTAGCTAGCTAGGTCAGTGAACACAAGGGCAATGTAGATCTTAAAATTCCCAGGAAACAGAGATTATTTCAAACACTTCTAAGAAATCCTCTAAATCATTGTCAGCTGCATTAGAGAGTCCCAGATGCAAAGAAAGGAGGGAAAAACTCATCGGACATCACAACATGCACACAAATAAGGTTCCTGCTTTCTTCCCTTTCTCTCTGTGCTCTAAGGGAGATCACATAGAATCAATTATAACTATCTGAACAGATTATTTTTAAAATTCTGTCCAATGAACCCAGTTTGCTTTCAAGAAGCAACTCTGCATTAAATATTAATGTATTAATGTACTTAGTATTAACCTTCAAGATGGGTTGGACGAGTGAAAACTGCCTAGAGTGCCAGGACAGCTATGCTCTAAACAGAAAGTTGGCTGGACATCGGGTGTCAACTAAGGACCAGGAGCCCAAGGGGCCCAAGGGCCATCTCTGCTGGCAGGCTGGGAGAATCGACACGCTCCTTTTCCTTGGATTTCTTTCCCACTGGGAGCTGAAGCGAAACCTCCAAGCTCCCTGTGAAAGAGCCACCACGGTGGTCCCAGCTGAGCACTTTCCCTCCAGGCTCTCTGGGACCTCTCACCCACCCTAAAGGAACAGCAAGAACTTGSTGCGGTTTCCTCCTGCTATTAAGCAATTCCTTCTGAATGACATATGGCTCCATAGCATCTTCTGGAGGCTTCAGCCAGGACTCTAGAGCCCTTCCTTCCTGAGATACAGATGCCAGATCCTGTTCCAGCTCGCTCAGAGCACCTATACAGTCAACTTCACACAGGGCTGCTCCACTCGCTCCATCAGTATGGGATTTTCAAGGAATCAGATGGGAAACCCTCTCTCCTGGAACTGCAGGAGGCTCTCCTGATGTTACCTAAAAACAGGCAGCACAGTATTACAAGCACCTTGTGAGAACACTGAAAACAAACCACCTCAATATAAYTTGATGTATTTTTCTAATAACGTTTCTAATGAATATTTTATTTTCTGCAGTGCTGGACTTAATTGGCTTGGAAGATGATTGTCATTACATTAAGGAACAAACAGTTCACTAGAGCTGAGAATGTAACAATTGATTTTTTTTAATGTAGCGATGGAATTAAGAAGTCATTATTTTTATGTTCTTAGCCATGTTAAGGAAAAGGTGGTGTGAATTCRGAAATACTTCACTTGGAAAGGCTTATTTGGATGGTGTCTAATTCTCCAAATTTCTCTTTCTTTAGCAGATTGGATCGATACCCACCTTGCTGCAGCCAGGCCTCCCTTCCTGATTCAGGTCAGGTTGTCTGTCACTCCTCCAGCTCTCCAGGCAGCAATGCCAGGCCTGGGGTCTGCAAATACCTRTCCTGAAGTCGTGTTATCTGTCTGGAAACCCTACGCCAGCAAAGAATGAGGCCTCCTCTAGCGCCTGCAGGGCAGGCTCCGGTCAGGGCTCCTCCCCATCAACTGTGTGCACAAGTCCCAYTTACTCTGATGTCCTGATCAAACAATCCTGTGATAGAAAATGCAGGTTCTCATCCCTCCGATCCTCCCTTCCTCTATATTTGGGAGCAGAATAATCCCTGCAGCTTGCAAAGGTCACTGATGTCTTCAGATGAAGAGTAATGAGCACTAATACGACTATCACCAGCATAAAATTACTGTTTCCTCTCTAGCCCTTGAGCTATGTTAGATAGGGCAATGACACTTAATTCATTTGATGTAGCTATGTAGGAACAATCATATATACACAATTAAAAACATCATTTTTATCAATTATGTACTAGCATCTCAGCTGTACTCTACTAATTAGAAAAGGAAAGAAAAAAGATAGTGGCTGAAAATTAATTATGCCAACRTTTCTATACTGTTTAGAATCTAGTTGCAAGAATTAAATATTTATATCATTATGGTTGCCATTATGCATCCTAATGTGATTGCCTGAGAGAAAACACAGCAAGGAGCTGCAACATTCAAGGAAGTTGAGATTTTAGCTCCTCCTGTGAGCTGATAATGCTGGCAAGGTTRTATCTAAATTTGATACCTTTAGACAAGGCCCTGCTCTCCGTGGCAAGCCCGCGACTGCGCTTCAAGCTGCTGAGCTGCCACATCGGTCAGAAAGAATCAACCRACGTTCTCATCACCTTAGGAATGATCTGAACGCTTAAAGGCACCAAAATGGTTCCAACTCTACAAGTCACAGATCAAGGGGTAAATCCAGTGCCTATTACAGAACCTCCCCTCGGGCCTGGGTTACCRCATTTCAGGACCAGAGGCTCATTATAAGACTCAAGTTACTGTTTGGGGGAGATTTTTCCATACAGCTTCTTTTCTGTTCCCACTTCCCGTCCAAACTCTTACTTCCCTGAATTATTTTTTCCCCATTTCATAGTTTGCAGCCTTCCCAAAGCAGCTAGAAACATCTCTTTCCTATCGCATCAAAAGGCGCTTTTCCGCATTCATCCCTGGAGAGCCAATGGCTGCCTGCGTGGGATGGGCTCAGGTGACAGCTCCCAGGAACCTGCCCACGTAACTCGGGACCCACATGGGTTTCTGACCGTTGGGACTCTCTGCTCTGGGCAGGTCACTGCAGAAAGGTGAGGCCCTGATCTCACTGCAGAGCAGYTTACACCTGGATCCCACCCTGAGGGCTTCTTCCCTTGCAACTTTTACAACAGCTACAAAACACACCTGCCTTTCCCTCGACTCRGCTGCTCCTTAGCAGCATTTTTTCCTTACAGCTTCTCCTGTCTCTAGCTTTTCTTAACTCTTGATGCTCATCCTTGGATGCACCGGAGACCAGGCTAACGAGACGTATGCGACCTGCCCTGCACACACAGCATTTCTGTCCTGCAGCTGGGGCCCGGCAACCTTGGCCATCGCACCGCAGGCTACACTGTTCTGTAACGAACTCAAAAGCTTATGCAGCAAATGCTAAATTAAAAAAAGACATATGTACACAGATATGAAGTATCATGCAACCATTTCACTTGAGCACTGAGCAATCCAATCTTTCAAAGAGCCTGAGGACACCTTAATGTGCAAGTTGGGAAGGAGGAAGTATTTAATAAATCATCCTAGGCATTGAGAAAACCCATAAACACATGGCTAGTGTTAAATATTTGTATACCCAATATACCAGATAGAAATGTCTCACAGGTTTTGAATGGGATACTTAAGGAGAAAGAGCAGAAAACAGCACATCACATCCTTTCTTCCTCAGAGTTTGGAAACAGATTTGAGACCTGTTTATCTGAGAGTTGCTTTGATTAATAAAAGAATCTCCGAGACCATCATCAAATTTTAAAGCCATGATTTAGCACTTCCTCCAGCTCGTTGCATTTAATTCCTTCAGCCGTAGCAAGTGCAGCCTTTGAAGGCAGGCCCCTGCCTGCGCCCCTTTGAAGCTGGACGCCACCTCCAGCAAACCAAAGTGCTTTAAAAGGGAAGCAACCTGACGGAAACCCTTTGAACAAGGAGCCCTTCAGCTATGTGGAGTGTTTAAGAACAAAGCACTGTCCCCAGAGACGTAACATCCYTCATTGGAGATGCTAATTTAGAGAACTCTTTAATTTGAGAAATGCTTAGATTTTCTATCTTTGGGGGAGAAATGGGTATATCTGAGAAAAACCAGCATTAAATCTGGTGGGCAGTGGCAGGATGCTACTGGTAAAGGGCACCCAAGGCTGTGGTTTGGCATCGCTTCATAAAAGACAGTGGCCTCCTCGCAGGGAGGTGACCACGTTGGCAGGAGCCCGTGACACCAGGCAGGCTTCCAATGCTCCCAGCAGGGAACGGGAACCTCCAAAGAGCTCTGTGTGTTGGGGGTGGAAAACCCCAAAAGGCAGACAAAAACTCTCAGCAAAAGGAGCAACTCTCCTCCAGCACAATGGCAGAAATGCAAAGAGAACAGCAGATAGCAAAAAAGAAAACACACCCCATGGACAGCACTGAAGAAGTGGYCAGAGTTCAACACAAAACGATGCATGTCTGCGTGTGTACGCAGGTAAAATCCTTTCTGCTTGGTTCTCAAGATCCAGGAGCCATTAAGTACTTAGCAAAGAGACAGCAACATGTGGCATGCTATGGAATAAGCTGCCTGTCTGCATCAATCCTTTCTCCACTGTTTAACCTCCTCAGACAGCAACAACCCTGCAGGGAATGATGTAAAGGCTGCCCTGGGTTGAGAGGCACCTTCCTAGTGTACATCATTATAATATTAGCAGTCATTTCCTCATTGATATCAAACAGCAGTTTTATGGCCAAAAGGTCAGGGGGGAAAGGGCTGTGGAGCTCTAATCCAAGCTGGGGCTGGTTAACAGCAGCATCAATAAAATGCCTGCATTAACCCAGGGCAAAGCCAGCAATGCAAAGCCAGCCTCATTCTCCCAGRAGCTTGTGCATGCAGCAACAGAAATGAGACAGGAAAATGCCTTACAAACCCTCCTAAGATTTTTAAATGCTAACCAACATGTACATATGCCCTATGTCATGTTCTGCACGAGCAACTACCTGCAGTAAATAGGTAGAGCACCCCAGCACTTCATTTGCTCCGACCCTTCTGCCTTCTCAGTTTATTGGGACACCAACAGAGAGGTGTTCTTGCTCAGCACAAGAAACAGCTCTATAAAACAGACCCAATCGTCAGCGTCAGGATGTTCCTCCACTCTGTCATCYTGCTGCACGCGACAACGAGCAAGATTAAGGCGACACTGTCCAAAGTGCCCTTCATCCTCATCTCCTCTGCTTGGAGGAGCAGCCACTTCCTGCCATTTCTAGTTCAAGCAAGTGCTGGTATTACACAACTGAAACAGGAGTAAATTATCCCTTGGGGTTAATTCTGCTTTTTCCTTTTTTTATTGAAAGACTAATGTTAAGGATAGTGAAGAATTCATAATTAAGGAGACGCTTTAAGCAGAATTTCTGTTTGAAAAACAATGAATATCTTCACTAATATTCCACTTTAACAGATGTTCTGCCCAATCTACATCCACTTTACTCAGTCTTACCTTTGACCTTTCTTTTGAAGGTGTTCACAGAAGCGAACGCCAGTATTTATCTACCTGCTGCGTTTCCATCTGCCTATGCAGTGCACGAATAACCACAAATCATATTTCCTTTGTGCAAGTGTGAATGACAGAAGCATTTCTAAGGCTTCATACACATGGAATGATCACATTTCATCTCCTCAGTCTTGGAGGAAATCGGCAACCTGTACCTGGACAGCTGCCAAATCTGGAATTGGATTTCCAGCGTCTCCACTGAGATTTCCTACCGGAGCGTTTCCTGGATGCCTCCATCCCCCTTGTTTTACTCATTTTTCTTGACATGCAAAAGGAAGTAGGAAGATTCACACCCAGGACTGCCAGAAGAAATGCAGAGCAGCGTGAAGCCATTATGTGGCCGTCTCCTCTGGGAATGGCTACAAAAACAATCATTTGAGAACACATTACAATACGTGCAACTTCAAAGACCAGGGAAATGTGTCCCCCACTGATGATCTCGATGGAGCCAAACTAATTCTAGATCTAGTCTTGGTATTTATGTGCTCTAAGAAGAAACAAAAATAGTCACATTGCCAGGAGCCAAAATACGCTCCTTTAGGACAACTACTCACTACAACGAGAGAAAGGAGCAGGGAGTATTTTCTGAAAAAGCGTCAGCTTATTTTTTTCCAGATTGGCAAAAGAATCTACAGGAATGTGTGCTTGGCAAGCCAAGCTCAATCCCAAAATAGAAACAGCTACAAAGAAAGTATCAAGGCACACATTTCACACACAAAAGAGAGCATGAGAACTTATTTTAACTACGCAAAAAGCATGACTACATTAATTAGGAACAGTACCAAAGGATGGTATATCGAAACTTTCCAAAAGAGCACAGCCTGAAACAAACGCCCGAGGTCACAATTTTGGGAAAGAATGATTCCATCTCTGATCTTCACAGGTCAGGTAACATGGAAGGAAAGGCACATGTTCAAGAGTCTAAGCATGCTAGTGAAAATGACAAATCAAGTCCTAGACTAGTGGATTTTCACTGCACACTTATTTTCCATACGCACAGTGGTCATTACCTGATGTCCTGTTCTAACACTTAAAGCTAAGACTTTCCCATTTTAAATTATGCATCTCTTGAATTGACCAAGAATAGAAAGTGGACATAAAACTTCTAAGGGTATTTTTGTCAAAAAAACCTTGAAAAGCACAGTGAACTGTGATCAGCGAACAGTGAAAATCCTGTCATTCAAGGTCAAGGAAAACATGACGACCTTACTGTGCACGTACCATTTAACAATGTGTCTGCATTGCTGTTTATCAATATTCTTATTTGCAAGAGCAAAAGTCATTGCAAAAAACACTATTTCTGGAAACACTGACTTAAAGATGGAAGCTCAGAATCACGGAACTCAACTTATTTCACTCAGRACATATAAGATATTTAAGAATTCAATAAAAAGAAAATGTAAGAACTCAGCTTATTTCAGATATTCCTTTCCCTAACGTTTAGTTTTTCTCCATTAGGAAATATATTTAGGAGAGTCAGGACAGATTCCCTGCCCTAGCCACATTCCAGTCATGGCAATTACATCTTCCTCAGAGTCCTGCAGTCTATTCTCCTGGACACACCAAGACTGTGCAGACCTTACAAATRTGTTTCTCTCCACTGACTACCTAAAGAGTCTGGACTATTCTGGCTCTCTGAAAGGCAGGGATCTCATTTTGATGTGCAAAAGCAGGATTAAGGAGCCTCATGCCAAACTCCTGGGTACAGAYAGAATGGGAATCATGCCCAACGTAATGAAAAGGCCAGGCTGTAACCGAGCCCAGGGACTGAAAGGAGGCAATCAGGCAATAGAAGAAATGAAGAAAAGGAATAAAAGGGCCCAAATTAAAACACAAAAAGAGCCGTGTGGAAACATCATCACAGTCATCTTGTATCAGCATGAGAAAACCTGGCACTAATTCTGTATTTATTCAAAAAAAACAGGGAGTGTACAGTCAGCTACAGAATCAGTTTTGACTAACACACATTTGTTAAAGAGCAATCTTCTTTTCATCCAATGGTTTCACTTTTCCAGCCATCAATACTATTAACAAGGTCTGCAAAGGTGAGGAACAGCTTAGTACTACTTCTGCACTTGACAGAGGCCAGACTTAGAGATATTACGATGGGTTTGTTACCTTAATCCATTAACAACACAGGTCTCAGAAGAGGCTCATTTGTTAGGCCCTGGCATATTGCAGGCCAAAAATATTCATGATTCAATTAGCTGTGAAGAACTGCAGAAGGTCAGCTTGGCTYTGAAGGATGCCAGGAAAAGCCAAGGCCCATCAGTAACAGACAAGGGACCTGCAGCAGACGCCTGCCTGCCCGTGCTGCCTTAGAGAGTGTCTACAAACTGTGCTTAATGAAAGAACAARCCAGGACACATGGAGATGCAATGACTGCCCCTTTACAACAGCGTGAAGCCTCGGCAAGCACCAAGCCACAGGGATGACTGCTGGGCGTGTGSTCGTGCAAGTCATCTCTTTAAAATATCTCTTTCTTCTACCTTCCTCTCCATTAAGTGAAAATACACTGCAGTAAAAATAAATGCATACAGTTCATTTACYGAAAAGTTTCTGAAAGTAATACCTAACCTAACACCCAAAATCTTTTATAACACTCAAAAATTATCAACATGTCCCTTGTAGACTATCAGGAAATACTCMTACAGCCAATATTGTCAATATTCACACAGCCAAAATGCCTCCAACAAGYATCATTCTTGCAGCCTCTTGCTGGGGAATGCAGCAGTTAGGGAAGAGCCCAGCGTGGAAGGCAAGGGGCAACCTGCAGCATCCTCCACATTCTCTGCACTTCAAAATTTGGGCTTCTATCAGAGAACTTGAAAGATCTTGTTTTATTGAGTAGTACCTGGATGAGCCCCATAAGATGTCTGCTTTTCCCTATGACCCTTGAGGAAGAAATTGTCCCATGTGACTTAGGTAGAGTGAACACAAAGTTAGGCTTCTCTTAACAAAACARAAGATCCTCTAAAGCTTTTCAGTCTTGGTGCCTCAAGGGTTCAGAGCACCTGCAGTGCAGCCCTAGCATTCCAAGAACAACTMATCTTTTCATTTGAAATAAGGAAACAAAATGCACCCCATAAAGCTCACACCCGAACCAAGAAGCCTATCTTTACCTTCCGAAACTATCCAAGGGTGAAAGATTTTTAAACGCTAAAGTCTATGTTGCTTGCGAGAGCCTTGACTGAGATTTGAGGAAAGGGTATCAAAGGGAATACATTAAATTTTTCTACAGATTAAATCATTATAATGGAGGCTACATGAAAGACAGAATTCCTAACGAGTTGAAAACTGTGTCAGAAATTAGTCATGATTTTTGAAAATTAGACTTTCATTTCACTCACTATCAAATAATTGGTGCTAAGCTGTCCTCATRACTGGCCAAACCCCGGAAACTAGGCAATAACGGTGGTCCGAGCCCTCGATGCAACCACGTTAACAATGGTAATTTCTGTCAGGGTTTTAGCAAATGAGCTGCATGACTTCTGCTAATTTGGGGGCTGCTTTGGCTTTTGAAGTCAGCAGTGCTGTTGACTTCAATGAGGCTGAAACCAAAGTGCCTCTCCTGGCCATTGCATTAATCAGTTYGAAGAGAAATCAAAGGCCCTTCCCAAAAGGTAGGTCAAACTTCCAGAGTAAAACTAATTAAAAGAAAACCCTGCTCTATGTATTCACCCTGGGCACTTCCTGCTTCCAGTCAGGTCCAGAAACCTGCCCCAACTCAAYGCTCAGGGCTGTTCTTCCTGCACTTAGAGCCTTTTTATCCTCATCTAGCAAAGATATCCCCTGAGTAGGCTTTGCTCTCAGGCTTATCTAGATGGCCTGACACCATTCAAAAGCTATGAGCCAAATCCCAYTTCTCCGTGTGCTCCTTCTCTTTCTCAGGAAAGGGACAGAAGAGTGTTKTTTTTCTTTCTATTGAGATCGAATGAAATTAAAAATAATTGTTATTCACATCATTATCTAGCACAACAGGATACTGAGGTGAGATACGGGTTGCATAACTCTRGTGTGATGAAACTGAAGAAAAGGCTTCCTGAGGTCTCCTTAAACCAAAGGAGGCAAAAACTGGCCRAAGTCCTAGAGCCACCCAAGAAGCAGAGGGAAAAAACCCACGYGGTTCTTCCAAGCTCTTCTTATTCCGGCCTCTTGGTCGCATATTAACTCCTGCCCACAAGYCCTGCTTTGCTCTTCAGCACTCTCCTCTTGGCTACGTGCTCCATTGCAAACCCTCAGCCCAAACAGACATCCGTGTCCATCTCACAYAGGGACAGAGGAAGAACAGGCCTCCCTCCAGGAAACAAACAAACTTGACAACACCCCTAGGCGAAAAGAAGGGAACCGTTGAGTCGATGCCTTCCAGGCCCCCAGAAGATGCGAGCTGGAGAGACGAGGACTTGTGTGCTTGTGCCGCGTACGTCTCGGCGGCTCCCAAAGCCATGTAGCTACCGGCAAGGCAGGAGCCATTTCAGATGCACAAAAACAGTATTACAACAGCAGCTCTTAGGCTTTCAGAAGGGCACATCACAAAGCCAAAAGGGGTTAAGACCTACCGTGGGCAGCTGTCCTCCTCCCTGAGTTTTCACTACACGAGGGAACAGGATGGTCAGCCTGGACAAACTGGATTCACTCTGAGCAACAGCCAGCTGGGGTTATCCTGGAGAACAGACTCAACTCGTCACCAATGCTAGGGAAGTTGGGATTAGAGGGAGGCGGCACCGAGAAGGCTTATAAAGTGCTGTCTGCTGCCACCTCCAAACGGTTTCTGCAAGAGATGTCATTGCCATCCATGTCCGACACCAAATTATGAGCAGCACCACTGTAACACCCTTCCTGCTGGAAGGGCCGTCCCGTTCAGTGGGGTTCTGATATCAAACAGTGACAATTAAGCCCTATCCAGCTGTAACTCAGCCCTCTTCTGCCATGAACTGACACCACCAGCTAAAGCTACCTGAGCAGCATACCAAGAGGGCAAGACCCACACCTGCTCCAGGCCAAAAGAACCAGCTCAGCTCCCAGTTCCTTACTCGAAAGGGCCTATCTAATGTTATCCACTCCCTCCCTGACCGCCCAAGCCCTGCCTTTGGAAATAGCCCACACGGTGCCATAAGGTCACAAGCTGGAATTCCTGCTAATGCAGATTCCCCAAGGAGAGAAGCAGAACAAGGCTAGGCACAGCAAACTAGAAGTAGCATCCCAGGTAAATTATTCCATCATCCTCAATCCTCACGTCAAATTTAAAGCAGGTTGATAGGGAGAGGGCTCATTTTGGAGGGCTCAGCACCATGGGACCACTTGTCTTCATCAAGCTGGGCCAGTCACAGTTTAACTCCCACATGAGACCTGCCTTCGGAAAGTTCCCACTGGAAATGGCAGGGATAAAACCTCCAGAACTATCATAGAAAGCTCAGGTCAGCAGTCTATTTAAGCATATTAAGTCTATTTAAGCACAGATACTGGGACAGAACTTCACCCATACTTGGCACAAATGCAACTTCACTGAACACGTGGARAAAATTCCTTCTGGCCCTGGGACCCAGTGGTTAGGTTTGCAACACTCAACGTGTTTTCCCTTGCTGTCCTCTGCTAGGATCAGACAAGCAAACTCTGCACCTGATTTTCTCAAAAGACAATATGTTGGGCATGTGCCACCAGAGAAAAAACAAAAGTGATAATAAAAGAGCTTAATTTTTATAGACTCCAGAAGAGATTCACGTTCCATCAATTCTGAGCCTAAGCAACAYGAAAATGGGCCCAGCCCAGGAGTAAATCCCCTCAGAGCGGATCCTTTTGAGGCAATTTTTCATCTTAGCCTTTCTAGCCGGAGACATTACACATAAATAAACATGTGCAGTTACTGTCAGCATGCTCTGCTTTATTAATTTTGTGTAGCGCAAGCTGCCTTTCAGGGAGGTTAATTTCCTGAACGGAGAAGAAAATGGCACTTCACCAATTTGAAAATAAATAATTGTGCAGATACTTCAGTTCATTATTTTTAACTCGGCAAAGTCTTTGCACACTCYGCAGGCATGCTGACAGCCTGGAGAAACACAGCTACTTCCACCAACCAGTCTCTATGCAGTGYGTCCTACACCATCTTACCTAGAAATTAAGGGCTGTTAAAGTCACCTTGCCCAGTCCCTTTTAAGCCAAGCTTAATTAACCTCAGGGCTGGCAGCTACAATATACGGTTAGTGTTAGAGGAAAAGACACAACACACCTGGTGTTAGACAGAATATGCCTAAGCATGTGGAATATGCCCACAATGTGGTAAACTTCTGAAGTGCAGAGGCCATCACGTCCTCWTTGGTGGCTCTTAAAGTCCTCGGGTGTGCAGCACTTAGGGGATGAGGAGCTCTGGTTTGAGGGCTTGGGGCGTCTTCTGAACCAYGCAGGAAGCTGGGACCAGGACRTGGACGCGGTCACCTTGAGCACAGGCTTCACTTGCAGTAATGAGAAAATGACCTTTATCCCACGTGGCCCTGGAAATCCTCGTGCTGAGAGGGGTGGACTTCAGGCAGACRGATGGGATCTGGCCCTGACAGCACTGCTCAACTGCAGTGTTAATAGTTATTAACAGGGTTAATCTTAGGGCAAGGCCYGACAAAACTGTATTGGTGTATTTTTTGTTTTTTTAGGAAACAGGTGGTTTGGAGCTGTGTCATTCTGTGTCACCAGCACATTTCCTTTTAACAAGCCTAAAAATCTGACAGAATTTCTAAGTAACACTCTGAACAATCTGCATTTTTGCAACTCCAGAGAGACAAGATTAGAGAAATAATGGAAGTTGGAAATCACTTAAAATTCACTTGTCTTTTGCAGTTTGCACAAATCTTTTCATCATTATACTAATAGCAGGTGATAGGCAGAAGTACATTAATTTATCCGTCTTATCAAAATGTTTAACACAGATCRGGCAGGAAAGAGAAAATATTATCTGGCTGGCATGCAAAAATGTCATTCCGTTCTTCTGTGTGCAGATGGTTTTTCACTTCCCACAGTGTTTCGCTGTGGAAAATCTGCTGTGTTCTTGGTATTTAATTTGCCTTTTTGATGCAGTTTTCTCAATTAAATCTCATGCAGATGATGCAGTCATTTACATGCAGARGATCAGACTTTCTGCTCTTATTGGATAAACTGTAATCTAATCCACGGGGTTCAGATTTAGCTGCGTGATATTAATTAAATTTAAATTTAGCAGAAATGTTGCTTTGGTGAAGATCAAAAGGCAGATGTGGCCCCAGATCTGAAGCCTCCAAGGAGAACGTGCATGGGACGAAGCGCCTGGACCTGCTGAACAGCAGGGAAGGAAGGATGGGCAAAAGGTGCCACGGGAGTGCAAGTGCCACCAGGGACTGCAAGGACATTTGCACCTAACTCTGGCCTGCAGTGAGGGTGCAGAATGGGGATTTTTATCCACCAAAGCTCTACGGTTGTTGAAAATAATCCTATAAAATGAAAATAATCCTATAAAGATATCGTTGCTTGTGTGCAAACCTTCATTCTCTGCATAATCCGTGAATAATTCCCTGCCACTTCCCTGAATATTATGTCTTTAGTGCTTTGGTCTAACTTTGAAGAAAAGCAGTGAATATTGCTATAGGACTCCCTCTGGAAYGGTCTGTGTTAAGTTCAGTGCCTGGTCTGTTGCATCAAGCACTTCCCTTTGTCTTTGCTCTGAAAAACTACAGACGATTGAAGGGCTCCTGTAAAACTGCTCTGTGTTTCTGCAGATGCAACGAGATCAGGGATTGTTTCAYGCTCGCTAAGACCGTGGACGGGGACAACACAGCAGGCTAAGTATTATCCCTTTGACTTTCAAGTTGTAACGGAGCTTGTTCGGCTTTATATGAAAAACATCAATATGGCAATGGGAGAGGGAAAGTGTCTTCATTTCCAGGGCAGTTGCAAACTACTGAACCTGCCCTTCACCCTCAAGCACAGCACATTCAAAGAAGCTCATCTGAGAAGATCTTGTAATGTTTCTATTTATAGATGGATTTATTTTTCCGAGTTATTCAGAAGACGTTAATTTAAGTGGCTRTCTGCACATAAACATTACCACTGGAGAGCGAATACAGATTTCTGAGCCTTATCACTGTACTGCTTTGTATCAGGTGCTCATTTCGACAGAACCCATTGTATACGATCCTCCTGTGGCAACATTAACTGGTCTCCAACTTTCCAGTGCCTGTTATCGTTTTCTGAGTGTAAAAATCTCAAGGACTTAAAAGGACAGAGAGCCAAGTTTGCAGAACATTTCATTAATTTGTGGGAAATTCTACTTACTGTAAGTGTCATGTCTTTGCTGTGAAGACYGAGAACATCTGCCAAATATAATACTGCTTTCTTCCCTCACAGTCTGGCTCCTCTTCTGTTTGACATTGAGGGACTAACTATTAACTCACGCTGCCTCAGCCGGAAGAGGCARCTACGTACACGTATCTAAAGCTTAAATTTCAATTTGTACTGGAATGTCAGTCATCAGATAAATCTAGACACAGAGGAAAGTGAATAATAAATAGGTACGTGGGCCAAGAGAGAATAGAAAGTGCCAACAGTAACTCCTTTCTAAGCTAGCCCAGGCCCTATAGTGCTGTGCCTGCTATTTCTAGTGGACTTTCCCATTGCTCCTAGGCAGAACAGCAGCAATTCAGCCTCCATGCTGGGAAGGGCTGAGGCTCATTCACCTGCCCCAGGGGGTTGTCTCAGAAAAGCATTTGGGTATTTAGATGACRTTTGTCCAAGGGATATAACAAGCTCTGGGGTCTGTCAAATAGCTGGTAGTACCACGGGACATCTCATGGGCTACCGCGTTGTCTCCCATTTAATTTCAAGGCTCTCTTTGAATCTCCAGAGGCAAATAAATATTGAAAGAATATAAGGTAGCTGCAAGTTCAAATCCTCATCTTACTGATATATATACACACACATATATAAAGATATAAGCTTTTAAAATATACACATGCATCCACTTTTTAATTTAAGTAACGCCACCAAACTTAACTTCAGGAGCATGTTGTTACAAAAGCACGCTAGCCAAGGTAGCCACGGACCACATGGTGCCTTAGAAATTCAGAGAAAGAGATGGGTATTTCTGAACGGAAAGCACTGTTGAAACACACARTTCCAAAGGATTTACAGGATAAGACCTGGCCAGATCCATCCACCTTAGCTCTACTCTGGATTCTCCACAGGTTGTCCCAGGGAATTTKATCTCCAATGGGATTTAAGACAGAYCAACTTGGAGACCAYGTGAGCAGCGTAGGGTCAGCAGAGTCACTGCCACCCCGACGGGAAGCTGTTAGGAAGAGGCTCCTGCAGCCAATTTATSCCTCTTCCAGGGCACATTATGAGCATGGCCATTTTGCTCATTTACTGTTCAGTAATTTAAGTAATTGAATTCTCAACTCTCAGCCATTCCGCTCCTGCCTCAGCACTGCCCTAATCCACTGCACTCGGCGAGGTTTCAGCCTTAAGTGACCTGTTATTGTAAGAACCATTTAGTCAAAAACCTGAAACGATTATGGCCTTTTATCTAAATTTCATAGCATTTAGAGCCTTTTATCTACGCCTTGTTGATTAAATGTTATCAGATGTGTTGAACCATAATGTCTCCTTGGAAGTCATTCCAATAAGAACAATGTAAATATGTRCTCAAGGAGCTCCAGTCCCTGAACTATTGGCATGATGGACAGTAACGTCTCCTTTAGAAGTAATACAGTCAGTGAGAAAATTAGCAGGAGTATCAGCTTATGGGAGCATGCTGTGCCGAGGCACAGCAGAGGCCACTGAACAACAAGGATGGTAGCCTGGATTTCTTCTTCCTCCTTAGGGACTCTGACTTTACACTGCTAAGTTCACCAGCTCTTTTGGAGCTCCCTGCCTATCCCTGCTGACAGGAGAGAAGCTCAGCAGCAAACTCAGACTATGTCCCATTTTCCAAGGGCTGACACCGAAGTGAGCCCCATCTTCAGGAAGGCAGGCTCTAAGACCAAGTCRCTGAGGGACATAATCCCATTTATGCAATTCTATGCCCTTCCTGGGGCTCTAATGGCTACGTGTTCCAACAGCTRCTCAGAAGTACAACTGGAGCCTAAAAAAACAAACCAAAACAAACCAACCCACCCAAACGCTCCTTAGGCCAGGGCCACTTAGAGAGTTAATAGTCAGGCATCTCCTGGCAGCCCATAGCTTCCCCAGGGGCCTGCAGGGCCTTACCCTGCTTGCAATCACTCAACTAACTAATGAGCCTCTTCTATGAGGTGCAAATGAGTTTTCCCACTCCAGCCCCTTTGGTCAAGGCCTTAATGGCAGCAGCTAATGAGTGCTATTGCTCTGGCTTTCCCCCTGCGAGCAGAGGGCCCTTCTAACCAGCACAGAATGACAAGCAGCAGCTCGCGCTGTGCTGCCGAGTAGGGACAGTCCAGGATGAATCTCCTAAGCAGGAGATGAGCAAGGACACACCATCCTGACAGGCCAATTCCCTCCTCGCTACGGGAGCTGCAGTCCCGTCATGCATCGTCCAGACTCCGTGTGGGGACAACGGGAAAGAGGCTGGTTTGCTGGGCAACGTCCCGGTTAAAACCATCAGCAGGGCTGCCTGCTGCAGAGACCCGCGGAGCTGTGCGGCARCGAGAGACGGTGCAAGAACGCTCAGATTTATCACCCCAAAACCCAGCATTATTCAGTGTGCAGAAAGCCTTCTTGTCTCACAGTCAAGAAACCAAAATTACAAATTAATAGTCATATATTTCTCCCACTATGTCCTGCCTGCACCATCTCATCTCCCCCATGTTGTAATACGGTTCTGGTACTAGGCATATGGGGCACAGAAAACTGGAAAATTTTGAAATGATGCCTATTTTATCCCTGTTCTCACTGAAATTTTCAGTTTGTATTAAGTTACTGAAAGAAGGTTTTCTTTTTTCCCAAGAAAGAGCATAGGAGGGAAAAAAAAATAGAGAAGACATTCTGYCTGTACCTTTAATAGCATTACTTCCTTCCATGCATCCTTCCCAATAYGTGTTTTTCCAAGCAGGAGCAGTGACTCCTACTCACAAATCTGTAAAGGGTGACAAATCCAAATGAACTCCTTCCAGGGAAGGGGAAAGTRAAGGTTATGCCCCAAAGCTCCAACAATTGGAAGCCTGTCTCCCTTCAGGAATACAGAGTGAAGGCGTATCCCAGGAAAACCCCTGTTGGGAATCCTGATGTAAGACTGCAGATGATACAGAGCATTAATCACCAGCCAGCAGCAAGTGCCTGGGGAAGAGTCCAAGGAGAGCAGCACAGACTGGTGCTTCCTCACCGCTCCTGGGCCAACACGCATCCCTAGGAACATCTGACACGGCCGGTACGCTCGGGCCTCCTAGTCCTGCACGGCTTCTTCCTCTAGCCTGAGTAAGGGCCAGGCTGCATCGGTCAGGAAAAAACGCATGCAACTCACCAGCCAGAGGAACCTTGTGCTGCGACCCCGTGCTCCAAGATGACCCTGGCACGGACCTTGCTGGGCTCCTGCTGCAGGGCTCTCCTGCCCGCTCGAGGCCTCTGCTGTCAATAGATGTCACACTTGTGCTGTCKCTGAGGGCGTCTGCACAGACCATGCCAAGGGGGTGCCGCGCACCAGCGTGACACAAATTACTCGAGTGCATTGCCTTTATATCATAAAAGCAAATCGAGGAAASATTCGGGTTTCACAAGGCACAGCCCTTGAAGGCACTGAGCCCAGAAAGGGAAGGAAGAAGGAATGGCAGTGCGAGCCTCATCTCACAAGGCTAAAGTTCAATTTCCCCTATAGATTATTGGTTCATAACTGCAAAGCTTAATGTATATCTGTCTTTTGGAAGGCAAATTAATTGTAAATGGATTTTTGTGGTCTCTGACTAAACCTTTTTCATAGCAAATACCAGACTGGTGGGAAGCCTTTTTTTTTTTTTTTCCCTTTTCAGGCAGAAAAACAGAGTTAGCGAAAACAGTTAGTGCCTTATAGTTGCAAAAACCTTAAGTCAGGCTATGTATATATCCTAATTCTTAATAAACACACCACTCTGACAGAGGGACTGAAGAAAACCTAAGAAAGTTTCTTTGGTTTGTGTACTGCAACTTTCTGTGCTAAAAAAAAAAGCTCTTATTTTTCACTTGCAAAAATATAAAAACTTTCCTTTTTACATACCCCTCCATGCCAACACACATAAATCAACTGTGCACGCAGGGGAAAGTCAGCACTAGCAAGAGTTAGCAAGGCAGGAAAACTGTGTTCTAAACCACCTAGTTGGTATTTGTGGAATTTTGAACAACAGATGGAAGTATTATTTCTGAATTCTGAAATGTGCTAGAGACTGTATTAACTGTCATCATTATGAGGAGATGAGGTGGAAAGCTCTGGTCACGTTGCAATGAGAATCTTGGCTTGCCCTTCCTCAGTCCTATTTAATTCTATTAAAAATCCTGTTGCTGCAGCTTCCCTTTCTGATCCTGGAAATCCCCGGCCGAGGGGCATTCAGGGCCTTTGCAACGTGCAGAGTCACCGATCCCAGCACAGCCACACAGGCAAACGGCATCGCTGGAGTCCAGCCCCATGTGCCAATCACTGCTACGGAGTCACTGCTGCTCCTGCTCCGCGCCATCCTATTTGAGAAGGTCAAGGAGGATTTCCTGATATTTAACCCCTGCCCACCTCAAAAAAAAAAAAAAAAAAAAAAAGAAATATCTGTCTTGAATTGTAGGTATTTTCAGAAAAAGGCAACAGACAAAAATACCTGAACACTTCCCTCAAAACCAAATCTCAATACGAAAGATAGGAAACTCCTTTGACACAACCTTTTTTGGCCAGTTCTGCTACCTATYGAAAGATTCCTTGAGGGACTAATGCTCCTGGCRGGCTAACTAACCTCTTCTCCAAWTCACGCTCATCGACACGCTGGTTCRTTAAGCTCCCATTGAATAATTCATTATCACTGGTAGCAACAGTATGCAAACCAGGGAGACTCCAGCTAGTGTTCCACATYCCAGAATGAATCTCCAGGCAGGAAAAAGAAAAGCTAAAAATGGATTTTCTTAGYCATCCACCAGGACTCGTGGTTCCCCCTTTTCCTCTCCCCCTTACACCTTCCTATGTGTGCAGAGGGGGCATTAAAACCCCACCGTTAGGCTGCAGTATTTAGCTTGATCATAAACATGTTCCCTCTTACTGATAACTCAAAGCCAAATCATTGCCTGGGCCGGGACATTTCTATGCTGTCCCAAAGGTCAATTTGTATCAAACAGCCCAACGAACCATTTGTGAATCACCGGAGAAGAAAACAGACATTCCCCTTTATGCAACAGCTCATAACTCAAGCTCAGCTTGATTGATACCACCTGAAAAATAATAGAAGGTTCCTCCARGCAAGTAAGTGACATATTTGCAGGGAGACAGCTTTGCTCAACTATTSCCTGCTACAGTGACAGGCATTTTCTGGGTGCCTTTGAGGGAAAAAAGCACTTTTTTTTTCTGCCTTTCTCTATCACCTCCCATCCTTTCAGCAAGGAGGCAGAAACCTCCGCAAGTTCCTCCTGGGTTACCCAGGCTTACTGTAAGCCCAATGGCCACAGAAGCACCAAACCCAGCATGACAAGAAGGTCCATCAGTTCCAGGGCTCCCACGTGAGTCCTGGTGTCCGGTTCAGCTCTTCCTGGTACCCCAGTGCTCCATGTTGGGAGGACATGGGAACTGGCCACTCGCTCGTAGTGGACGGATCCAGCCTGCAGATGCATCAGGCCTCACCTATGCCATGGCCCTGGGTTTCCCTCCCCAGCGTTCAACAGCTGGTGCTTGATGAGCATGCTTTTCCCCCTTCTTATTTACCCATTTAGGTTACTTCATTAGTACAAAGCGTTAGCACGCTGCCCAGCTCAGCGCACGAGCAGAAGCATCTGCTGCCAAGATGGGTTTGCAGCATATCCTGCTCCGTAACAAATCACGCCTGTGGGACTGACAAGAAACCATAGGTAAGTGCTGAAAGATTCCGTAACCTCGCAGTTCCTCTGGTGGCCCAGGAAAACGGGCGTCACGCACACGAGCACATTCCCGTGATGGAGCCACACACTGCGGCCACGCGGGCCCAAACAGCCCAAGTCCATCTCCCTCTGCAAAACATCCTCCCAAGGGACCGGCACAGCAGCCTCGTTTCACCGCAGGTGGGGACAGCAAATTCATCCCAGGAGTGAGATGGAGCAAAGAAACAGCAGGTGCTCTGAGATTCAGAGTGGGCTCACTACTTTTTAGCCTAATAGATTTTACAGGGAAGAAACAAGAAGCTACTTTATGCAACTTTGGAATATGAGTCTAGTCCTCAAACACTTGGTAATGATAAATCTTTCTCCCTGAAATAGCACCTTTTTGGGTTTAGTTTATTTTCTTTAGCCTCAGGAAGGCCTTCCTATTTATATACTTCAGCCCTGAGGACTAATAACTTATTTCCTTCGGCCTCAAGAAGGTCATCTCCATTTGTTTTCAGCCTCCATGGGAGCAAACTTTGCAAGAAGGGTATCTAATAGGGACAAACAGATGAGAAAGAGCTTTGCATCTGCTCACTATCATGGGCTCTGGACACCTTTTAAGACATTTGCCTCCTCTACAAAGTCCAATGCTGGATCTAACAACTGTTCTTCAGCAGGGAGTCCGAAAAGACCCTCCTGCTGGCTGCATTTTGTCCAGTTTAGCACAGGTGAGCACCAGCAAGACCGAGCGGGAAGCTGCTCCAGGTGAGCGTCTGGAGTGTAGCCAAAGTTCCCATGGAAGCGCCATGGGATCAACCACCGCGCTCCAGCACCATCCGACTCCCGGGAACATCCTCTGTGCGGTACCAGCTTGTCCCAGGCAGGATTCACCTTCTGGCTTTCTTGGTCAATGCCAAGGGAGGGCTGTCAACACAGGGCCCAGGGAGACCAGCCTCTTTCCAAGTATATCAGTGCTGTACAACCTCTCGCTCCTTTAATACAAACAGAGCCTGCATTTATACACAAAATGTCAGGTTCCTCAACCATAAAATGGATCTAATTTCTGCCAAGTTTTTGACAGACAATTGGAAGGGGAAGAGGTAGGAAAAGGAGAAAACAAGGCATTCATCCTGCAGCACGGCATCCCCTGGGGCCCAGGCTCTTAACAAAACTACAGCCTCTTTGACTGGTCCTTTCTTGTTTCTTTCTCCTTCCGATATGAGCAATCTGTGCGCGTCTGCATGCCAAGTCTCTAGCAAACTTAGACTGTTATTTGCCTTTACTGCCAGGCTTTGGGCTTGGCTCTTTAGTGTGAAACATCAGGGTGCAATAGGCTGGAAAACTAAATTAACATCAAACAGGAACCAAAAGGACATGGATTGCACGTAGCCACACCGCACACGTAAGCAAAGGCAGCCTCTCTATTTGTAAAGTTAGGTTCTTATGGAATCACAGTTCCTTCCAAAAACCAATTAAGAAGGCCATTAAACAGGGACGGGAATAACCTTGTTTTTTCCAGAAATACTGTTAAAATACATTACTCCAAGCATATGCAGCACGAGGCAGAAAGTTTCATCATCTAATGGAGTAGATCTTGACATCTCTTTTACATGGATGTCCYCCCCAAACTTGATGGGAATTCTGCCTCTACCAAAGCCTGAATGAGGATGTACCGTGGGCTGCAAGGTGACCACAAGCCGTAACCTCCAAACAGGGGCCCTCGCCAGGCAAGGCGCATGGCGGGGATGCAAATCCTTCCTTCTCCCTCTGCCCATCAGCAAGATCAGCAGACCATCCCMAGCCACAGACCAGAAGGTCTACAAACACTCGTGACTATTTCATATTGCATCACCCGAAGCTACACACTGCACACGTCCGTATCAAAGGACGGTCTCTCCCTCGTATYCTGCACAGCTCCAAACTCCTCCGACCCCAAAGGCCAACAGAAGCCAAACCACCGGCCCCAGCMGACCTCCCACGGTCCTGTGCCAAAGAGCCACCCCGGGCACGAGCAAGGCAGACTGCTCATAACAGAGCAATAAAAACGCTGCTGCTTTCATTCCATCTCCACTCATCGATTAGCAAGTCTTTATTTKAACACATCTTTTCTTCATACTCTATACTTTGCTCCAATTATAAATTATTGTAAWAGTAATTTTTTCTTCTTTCTCCCCCCTCAAAGCACAATCTGAGAATAACTGTTTTCAAATAATGACCACTACTTTTCCGTTTAATTCTTCCTTAACTCTAGTGGAGTCTCCCAGCTGACTCACTCAGCGCTAGATGAGGGTTTAGAAGCACCATAGAATAGAGAAACAGCTGTTTCTTTGAGCATTATGAGTTTTATTAATCCCTTCTTGCCTGTAAAACGTAATCATCCCCTTTATTTCCAGCGGTGCTACATATAGCTTGCGAATAACTGACAACCACAAACCAAGGGGAGCAGCTAACACACCTTTTTTATAACATAATACATACACGGCCCTGCAGGGGTCTGTTTTCTGCTTAGCTAGTTAACAACATGGGATACACACGTAAACACTCCAGGAACATCACTTATACCCAAGCTGTTTTTGATGAACATCGTGGAACAGGTAGAGGTACTAACCCTAGCTAAACATTCACAGACTACATYGAAATCCATCTTGCACCAAGACTGCTTTTAACCAGGGAGGTTAAAATTCCCCTTTATGGAACTGTTACCAGTGATTCCCTCTCTACTGATGGCAACTGCAGCCCATGCCAGGCATCACTCGCTGTCCTTCCCATGTGCCCATCCCCTTCCCAATCATCAAACACCACCGTTCCCTGGCAGCTCTGCCCAAGCCAGAGGGAGCTCCTGCTTTCCTAGGAACTCCCCRTCCTAATCTGAATAGATGCTCCTATATTTCTCAGGTCTGTATTTGCTCATTTTAAATGTGCTGCTTATTGTTTTATCAGAAAAATTTTGAAGAGATACATACTACTTTTTAGGGGAAAAAATATGAAAAGGCAAATGACTTTACAGAAAGCCAATTAAATATAAATTGAAAATTGTTGCAAGAAACTCTCTATTCCAGAATGCCCCAGTCTTCAACAAAGCACAAAAAGCCCTACTAGAACTGAATTTAATATCTTTATACATATTCATGCTATACRGTATTAGCTTTAGTTTTAGCTTCCTGCTGCCAACATTGTTAAAGCTCCTGTTGCAGCTAGTCGGAAGGGCCGGAGCTCACGGACACCCCCAGGAACGTGCTGCGACAAAACACAGCCTGGAGGATTGGTGACCCAAGCAAACAAATGCTGGGTATGGCTCTGGTCCTGTCAGGGTAAGCATATGGCAAATATATATGTTTACATTTAAATGCAAATACTGTTTGAGAACCTTTTCTTAGTCTTGGATGGGAGATATAACCATTCCTGGAAGCAGCAACACAGAGCTCYGGGTCCTTTGGGCTCCGTCCCACTTGGTTTCCCCCCCCTATTCCCAGAGTTGGAGCAGAAGGAAGGAGCACAGCACGAAGGTGCCCAAGCAAGGGCAGAGATGGTGGRACCTCAGAGCTGGGGCTCGGTGACAGCACAAGTGGCACTTCTGGCTCCTATCTCCGCCTGGCACCAGAGCCTGGAGCAGGCAGGTAGGTCCAGGCTGATCCAGATTCAGTCCGCTTCACTTTCCTGCTCTTTTACACATTTAGCTTTACGCCCAAGAGTGTTTCTCTTAAAAGCGGAAGCCTGAGAGAGACAGATGAATAATAAGTTTAGCTCGGATAAAATCCTCTTCTCATTTATCCAAAAATTCAATACAGAAAAGGAAGACRCTGCCCTGAACAGAATTGCTAATTTGCGGCTCGTGGACAGGCTTTAACTTCCATATCCAGCTATTTACAAGGGAAGCTGTAACCCCGAGCCCCCTGCGAGGACCTTCTCACCCAGKCCCAAACCCAGCACGTGCAGGGTCACAGCTGAGGCCCGCAGCCACTTCCCTGCTCTCACCAAGGCTCACGGTTTCCAAGGGCATCTCCTAACCACGCTGGCAAAGCCCCCGTGTGTCTTARTGGGTCCATGGAGTCACCTAGCTCAGCGTCACCTACAGCAGCTTACTAGGAACCAGGTGGTCATTTTAAACACATGACTTTTCTAAGCAAAGATAACCCATGCAGTGAGACCCACGCAAAGCATCTGCAGAGATGCGTGCGCTGTTCCGGGCAGGAATCCTTTCCTTTAATGGATATGGATGCAGGAATCTGGTGAGTTTTGGTGGGTTCTGCGTTAGTCATTCTTCCCTCAGTCCCTTCTGCCACATTACTCTCTATGAAATGACCATTCTCACGCTTCACTCTCCCCCTCCTATCCCCATTTCTGAGCCATTCCCAGAATCCCTATAGAACAGATTCTCTCCATCCAGCCCAACGTCACCGCAGCACAGGACAGGCAGCCTGGCAGCTTCTCCCTGCACACTCCCAACAGCCAGTTCATATTTATTTTCTTGGCATCCGCAGGACTATTCCACGAGCTGGCAGTCAACGGGTGCTGATACGAGGAACACATCTGTTCAGCAGGCTGGGCCTTGCCAGCCCAGGCMCCCAACTCCTGCTCTAGAAAACTCRCAGCTCTAYCAGATTTGGCACCACGTCTCCTTCTTCATGGCAGAGCCGTTTTTGCTGCAGCTGCCCAGCCATGCTGGACAGGGCAGGGGATCAGGTCAGGCCTTGGCCGCTGTGATTGGGACCAAATTCACTGTTTTCTAGGATTCCAAGTGACRTAACTGCTAGTGACCATGCGGGGGCTGTGACACAGTATTTGACAATACATCATTTTCAGACTGCTGTAGGAACGTTGCTACACACCACACAGAAAGTGTGGTCAAGATATGTTCTTCTAGGTGGACTCTCTCATTTGGTTTATAYTACCTCTGCTCTCTGAAACTTCACCCCTCCTTGAGGAAATGGGACCTTGGTTACCCAAGGGTAACTAGATTCATCATGTTCACCTGTTCTTTGCACCTTACTGCAGAAATTCATGCTTGAGCTAAGACAGCCAGATAATGACCATGAAAGACTTCCAAGAGTCTTTGGGGGTACAGTAACTTATTTTAAGGTACTTACTCTTCTGCCTGCTGGGTTAGAAACATCCCATGGCACACAACACAGAGCAATGCCTGATGTTTTACCATTTCCAGGACAGCTTTTTAAAAGCATCCATGCTAGACAGCCTTTATCAACCAGAGTAGGAATAGTGGGGAATGCTTCGACATCAGGCAGCTCTATCACCTGCTGTAGGTGCCCCAGGCACCACAGGCAGAACTAGGGATGTTTGGCAGGTACTGAGCAACTMTCACTTAATTAAAGTGTAGCAAAGCTTTTCTGCTCCTTCAAACYATATCTCACAGTCACTTGCTGCTGCTCTGAGGGTTCAGGCATAACGGGAATCTGACTGCTCAAAACAACATAAATCCACAAAGGTACAAGACGACACTAGGAGATTGTTGTAAGAGGCTTTCGTTGCACTGGAATCCAGCCTAAAAGCTTTCCTTATCTGCACAGTGCAGCACAWGGAGACCCCAGTTTTATCACACACCTGATGGTGGCCTGACGTAGGCTTGGGCTGCTTCCCCTCRCAGTCTTGACAGACTCCGACTGAAGCATCGACCCTTCCAGCCTGCCCAGGAGGGTATTTCTTGGCACCCTGCACTAAATGATGCAGTGGTTTCCAAACAAGAGGCAATACCAAACACTTGGGCTGTAGAAAGARAGAGGCAGACATCAGGTTAGAGAACAGGACTTAATCTGCAGTGATCACTCTCCTGGCCAGGGATGTGCATGGCAAAAATAAAAACCAAAATCCTTGCTTGTCCGGCCCATGGCTGTGTTAGCACCATTAAGCACAGAGCTATGAGCCTGGCAAAGACATTTCCTGAGCATGGCGGGACGAGCAGCGATCGCTCCTTCCGGTTCAGGAGGAGAGGAAAGAAACTGCCCAAGATGGAGAAACAGGCACAGGAGACATCGAATTGGGCAGCGGGAAAAGATGGACGCGCTCAACCCGAGAGGGAGAGTTAGAGCCAACGCTGGTGCCTGGAAAGGGTTTTGTTGCAATGTCAAGTCTTCAACTGCATTTGGAATAGAAGGGGGGGATATTTCGAAGTGGGAAGGTAGGAGTAACAGTGTGCAAATATTTTGTGCCGAAGTGAAATAAATTTAGCTGCTGCTGTCTTCTCCAATAAACAGATCTCATCAAAAATGATCTAATTTGGCGAGATGCCAATTTCCCCAGATGCATTAAAATAAAGTGCCTTGGCTAAAAGTTGCTGCCATGCACTATGTCCTCCTTACCTCAAGTGCTACACACAGAGCCCTAAAGAACCAGGATGTTTTCTTCTGTTGTCTCAACTCTCCCCATTCCGCTGTCAAAAGATTTCGCCATCTAATATATAATGAACCTCCTGTTTCACATCAACAAGGATTCATTACGGCAAAGCTCCTACGCCGCATGCTTTTATCTGGACCTACAGTAATTACTATAGCAAGTCTCCCGGTCTTCACTTATCTTGTTTGCTAACTTATCTATTGATAATGAAACAAACAGTCAACCTCCCTAATGAACACAATCAATCACAGCTCACACATGCCACAGCCAAGGCCAAAGTGCTAAGACATCCCGCAGTCGTACGGAAGAGAAGCCTCCAGCAGCGATGGAGCAGAAATAGCACAAGAAAACACCAAAGCCAAACAAATATCAAACTGGAACCAACAGCGGCTGCTGTCATGCTGAATAAAAGGGGCTGCGAGATCTGTGACAGCTTTCAGAGCCCCCTGCGTTAGGCAGAAAGCCAGATGAAAAGGGGAGCAGAGAAACAGGGCTCTCAAATGCAGCATGAGCACAGAAAGGACCTTGTGCTTCCTCATGTCACCCTGGCACTCAGAAGCTCAAGGTGGTTTAACAAAATGCCTGGATTCACATGAACAAGAGGCTGTGCTGGGGAGGAGGCTGGAAGGGGACACATGGGGCAGGTCACTCATCCCRACCCTCTGCTCCTGCCCGGGGAGGCTGCTGCTCGTCACCCTGAAGGCAGCTCACGGAGCAATGGGAACCCTTGCTCTGACTGCAAGAGCTCTTGTGCTCCTCCATCTCGTGGAACCGATAAACAGATGGATGTTGAAAAAAATCCGCTGAATTTCATCTCAGAGAAGAGCAGCAATGACAGCCCATGCCCTGCTCTATCTCCCAAAACAGGTCCTGGCCAACACAGTGTCCATCCTCTGCTCCAAATACTTCCCCTTCCCTGGGGATAAACAGAAGGATCTGCTGCTCTCACCACAAAACTCTGACTTCTCCGAGGCAGGTAAGGAACAACYACCCTGTCAGGTCACCCAGACATCTCCATCATTAGGTGGGAAGTTGCAGAACCCAATTTTACCAGGTGGAAGGCCACAGAACACAATTATTCCCAGTCTTGTTGATCCAAATTCCCTGCGCTTCACAAACTGTGTGGCACTTCAAACTCCAGGGTCTTGAAAGCCCCTCTACGAGGTGCATGGGGCGGCCACCACACAACAGGGCTTCACATGGGCTGCAGCAGACCCCAGCACGGGCACCCGCACACGGGGGTGGCTGTGGGGACCCACACATGCTTCCTCCGTGCCCATATCCAGTCTTCCTGGAAGAAATCCAAGTGTGTGGACACCCTGAGGACACATCCCACCCTGAATCATGTGTAGAGGCAGGTGGCTTTTGAGGTTTGGGAGACGAAAGGCCTGCCAAAGACCCAGCATTTGGACTAGGTGATCTCTAAAGGTCCCTTCCAACCTTAATGATTCTGTGATTATGTTGCCATAAAATGCAATCACCTATTGACTCTGTTCTGCTCTTTAAAATTTTGGTCCTTGTCCAAGAAAAAACAATCATTCCCCAATATATTACTCCACAGCATATAACTTAAATACTAATGAGRTACTTCTTGCCTTGTCTAGTGCTTCCCCAAGCTGCTTCAAGCTCAAGGTCAGGGAACATGCATGGTTTGAGAAGCCTTTGCAGGACAGGACGGAATAGCATCCCATTCCCAAATGGCATCGCCGGCCGAGCCCGGAGCAGAGGAGGATGGAGGGACACGTACGTGGGAGCTGCTGTTGAGATGTGTCAGCAAATCGCCCACGTGCCTAACGAGACCTGGCAGAGACGCAGGGATTTAAGCTGTATTTTATCATTCGAGTTCACAAGTGAGAAGCACAGGCCTGGCAACACACTCGAAATGATCACGACTGAGAACTGGGAGGAAATCGGCTTACATTTATCAAGGGAATCAATGCAGAGATTTTTATGCCTTGATCAAGAAGGAAAATTTATGAATTTTTCTGTGCRAAACTATTAAAATAAAATCCCTGCCTACCCACACCCTGAAGAGCGCCAGTCTTATTTTAAAGGTGTCTGTCAAATTCTAAGTACTTCTTATATGCAGGTGTGCTAAAACACATGATCAATCAAAACATTACAATAATATTAAGACCAGTTCAGCGTGCCTGGGGTTCAGGCACAATAAACCAAAAATACATTCCCTGTGATCCAACCCTATGATCAACCCCCTTGCCACTCTAATGTGCTCTTCTCAGACATCAYTCTTTCTAAAACCCCATTAAGTATAAATTCCTCCTATACATTCAAGAAGATCAGGTTATTTTGGCCTAACTGAAGCCTTAAACCACAACTCTCCGCAGGGAGACCGKCCAGGGAGGATCTTACCTGGGAAAAAGGGTTCCTGCCCCATGGCTCGAGGCTGCCTGAGTCCAGCAATGGAGAAGTCTCTCAAACAAGTCCCAGATCTCCAAGAGCTTTAGGATTCATGTCAACCCAGAGGTGGCATTTAAAAGGAGTCCCAGCTTCATGCCCTGTTAACCCAAATTTCTAACCCACATTTTGCAAATAAACACTTGCCTCCACCTCCCAAATGTAGAGCCCTGGATAACACTGAAGCATTCCATTAGTTTGGAAGGCACCGTATTGTAGCTGAACTTGTCACTGTTGTGGCCTCTCCCTTCCCCCAAAACAACCAAATTAACCTTCTAACAAGATCTCTCAGAGAATCCAACCAGAAAAACATGATAGAACTTGAATAAAAACCAGCTACTCCAAGCTAAGACACCAACATCACAGATCAGTAAGACCCCGAAGGACARAAGGGGGTCACAGATGAGCGTACACTCACCTTTCCCTCCCTGTTTTCCTTCATTTTCTTTTGTATCCTTGTCTACCTTTTTCTCACCGCTCTGTTTCCCCTCCCTGAGTCTCCAATGATAYTAGAAGGTGTCCACACTCCCAGATAAAGCCCCATTTGTCACACCCAGGCAGTCGGGGAGCAGCATGCGGCTCCTGCTCTCATTTGTATTACAGCCCAAAGCAAAGCGGCTGCTCATGGAGGCGAGCGCCGAGCGCTCACGGTCGCACGGGGCTCGCAGCTCGACAGACAGGACAAAGAATGGCAGAAAAAAATGGGGTCCTCCTCTCCTTTGGAGGTGGGGACCTGACAGAAGAGCAAGAGCCAAAATGAAAGGGAAAAAAGTGGTCTTGAAACTAGTAGATCAGGTAAAATCTGATCTAAAGTCTAAAATCTAACAGGCTCAAGCAGAGCTGATGCTTGATAACGAGCACTGGGTGAACTCCAAGAGCCTCCGTGGAAGGCAGCAGGTCCTGCCCTCAGCAAGGCAGGTGAACACATGCAGAAAAGCTCACGCGCAGGCGGGACCTAAGGCTCGAGCCAGGCTCGATTCCCTGTGGATTTGTGTTCCAGCCTGGACAAGAGCTTAAGGAAGACCAAGGGCACAGGATGGAGGGGCTGGAAGCAACAGTAAAACTGCAGCAGACACACAGTGCTAGGGAGATCACTGATTGCAGCCTAACCGCAGCAGCTCTCACGCGCCAGCGGTGATGTTTTCTTTCTCTTCCTCCTCCTCCTGCTCTTCCTCCTCCTCCCACTCTTCCTCTTCTGCCATAAAACTCAGACCCGCCCTGGTCTTTAACGAGCCCAGTGTAACAGCAGCTACGAGCACTGCACGGTGGTGCCTGCGCAGCACAACCCACCTTTCCCCTCCCATTTCCAACACCATTTCAGACCCACTGCAATAAGCCCCCAAAGCCAACAGAGGCTCTAGTAACTTAATGAGATTAAAACCACAAGGAAAACGCGCTCCTGTTGGCTGCAGAGAGTCCTTCGGCGCGGGGGTACTGCGTCCCGACGGCATCTCGGCCATCTCCAGCCCCTGCAAGGTACCACGGTTGTTATGGCAACCCGGCACTAACACACACCTAAGGCAYGGGATGCTGCAGCATCTTCCTTGTCTTATTAACTTGTCTGTGATGCTCTCTCTCATTAGTGTTTAATGGGAACCCCAGCAACCCCAGCAGCAAGCAGATAATTTATTTTTTAAACACATTCTTATCACTGTATTAAACAATCAGACTCTCGTGCTTCTCAGTAACCTGGAGTGCTTGTTTCATTTCCAGATTAGAAAACTGCTGCTTTTGGAGTCCGGATTAAATACGACCAAAACAGAATCTTTTTTTTTTTAAACCACTCATATCTGGAATGATGGAAAAATAGTAGCTCCACACTCCCCGAGGTTGGATCTTCCAAAATCCTTTTCCCAGTGAAGAACAAATCCAAAACAAATCCCACCCAGTTCTGATCCAGCTAATCCCTATAGTGAGGACAGGCACTAGGTGAAGCCTGACACAATGTCCAAGACCTCCATGCATCCAAAACACAGGATCCAACAAGGCACCAGCTGCCCAACCTCCGCTTACTATTCACTCAAGCTCCTGAGCTGACATTTCCTCTACTCCTATAAGGGTTTGAATAATTTACTAGTGGGAGTAATTGATTTTTTCTCTAAAATATTTTTTTTAAAGAAATCAGCTTGCGTGCCAAAAAGACTCAAGGTACCCAACACAGGCATTAAGCAAGGAAAGGAGTAACAATATTGGAATTGGGAACGCAAAAGACATATGGAAAACAACATGATCTGCTATGGAAACAGAAAAAGATAATGGAAGATTGTACTGCAGTCCACTCTAGGAAAACATGGGGAGGGTCTGAATGCCCTTTCCCTAGGTGTGCTAGAGGAGTCTGGTACCTCTATGGCCACTAACCTACATCAAACTACAAAATTCCTCTTGGTTCTACTCTCTATACTTTGTACTCTGTATAAACAACCCATGAACTTTGAAACCCACCTGCAACACTCTCCCAGACATACTTCTATAGGCACTGCTGATGAAACAGCCATCAGAGGAGGCCTTCTCATGCACAGCTGCTTCTGCTCATAGCTCTGCTTGGACCCCCAGTTAGATGGAATGGGATAAGCCCTGCACTGGTCTGGGCTTTAGAGTTCCTGATCTTGCCCCGGCTTCCTCTCCTTCCCCGTGATTTTGTTCACGGCAGGTCAGCAGACACAGCCTGCTCATCACAACCTGGGCTCCCGAAGAAATTCCTGCTCCAACCAATGACTCCAGGCAACTTCACCCCAGATCCTCAATCAATAATTGCACACGTGGAACAGCAGTGAAGAACATCATGCCCTAAACTTGCAGGAGCTATTTGCTATTTGACAATAAAACAAAATCCCACAATTCTGTCCTTAGGACAAACACCACCACCACCAGACATACATTGCAAAGTAATTAGAAATTGTCTTTTAAAATACGAAACCTGGATTGAATTTCAAAATGTAGGGCAAAAAAAACCCGACCACCATTCCCCRTCAGGACAAGTAATGGGGTCTTATCAAGGAAATTTGACTCATGGACCCACAGGGTGGAAAAAGAGGTTAATTCACCTCAAAGATTAATGCAATTTTTCAAGTTACCATTGTTAAGATTCAAAGAGAGTTTAGGAGAATAAATTATAAATGACTGAATATAAAAAGATCCCAAATGAAAGGGTGACTGAAAGATATAGCACAGGATGTATTCCCATTTTGATGTGAAGAAATTTATGGCTGGAGATTCCATTAGCATCAATCAGGAGCTGCTCACAAATACCTGAAATGTAAAGTGCTAACTTCAAATTTACCTACAAAAACATTTTCACAGACTACCTATTGCTGCTGCTTTTGCCTGCAGAAGGCAAATAGTAACTAAAATAGAATAAGAACACACAGAACACACCTCTTCTCATCCCTAGAGCAAAAAAGACTGTGGTTTATGCACCTCCTAGGGAATTTCAGGAATCTGAGGCAAACGCCGAGTGTCAGGGAGCAGGTTGTTGTTTCTCCAACTGATTTTGCTGTTGTTTCACCTTGAAGGAAGCTGTTCCAGCCGTCCCTGATGCACAGCAAYCCACTACAGCAACACTTCAGAATCTCACTCTGCCCCAAAGCCATGACCCTCATCATTTCCAAATAATTTCTTTTTGCTTTCATCAGCTGAAGATCRCTCTAAGTTCGTAGTTCGCTTGAAAGCAAAACACTGCCTATGCACACTGTTTGCTTCAAACAACAAGCATCTCTGCCATACTTTCCATATAGCAGTTTTCTCTGGAAATCAAATATTCTGCTCATGAAGAAAAACCTGCCTGGAACTACAAACAACTGCTTTTCCTCCTAGAGCTGCTCTGACGTGTTCTACGCTAGCATCTGTTCCAGTTCACAGGCAGCATTTGCATTAAGCTACTGGTATGGTATGWCCAAACCATGCTAAAGTATCCCTCAAGTGACGGATGGGGACCTCATAAACATCAGTTCTGTCAAACTAGTCTGCTTTAATTTGAACGTGGATACAAATAACTCACCTGAAATGTAGGGCTCCAGGCCCTGCTCCCCAAGAGGGGACCTGGCTGGGAAAGCACCAGACACCTCTGMTTACGTGGATGTGCTCGAAGTGATTTGTGGCTCGGCCCGTGTTTCTGAACACGGAATTTGGAAGTTGAATTTATGTGAGCTCCAAGGTGCATGGAGAGCAGCTACCTGAGACCTGTGCRCGTGAGCGGTGAAGAAGCAGGTAGCTGGTGCTGGAACCCAGTGCTAAATGTAACACAGCCCTGAGTGCAGCGAGGCAAAAGCTTCTAGAAAACTCAAGGCCAGAGCAACAATGCAACAGCAACTCCTGGAGGTAAAGGGAAAAACCATGAGCGCGATGCGATGGGGTCAGGTTTGCAGGTTCACTGCACAGGGTGCTCAACCTCAACATGCTGAACGTGGTACCTCCCACCCACGTTCTGCACATGCATTTATAAAGCAACTGAGCTGCAGCCACTATAGTTTGCATCTGTTATGTGATTTTTATTGCAAGACAGATATTATTTATAGCATCCTAYAAATGGGGAGAACGACGCTCTAAAGAGAACGTGATGAGTAACCTACAGAACATGACACTGGCTAAAATCAGAATTTACTTYTGTGTACTCACGTACTTCAAGGAATATTTACAATAAGGGATGAGTGTCACTATCCAGGATTCAAATCAGGCSGAACAGCATGACACAAAGAAAATGCTGAAATTAAAAGGTCAAATGAAATTACTTTAGTCTCAGCTTTATGATACTGAAAAGAATTAGAGCTCATATTTCAGACCCATGGCAGGAGAGAACTGCAAGCAATTTTTCCAGGAAATTGAATTGTGTGTTATGTGAATAGAGCTGGAAACCAGCATCAGAGAAACAAAATTTAAGCCAAGGGAAAGTCCAAAGACACACACAGTGCCCCACTCTGCTCCCGAGAGACCCGAGAGATGAAGGTTTTAGGACAAAGCAGAGAAATGGCAGCCCCTAAGGCACAAGTGCAGGTCTCTACTCAGCAAGCCAAGATTAACAGARGGAAAATGAGGAAGAAATGCCACATTAGAACAAAAATGTCTATATGCTGTTATGGAAATTCAACTCCGWGGTTCTTTTAAGATCTCCCCCAAATGTATGCAGTGCAGCAAATTCTATTGAAATGGATGAGCTCCTGTCATCTACTATTTGAAATGTGAGTTGAGGTCCTCTTTAAATCATTCTTCTGCCAGGGAACAGATAAAAGAAGAGGGCCCAGCAGTTTCTACTTCAAATGCGATTTTGCCATAAATACGTGTCTCCTGTTGACAAYATATTGGATGAGCCTGTTTACAGATTCCAGCTCCTATGGCCTCAGAAAATGCTCCACCTCTAAGCTTTGTTCTCATCACATTWTGTATTTTGGGATAGTCATATATATATGGAAAAAAATATGGTTTTGAAAGATGCATCTGGTACTTTTTCTTCTTTTTGACACAGCTTTACGGATTGAAGTTTCTGCTTTTTGCCCCTGATTAACACAAACTAACCAAGGAGCCTGGAGAGCTTCAGCAGGTCTGGCAGTGCCCATCCATGCTCTGCAAGGCATTTCGTTCATACATTCCTTCCAACAAGCTTGCAAACTAAAAGAAAAGCCATTTATAGAAGATGAGACATGGTAAGGACTTGGGAAAAACAGCCACCTAATTTTACMTTTTTCTTCTTCTCCTCTTCCCCTTTTATTGGTGCAACATTTCCTCCCAAACTTGTTATCTCACTACTTGCTTTGACACTTTAAACCTCAGACCACAGTGACATTAAGAACCCTGGGAAAACACTGCTTCACTTTTACTGAGGATTTGAACAGTGGTAGACTGGATAACTCCAATACAGTCACTGGCCATCAATCCACATTCTTATAATAATGATAAATACACGTTATGTCCGATTGATGGATAGCTCCGTCACCAGCTGTTTCCTGCTTTTAGCATCACTATGACAAATAAACATGGATGTGCTGGGGRCAGGATTGCTGTTTGTATTTTTATTTTTTGCACAAGATATACTCAGGCTTCTGATATCTATTCTTTGATAAAATTAACTTCAAATGATATTCCTGTTTAAACAGTCAAATAATTTTAGAGCATTTTTTTTTTCTAGAAAAGCTAGAAAATTATCTCCCCAAGCTAGCAGGCAGAATGAAGACAGTCACCTGAGTGCCYTACAATAACACAGTGCCACATTTTGGTAAATAACACCACAAAGTATTTGYTTGGTGTTTCAGCCCCAGATATTATATTAACAGTTAGAAGCTATATATGATGTCAAAGACATACGACGCCATGAAGCAATGGTTTTATGTGACCCTGTATTCAAAGGGTTCTGATTAGTTTTTGCATCTTGGAACACAAATGAATACAGCACGTTAATAGATTCTCTGGGTTTGTCTTTGAGGAATTTGGATATGTTGATATATATGCAAACTTATATACACAGATACTGTGGTTTCATACACTGTTCACTGTGCTAAACTGTTTTCCCTCCAAAAACCAGATCTCATCCCATAGCCAACAAGCTTTGGAATAACCTGGATACCCTAAAGTTTGGTCAAGACAGTTCTCATATTTCATTTGCAGAGACTTAAATTCAGGGAAAATATTAATATCCAGAGGGAAATAATGCCTCCAAGCAGTGGATCTGCAAACAGCGTGTTAAGAGAAGAGCTCCAGCCAGAGCTGGACTGTGCTGTCCAAGGCTGCCAAGCACAGGACGGGAAAACTGCTACACCCAAAAGCTGACCAGGGAGAGATCAAGCTACAGGCATCTTGTGAATATAAATTCTCCCCAGTATTACRACTTGAATCTGCAGTTTTCCCTCGGAATTTTGAGTTACTTGCAATTACAGACATATTTCTGCCACACATTTGCTTTAAAACATGGAATGTGTGTTGAATTACAAACAGGACTTGTTTCAACATATGTTAAACATCCTATATCCCTTTTAGCATAAARTAAACAGCCACAGTTGGAACAACACTTATTTTCTGTGCCAGGTTTTAGCTGCATAGACCTGGATCTCAGAGAGCTGCTCAGCCCAGCAAACACTGCTACTGGCCAGGGGACACATGTATCATTCTGGCAGTGCAGATCTGCAACGCTGCTATGTATTATTTCAATATTGTAATTACTCACTCCGGGCTGTTTAATGGATCTGTCTAAATATTGTTTTACTGATTGAAATCAACTCTAATTAATGTCTATAAAGCACTTGATCATGCAAGACATGAAGCAAGCGCCAGGGATTATTCTTGCAGTATAGTTTTAAGAAATACTCCTCCTATTCATTATTTATGAGCCATGGAAAGGTGTTTGCTATTTCACAGGCACAAAATGACAGGTTTTGTGTCCTTGTATGTTTCATAATCTTGAGAAGTATAAAAATAAGTGCATTCATTGATTTTCCTTTTTGTCAGTTTACCTTGACACAATATTAGCTCGAAGATCTGCATCATCAGAACAGGCTGTTGAAGCTAAGGGGAATCTCAAAGCCCCTTTGATTCAAGATCAGCTGTGTTTTGTTTCCAAGTACAGTCATCTGCTTAATGCTTTAAGAGCCATTTAAAGCCTTAGCATAAAATATTAAACCCCCTCCCCCAGCTAATTGCAGCAGAAAATATGAGATTTGCTCCGCAGAACCATTTTTTATTCTTCCCAAGTCAGTAATTCTAGCCTTTGGCAGAGGACATTTTTCTTCCTTTAGGTATGCAGCTCAATTTTATACACATTCCTAATTGCAATTATAAAGACCGTGCCCTTAGACAGGATGTTGGCCTGTTTGCTGCCTCCCTGCAGGGCCTCCATTGCTCACGTCAYCTTCCCAGCCAGGCACTGCTGGAAGAAGAGGTGGTGAAAAAAGAAAGAGGTGAAGGCAMCGGCGTGGGGTCCTGCTTGCAGGGAAGACCATGTACGGACAGACATTGAGGACAGACATGTGTATGGGAGGGACAGAAGTGACCAGGCTACGAAGCAGGGACAGCAGCAGCTCTCAAAGACTGCAGGAGACGACCTAAATAAGAACCATGATTTCCTTCTGATTGCATAACTCACAATAATTCCACATCCTTCCACTAATGTATCACCAAAATATTAAAAAAGATTTTGGGAAATGTAAAGCGAATTAAGAGCATTTCTCTGTAACCTCTAACACTTTCAAAAATCTATGGAGTTCTGATAATTTTATCACTTCTTTACCTCCTTTTTAACCCTCAGCCCTTATTTGCCCTGTTGATCTCACTAAAATAATCTCACTGAATAGGCTAGCAAATTTATCCCAAATTGATTAATTGTCTTTACAATTTAAATACTCTTCTAAACTAGTTAAAGAATATTTATGGCTCAAACAYTAGGACTTTGAGGCTGAGAACTGCACCTTCCCCTCTTCACCAATCACCCCAAATAAATTCTGAATAATCCCCACTGTCTCTGAGGAGTGGTGCTGAATTCCTACTCTTTAGTTGAGAGCAGAATGGGGATCAGAAAGCACGGAGAGCAGCGACCATGAACCTCTCCTTCCACAGACAGGCAGCTGATCCTGTCAACAGCATCTCAATATAGTACGCATGGCCAGAAATTACATACCAGAACAGACATTTTTGTTTTATTACCATTCCCACAACAAACCTGGCATGTCAGATAAAAATAAATGCACTACTGAATTCACTCTCAGTGCTTCTGCAGTTGCAAAACTCTTCACAGGCTGGGCTAGAAGAGTCCTGATACTTGACATGGCTGATGCCACATACACCCAAGAGGGAAGATCATCATCACAAAGACAGTTTTTATGGTTTTTGGCACAGAATGTTTTTCTAGGGCAAGTGTTTGATTTCCTTTTACCTAAACACTGACAGAAAGTATCACTATCTGTGTGTTATGTACTTGAGTACAGCACTCACCTCAGGCAGGCAAAAACAAGATAAAGAAGAACCAGGGTATGCACCTGACTCTGCAGCCCTGGGCAAKGACGGTCCTTATGCTTAAGGACTTCAGCTTGAAAGCGCTGATGGAGAGCTCAGACCCTTGGAAGACTAACAAGAATATCTAGTGTTATAATCACTAATTCTAAACAAATGAACCTCGTGTACTAAGGGATACAAACGTCTGCATTTCAGGGAAAATTTCTAGTGTTTTTCCTGTTTCTGGAGATAGAAGAAGATTCCCCCTTAAAGCTCCTTTGACTACAATGGCTTTTCCCTTGTTTGCCTCTGAAGCCCATGGTTTAGACCCCACCTTTGATAGCCATTACAGTACACAGACACGACACTGATCCAATACATAAAGCTCCCATGTTTCTTCTGTGAAAATACTATCAATTTCATATAAAACACTCTGCTTCGCTACTTCATAGTATTTACTGCATGAATGACCCAGCATATAAATTCAGTCTGCTTTTGTAAAGCCTGGAGGCTGTGTTGTATCCAGATACTGATCCACTCAAGCTCTTTTATCTCCGTAATGGTCAATGCTGACATGTACTTAAGAAGGCTGAGAAAACAATGACAAAATAAACACTGGAAAGAGAAAAAAAAAAAAAATCATTTTTGCTGTTGACTTCAATAACTCAGGATTTCTACACGTTACCAAGTCTGTTTTGACTACGGCCTGTTATGATCTATCCACACAGGACGACTTTGGCCAGCTCTGCAGTTCATTGCAATTCTAAATGCCACTATTGATTCAGATGCTCAATGACACTTCTCCACACACAAGTATTCTTTTAAGTGCTATGCTTTGTTTTTATGACTAAAGCATTTTGGGAAGTTATTCACCAGATGAGCACATGCTTGATTTTCACCTAGGTCAATTATAGCTGAATTTTTATCTTCCTCAAGAAGGGCACCTCTTTCATTAGCAAGACTGGCTTTTTCCCCCTCTTCCCTCCCACTCCACTTACAAGGAGAAAAGAAGCATCGGGGATGCCAGGAGTTCAGTTTAGGCTCTTGTTTATTCCTTTAACAATTTAATAGCCGTGACTTTTGGGCATTCTATGATCCTCTATATGTGGGTAAAAGAATGAGGAGGTATAGCTGACCCCCTCATAGATAGATCACTGACCATCTTAAGTAAACTGTATTAGCAAAAAAAAAAAAAAAAAAAAAAAAAAAAAAAAACACAAAAAAAAAAGATAAATTGAAAACAGCAAAAAGAAAACCTCCAAGATGAGCTTTATGATATGGATTAAAATTGACTCTGTTTAGACCTTATTCTTTCTCCATCGTAAGATTTGACTAGAGAATTCATGGGTTGTATTTTAAACAATTTATCGCTCTCCTATAGTACCTTGAGCCTTTGTTTTGTGCTTTACAAATAAAAAAATATGTATCTTTCTGGACATTTCAGTTAGCAATGCTGTGACCAGACCTCTCTGGAACCAAGCACTTAACACGTTACTTCGGTGCTCTGAACTGGCCGAGTGCTCGCACGCTGACACCCACCAGCCACGGGTGCGGTGTCGAGCTGCCCGGGCAAGCTGCAGGACCCGACTATATAAAAGCTGTCTAAAAGGGTGTCCTTCTAAAGCACTTACGAACCCCCTAAACTTTCATAAAGAAGTTATGCTGAACCATTTGTGGTGACACACTAAAAAGTGATTTATCATCCTCTGCAGCTCTCTATAAAGTCAGTACATGAAGGCATCTGTCAGGTTTGCTCTGAGGACCGAAATAGACTTCATGGTTGGGATGCCAAATTATATTTGACATTTAATTTACCATCTATGAAGTGGTAATATTTCACCTAAGCAGAAAAGGAAGAAAACAGCAGGAAATTCCATTTGCCAAAGAAAAATGCCAACACTCTTTGCGCTCAATAATGAGATATCTAAATTAATACATTATTGACCATAAGAAACATGATGAATGCAATGGACTAAAGAGAAGATTTTGTGTAAAGCAGTAACAAAATAATATGTGAGAAGAATGAGTTCAATGGTTCTTACCTCTCCACTCTCAKCTGGTGTGCTAAGAGGCAGTCGTCCGCAGCAGTCCAGATCAAGACTTATTTCCAGCTTCAGCAATCTCAGAACTGGTCCTGGACTAGGGGTGGGTCAGCACGCTCTCTGGGCCTCTCGTGCAGCGGGGCAAGGAGCCTCCCAACCTGCTCATACAGCACCYTTCTTCTCTATCGCTTTGCTTGAACCTCTTGTCAAGCTCAGGAATGCCAAACTGGAAATGCCTTAGAAAACTTCATGTGCTGCAGGGAGGAGAAAAATATTCCTTATAAATATTAATCAAATGGACTCCATGTTGTGTGGCTTTCYATGTCATATGAATTATTTTAAAATAAATTCTCAGTATCCTCAAATTTTAAATCTTAAAAAGAGAAGCGGTAGAGCCTCAGGATATACATTCCCATCCCAGATATATTCCCATCCAGTCATGACCACAGAACTATTTCTCCATTTCCACTCAGCAGACCAGCACACTCTTAAGGAACCCTATATTCAACACAATACCATGAACACCTCTCAGGAAGAAATGGAAGGYGATATTTCATTAGTAAACTTTATTAATTCATCAATTAATATTCATCATTCTTCAGCAAAGAACAGCTGTAAACTTCTCTTAGGAAGAGTCAGGAAATAAGTGTGAACAATACTAATGCCTCATTCCATAACCACTGTTGCCAAAGTAATTTGGATGTTGTGAGTTATCCAAGTGAAGATTTCATTAATGGAGAAGATGAAACTATTCTTACAGAGCATATTAAAATTAATTAGCCTTCAAGAGCAGAAAACTATGAACAACATGACTCAGAGGCAAGTAAATTAATGATGGATCTCATTAAAAGGAAGCTGGTTTTGACTAGAATGCCGTGTTAGCTTAGAGTAAATCAAGGCTTTAAAAATGACCYGTTTTCTTTAGCTGCATAAAGTATTGTAGCATCACCCAACATCTGGCTTTGGAGAACTATTCATCAGATGGCAGACACCAACACAAGGTACAATTTACCCAGGGCTAACCACATATGTTTTGGTGAACAGGCATCCTCCCTCCCAGCTAGGGATGGACTCAAGTAGATGACAGTAARTAATAACAGAATCAAGGTTGTTTATTAGTTCAGTTATGGAACCCAAAATGCCTCAAAGCCMTTATATGCTTAATTTGACATCCCTCTGTCAGAGGGATGCTTCATATAGGTGCCCTCCTTGACAAATCYCTCCTATGACCTCTAACAGGCCCTGCGCTGGCACCAACCGCTTGCATCGGTGCGTGCGCTGCTGCGGGTGAGAACTGAACATACCCCAAGAATTGGCTCTTAAAACACTGAAATACTGGTTCACCTCACTGGCTGGCATTAAATCCATCTTTGTTCTTGYTGTTGTTGTGGTTATTAACCAAATAAATAACACCAGCCATGCATCTGCATGATAGTTATCCGAGTGACTTATATTTGATTCATTTTTGTCAGCCTGTTAGTGGCTACCARTTCAGTCCATGCGCCTGACACTGCCTTTCGCTACCACCTGCACAAGTGAAACTGGTTGAGTGAGTTTAACTGCAGRATATGCACGTGGAAGGCAACCAGTAGAGGCAATTCAGGTAGCTTGAAGCCTCAGGCTTTACCTTGGAAGATATTGAGTACTCCAGGCTCATGCTTGATATGAAATCCACTATAATTAAACGAGGACAATAGCTACTTGTTATATAGCAGCTTTTCTTGYTTAGTGAAATTGCTCAAGATAAAGAGAAAGCAATTTGACAAATAAAGATGCTGAGACACAGGAGATTTGGGAAGAGGCAATCCACAAATCAGCATCACTAGTAGGAACAAAGCTCAGTTTCCCAAGTCAAATCTCTCACCCACACAGGTCTTATCCATTACTTGCTATATTAGATGGTCCTTTTTCAGCACTGGCAAAGCCAGTAAAGTCACCGCATGCARCAAGAACCTGCAACACACTAGAGGCAACTGCGTATTTAATTAGACTGCACTAAATAAATCAATCTGAAAATAGCAGAAAGAAAAAGAGGCTTTGATATTTATAGAAATCATGAAGAATTTACTGATGACAGTATAGTAAATCACAGGCATGAATTTCATTAGATATAAATTATGCTGGTATGACATTGATGTATTATAATTAAAACTAATGATGCATTGATTCTCATCCAGAAATCCAGTTAAGATGACAAATATTTTTCTATTATAGACCAATGAATAAGCATTAAAAGCATATGGAGTCCAGGAGCCAATTCTGCATTCAGTGCTGCCAAGGGCCRTATTCCAACCAAGTGATTTTAGCTAGGGGCACCATAAAAAGCCAAGGAGAGCCTGGGATGCTTTGGAAGCAGCAGACTCAATTCCCTGAGAAACGAGTTGATCCCATGGGCAGTACACAGGTGCCCAGGGGCTGCTCTGCTTCGCTAGGGCCRTCGGGAAAACCACAATAACCCATCACACCTGCACCCAAACCTGGCCAAGGAACCCCAGGAGAGACATGGAGGGCAGTCCCAAGAGCAGAATTCATGTGCAACTTCATTAAGCATTTTCCTGGAGGCTTAACTGATTCACTGGGCCAATAGATACTGTATTTAGGAGGGCGCATGTTTAATTTACAAATTAGCGGATTACCGTAATATGCATAACAACATATTAAATGAAGTATTAATGTAATACAACCCAAACGACACATGATAAACTATATAAGCATATATACAAATTTGATTTAATATGTTAGCTTCCTCTGCCCTCTGTCAGTCTGATTGCCTTTGCATAATCCATGTTTCTAATTATCCCCTGGTATGCCTTGCATATAAATAGCTAATTAGATAGTGTCCCTGTCAGCTATGAAGTATGTAATATCTGAAAACAGAGTCCTTTGGAAATTTAATTTAGGATAACAGATTGTGCTATCCAACTGAAGAATTAAAGCTTTCAGTTTACTAAGATGTTTGTGCATTTAATATCAATCTCCTGCTATTATATTAATGGGTCCAGTAGTTGGAGCCTTTTAAAGCTGGATCTGTCAAAATCACACAGGCTAATTATGGGCAAACACTTAAGACCTACAACTCACCTTAAAGATCATGTTTCTCACACGGCTGCCTATTTAGCATACTGGAAGGGGAAAGTCCTCAGCTGAGGCTCCAGGAACTGTGATGCCCCRCGGAGCAGAAGGTCCCATTCCTACAACCCTGCACCTATTAAACCTGTCTGTAAAGTCTTCTAAGTATTAAATCCACTCATGCAACCCAAGTCCAGAAGAGCATCGTCCCTGGCGTTCCCTAYGCAGATGGGATCAAGCACCTGAACACAGCATCATTTTGGTGGAAATATTTTCACCTGAAAACCTAGCGATGGCTTCTTCCCCTCACTGGCAGTTATTGCMTACTACTGTCCATCCCCATAATGGAATTTATGCTTTTAATATCAYGATACAGCAACCTGCATTACTTTCAGTAAATATATTCCTGTGATTATTCCTTGCATCATCAACGAGCCTGAATGAAAGTGACAGTGTCTCGAGATACTCTCACATGATATCTGTATTTATTCTACGGGTTTATGCACTGGCTGTCAAAACAGCTGCAATATAGGCACATGAGAAAGTAGATTCCCTGGGAACTTAAACAAGTGAGATAGGCCACTGTGCCATTTTAGATATACCAGGACTGCAAAATTTATCTCCATTGATGTTTTTATTACAGCTGAAAGAAATATTTTTRAAGCTTTGTGAGACTCCAGTAAGAGGATCTCTATCTATTCAATTTACTTACCATTTTGTCTGTTATCAAGTGTTCATCAGGTTGTGATGACTCCAATCAAAAAGAGTACATTAGTACTTTGTTTTTTTAATTTTTTCAAGCAGATCTAATAGACTTCCCCTCTACTGAGGTGAAATTACAAAGATATGATTCATTRTTGCTGTGTGGAATATATCCCACTCAGGAACCCACACCAGCATTGCACAGAATACAGTTCTTTGTGTGTGTGAATTGATATCCAGCTAAAAGTAGAGTCATTAGTTACACTAATTTGCACCTAAATCCCAGCTCGAGCACCATTTTGCTCAGCCTGTCCCACCTCGTGGGTCCCAACAGCAGCACCGGGGTCTCATGCGGGCCTTACAACCAGCCCCGGGCAGGTCGTGTCTTACTCGTCCCAACCAGCCCACGGGCCTCATGCTGGTTTTATGAACGAGCATCTCTGCATCTCCCCAAGCCTTGCTGGTGATGTTTAAGGTGCTCATCTTTACCCGGCAATTGGAGGAGCCAACACCGAGCACATGCACAGCAGCTCCCTGCTCCGAGCAAGAGCACGGACAATTCCAGCATGGAACAAAGARAAATATAAAGAGAACAACAACGGTACATGTGTAGGAGCCTGCTGAGAAAGTRCAGGCCCAGGCAGGTTCCCTCTTTCCAAATGACCTTAGTTGGAGCCGGGCTCCTTCWCCTATCACACCTGGCAAGGGGCAGCAGGACATGAGCTTTAATGAGTGCGAARGCTTTTCACATGCACCTCGCCTTCACTTTTCTTACATAAATAAAACTGCATCAGGCTAGAGCACCAAAAACTCATCTTTGCAGTTTCCTATGGCGCTCTTCAAGCAGAGGAGCATAATATATGAAAACTGTGACCTGGGAAATTACAAAACGTGAATATTTATACTATATTCTCCACATATACTTTTTATATATGTCATATATATAATTTCAAATTTCCCAGGAAAACTAGTGGCAATTAATCTGCAGTATAAGTAATGATCTTGGCAAAAAACAAAACCATGGCATGCTACAAGTTTTGGTTTTTAATGTTTCTGGATCAAACCCATCCACATCATCAAAAGTTACAGGAAGKACCACATCGCATATCAAGGACGAAAAGCATTCCCAAAGGCCCGTAAGCATCTGATTTGTTTCATTAACACTTGAAGCTGTATTAAAAATATTTACAAACCCACGCCTCAAGTGCACTCTGGTATAATGCGCTAATAACGACTTAATTAATAAGAACAGCCACTCTGGTGCTGCTTAAATAGAMATCCATCTACGTGTCTTAAAAGTAGGTTGAGAGCTCGTGTTTCCCTCCCCGAGCTGAACCCGGCCCTGGGGGCTGCAGCAGCACCGGAGCCCCCAAGGCAGAGCTGCGGGTGGGTCTGTGCTCTGCACCCGCCACCYGCCTCCCACCACCCTTCCTGCCAGGGCTAGACTCTTTTCCCAAGTCTTTCAAGGAAGACCAAGCCCACCTAGCAACAAAGCAATAATAGGAGTTTTCCAAGTACAAACTTAAGGACAGCCCGGCTCCTCTCTGCTTGGCGGACACACGCCCAGGTCCCTCCAGCACCCGAATCAGAAGGTATTTTCACCAACACGGCCACCACGACACTCTTTGTGTTACCAGCATCAGGGGCTGAGCCGGGAATCTCCCACAACCTGAAATTCTTCCTATTGCAGCTAAAAAGCCATGCTCTGCAGCTGGGGAATGTAACAGGCTCAAGCTCAGTAAGTTTAATTAAGTTAAAAACTAGACTGCAAATTTTAGCTTTCCTTTTTCTATGTGCAGAATTTACTTGTTTACTCATGTGAAGCAAGACTACACAAAAAAGTTGATATTATCATAGCAATAAAAAGAAAAGGGACTGGAATGACTAATTAATGCAGGTCTTTAGATTAAAGTCAATTTGCCTTCACCATCATGACTTACAATGTGCCCTAGGCCTGCATTAATAACCCAGTAGCACATGGCTTCCCTGCTCATTTAATTACTTACAATTTCTATTGCTTGTTAACACAAAGCAACCTTAACAAGATTAATAAAATTATWTTCTTAGTTAACTTTTGCTTATTCCAAGTGAAGAATCGCATTCGACACCTCTCCCCAGCAAGCGCCCAGCCAACCCCCGGCGCCACCTCCTGGGTCAGCCTCTGCTGTCCCAAAACGCTGCAGGGACTTTACGGACCTGCAGGCAAACCTGACTTTTATTCAGATCCCACCTTTCCACTTCCTAAAAGGCCACACTGTGAGATGCCAGCAAGAAAAAGCACCACAAATCCTTACTTGGGAAATGTAATCTTTTCCCTAGAAGTTACTGAATAAACTATTTTGAAATATACTTGTACTCACTTCTGTAAGCTAAACACGCAGAAAAAAAMCAGCATTTCTAAGATCAGAGAAAACACATGATGCATTTAGAAAGACGTGCTTATACAAACTGGATTCAAATTAAGAAATAACAGAATTACAATAAAGCACAAAAGGGAAGTGACTTGGTGAAATACTGAGTGTCAGCCTTGTTTACCTTCCATACTTTCATGATGTGTCTTTTCTTGTGAAAATGCCTTTGATATTTCCATTAAGAACACTGCTTCCTGCAAAAAGCACTTGCTAAGAGCTTTACTAATTACAAGGTGACTGYATCCACCATAAAAAAAAAGAATATCTGCTTGGGCAATATCACGTGGAATATATACCAACACACAGCCCAGCTTGGGTGACTTTAGAGGGCAAGAAACAACTGCTGATTCTGAGAGACTCCAATTTAGTTTTTCCTCTCAACATCCTTTTTGGAAACAGCGGGTTAACCCAGGACAACACAAATAAATCCAATCGGACAAAGCCTGGGGCACCCGTGCAGAGCAAGCCTAGCATTTGTGCCATTAATAAGACTAATTGCTATTGACCAATTTGTTTCACTGGAAGTGGAGATGAGAAACCTCGAGCAAAGTAAAGGCTTCCCTTTCACAGCAGCCCATCAACACGTGCTGACACTCTACATCACACCATAAGTCCAACGTGACTGTTCACAGAACACATGCTTAAGGAATCTCACAGCAATTTGGCCTTAAATGTGTCCAACTAGGAAAAGCACCTCCACAYGCACAAGTAGAACTTGGGGTCCAAGACCCGGATTTCGTTATTCCAGGAGAACSTATTTAAACTTCGTTCCCAAACATTTCTCAGCATCTGCTATTGTATTCCAGGCTCGTCAGAGCACCAAGATCTGGAAACACAGAGCAGGTTTTTCCAGCTTTCCACACTACTCCCCACCTGCTGCATCACCCCTAAGTGATGACCTGGGCTCAAAACATGGTCCTGCCACCACTGCTGCAGCTGACACCACCCACCCCATGAGCCCTCCCGAGGCCCCCAGCACTGTAACTTGTCCTTTCTTTTCCACAGGGTTGTCACAGATTTAAACATCTGTAACATGATCCTGCTTCATCCTTCCCGATTTGATTATGACTGACATTGCAACAGCAGCAGCCAGGGCACAACCAACTCACACACACACACGGGACCGATGCAGATTTACCTCTTCCCTTGCCGTTGTAACACTAATGAGTTCAGKGCTCCGGAGTTGCAGTCTTGCTAGGGGCATCTTTATGAGGCTCAGCTGACTCACCACCTCAATTTATACCCGCTCCAGTATGTTCTCTGAACCACAATCTCAGGCACTATAAATTAGAAGGAGCCTTTATAGGAGGAGCAGATACTTTTCAGCGCCTCCTTCCAGGGCACCAGGGAAAGCACTCCTCCTGTTCAGCAGAACTGCACCACGTTTGCTGTTTGTAGCAACACAAGCAGACAGAAAAGTCAGAGTGACTCTGGCTGCAAGGATGACCCAGGGCTGTCTCCAACACTTTCTTGTACCCAGAAGCAGCCTTGCAATTTTGATGACTTGTCATCTCCATYCTCTCACCTTTTAGCAGCATGAAGCCCACGGCTTTACCACATCAGCCTGAGCACCACTGAGGTCGTGGTTCCTTCTGCTGGCTGCAGCCTGGACACAAACACCCTCCACAGCACAAGTTACTCCACGGTAAAGTCCAAAGGGGCTCCAATAGATTTACAAGCAAGAACAAATGTAGCCTCGCCACACGTTTTCTCCTTGATCTTTAAAACGTTCATCTCCTCTCAAGTAATAACCTCCAAGATGTGAACAACTTTATCAAACCCAGCCCCCTAATATTGTTTCACCTGAGACAACTTCAGAAGAGGAGTATGTTACATTACAGCTAAAGTCTAAGAAGAAGGTTTCATCTGCAAACATAACTATTCCAGAGATAAATATTTAAACATAGACTTCATGTCAGGGTCCATAAATATAATATTCACCAGTTAGTTTTAAGTCAATGGGAAATTTTAGTGGAGATTGCACTTCTACTTTTCATGGGTATTTAAAGCAAATTAACAGKGACAGTAATGTAATTTTCTTTTCTCTCTTTCATTTCTTTTTAGCTGCCTCCTGCTAGAATTTTTAGAGAAGTTGAAGCTGATTTCAAGATTCTTTGAAAAAACGCACGTTGCAATGATAGCTCTTTCACATGTTCATAGACATGCAGGGAGAAAAAAGCACTTGCATTTCCACTTAAATGCTGTGTTTATACAGAGGAGTTGGTGAAAAATGACAACACGCATTTTTCAGGACCATAAATACTTATTTTCACTGAACTACCAAGTTAAGGTTTACGATTGTGACCTGTTTTTATGAACTCCCACGTAAGATTTCCTCAGTGAGGAAGCTCCTGAAGAACCCGTTGGAAGCAGCAGCCAGATAACGGGTGCGACACTCTCCTAATTAGCCACCTCTGTGGCTTGAAATAAGCTCCCCGCACCATTTTGAAGGGACTTTTTCATGTTGCTATATTCTTACTTTTCTCAATGTGTTAACATTAGCCTCCACTGCAAGAAGCAGTTGCCACCTTCAACAAAATCCATTTCAGATCTCCACTCATTTGCAGAGATTGCCGGTAGTCCAATAACAATTTGTGACTGAAATAAATTCTRTTCAATTAAGGGGCCCATTGCCTAAAAATACCAATATCTTGAGTGGCAAACTACAACAGAAAGTCAGGAATTCATGAGCCTCATTCACTGAAGCCAACACGGTGAATTTCTGTGGATTTAGAGGGAGATGTCAGGGTCTCTCATCATCTAAAGGCCTGGTAAGAACACCTCTGAATTTGACTGTTCATCTTCACTCTTAGGCCTTGGAAGAGGCACTTAGAGAAAGCATGATTCTGAGTTAGAAAATCAGGTTATGTCATAGTGGAAGCTGCATCAGTTTTCAGAATCTGCCCAACTTCAAATCAAGATTTATGGTGTTAGACAAAGACTTCACAAAGAGGCGGACTTTGGGTTCTACCTCTTCTGGCTCTTGCCCTCTGTCACTGCAGGTCCTGGCCGCTGTTGGCACATTCCCTTGCCTTCCCCATTGGAATCATCACTGCATTAAGTCCCTGCAGAGCAGCATTCCCTGCTGCAGGAGAGATCCTGGCAGGTCAGGGATGATGCTCTCACTCACTGCCTTTTTTTTTGCTTGTTTTGTGATTTCTCCTTTAAACAACAGCTGGGAAGGACAGCAGGGCTGCTGACACTGCTTTGCGGAAATCATGTTCAGGACTAATTCCCTTTCTTAGGAGGCCCTGCCAATACCTGCAGTGAAGAGCCAAGAGCCCCTTGGCTAGCGCCACATTCCAGTTAGAAAGGTTGGCAACTTGCTGAAACAGCACAGAGCTCTGTAGCATTTCCACACACACTTGGCTAGAAATCCAGACCTCAGACATTTCTAATCTCTTATTTTGTTTACTGAAACAGGGTACTGTGATGATACAAATGTCGCTATTTAAAGGGGTTTTTTTTTTGCCCTCTGCATCATGGTCTAAATAAATAATTTTCCATCAAAAGCCTCCCTTAACAACTCAATTAATACAGTAATTACCACACAGTACATTGAGCATGTAGTAATAAATAGTTTCAAATGCCCATATTTTCCTTGATGCAAATAAGCACCTATGTCAACAAAGCATTAGCAGAGGGTACTTTATTAAAAACAGACATKAGAGGAGCTTCAGCTTTGTTTTTCCCCCTCTCCTCGCAGAAGTCTTCATTAATATAATAAAACCACCATTATAAAATCATTAGTGTAAATGCAAATAAAGTTTTACATGGCTAATATCCCCACCAGCTCCTTAATCACCGGAAAAGTCACGCTGCATTAAGTACAACATCGATTGCCCGTGATAGAAGGCCGTGATGCAGGCGATGTCACGTCACCTTCCTGAAGGCGCGCAGAGCGGAACGCTCCACATGAGCAAAGGCCCCTCCAGCATCGCTCGTCTCCTGTGCCCAACCTGTCCTGATGGGCACAACGGGCCCGTTTCTGGAGGAGAGGAGCTGGGCTGCCYGGGGAGCCCTTTGCCACTCGGACCACCAAGCGCAGAGTGGATTTCTCAACATCAGTCTGGAAAGAGGGGAGAAATTTGCGGCCGGCATCCAGACAGCATCAKCCAACTCCTCCTCCAAGGCCTTGCAATAGCTTTATGCTGTTTTATCTACTTGGTGTGTTACCATCACTGCATCTTTCCTGCAACTGCTCTCTTTTTTCACGTTCATCTAGGAATCATTGGTGCAATATCAACCTCTGCCACAGTCACTGCGAATGCCTTCAAGCCTTCGGGTCCAAGACTCACTCTCTACCGCCCCACTTTGGAGACAGGTATGGACTCGCTGTCTGCTGCATTAAATGGCAACCTTTTCAGCTCTAAACCCTGTACATAGCTACCAAAAAAAAAGCATGTGCTTATATATTGAACCGCTATGGACTATGCCTCATCATGGAGTTTTCTCCTTGCTTTCTGTCTATGCAAGTTATACTTTTGCTTCCYAAAGACATTCAGACTTAATTTATTAACCCAAAAAGAAAGAAGCCGATTGCACTAATTATTATAAATGAACAGACAGAGATTTAAAGTGTCAAGCCAGACAGAAGGGGATAGATGAAAGTAGCTCTACAGAGCATGAGAGGAGAAATGCATTATCATGGGGGAAGCTGGTTACTTCTGGTCTTACAAGGACTTGCTTTTTCATAACCAATAAATAAGTGAAGAGAAGAAAAGAAAGAGGAGATGAAGGTTCCTGACACCTCATATTCACTGTCAGTCACAACTGCCTGTTAAGCCCAACAGTTTAATCCTGCTCAGGCTTTATATGGCTAACAGCTACATGTCACTTGATAGCAGCTCTAAGCTAAACAAACCAATCCTCCCCRGAAACTGCTTGGAAATAATTTCACAAGACGACCACCACCGAAGTTGCAAGGCAACTGTCTGAACATTAGSAGATGCCAAATTAAGGCTGTCTGTRCAACATTAATCTACCCAGAGACCTTATTTCAACCATGCCCTGCATGCTTGATGCTACACRCTTTAATTACAGAGAGCAACTTCCAAACGAGCTGCGCCGGGAGACCCGCGCGGCTGCCGAGCYGAGATCAAGGCAGCGAGCTCCGTTTCATCTCCGCGCGAGCCCCTTGTGGCTGCTCCTTCCAAAGGGGCTTCCCGGATTCACGGCTCAGAGAAGCACTAAATACCYGAGACCTGCACAGGAGCTGTGGAACAGCAAAGGTGGCCCTCGACATCTGGGAAGCAGAGAAAGCAAAAAAGGAATAAACTGCCACCATGCACACCCCTCCAAAGCCCMTATGAACAGACACTGCCAGACAAGAGCACAGATCCTTCTCACTCCAGACTTCTCTGCTCTGGAATCCCCTAAAACCTCTGTCAAACAGTGAGCAGTGCAGTAACTGCACAGAACAGCTCACCTACCTTACACTTAAGACAGTTTTCTATGTATTTTGCATGGTCTGCTGATAAGAGGGAAAGCCCAGGACACCGAGGCTCATGCCAAAGCCTCACCAGGCTCCACACTTGCACTGCAAAGGTTATCTGGAGCACAACCACAGCATGGAAAGCAGCACTTAGGAGATGCACAGCTGGCACCTGAGCTGGCAGCARGGCTCCCCGAGTACCTGGAGCCAACTGGTAACTGCAACTGGGATGGGGCAGTTCACTGTCCCCAAGCAAAGCAGAAGGGTGGCAGGATGAGGAGCAGTCTATCTATGGAAGGGGACAGCAASGAAAAGCCAGGGAAGCATTCAGTTTGGACACCGCCCATCCCGACCCGGGGAGGAAAAGGGAGGGCTCAGTGCACGAGCTGCTCAGGAAGCTTTAGGGATGAACCAGATTTATTGCTGGGGGAAGTGGCTGCAACAGCCCCCAGAGATGACTGGAAGAGAGTAAATGAAGCAGCGACACCGCTCAACAGGCAGAGCAGTGCAGAGGGGATTTACCTGTGTGCCCTGAGGACCAGGGCCACTTAACTGTTGAAAGATTAATGCTTAAGCTTCATCCTCAGGTGGGATTTCCCAAGGTCTGGGTTAATACTAACTTTTTCTCTTCCCTTCCTATGAGGGGTAACAAATTCCATTCATGCAGCAATTCACAACAGAGGTGGTTCCCAAAGACAAKGGCACTTCTCCCCACCTGATGAGTGGTCTGTCTCTCTGGAAAGTGTAAGAAGGGCTGCAGGAAATCCCCAACAGCCCCACACGGGCCCAGGGCCCCTCTGCTCTGCTGGGAACACACCTCCAGTGGCCTCTTGTAGCACGTTTTTCTGGAGGGGCTCCTCTCTCGCGAGGTATGACATCTTTTGGCATGATGCACCTCTGTACTACCAACATCTTCCAGGCTGAACCCGTAAATCCCTCACTGTATTTGTAACTAACTGAGCACAGTGCGACTCTGTTCGCAAGCAGAGCACTCACCAACCACAACTACCAGCCAGCTGCTCCAGGAGCTCCCAGCAGCCTCATCCCTAATGCTCAGGACCAGCGTTGGAGGAAGCGCAAGATGCCAGACCGGCAATTTAACAGGAGGGAAACGACAGCAGGGACAATTTCGACCCATTTTCCTCATTATACCAATTGCACCGGGAGAGCAAACTGTCACTTTCTATTCTCATTAGCACCGTGGTTCCAGGACAGATTCCTGCACTGGAAAGCCCACGTTCCAGGGGGAAAGGGCTCTCCCTGCCTTGGTGTACCCAGGTGGCAGAAGTCCCTCCAGGGCCACTTCTGCCTTGCTAGGAGGAGCTCGTCCCATTCCAGTCTGGGGTTTCATGGTTAACTGCCAGGGCGCCCGTGTGCCTCAGCAGCCCGTGTGCAGCAGCTAACGGTGCCACGTTAGGACTGCTACAACAGGGACTTAGTAACAGGACTCAAAACGAGAGGACTCGGCCTGATCTCCTCTGCATCAGATGGAGAAATGCAGCAAGCCCCATGCTACCTGTTGCAGACACGTTGTAAGGTTTCAAGGCTGTTTTTCCACAGCTAGTCTTGGGGAAATCMAAATCTAGTTAGACAGCAAAGCTGTCCACTAAACGTACTCAGACCAACCTGCCCTCCTGCTCACCACAGGCCTAGAGCAGCAGCAGAGGCCACCGAAAATATAGGATTTTCAGAGCTATTCAGGGGGCAGCTTGGTCCAGGCTTCAGCTGGAAGCCCTGCTTGGCAGGAGGCTTTGCAAGAGCCTCGCTGCTTCTGGAATTATTCTTGTGTTAGCTCATTATTTCAGAGAAAACATGAAAGAACCTTGTGAACAGAAGACAGACTTGTCCTTTTAACATCTCAAGTTACTCTAAGAAATGATTCATAAGAAAGCTGAATGCATTATTAACCTGAACTCAGCACAGATTAATATCAGCGTGAGCTCTGATGCAGTACCACGCATCAAATGAGAGTTTTAGCATGTAATCCAACTAAGCTATATATGCAAAAGATCAAATATCAGAACATATAAAATATACATACACAGCTTGCAAATGTACAACAGAAACATTGACCCAGTTCATCAGTGCCTCAGTCTTCCCATTTGAAGAGGTTCTAAGGGCTTAAAAGACTGGCCCTCTGCAGAGGATTTGCAGTGAGGGACAGACATGGCATGGCAGGAGTCTCTGGATGGCATCCACTTGATACATCTAATGAGGAATAAAATGGGACAAGATCAAAGGATGCATAAATATATAGGAGTAAAGCAAGATGTAGCAAAGCTACTAAGAAAACTTTTTCAATAATGCAACATAAAAATGTGGTCATTCCCCACTTTACCCCCTTGCTGTTACTAGCCTCGTGAAAAAAATAAATCATTAAATATTACAGAATAATAAAAAGAGTTAGAACATGGAATTTGGGTCCTAAGAAAGTTAACAGCATCTTCAGTCCACCTTCACTGCTTTAGTCCAGCATCAAACCATYTGGGCAGTGATACCTCTGCAAGAGGTCACTGCCTGACAGAAACACAAAGAGCCCATTAAACACCAAATCAAACACTTAATGAATATATTATCCAGATTTCTTTCCACCTTTATTCGGTGCTCAACATGGAAGTCACACCATTGAATGCTCTGAAGCTGGTGTGGCCCAACTGCCAGGTCATGCAGCTGAGCTCAACCCAGWCAATTTGTTTTAGCAGCCCCAAACTAGCGACAAGTCTCCTATAAGCCTGACCCATATCGGATATGATATCCCAATGATATCCTGGTATGAAGATATCCCAACAAATTTTAGGGAGAGAACGGCTACAGCACTGCGTGGAACCAGCACAACTAGCTTAGCGGCAAGGCCAAAGGTCTTAGGGGAGCACAGAAGACACCCCATAATAACGCAACTACTGAGTGATCCACACAGAAAAGTGGAATTTCCCATTMAACTGGGGCAGCCTGGGGCTGCAGGCCAGCCTAGCCCAAGGAGACTGTGATCTTTCTAGTTTCTTTAATCCTTTCTGGATTCCCTGCACCAAGTTTCTCTTATCAACTATTTCCTTAGAAATGCAGCTTCCCTTAGCAGGTGTGAAGTTGAAGGAAATTTCATTTTAAGAGATAAATAAAAGCATTTTGATGAGGTTAAAACATTTCAATTTTTTCCCTTCCTAACATGTCACTTTTTGTTTTGTTTCAAATAACTCATTGTTTAGACATTTCTCCTACACTCTGGCAATACTGTTGGTATTAAATATTGCCCCGACCCAAAATGGTTTCATTTCTTTTAAAGGGATTTCAAATTCTTCCATTTCCTTCTCATTTGGAAAGTGTCTCTGTTTTTAACCACCATTGCCCAGGAAAGGGGGATGCGCTGCCCTTTCTGATGTCCTTACTGCTCTGTCTGGGTGGCAGAGGAGACGCCACCCGCCCTCTGTGCAGCTGCAGAACTAGCCGGGTTACTGGATGCCCTTCCTTGCCTTCACTTCCTTCTCTTGAMAGCACACTTGCCATTTCCTCCGATTCCTATTACGTGTAGAAGAACCTGGGAAAAGCAATGCACAGAACAAAAATAGTTGAATAGAAAACAAGAGTATGAGCACAAACCTTGCTAAARTCTCTCCTGCGGATTCAGAACTGGAACGTGCAGCCTCCTGGAAACATTTCCCTTGCAGGCAGCACCGAGCTGGACATAAGAACATCTTGAATTATCTCTTTCGAGATGATGTATCAGAACGAAACAACAATGGCTTTAAAAGAACAGTTTATCTCTACAAAGTATTAGACTGCCGAACCATTTTCCCCACGACAGGAGAGGCTTTTAAATAACAATAGCTCTGAGTCACTGGATTAAGCACAGGGACCTCATCCTGCTGCTGCTGYTCCAGGGGAGTTACTCACTACCTCGAGTGGAGAAAAGGGCAATATAGGAGGGCAGGACTCTCAAGGACTTCAAGAGAAAGTGTTTCCTGAGCCAAGAACTGTGCGACAGAGGGTCACTCCAATTTGAGGAGACCGACTGGGGCTGAGAGGAAAGGAGAAAGAATTTAAGCAAGAGTAGGAGGAGGTGACGCGATCGTCCCAAAAAAATTGAAAACCCTGTACACTGCACTACTCATTGACAAAACACTCAGTTCCTTCCAAAGGTGAAACATCTCTCAATTCAACAGCTAGATAAGGAAGGCAGGAAAGGAAGGGTGTTCTTAAGACGGAGTCATTCTCTTCCAGAACAAAGAGCAAGGCATCACGAAGGCAAACGAAAATCCCTTCTCTTTTCATTACTCCTGTCAGTTCTTCCTAACTAGTTATCAAAACCAAAAATCCTATTTTAATGCATTGGATGTATATATTATTTTCTAAATGTATCATCAACACTTTTGGAAACAGTAATTTTGAACCAGAAACAAACTCCGTTTTAAGAACGAGCAAATTCAATCTTGCTTTTCCAGAGTAACAGAGTGAATATTGTCAGAAACGGGTCTGGAAACAAAGATTTTAAGTCCTCTCCACACAAACACAGCCCGAGTCAGAGGTTTAACTGGCTGGAACACTTCACAAGATCAAAATCCACCCAAAGCTCTGCTTTGACTTGAAGCACAAGTCGCCCACTATACTCAACACTGCAAGAACCAGTGCCTTAAACAGCTCCTCGGATATTATCCGGGTCTCCCAAACACGTTACATGTCCTTCCTCCATACAGACCACTCCGCCCCATGCAGACTTGCACTGAATCAGTACTGAAACCTACTCCAYTTCACTCCTTAAATGCCCTCATTTTGGAGCACGAAATAAAATGAGCAGAACTCAGTCTCCCAAACAGAGCCCGGTGCTCACGTCTGAAACAGCAGCCTCATTTGTAAACAGCTACAAGGCATCRCTTGTGCATAACCAGGCTGCAATTAGTCAGACTTGCTCCACGCCGTGTTCTGCACCCAGGAGGCTGCCAGACCTCCCTGCCGGGGCCCTGGAAGCAGTCATGGCTCTCGGCACCCTGGCCTGAGTCTGTGCCCCTTCCCCAGCCCCTGCACTGCTATTTGCCTTTGCTGGAGCCCTCCTGGGGTCTGATGCAGCTGCAGCGATTGCTCAGCCTGAGAGCAGCACCAGAGGCTGCTTCGCAAAAAAGGGCTAAAGGGTGGAGGGTTTTTGAGGCAATTCAGCAGTGCAGAGCATGGGGAGCTCAGGTAACGGTTTCACTTGAATATCATGGGAAATATGGTTTTCTGGCTAAGGACTGATGGACCAACCTGGCTGAGMGCCCAGCTCGATATTAGCCAAGCACTGCGCGTACACGTGAAGCAGCTTCTCAAAACCAATGACRACAGAACAGCCGTGGAAACCTGTGGATAATATCCAAGCAAAAGCAAACAAACAACAGAACCATCTCAGCCCAGGCAGCCAGAGTGCAGCAGGGAGATCGCTCCGGGGATAGCCCCTGTGCTGCGTGGTCCCCAGGGAGCCGCACTCCCTCCTTGGGGACGGAAGCTCTGCAGGGCTCCCACTGGGTTCTGGATACACCAACTCTTTAGTTTTGGGCCCAAACTAAGTAGCTCGCCCTTCAAAAGAAGGGCGATGGAAATGAGTTAAGTGCTATAAGCTGTTACACACGTTAACAAAGCTTTTGCAAGAGGCAGGCTGTGAAATTAAGAAAGCTGGAATACCATAAAACTTATTCAGGGCAGGATTGTTCAATGGTCGCACATCTCAACRAGTGCAAGGATGGCTTTTCCATCATCTGGGGATTGAAGACGAGCTGAAGTTGCCCATATTTTAGCATCATCCTTTTAAGAACAAGTCACAGCCCCAGGGGATATTTCAGGCATTCTAGTTCAGAGTCTCTTACTTTGGAGTCATGCAAGACAACGCAAYGTATTTTGCTAGGAAAGACATTAAAATAAGGCAATTAACAACAAACTGCTTGATTTGCAAGTTTGAGGCTTTCATTTGAAAACAGGCCTAGTTAACTAAAGCACTGTTCTACTTCAATGACATTTTTTAACGGAAATACATGGCCATCACACCCCGCCAGTTCTCACTTGAACCACAAATTAATTCTAGCAGCCGCACCGATGCCTGAACTCCCATTTTTCACTGTCATACGTGTGGCTTGAGTGTCAGGAGCGATACATCTCAGCCCTTCCCTCCCCTGCTTTCCATCTGAACGGCGAGCTATCGCACTGTGACATAATCAACAACCTTGAAAAATACCAAGGTCTGCATTTGAATCTAAGTCTACGTACCCAAGCTGTGGTTTAAAGCTTAGATGAAGCCGTACYAAGATATGCTCCATGCAGCTTTCATTGGCAAGGAACTACACTAAGAGAAAAAYTCTGCTTATACAGTCAAAAGTTTTTAGCACTATTAGGACATTTGTAGCCACAGATGAAATCCAGAAGTGCAGGCAGACCCTGCCCCAAGTCAGTGCAATACTTCAGCTCTCAAATGGGGATTTGCTGAGACTCATGCCATGAACCACTTGGCTTTGGGCTCCCTAACAAGCCAGGAACTCTCCCTTAAGGACATSCAGCCTAGGGTCCCGTTTGGACACAACCCTATAGATGTTCTGGCAGCCCTGCAGGGAACCCGCCAGCTGAATCCACTCCCTGAGCAACAGGGTCTGCAGCTACGAGCAAGGGAAGTTCCCAAAGCCGCTGAATACGGGTGCCTTGAGAAGAGGAACTGAACCCTCCCTATGCAATGTAATTAAACATCACTCGGCTCAAATCACTGCCCTGGAAGATGCCCCAATTAAGCAGATTTTCTAATTAAAGATATCCTGATTAAGTACTGGCATTAAAAATAAGAGACACCAAAATGCGCTTAGTAGGCCACGTCCCYTTTAGAATGTGTGAGGATTCAGCTGCTAATGAAAATTAAAGCAGGCTCATGTTTTTTCCCCCAGATTTATCTATGTTGGTAATTGCAGAGTGAAAAGGGACAATGACAGCCATAAGGTCAAATCAACCCTTCAATCCCAACTGTAATTCCATTCAAACTAATGAGAACCGGACCTGGCGTAACAGAGTATCTTRTCCTCCAAGAACAAAAAAGGCTTGAAAAGACACGCTATTTCATTTCAAGAGAGTTGACGYTTTCAGTCCATTATTTTTAATCACAGATGCTCCTGTCAAGATTTGCCTGCTTTAAAAATGCGGGGCAATTAAATYCCAGCTAATGCTGGGCAAGCTGCCTTGCACTGCTAAGCTAAAAATGTGGCTTTACCAAACAAGCAGCTCGTGTCTCTGCTCCCTTGGATCGCAGCCCATGCTCCAGGGCGGCAGTTAGGAGAAGTTGCTGCAATCTTTTCACAGGAGAAGGGGGCTGAAGCTTCCTGATATAAAAAAAATCATTTTTTGAGAGTTTTCTGTCCCTACTCCAGGGCTGGTATTCTCTCGGGAGGGCAGCTCCACATCCAGCCACAGGGTCCTCCTTGGTTCAGGCTAGAAGTCCACACCAAGTCCCTTGACGCTGCTCTTACAAGCGGTGATGAAGAGCAAGGTTTGGGCCATCAAAACAAAGCACTGGTAAAGAACCACTTGCTTGGCCAYAGGATAAAGGCACAGAGTTGTGTCCCTGTCCACTCTTCAAAACCTGACAAGAGGTTATTTTACACGGAAGGGACAACAGTTCAGTAACTCTAGGTATCTGCACCAACTTATATCGCAATAAAGAGACTATTTGGAACAGGGAGTCAGAACACATCTGGAAAAAAGGAAAGAACCRAGCTTTGGGTTGTTTCTTCCTTTGGGAAGAGGGGGGAAAAAAAAAGGCCAAACTGCAGGTCCATAAATTCCCCGTTAGCCCTGCCATGGTAAACAGAGAATGTTCTCATCCGTAGCCTTGGACCAACAACATAAATAAGCTTTTGTATGAGTCCCTTCCTGGGTGTTCAGGCCAAGTTTCTTATCCCTAAAGACTCCCTTGGTGCTTTGCGAAGAAACTTTTACTGAGACATGATTTACTGCTAGGGCAGAAGCTACCGGCCACCTGGCACTTGGAACAGAGGCACGTGAAATGGCTAAAAAAAWGCCTATTCTCCCCATCTCACAACTGCCCTGAGGCTTCATTACCGCATGTGAAGCGCACTAAGATCTTTATCTGAAGGATGCCACATACAGCAAGCTCCAATTACTAACAGTATCATTAAAAAATAATCAGCTGGAATAAAACTGCCTTTTGTTGGCAGACTCCGAGTTGTGTGCGGCACCTTCCAGCGACTTCCCCTGTATTTTACRGCGCTGCCCTTCCAGTGAGTCTGGGCACGTTAATTAGGGAGAGCGAAGGAAGTTTCATTGTTGGGGCAGACCGGCCAAGCACAACCCTGAGCGAACACCCTGAACTCCTTCATCCGCTGGGACTCTGCCTGTCCTTCCTGACACTTGAGGTAAAACATCAGAAATAAAGCGTGTGAACACTAATGGCTAATTAAGGGGCCTTCTCTGCATCTCTGCCAACCCTGATAGGTATTTGCAGACCTATTTAAGATGAATAAAGAACAGTACATAATAGGATGAAAAAAAGAAGGTGGATTAATTTAGGAGAAATCCATGCTAATCACTGCACCAACCAGACAGCACAAAGAAGAAAAACTGTCTGCAGCTGCAATAGAATAATAATAATAAAAAAGAATTACCTGGTGAAGAATTCCTGGCTCTGGTTCTGGTCACCAGCCAGATGTTAAGATGGGCACGGTTTGGATGAGACTGAACAACTTATACATCATCCAGGACTGAACAAAGTCTTAAAGAGATCAGACAGTTTTTTTAATATATATAAGGAGAGAAAGAGAGAATATTAATTTGCAGAAAAAAGAATAGGAATATATTTAAACATACGCTTAAATATTTATGTGTATGAGGATGCACCACTACACAACTAGGTTTASTGCACCTGAGAGGAAGAGCTTGGCATGTGAGGGCAAGAGAGAAGGATGAAGGCAACACGTAGGACACAGCAAGGAAGCCCCAGTACACCATTTATAGGACACGAGCAGCACAACTGGCTGCCCAGCGACTGGCAGGGGGTAAAGCAGGAGTAAGGAACCACTTGCTGCTTATTTACAGACAAAGTGTTCCTATAGCGTCTGCTATACTGGGAAAAGAGAGTACAAAGGACAGCAAAACGGAGAGAACGGGTGCTCCAGAATGGTGTCACTTGGAACAAATCCAACAAATCCCCCAAGATTGTGGGGTGGGATGCATGACAAATGGCAAACACTGGTGCTTGATCAATTAACTGATTTGCTAACGTATTAGACAGGGGAAACAGAAACGGAAGAAACAAAGATAATTGCTTTTAAAATTCAATTAAAGAAACAAAAAAAAAAAAATCAGTATTCATCCAGCTCTGAAAACTCTGAAATTTCCCTATTGCTACACACGGGACTGTTTCACCGTTCAGCCGACACAGGGCAGACAAACGGTAAAAAAAGACATGAAACTCAGTCAGAAATGAAGTCAGGACAGTAAAGTCAGGGGTAGCCGCACAGCCCAAGCACACAGTAGCTAGAGAGGAATTTTTTTAATGTCTATATATATAAACACACACAGAGTGCAGCCGGAGCCCTCGGCCCTTGCGTGCCAGGGTTGCCACACAGTAACACTTAAAAKGGACAACAGCAGCAGGGAGAAATTTCGGCAGCTGTTGACCTCAAAACCCAAAACTACTTTGTGCTTTGCTCTGGGCAGACTCTTATTTCACAGCATCGTGCAAAATAAAGCRTCTTTTTCTGACGTCACTTCTATTAAGTGCCTCTGAACCGTTCCGTGGTCAGGGAAAAAAACACTACACAGAAATGGAAAAAAAATCCTGAAATGATTTCTATCTTGGTGTGACCTTGAGGGAGATTTCTATATGAAAWGCATAATAATCTGCTTTTACACACCTGGCTCAGACGTCAGCYGGCTGGATTTAAGCTTTAATTCCTAAAGCTCTCGAGATAACAGCCCTCTGCATTACGGCATGGTCTGCACATTCATCTTTTGCTCTTCCTCCCAAGCCCTCAAACTTCAGACRCGGCACAGAGAGAGGCACTCGCCAGGCAATGATGGTTTGGGGTTTTTAAGAGTGTCCTCACAAAACGTGCTGCACTACCCAGCCAGGACACCTCTTCCCTGTTCTTGGTTACTCTTTTTTTTCCTCCTTTTTCCAATTTAACCACTGAACTTTGACAGCCCAGGCACGAAGTGGCTCTAGACTCTTCTGAAGCAGGAAACCTCTGAACAGAAGAACCTTCTTGAAGAAAATTATTAGGAAGTTTGTGAGAAAGTTTACAGGTTTTTTTTTTTTTTTGGCACCTGAGCTGTCACAGAATTTGAGTACTGAAGCTGTAAGTTGTGCTTTGAGGAGGTGGAAAAAAGGAGGTGGAAAACTCCTTTCATTTCTAGGTACCACYTGCCTCATTCAGAGCTGTCTCTCAGACCCCAGGGCTGCCCCTTCATGGCTCAGCTCAGCAGCGGTCCTGAGAACTCCCTGAACTGCCTAATCAAGGGGGCTGAACCCCCATAAGACAGAGCATGACCTCCTCCCCACAGCCCCATTCCCAATAGCTGCCACCCCCACTTCACTCTCTGCTCTAGGTATTCCCACTTCTGTCTCTCTCCAGGTTGCTGCATCTCCCTCCAAAAACCTCATCCTTCCTGCATCCACGTACCAGCTCCCAGCCCAACACAACCAGTCCACGCGGATGTCCTTGCAGAAACACAAGCGCCTACAGAAAACAGGGATGGAGACAGCGCATGGAAAGGCAACCCCGAGCTGAAACTTCATTTCCCCCCTCACTGCTCAAGCATCAAAGATCCAACCTTGGAAAGTTTCACTCGGAGAAGAGAGCGAAGGGATGTAAACAACTGAAAGGAACACATCTAGGGCTCTACATGAATATTCATGGCAAATATTTCTGCATTGTTTGCCTAGCTCTAATTGTGTTCATTAAAGAAAAACTTCATTAGTGAAGGGAAGAACATATTGTTGTGCACAGCAGTGAACAAAATACAATCCTAGAAATAGMACTCGTGTTTTCTGAGCAGTGGATGCAGGTTTGTCAGTTACTGGTAACAAAGGAAACATTCCMGAGTTATAATGAGCTCAAATGTTCACATTAACAATTCAAATTCATAAGAGGGACAGGCACAGTTTGAGCCTGCAAAAACAGTCACACCAAGAATATTGGCATGGAGCACCAAGGAAAAAAGGTCGATTCTTAGAGGAGTTAGTGGATAAATAACAGAACAAGCGCCATGCATTAGGGTGGAGGGATGGGTGACTTCTCAGCCTTTGGGAACGTGTTCCCATCTAATTGTTGATGTACAGAGGCATCCTCTCTTGTATTAGTGGCAGCTAACAGACATGAGCTCATTTTATTTTAAGCAAAAGTATCTCCCACACTGCAGACAGCTAGCATGCATCTACCATCTTGCTTCAAATTTTAGCAGTCTTGAAACAGGGTATTTACCCAGGTACTGCAAGGAAGTGGGAATGAGGCTCCCACCTGCCCTTAGAAGTTCCCTTTTCCTCCGTCATTGACTCCACAGTCCTGCCCTTGGCAAGGGGTATCCCAACCTCCACGCTGCAGGTTTCCAAGCAAACTCTGGCCAGGAGGAGGACTGAGCATTCCAGAGATGCCAAAGGAGGATGTAGATGCTCTAACAGGAAAGAAGAGGTGACGATACCTCCCTCCTTCCCGGGCTTGTGAGGCTGAAAAGACTCAGTAGTCATTTGACTTGCACTGTAACAAGGATTGCACAAGCTTTTGYAGGTTCAATTTATACAGTAGTACAAGCCAAAATTGAAAAGATTAGGAGAAGGGAGGCTAGAAACGGGTGGAAAACTGGCTTGACTGCGTTGCAGGAGCTTGGTGACTACAGGTGCAAGGTCCTGCTCCTGGCTCAGGCCCAGCCCATGTAACACAGCTCAAAACCTCCTGTCCCTTCTGCATTCCCCCCCGCTCTGCATTCAGCCAGGCTCTCACCAGTCACTCCCTTTGACATCTACACCATCAGCCCTTGGAAAACACAGGTTTGTTCAGCATGGCCTAGGAGCACCTGCATTTTGCTCCCCTCAGCCTGAACACCAGCTCTTTTTTTGATCATGGGCTTAATGATCATGGGCTTTTGATCATGGGCTTAATATCACCATTGAGCATTCTGGCCACGTTAGAGCCTCCGTCCCAGCCCTTTCCTGACAGGCAGGACCCACCTCCCGCCCCATCCCTGCCACAGGCAGCACACGCTCCGGCACTGCTGCTTTGCAAGAGCCCAAGGATTTATGGGGTAACTGAATATCTTACACCAAGAATGACAGAACTGCCCTCCCCATCGTGTGTCTGTAGCTTATTTGCCTTTGTTTGCTTGGACCTCTCTACTRTATCATTTTCTAATGTTAAAAAACCTGCTTATTTACAGAAAGAAAACAAGGCATTTATTGTATTTACCAAAAGCTGTTGCTGCTCAGTGGATCTCACTCTGCCAAGGGGAAATTCCAGGCAGATGAGGTGGGACAGCAGAGCCCCTGCAGAGTCCAAAGTGCTTTTGGCACCAGCAACCAGTTTAACATTCACAGTGCTAATTTTCTCTTCCCTACCCCCTCGTCGCCTTTTTATTTTATTGCCACAAAGACCATTTTCCTTCCTATTTTAGTTCCTAGGACATTTCTGTTTTAGAAATACRTATTATTTGTAACAATTCCCATTCTCACCTAATTTACAGCAATTATATTGAYAATAACTATACAGCACCAAGCCGTTGTCATGCCTTTAGCAAGCTGAATACTGTAGAGGATGCACAGTAAAAAACAACAAAAGCAAAGCAGGGAAATTTAAAAAAAAACATCCAGGCAGGGGAGCGTTTGGTTGGAGGGAAGGAAAAGGAAAAAGAAGGGTTGGCTCAGACCAGAGGGAAAATAGAGCCTATAAGGACCCTCCAAAAGCCTCTGGGATGTATGTTTGCAGGTAAAGAATGAAGTTTCAAAATTGTTAAATAACATCCTACGTACTGTAGCAGAAGAGAGGTTTTTAATTAAAACATATATTGTGTCTATGTTCAATAGCTTCTGTTAGTGACAAATGGCAAAGTTCCCACTTTTCTTTTGATGTGTGCATTAGCTACGACAGGTATCCATCCGTGCCAACTGCAGCATGGAAATAAGGAGGCCCAGGAGACTAATGCTATCAAGCAGTAAATAATATCAATGGATTTGCAAGAAATAGATAAGCTTATATTGCCTGTTAAACAATCCCCAGGTGGAAGAAAGCACTGTCAGATACAACCCAGACTGAATTAGGGCTTGTCCAATCATTAGAGCCAAACTCTTAATCCTCATTAATAACAGAGGAAAAAGGGAGTGTGCTAAATAGACTGCAGTTCACCAACACCACGTCCTCATGGGATCAGACCCCACAGCCCTACGTTGAGCACGATGGGCATGCGGCAACCAACAGGTTGCAGGATGGGGAACTGCGACGCGCTCCCGGCCACCGGGGCCGTCGGTGTACGGCTGGTACACATGTGGCGACACGAGGAATAGCACCAGGGTTGCATGGGAATGAAATGCAGATTAAAAGGTACCTGCCTGGACTGACTGGAGCTAACAGCAGGCAGATAAAAGCCCCAGGAGGACGCTCTGGAAAGCTCCCATCTTAGAGGTTTTTCCCAGGCCTGAGGCTGCTTCTGGCTGCTCTGGTCAAGGGTGGTTCTCAGCTCTTMATCAATCCCACTGGGAGAAAATTAACAAGAAAATAAGCTCATTGATAGGGCATGTGGCATAATTTGGCCCTCAGGTGTCAGTTCTGGAGTGCTCCATTCGCCTGGGGGTTGGTGCTTTGTGAGGGTTAACGTGCACGGCTCTCGTTAACCACAGYGGGCGCCGCGCACAAGGAGGGAGCGAGCGAACACCCAGGAACGCCGTCCCCGCTGCGGGGAGCTGAGGGGTATTTCAGCACACGGACATAACRAAGGCAACAGCACCAAGCTATGTAACATAATGCATAAATGCACTTAGTGCAGATAAGGAGCTTCTGATTATTTTTGCTAGGGGTATATGAAGCACCACTTTCTGCTGGATGAAATGCCTCCTTTTGACAGAAATATCACCAGAAAAAAATCAATAAAGCCGTTAAAGAGCCAACAGATTTATCACTTGCATATTATGCCTGGTATTTCCACATGCCCTACGCTAAAGTGCAAGCTTTTGCCTATTAGCATTTTCCAAATGTGAGAAGCTGAAGATTCAAAACGCAGAATTTCGGGGGAATTCTAAGAGGCTGGACAGCTAAATCAAATTAGTCTTACGTTATCTGATACAGCAGGAACACGTTCCAGCAGTTACTTTTTGACATGCTAATCAATGCATTGAATATTCTATTGCAGCAATGTTAMATGGTTGTTTTAGTTGTCTGCATATGTTGAAAAAATAATCAGCTAGGGTTGGGTGGGTTTCAGCACGGAGAACATGCCATTCTGCCTGCAAAACGACTTCTAAAAATCAGATTACAGACATCTAAAACAACCTTATTTGCAAAGGGAGTAAAGCAGTAAAAAGGAGAAATCCCACTCTGACTGATGCCAACAGCAAACGGTCCTTGTAGTAAATATAACATCTTGTACAGGAATAGATGTTCCCACACCAGCGTCTCACCTTGAGCTTTAGTGACCAACAGATCAATGATTCAGGAGCARGTGGATCTAAAAGGAAATTCCCCCCCTTCATTTCCCAGAGGAATGCAGACACTACGTGACAAGACTCCCCCAACCCGGGGGGTTGCTGCAGCAGGCAGGACAGCAGTTTGCCATGCAAAGTTTTCATGGACAGGAACATGCAGCACCGCATCCCTCCAAGGACCCGCCTCACCTGCACAGTGCTGGGACCCAGGCCCGAGGTTCTCCTCACACCGTGGTGCAGCAGGACAGCTCAAACACCCTCCTAGCAAGACTCGACAGAGGCCAGGGGAGGGGATGGCATCACCAGCCACTACCCCAGCCACYGTCCTCGACACCAGCTCAGCGCCACGAGGTCCAGAGAGAGCAGAGGACCACRGCAGCTCCCTCCCTGCTCTCCTGTCTACACTAACCTGTCCGTGAGGACACAGCCAGACAGGGCACAGAGGCAGCCCAAGGCACAAAGCCCCCCTGTATGGGCTTCTCCCATGAGACCTCATCYGTACGGATGCTCTCTGATCACCCCAGTCTCAACTAGCTCCTTGCAGCCCCATTTTCACCCTGACACAGGTGTGCAAATCCAGCAACAGTGCCATCATGCAGAGGAAGGCTCAGTACTGTTACAATGTAACCACACAATTCCAGTTGGAATTAACACCTGGACTCCCATGCAATCGGAATGCTAACTGCACACACTGCAGTGTGAAGAGTCATCTCCATCTAAAAATGATTATAGACTTAAAAAGTGATGGAAAAAGGAAACGTGCACATAGAAATTACTAGACAGGAGGGAAAACTATTTTGCTTTTACAGATGAGGGAAGAGAGACACAAATATTAAGTCTTGCCATGACAGTCAGGAACTGAAGGCAGATCCTCCAAGTCCCAGACTGTTACGTGAATCTTCAGGCATTTTTTTTCTAAAACACCTTATTTCCAGCCAAGCTCTCGCAGTCCCTTCAGTCTCACTACTGTCCATCTTCCTTCATGTTTAGCCCTATGGTATATTGATTTTTAAGCATCTATTCCAAGTGCTTTCCTCATTTTAAATATTCTATTAAGCTCAGTATGCAAGACATAGGTGTAATAAGCCTAAGAGATAAGAGGRAAAAAAGTTAAAAGCAATAAAGCATAAGGTAAAAGAAATAATAAGAGGGAGATAAAAGTCAGACTCAAATACAGTTAAAATGCAGGGGACAAAAATGCAGAGTCCTTTAATCTACAGAGTTTAATTTATATTCCTAATGACTATATATTCCTCCCTTACTGCATTTCATCCATTTAACCGATACTGATGTTGTCCCAAACATAACGGCCCCGCAGCGGCTCCAACGTGACGGAGTTCAGCTTCCGCAGATCCCCCAACCAACACGGCATTACCACCCCTGCAGCCTCAACAGGGCAGCCCTCCCCACGGCCCAACGGGGAGCACTCCTCATTTCTATGCACAGCGTCTCTAGCGCCAAAGCGGTCCACGATCCCATCCAAGTGTCTTATGGGCTTTTTATAGCTACAGCGCATTTGATTTACAGCTACTCCAGCAAACCGTTGGAYTCATTATCATCCTAAGTCGAGGCACTTACATCCCTTTTGCTTTTCATGTCCCTTGTATTATTGCAACTTTAAGAGGCTCCAGTGATAGATCATTGACAAAAATATCACGCTCATCATATATTTTTCAGTTTGTAATTATCTCAGCTCCAGGACAGAGAGTATTTTCTAGCTACAACATGGCCAAAGCACTATTTTGGTACTGATAGTAAAATTCATAAAAGACACTCCTTTTTATTACAAAATAAGTAAGAATCATTTGAGGGATCAACCAACAGCTCCTAGAACACTTCGTAAAGGRGCATTTTGGCATTGCAAAATAAATTTCAGAAACTTGAACTGCACTTKGATTGCATTAATGCTGATCTTAGATTTAGAGGAACATCTGTATCCACACGGGAAATTATTCTGTTAATTAGAAAACATGCATGTTTTTGTTTGATTAGCTGACAGGGTCAAGGATTCAAAGATAACATATCCTGACATGAATAGATTTGAACAATAAATCAGACCATGAAAAACACCTTTGTACATCTATGCTGACTCCTTTTCTAATTAGCACACCTTAATGTCTTTGTTACACCAAGAAACTGCATCTACTTTAATTTATAATTAAACTTTGAGAAGCCCAAAGAGGGAGCTGCAGAATGCATAACCCAAAARCGTGTCATCATAGCACGTGCAGAGGAATGCAAAACGCTTGTGCTATTAGAGTTGCTACGTGGTGAAACCGAACAGCAGTTTAAAATGAAAAATCTTCCAAGAGTCAGAGAAAGCTCATTTTTACCTCTTGATTGAAGTCATCAAGAGAGTCACAGACCTAGTCAATAGATCATGAACTGCGAGTCACCAGAATAGGCACATATATAGGATTTTTAAATGATTTTAAGGATCATCTTCATTCCATTGTGATTACAAGACAATGACCCCAAATTAAGGCCTAAGAGGCCTGCAGTACATTGCTCCTTCTCACCATCAAGGAAGCTTAATGCTCTTCTCTATACAGCTGATTACATATCCAGAGCTGTTCCAGGCCTTAGCAGTTAACCAATGCCCCGCTGCAGATTTTCATTTGGCCTCAATTCATACACAGAATTCATGGCTGAGAACAAGAGAAACTTGAGTTATTTTAGAGGCCTCCATTTCCCTGCAGATTTTGATCAAAAACTGCCTTCTTTCCATTAAAGATCTCTAACTTGGAAATCACCTATACCCTTGAAGAGATCTTTAAGCAGAATTATTACAGCACAGTCTGCACCTCAGTCTTTAAGAGTAATTAGGGTCTTGCAGGGATTTCATCATGATACTCAAATACATATTTATCACAGCCATGTTAATTAGCACTCTTCAGTAAGGATAATTTAACTAATCATGTTTAATGAAATTTCAATGATAGTTGACATCTAAGAAAGAAATCTAAAATACATTATTTGGACTGATTTGCTACTAGYTGGATTTCTTTTTTCCTAATTAAGTGTCCTTTCCCAATTTATGTGCAAGTCTCTTTCCCATTTCAACTGCAATAAAATAAAAGCTTCAGAGGCTCCTGGTCACTTCTACCGCATGCAAAATGTGCTCTACATTCTGCACTTGAAGGGAACTTCTTGCCAAGCATTTCTTTCTATTTCCATCAAGTTTCAAGAGTTTCATCTCTACCCTCGCCATTTCACACCACATTAAGATTCCCTGATTTATGCAGCACTCAGATGACCTGTGACAAAGCCACCTGCTTCTCCACGGAGGTATTTCTATGCTCTCCACTGTCATCATAGCCAGGTGCTGCAACTGATACGTCCACACAGGAGCTAAGCTTAATACCAACATTGTATCCCTGGGTGGGGAGGGGTAAATCTTGTCTCTGAAGAAGGGTCCTGCTTGCCACGTGCCCTTCCAGGTCTTTGTAAAACTAACCAACAGACCTTTCTACCCGAGGTTGACACCACTGTGTGCCCTGGGAGCTCAAACCCACCAGCCAAGCCTTGTGCAGAGGTACAAGGGGAGAACAGGGTGCCCAGGCCCCGTCAATGTTCCTGACTGCCTCTCAGGTCCAGGGTGTGCTCAAATTAGCAGGGCTGGCACGTTTCCACCCTCCCTTAACCTCCCAGGCTACGTTTTGACCCTCYCATTAGGCTGGCCATTGCCTGCTTCCTCATTACACGGCTGTCACACAGTTTGTTTCCTTTGATTTATTATCTCGTGTTATATCTAATCCAACAACCCAGTAGGTTTGCCATATTTCAGCAATGTGAAAACCAGAGGGAGACATTAATAGGTGAAAATCACATATGCCTGTGCCGAGCCTGCGGACTCACGAGTTCCGCTGGAGCGCTGTATGAAGTGAGCAAATGTTATTACATGGGCGACGAGGATGGGAGAGACTAATCAACCCACCGCCCTAGAGAGCTAACAGAGCAACGACTCCTACTCTACCGCAACGTTCCATCTTTTCATTAGCCTTTCTCTGCTGACATTTCCACTGGGTATTAGCGCCATTCCTCGGAACACAGCCTTGGAAAACACAAGAAACCCCCTCCTCTCTCTGCACACTTAAACATAGAGGCAGCAGAAACTTCATTTCAATCACAACACAAACTGTTAAACTGTGAAGTTAGGAGTTGGACTGAGGGTGAACACTGGTTAAAAAAGCAGTTTAGGAGTCATAAAATTACCAGAATTTCATATATTATTGGAAGTCTTAGTGATTATCACCTCCTTTATTCCCTCTTATTCTCCTCCCACAACTTTTTAATGTCTTTTTCTCTATTTAACTCTCTCATTTCATCACTTTATGGAAACCCACCACTTTCTCTCAGAAAGGAAACCAAACATGTGTCCCCTCCAGAGTACTGCTGTTCAATTTTTCTGGTTTTAGTTATGTTTGGATTGTTTTAGGTATTGGTAACATTCGTCTTAAGCAGTATTTTGATATGCAGAAGGCACTCAAAATCAACCCTAAGTGACCTTGCCATGTATTCCCCTGAGTATCTACTGAGCAGGAKTAGGGTGAGGGTACAGAGTGATTTGGAGATCTTCAACATCCACCTGGATGCCACCCTGGARCAGAGGRATTGGACTACATGATCTCTACAGGTTCCTTCCAACCTCAATAACTCTGCGATAATAACCATAGAATCAAGGTCACAACATCTCTTAATGACATACAGACAACTCCATCCTAATCACTACTGCTCTGCCAGGAAAATAATAGCTCCTATTAAGATGGTTCTGTCAAAGGAGGATTGAAATAACTGCCACAGCTATGATGCTTTTTTTCCCCCTCTCTCTCCCTGTTAAGCACAGCACCTCATCACTCAAGTTCAAGAAACATTAATTAGCTCCCAACACTCAGGAGGAGGCATCGTGACACCTGCAGTAGCTCCGTTCATGGTAGCTCKGCCTCCAAGGCAGGTCCCTGAGGGGCTGCCCTCACCACAGGCATCCAACCATCCAGCAAGAGCAACCCCTCTCAAGGGACACTTCACAAAAAGGGAAATACCAATACAGTTGTAAGACAGACACAGTTTTTGACTAAGGACTAAAGCACAGKTTCTGTAAACAATATATTTATGTTGTTGCTTCCCTGTGTTGCACCAGTGATTGAAAATCCCTTACTGAGGATCCAAATACCCTATGTGCTAGGAAAATACAAAGACGCAGCTCCTATTCAGGCCAAAAAAAAAAGAGCATAACTGCTTATGAAGTTTAACCCAGACAAATATTAAAGTCACACACAAGTCACTAAGGACAAGAGCCTGGAAACAGCAAATACATTGGACTGGAGACCTTTAGAAAAGAAGAATAAATATGAAAGAACAAAAAAAARAAAATCAACTTCAGAGCAGAAATAAGCAACACCAGGTGCATCAAGCACCAGTATCAGTACAACCACAAAAAAGGCATCACAAAACAAAGCCTAGAAAGTCACTCATGTACCTTTGATGAACACCTGTCCCATCAAGCAGCCTTGATTCCAGCTTTTGCCTTCATCCTCTGGATCTGCTGGCCACTTACGCCAATCGCTTTCCTCCACCAGGTCTAGCTTCCCATGTGGCTCCTCATTTCCCTTCCCTCTCTTCTCCTTCCTTTCCCCATTCCAACAGGTCCAGRGAGCCACCTCCTCAACCTGCCCTTCTGCTCTCAAGCCCAAGGCAACTTCTGGAACCTTCTTCAAGGCCTGGGCAKGGTGATTGGTGTCAAGTAGATTCACCTGGGGTGATTGGGGCCAGGTGCAGACATTGCTCCTTCCTCTTAAGGAGACAGTGCTGATAAGCACTGCTGCACGGGCCAGCCACATCACTGCAACTCCCTCAGAGCTCTGCTGGTTTTGATTGTATTTGACAGCCAAGTGTTTAATCAACATATTTAGGCTTCAGATCATATTTGCATGTTGAAATAAAATGACCATTGGGTGTCAGTAGCTCTGAAAGCCCTGTGGCCTGTGACACGTCCACCTGAGCAGGTCTGGCCATGTTCTGCTGCAAGCTCGACCATCTCCCACCCCCAGCTTAACCAAGATCTGCTGTGAGCATCTCTAGGAGCAGGAGGAGCCTTGGGGAAGGACAGTGTGTCCCTCTCCAGCATGAGGAGCCTCCCAAAGTGCCACCATGGCTGTGCCCAGGCGCTGGACTCCTGGCCCCCGGCATCAGCCAGGGGTATCAGTGCCCAGGAAACAACAGCGCTCCCTGGGAGCTGCTCTCCCAGCTATTCCTAAGGGGCAATCAGCTGGAAATGCCTGGCTAAAGGACACGTGCAAAACCATCAAAATAAGGCTTTCTTCAACAAAACAGTTCTTTCTTTAAAAAAGAGAAGAAAGGGCTATTGCTGGAAGCCTGGGGACTTGGCTGCAGACTCCTCATGGTGACTGAGGTCTTTTCCCTTTAAGGATGAGCGCAGAGGCACACAGGGACACAGCTTTTGCTATGCAATTTCCTCTACTAGTTAAAAGCGATGCATAATAAACCACACACACAAAAAGGGTATTGCCAGCTTAAAAGTCACCCTTCTTACAGCCCTGACCTGTTGCTGTTACAAGAAGTAATAGTTGAAAGAGCTGTAATCAAAGACAAAAATACTTCTGTCCTTTTATTACTTTTTTTTCATAGTTTGTTTCATGTATAGAATTAGCTAGGCCTATGTCTTTATGGGATCGCTATGCAGACATCAGGGAATCTCAAAAGGAATTATTTTTTGGTCTGGAGATAATTATGTCCAATGTTACTGACGCATTTTGTACAAAGAATAAGGAGAAAAAAAATCTGTAAATCCACAAAACCAAGGAGAAMATCTCTCAACCCTTAGTTTGATCTTGGTGAAACCCATTAGTCACTGCTAATATTTTCTGGCATTGATTTACGTTAGAATCATAGCAGATCCATTCTAGTTTAATGGATTAGCCTTCATTCTCTGATGCATTCTTAATCTAAAATTAATAGCACCCTCGGGTTACTTTGTTTTCCTAGCAGTGGTTTGTTTTAGCTTCAACGCATTGATGTAGTTTCAATGCATTGAGCTAGCCCTCATTTTAATACAAGCCAATTTAAAAGTCACTCTATACCTATCTGACATCAAAGCCAGGAGAGCAGATTTATAGAGCCAGGGAACATATRAAAAGCAGGAATGGAAAGGTAAAGGAAGCCACCCAGAACTCATGGGACTTCTCATCTCTCATACATACAGCTGCACTACAAGGACATGTTTAATATGTTAACGAAATTGTGCCCATGAGTCCATGGGGTTGATATTGAGAAAGGGCTGCCACAAAACACGATCCCACGGATCTCAAAAGTTAGTCAAGTCTCAACTGCAATCCACTGCTTCCCAGTCTACAAAATAARGGACCATTATAGGAAAAAGGAAATCATGTATTTTGATAACCTCTGCTACGTATCACAGGACRGTAATTTAAAATGAATGCAAAACTGATCAGGAAAAATGTATTTTTAGACATCTTTGAAATCTCCTGTATTTTATAGAATGAAAGAGGCAAAATGTTTGTCATTCTAAATGCCACTCTGCCAGTGAGAGTAAAAGCACTAGAAAACAAGGAGAAAACCATCCCAAATAGAGCAATTATTTCACCTTTTATTGAGGGGAAGGTTTCAAAACATTTTTAACTTCGCTAGCAGCAACCAGCTATGGACAGAAATGGCYGGTTTCTTGTCTCTTCCAAAGGGCAAGTGCTCTGCCTTTATTGCAGCTGTTTCATAATGCCTGAGAAAATTTACTGAGTTATTTGTAACTGAAAACAAAAGGTCAGACAGACAGTGCTAGATTAATAAAATGGAGGAATCAAATGTCTTGTAGAATGAGGTTTTCAACTAGTRCTTTTTTCACCAAGAGAAAATCCCTACAAAAGAAAATAAAGTGGGGCAACTGTTCAAACCAATCCCACGACTGAGGACAAAAGCCAACCAGGCGACATATAAGGTTACGAAACCCTGAAGGGAACCTGAGCAAAGTGGCAGCTTCAGGTTTGCACAGAAGCATCCTGTGCTGGGAAGAGCCTCCTTCGAGCACTGCTGATCACTGCTCAACATTCAGCTCCCCTTTGCACCAGCCCTACCTGCACCTGCTCTCCTTTAATCCCCTGAAACATCCCACTCATTCCAATGGCTTTTTACTTTTCCATCCCATCTAAGAAAGGGACAGTAACTTCTGAAACGGCTCCAAAATGGCAATGGAGCCACATCCAACTCCCCAGGGTCTTCAGCATCTCGTGAACAGAGCTAGGTGGATGAGTATCCACCACAAACCACCACCACCATCCTGTTACGCTACCAAGCAGTTTCCATGCAGGCTTTGGAAAACACTGCTCCAACTCCGGGTGCATTAAAACTGTTCCAACTATTCAAATAGGAACCACGCTCCAAATTTCAGGACTTCTGGCAGATCTTGTCAGGGCAGATGCCGAAGTCCTTTGCAGGCAGCTGTTTTGACATTCTGGTTAGGAAGCCGATGCCACATGCTCTGAGCTCGGTGCACACGCAAGCTCAGGTCCATCTGCCGCATGGGGCACCTTGCCAGCTCACACTGCAGATTACAGGCTTCAGCCTGATAGAGGCACACAGCAAAACTATAGTTTGGGAAAAAAAAAAAGGCTGAAAAAAATGCTGCCATAAGAGACATGGGGAATACTGGAGATTAAAAGCTTGAGAATTACTCACAGTTTGCTTAATTTTTCAAAAGCTTTTTAGTTTTTTTTTTAACACGCTGCTGTAGTTTTGAAACTTTGCTACATCTCTCTATGGAGAGCTGCAGTTCTGCCAGTGAAATGGGATATTCTGGAGTGATGTCACCTGGGGAAAAAGTTGTGGAAGGAAGGAAGGAAGAAAAACCTTTTTGAAGCTGATGATCAGAGCTCACTTCTTTAAGCGTATGTCAGGAGCCCATGAAGAGACTAAGTTGTGAGCTGTGGTCAGAGAACAAACTCTGCCAAACCAACAGGAAAGAGGCACCTCCAGAACCTGGCTGAGTACGCAGGAACTATATTCCATTGTCTGCTATAGGCAACAACTTATTCTTACCAACTATGAAACCACCAAGGTATCTACTACTTATATAACAGTACCCAGCTAGCTTGAACTTAGAAGACATTTCATGGAATCAACTTCTATCTCTGATAACCAACGAAAGGAAGAGATGCAACGTTAACAACCAAGAGGACTCATGACTCTAAGAGATGGGAGATATTGTTTCCCAAACTCCTTGTCTTCAGGTCACGAACATTGCTTGATTTAGAGAAAAACTGGTTAAAAATAGTCCCCTCTTCTTAACATTATAGTATATGCAGTTACTGGGAAGCCACTAGGAAAATGCTGTGTTTCATACTGATGTGTTTTCTTTTAATTCCCAAGGAAGTGCTAGTCTCTTCATGGAAGCACTTTGTTACCAAGGAATCTTTGATTTCAGGGAAATGCTTTGAGTTAATTACATAAATATGAGCTGAAACTGGGTTCAGTCTCTTACACATCCCTCAGCTCTAGCAGCTCATCTCCCATTTTCTTAGCTCCCTGCTATGGTGGTATTTCAGAGAAACCCTCTCTGATATTTGTGCCTGTAGTGCTGACCTGGATGCCTGGCACCAGCCATAGGAGAATTCTGCTGGTTTTCCAGAACACTGGAGGCATTTACAGTGAATGCCTTTTGCTCTTACAATTACCGTCTCTTATGTCTCTTATGCAGAGCCCTTGCATATGTCTGTTTTCTGTCAAGAAATGGCTGCCACTACCTCCCATTTAACCAGCATTACAGAAACAATGACAAGGTCCAAGAGCACTCGCCAATGTTAGAACATTCTACTCAAATTTTTGATTTTAGAACAAAGATTGAGGCAGACTCCATTTAATTTTTGGCCTTTACACACATTGCGAGTTCCTAGATTTAAATACAATAAGGAGGGGAGAAGATAACTCAAATTCCACAGTAGTAAAGCAAGCTGGCAGCTTAGGACATCAGCATCTTTTTACATTCAGAGAGCGCTCCTCACATTCTCCATGTGACAAGAGCGAGGCAGAGAGGCTTTGAGAAGACAATTGTAAATTACCATTTGATTTTCCTACAGCTTTGCCCCCCGGAGAGTGACAGGTGAAGAAACGGGGAATCAATATGACTAGTGGATCTTTTTCTCCAGTATATCGCTATCATTTAGCCGAAGCCGATAAATACGGCAACCAAACTGTCAGCAAGGAAAAATGAGAAGCAGCAAGCTTACTGCAATTTAAAATGAAAAAAAAGAGAGGGCTGAGGACACGTTCTGACACGTGCCCAGCTTCACCCGTCATCCCCCGCAGATGAATAGTCAGGGAAGAAACCTACATTCACACCCAGTTACGCGTGGTGTTTTAAGTGAGGAAAGGACAGGGCTGAAAATGAGGGGGKGTGTGCATTTTTATCCATTTTCTTCTTTTTTGACATGAAACACGTTGAGCTCAACACAGAGCACAGCCTTTGGAAGGCAAATTCCTGCCTTTGCATGGAATTAGCGAGAGCTCAGCACACGCTGTAACTGCTTGGAGCGGGCACGAGGAGCGCTCGCAGCGGCAGCACACGGAGCCCCGCTCCGCTGCAGACTCCAGCTGCTTCTATTTCTGCCAAAGAAAAGTTTGCTTCTAAGAAATCATCGCAGGACTTGAGTGACTGCACACGGTGACAGCAGATTCAAGTGGCAGAAAGCAGACATCTGTATACGGCAAAACTGGAGCGGGGGCTTAATCATCTCCCTGCTCATTTGAGCTGCCTCACAGAAGCAACGGCGCGCAGGAGAACCATCACGAACAGTGTGTCAAGATTTCCAGTGAGTCAGGGCTTCCTCCTTTGCTTCTACAGGCATGCTATATTCTGGGAGTTTGCCGACTAAAAGCCTAGTCCTAGGGGCCCTGACCTGTGCAACTGTCCCATCCAATTCATAGCCAGGGCAAAAGGAAGAGGAAAGCCAAGAAGGATGGTCCTGCTGCTACATTATTTGCTTCTTCTTGATATCCACAGGTGAGTGAAGACTGGGATTTCACTCAAGACAATTTACACTCTTGCTCTGAAACACTATTATTTAGGGCAACACTCGTTTCTGAACCAGATCATTATGTTTATAAAACCTTATGTTGGCACATAATGAGTATCCTTTTATGTTCTGTAAATATAAATGACTTATTAAAGGTAGATGGTGAGCCGATGAACTAGTTTTTGATTTCCTTTAGCTAAAGAAGAAACAAAAGTATTTTGAGATTAACTGAGAAGTCAGATGGACCTTTCCTTCTAAGACTGAGCCTGGAAGGGMGCTAAGGCAGCTGCTTACTGAGCAAAACCCTGGTAAGTGGTCAGCTACTGTTAGTGCAGACAAATTCCCCCTATTCCCCACCTGCTGCATGGCTTCTGTAGAGTCATTCAAGGCTTAGCATCATTTAGATGACGCTTCATCGGGTCATCTTTTTGGCTAGTACCTCCTATATGCCAGTGGGAATGGCCATCACCTACAGAACCGGCCAGCACAAAAGCAAACTTTGAGTCTTTTCCCCTCTTAACAGCTCACGGAACCCACTCAGCCCTCACTGGCAGGGAACACAGCGGCCCATCTCTCCCCATAGCAGGGTATCTCAACACACTRTTTAGCAGTCTCTCTAAACATCCAACTCTTTTAGTTCTAACCAAACACTCTGGCAAGCTGTCCCATGGAATTACAACAGGAGGCACCCAATTACCTGTAACAGTGTCATGTTTGTCACGGTGCTGTGTTTGCCGAGCTGGTGTTGGGTTGAGCATCGGTGGGAGCTTCCGCAGCAGCCGCAATCCGGGTACCATGGGAGTGCTCCATATCAGCCGTTGGGCTCTCCGGGCAGCAGCARCCACTGCAAATTAACATTTAAAACATGTTTTGACTTAATCAAATAGATGACCCTATTRTAATGTATTGCTTCCTGAAAAGAGCTATGCAAACATTACATTTTATGCTAACTACTAGAGCGTAATGGTTGCATTATATTGCTAGAGTCCAGTAAATAAGAATTTCTGCACATATTTATTGTGTTGAGCTCATCACCACTCTTGGCAATGGGAAGGTGGAAATCGGTTCAGTTTGACAAATGGGAAATGCAGAAAACATAAAATGCATTGAGCCTCTCATTTCAAAAGGACCAAAGTCCAGTGCCCAGACCTGGGAATCCGGCACTAACGTCCTTATGTCCTGTTGAAAATCCTGAGCTTATCCCTCCTTTTTYTCTCTCAGAACACCAAGAATTAGTGACCCTCACTTTCCAGCTACCTTCCCTTGCCAGAGGGAGGTTGTACCACTCGTGATAAGATGGGCAGTATAACAAGAAGGAGCTCTATAGAAATGGGCATGCATCCTCATCAGCGGCCTGTTTTTGAGGGYGCTAACGAGGATGGCACAGATGCCGTGCTTGGTGACACACAGCATTAGATTTTTGGCCGTACATATGTGATATGTGATTTTGCTTGGGATGTTCTGCCAAAAAATTCTGGACAAAATCCCCTGTTTTCCCTCTGTCCTTTGTGAGGCCAGATTTATACTGGTGAAACACAGACAATTTCACCCAAACACCTCTTTTCTCTTTTCTCATGCTCTGCTTCTTTGCATTCAGCCTAACTACACTGAGCAAACACACACACAGCTCCTGCGAGAGCCTCCAGGAACCCAGAACGCTGCAGACCTCTTTAATTCTCATCATAATCCACATCTTAATCACTGGTTATCCATCTAATGCTACTCTAAGGCTCCACGCAGCATATGTGTAAACTCCATTTCAGAATTTCAGTCTAGGTATTTATTGAGGATTGTTCTATAACTCCCTCTTTAAAGATTTCTTTGAAGATATGGTGAGCGTAGAAACCATACTTGCCCCAGGGAAAAAGGAACACTGATAATGCAGGTGCATTTTTGGAAAACACAGACTGCTTAAAATGCACCCTTCACAGTCAAGAAATTCAATTCACTTAGGTAATTCAAATATTAGATTTCACCTTACCCACAATGCACATTCAAAAGGATGGGTAACTTCAGCTATTTAAAACTAAAACMAAAATGCAGAGGCTAAGATTTCTCAAAAGGAGCCCCAAACTGCCAAATTTCCAATGCTTTTCAGTGAGACATAAATTCCTTCAGATTCCTTTTTTTTCCTTTTTAATTCTAATCTCATCATCAATTGCTTAAAAGCAAAGAAGCAGCACTTGCCTGTCAGAGGCACTCGGGACCCAAGCCTTGGTGAAGCCCAGAAGGGCTTCATTGATGAAGTACTTCCAGAAAACCAGACTGTAAGGGTCTCATTTGACTTTATTTTTTCTTTTTTAAATAATCTCCTCTCCTTTTTTTTTCATTTACATTTTTGTTCCTGACAGTAATCCTCACTTGTAAAAGCCTTCCATTAATTAAATTAAATTAGCTTCAGTGGAGCCATCCTCCATTCCCYGTTGTGCTCATTGCAAGAACAATCAGGCTTCCTTTTATTACTTTCTACTTGCGACCTCTTATGGATGAAGACTCCAGTAAATGCTTTGAAAGAGGTTAAAGAATCTGTTGTTTGCTGGAAAAATCAGAAAATTTTGCAGAAAACCATGCCTCCTCCAAGACTGGAAACTCACCCCTGGCTTTCCAGGGAGARCACAAGGCTGTTCATGTGCAACAGAACAGAATAAGTCTAATTCTAGTAGCAGTATCATTATTTGAACATTTCATGGCTGGCAAAAGGCAAGTTACTGAAGATTACCTAGAAGTAAAAGCAAGAGTGAATTCATGTCAAAATACGACCYAAGGCTCCACTCAGCTTGACTCTTTTGTGAGAAAAAAATGATATTTGTAGGAAGTTTTCAAAGAACGGTRATGTAATAGTTTGCACAATTACCCCAGGAGAACTGGCTGCCTCCTGTTTAACTTTAGGCTGCTAACTGGACTGTCTGTAATGAAAAAACAATCTGAAATGAGGGAGTGCTCTGTGCTGAATGCCCCCACGCTGGTAAAATGCATTGACCTCCTATCTTAGACACTTTAAAATAGATGCCTAAAGTTAAATACCTCTGCTGAGTTCTGGATCTGGGCTTAAACAACASTGTTAGCCTAAAGGTAGAAAGGGACAAAAAAATCCAAACTTATCCTCCTTACTCATCCTAACTGGGGGAAACGGAATGGGAGAACAACRGGGCAGCTTCTCTATATTACTTATCATTCTCTTGAAATCCCATTACTTCCAAGAATTATTTCCCCCCAGTAGAAATCGGGAGAAAAGCACAGCCCAGGATTTACATAAGATGCAGATCTCATAGCGAAATCACTGCATGTCAGAGAAGCAGAAACATCAAGGGAGGAGACAAGAAGGACTTTGTAYCGTTCCAGCTAATTCTCATTGCAAAAACGTAAACTTAAGTCTCAAGTGTCTTGTTAGGCAACCTCAGCAAACGGGAAACTCGAGCAAATGAGTTTCACTTTCACAAGCTGAGACTGTTTTGGCATATGCTGGAAATACGCTTTGGATGGTAGGAAGGCAGTTAGGAGTTTGAATATTTCTTTTTTTCTTCCTTTCTTTTTTTTCCCCACTCTTTTAAGAGTCTCCTTGAGAAAGGAGACCAGGAGACTATTGCATTTATATTGCTGGTCTCACATCATTTACATCTAATCTTCTTCTGCCACTAACAAAAGCTGGGCTAGAACATGCAAGTGTAAGTAAAGTTTTTTCGATCTGAAATCCCAGTTTAACTACATAACTGACTTCAAAACAGGTCTAACATAGCAATGCCTGCCACACTGCTTATTAAACTGCCTTCTCTAAGAGTCATTGCTTCAYTTCATTCATCTATTTTGGCTGCAGCAAGCTCCGTTTCCCCTCTTCGTTCACTGAGATACTTTAAAAAATGCTACATTCAAAGAAGGAGAAGTATAAACCAGCAGAAATAGGAGCAGATGCAGGAATTTCAACCAAGCCGTTGYAATGGACACTTCTGCATGGAGGCTCAAGCCTGATCTGCAAGGGGTTTGCATTAGGACATCCTGTCCCACCTCTGCCAAAYGCTACCAAGCCCCTCACAGCAGGCRGGAAAGCCCTGTGGCCAAGCAGAGCTGCCTCAGGATTTCTCAGGAAAAGCCATTCTGGTGCAGGAGAGGAAGCCAATCTTCCGTGGAAGAAATTTTCCATCCTCTACACGGGTGGTTACAGGATTCCTCACCAAACCAYGATGAAATAATATTCAGAACAGATGATTTCAGAAGGATGTGCTACCTGCTATATGCATGGGTTTCACTGCAAGGCTCTCCTGCACTTCACACGTACAGAGCATATTGTAATGCACAGGTTGCCATGGCAAACATCTAATTTCAGTATRAACAGTCCGCTAAAAATGTATCTCCCTGGCAGCAACTAATGCCCCAGGGCTGTAGAGATCATCTTCCTCTTTTCAGACTACACCCACATTTATTTATGCAAAAAGACATTAGAAGGGTTGTGGAAGTGTGAACTACTTAGGGGAGCATCTCACCTATGCCTGCTGGTGCATAAGAGACGAGGCGTCCGCCGCGTCACGCCAACCTGCATCTCTCCAAGGACATTGCGCCTGATAATGCCCCAGAACGGGTATGGATCAAGGTAAAGTGCAGGAATAGAAACTTTGTGGTACCCACGTCTTCCTCGCTCCCAGGATGCTGCTAACCCTGTCACCTGGCAACGTCAACCAAGGCGAGCGCGCGGCCATGGCCGCTGAGATGGAGCAAGGGCCGTCGCCCCATTTAACCTGCAGGGCTTCATTTGAAGGGGAAAAAAAGTCGCAGGGAAGTCATGCACCATGGCCTAGGCTTCTACTTCATTTAGAATTTACATAGGTAGAGAAAGAATTATGTGGTTAATTCACCTCTATATAAACCCATGAAATTTCATCATGTCTGCAGAAGGTAGCACAACTGTTTTCTCTTGGAGGCTCCTCATTTTAACTAGTTTGCCTAAATGGAAGCTTAACTTGTACTTATAGCTCTTTTCCCCCAATTCCTGTGCACAAGGAATAGGAAATTGGCATAACTGCGCACAGCTGGCAGGATGCAGAGCAACTGCTAAAACATCATTGATTCTTCCAGGGTTTAACCCACGTCCTGTCTTCTGGATCACATCACCACCTCACTTTTGTTTCAATGTATACTGGAGAAATCAAAGTCTGCTCAAATTAAGGCAACGAATCTAAGCAAGCATTTCTGTTTCCTCAAGTAGAGCTCCAGAAATCCCAGGAAATACCTTTAACTCACACTTTTACAGACACCAAAACAGAGCACATTGAKACTGATGACATGCTGATTTTGAAAAAAAAACATGCAGCTCCTCGAGTTTCTCTGCTAGAAATCAGTAGCAACATTAGTGTGTTCGGCCTCATGGATGGTGAGTTAAACTTGGAGTTAAGCTTCATCTTTTGTTTTCACTGCCTTTACTTATTCTGATTGTTAATCCATTTTATTTCCGATAAATCCTATCTAATCTTGGACCACGCAGCAATTCTAGAACAGACAGTGCCCCAAGCAGGCAGCAGGGTTACTATTGGCAATCTTCATCCTGCAAGTGGAAAACGAGGCAAAGAACCATCAAGTAACTATATTTGTTTGAGAAATCAGGAGTTCAAAAGCAAACTGAGACCAGGTCTTCCAACTTTGAGGCTGTTCTAATAAACCTGTCAACATTTTTACCTGTCGCGACCCTTTTTTTCTCATTTTTTCATTGCCATTTTCTCCCCCAACCAGGGAAGTGTTGTTCCTGTTAAAGAACCACATTCATGCTTCTCGTCAGTGAATTCTGGTATTTCTGAACAGACCAGCATTATCCTCAGGAGCTGAACAAGAGACAGGGTGTAGACTAAAAAGAGCAATTTTGCCCCATTTCCAGGCCTCGGGCATCATTCTGCTCAGYGCTGGAGAGAAGGGCTGCTACTGGAGAGAAGAGGATTAAGAATATTTCACGTTGGAGGAATTTTTCAAGCACCTAATTTATTCCCTCATTCCAGACTGCAGAATGGATGATAATGAAGGAAGGAAACATTTCAAGAGGTGAGACAGTGAAAACAGCCYGAGAAAAAGTGTCTTGCCAATGAGATGTGTTATTGTATTTCATCATCAAAGACAGAAAAGTTGAGTTAGTCTCATTATCAATGTTGGTGTTTCTGCTTACTGAGATTTAACAAGTATGCAGATTTATCACTGATTAAGGTTTGAGTTCTGTTTTTATCTTCTGCTGCTACTGTCAACATTTCAGCTCTTTTGCAAGCCTGTTTGACAGCAGTACCTAGAGCTGGTCAAATACTGTAAAATGGTGTTTACAAACCATTTGTATGAATTCTGAGCAGCTGTTTGGTTCAACCATGTTTGTGCCCCTTGTTRTTCATGAATATTCAAAGGAACATGTTTTTGTTTGTACAAATGGTTGGGGAGTGGCTGCTTCTGCATGAATATATTCTCATGCAAACAAAGATATTCCTGTGGGATCAAGAGTGCTTTCTAACTCACTATCAAATCGCTTGTATTCCCTTGTTTCAAAAGTTTTGAGCATTTAGTCAGAAATGAGGAACAGTATCACCTAACTTAAGGAACCAGCTGGATCCTTAAATAGCCAGTAGCACACAGCAAAAAGAGTACAGAACTCAGGCTACTGTAAAGTATTGATCTAATCTGAGCAAAACAACTCATGGAACAAAACTCCAAGGTCTTYGTGTACAGAACAAAATAAATGAATTAAGGCTGATGGTTAGTCAAAATGWTTAACTCACCTGCCCCTTGTAATGCACCTCAGTTGGAAATCAAACGCTGTCAGCATACCCAAGTAAAAAGCAAGCTAGCTTAGCTGATGCTCTCACCGAGACTGTCTTCACTGTGTTCATTACRTCTTAAACTTGTCTCCTCCTGGGTTACACACAGCCCAAGAACCYTATTTTGGTATTTCATGTTTTCTACTTCCAGCAGGAACATCAGATAAACGCTGTATCAATATGTCTTGCTTAAAGATGCATCCGCTGCAATGGTTTCAGGCATGACTGCTACCCCAGAGCAGGCAGCGGGAGGCTCTCGAGTCGGCCGCTGGGGCTCTGCAGCAAGGATGTTGTTGCTTTGCCTGCTCTGTATTTATTTAAGTCATAGGCAGATTTCCCCTGTTAGTAGAATTAACTCACCCGCTCAGCAGGGATGAACACACTGGGAGTTCAGTTTGGGGAGATTCCAGCTGATCTTCAGACAATATTCCTAGAAGTTTGAAAACAGAGGTTACAAAGTGTCTAAACTCATATGACTCATCACAAGGTTTTACTACTCGAGAAGCTGAACTTGAGAAAAAGAGAAACACAACACATGCTGAGCCTATTAATTATGTAGATGTATTCCTCATTTGCAAATAGCAGARCAGCATATTTCTATAAATACAAAGAATGTGGCATGGCTTTCTAACGCTAAGTCCAACATCAGCTGGCAAGAACGCAGTTCTGGCTGATCCTGCCTTGGGGGAAGGGATGGCACAAACTGACTCCTTGGGAACCTTCCATTTTATGTCCTACGATTTTAGGAAGCCCTCACAAAAACGATTTTAAACATGTTAATATGTTGCTATGAGGCAAATGAATAAACATATCATATCCATGTTTCACTTCCTGTTTCCCACAATAGGCAAAATTCCTGGAGATTTAGGATGGAAATGAACAAAACTCTGCATAGCTTCACCTTTAAGCCCATACCAACTTACCATAACACAGATTATTCTATCAGTATTGATTAACATGTAACGATTATGAAAAAATGTTATTTTTAGGACACTGCTAAAGTTGCTAGGAAGGCAATATTAATTATATCAGATCTATCTGCTGATACTGATGCTACGAAGACTTTTTGGCCAAGCAAAACCTTCTTCTGTTTTAATTCCTTCATGCCGGCACTTGTACCTTGGGATACTCTCCCTGCTGGAGAGAGATGCAGAAAAGCCTTCAGAACCTTTGCAAAACACCCTCCTGTCTGCACACATGTGAGGATTCATGTATCCATCCAAAACACATCTGAAAGTATTTGAAGAATATTCTAATTTCTGCAACTAGGTACTGTTATCACACCGGGAGACTTCAAGCTGCCTACACGTTGAATGGAAATTAATACTTATGCTTATAAGCATAATTATTCTGAAACATGAAAAAGAGATATGAAGATATATTAGATTACTGACCTAACGAGACCCAAATCAGAAGCTAAGTGCTTCACAGATGTCAGGGCACGGCCTTCATTTGCGAGGATGACGGGATTTAGCAGCTCCCATCCCCGCAGCCAACACAGCCTGCGTGAGGCTCCAGCCTCCGCGGCCCAGAGCACGTTCCAGCCTCCAAAGGGATACGGAGGCTTCCTCAGGGCAGACTTTTTTATTACTGCTTTCCTTCTCAGGCGTTCACCTCGGAAAACCTTACCCTTTTACAACAGATTTATTGCTTTTTCTGCTTGGGGAACAGCGTTTTCTTCTGTTAGACGCGTCTCTGGCCGGAGGGACTCGGCTCCTGCAGCTCCCACGCACCTGAACACATGTCAGGAGCGTTCGGCGCCGCCGCATCCTGTGCTCCCAGGCCAGCTCGGCCTGAACCCAGTCGACGGGGCCAGGAACACCAGGAGCAGCAGCAGACTGGGATGAGGAGAGTGTCTTCGGCRCCAGTTCTTTGGGAAACCAGGCTAAAATCGGGAGCTTTGCCACAGCAGGTGAAAACAGATGCTCTAATCTTGTAATAAACAGGGACTTGCTGGAAAGCAATTAGGGAAGCGAGAGGCATCATTTGCCTCTCGGCATCTTTTGATTTCCAGAAGGGGAGATGAGCAAAACCCCTTCATGGAGCAACCACCATTCCTCTGTCCCCAGCTCCATCACCTGGAACACTCATCCTTAAGGACATCAGCTGGGCACTAGGAAGATTGCAATAATGCTGAAAATCCTGTCTAGCTGAGTACGTGTTTCTATTGTGAGGGTTTTCTTTTTCCTACTTGTACCTACGAACATGTCCAAAAAGGTGCCTATATCAAATAAGGGAGAAAACAGAGCAGGTTTCTGAGAAACACCTTATGCAGCAAGTCAGAAATAAAGTGGGGACCAGGAAGGCTGGWGTATCTGATTTTCTCCCAGAAATGGACCTTGATTGCATTAGCCCCAGCTGATTCTGCCTGAACCTCAGCAAATTCCTCCTGCCAGGCCATCCAGGCAGGTTATTGCAGCTTCTGGTGACGATGGCCGCAAAAGAAAACTCGGGTAAATTAAAGCAAAGCAGGGGGAAACGCAGGGCTGCTCTTCTGCCTTTTAGAGCCGGGTGTGTTTTTGAAGGCCCTACACTGGGAGATCRGGTGGTACAAAGCAGCCAACGGGTTTTGAAGTGTGTGAGCTGAAAAGGAATTTCAATTGCACATTTGCCTGCAAAGCTATAGGGATTTTTCAGAGGCAGCATAAAGTTATTTTATTCTTAATTACTCTGAATATATTATTTTGACTATTTCCAACTCCAACAGTAAAAATGTTTCTTTTACGCATACAAGAAATAAATCTAAAATTGCAGTTGATGTAAAAATTACAATTTTTTCTACTACRTTTCTATTATTGTATTCCTAGACAACGGCCAGAAACCCTTTGYGTAGTCACGAGGAGGCTTTGACAGGTCACAGGTATTTCCAGAAGTAACACCAGGACAGTCTTCCCTGTTCTGGAACCGACATTAAAGACGTGACAACTAACACCAACAACGTGCCAACAAGTGCTTTGAAAAGGAATGGATGGGTAGGGAGGGTAGGGAGCAAATAGCCAAAGCTGTACCTAGTAACTACCAAGAGGGCAAAGCATTGCAATTCTTGTCCACATTACACAGCTACCTACAACTCAGCAGCAAAGGGAGTTACAGGCTCAGTTTTCTTCTCAGGATTATTACAATTAAAAAGAATATCTAAAAGAAGCCTATAGGAGAGCAGAAGTCCAGCAAATGGCCAGGTATCTACAAAGCTCCAAGTCAAACCTCACCAGTGTGCCCTTTTGCAGTCTCAGACAAAACGAGATCCATTAACCGTGAAGGTTCCCATTTGTAACARGAATCACAGAATTTAGAATGACTTAATGAACACTAAAAATTAATTCAGCTTCCTACCTAACAGCCAGGTCCTAAGACACCATTGTCATTCTTTAATCTCAGGGCTGTTCTTTGGCACAAAGGCAGGTTCCCAGAGGTCTCTCTTACACTGACAGAGATGCAGTGGGACGCGGGTCCGAGCGCTGGCCGGCACAGAGCCCGCAGTGCAAGAACGGCTGCTCTGCATGCGGGGCTCGTACGGAGGAGCCCACAGAGAAACGCTGTAAAAAATTCATCAAAACTGCTGAAAATCACTATCTGCAGCGAGCCTAGGCTGCTCGCCTGTTTTCTGAGTGGGAACTGGAAGAGAAAGGAGCAAATAATATCTGTTTTGTCTCCAGGTTGGTTTCCCCCTTGTGAGAGCAGTGTGTCAGTGACTAAAATAAATAAATAAATAGAACTCAAAGCGAACAAGGCACCAACGCAGCCCTAGTTCAATGGTGTTCAAAGGAATAACGTTGATCATTTTTCCACCAAGAACTGAAGGAAAAGCATTTGAAAAATAATTTTGTGGCCATCCTTTTCACAAGGAGACATCTCCCACACCATCCTCAGCCTAGGATGGACCCTGGGCACAAGCCAAGGCCTTRGGGCATCTGGGTCCCTCATCCAAAGCCCTCTGAGCTGCCTCCTAATACCTCCTGGTGCCTTGGCGAGATCCATGGCCACGATGACAGAGCASCAAGAGAGCAGCAAAAACCGACCACTGACCCAAGAGCCCATCTGCCCTGCTCTGAGACGGTGCTTTGTGTTCACATCTTCCACTGTCACAAACTCCCCCCACGACCACAAAGTGGTGCCATCCAGTTACTACACCTGGAGTTTAATAGTACATGTATTCTCAGTCACTCCTTTGGAGAAAAAGGTACTTGAGGCRCAACTGTTTGGCTTTATCAACTAAAAGATAATTATGTATTGGAAAGTACTGAAATTGCTTTGTAATTTTCATATAAACTACAATGTAATTACAGTCTTTGTAAAGCGTGACTATAACACGGCAATGAATTAGAGATGAGAAATAAGGAGACAGACWCGTCTGTATTTAGAGCAGATGATTTCCATGGTTTTCCCTTTGCGGGTCCCTTTCAGGAATACGGCACCACTTCCATTCAAACCTCCCGSGGCCCCCGTGGCAGATTTGGGAGCCAGCAACCTCTGAACAAATAACGGATCAAGGCTGGTGTCTTGTGCAAGCTAATCCGAAACCTGGTGTGTGCTGTTGATGCCTTTCCCTAGCCGGGGAATTGCTTCCCGATAYGTCTCTCCCCTCTGGAAACAAACTTCCCAGGTAACTTGAGGTTGGCAGTTGCCCTCCCTGCGGCACAAGCACGCATGGAAACTGCTGGTATAACAGCCCTGCTTGCTAAGCCAATGTGCCTAATTTMATTTCTAAGTAGAAGAAAGGGAATAATAAAAAAAATTGACGTTTTCCCATTTGGTGTAAATATTCCGGTCTATYTCCACTCTCTCTTCAGCAACCAGTCCATGAAACTTGCTCTGCCAAGAYCGTTTCCAGGGGTGCAGTTTCGCCATCTGCTGCAATGCCCAATACAGTGCAACAGGGGCAGGCCAGCATCAGTCCCCCTGGTACCCGAGCACCATTAGCTAGATGATGCCCAGGGCCTCGGCAGGCTCTCCTGGCAGGCGCCACGCGGCCCCCTTGTCCTCTGCGCTGACCCCAGCCATGAGCTGCCCCCCTCCTATGGTCGCAGCCTCCACGTGTCAAACGGGCCCTTGGGCCCCATGGTGCTGGCCACGCCAGCCCTGCTCACAGGGCAATGGGGCCTCTGAAGGGCGCGATTGAATTGCGCTGTCTTGGAACACAGATAAATAATTCACACCTTTCCAATAAATATTCATCCCTGTAACCTCAGTTGTCATTCAAGCAAAGGTTACAGTCCAYCCATGTCCATTTTCTCTATATCAACCCGATCACGTGATTTTTTTCCACTTTCTTCCCAATCCAGTTTACATTTTTGTTAAAATCCCCGTGCACACGTTTTCCCTCAGCTGTTAAACAAAAGGACTCCAGTTTTCGCTTTCTGACTCTTCCTCTTAAACCCTAGCTTCCAGCTTTGCTGGCACAACTGTGCCCGTACATGAAAATGAGACCTGAGCCAGGGCTGACACGTTTCTATCACAGTCCAATGGTTTTAAATAAAACCACCAGGAGATTATGCTCCTATCAGCACAGTACAAGGACATTTGATCTGTAACTTAGCAGAGGGAAGACATCCCTACACTTCGTGAACATCTAAATGCTAACTGCAYTGAGGCAACCTTCCTCCGCTTCACACGCAGTCTCCGCTGTTATCCCTGATAAAAATATATTAAAAAAATCCCACAATGGAATCATTCTGGAATTTGGCAGCTCTATAAGCACAATTAGGGGAAACAAGGAAGAGAGGCATAAAAGGTATGAATACTTACCAGCAAGAAGAGAGGAGGATGGAGCAGTCCGTGGGTCCCCAAATGACTCCCTTCAGGCTGCAGCAGTTGGGTGCTGCCAGAGCACCAAGAAACACCCTGCGAAGAGGGCAGCTCCTGTAAGCGGCCAGGTTTCTGCAGAAGAGAGGTATTATGGAACATGGAAATTATGTACTGCTTCTGAGACTGACTATCCAGAGCAAACACCGAAGGGGCATTTTGCTCAGCTTCAGAAGAGCAGGGCTGCGAAGAAAATAACTCCATGGAATTCACGGCAGAGGCCCATTTCAGACCGTATGTTGGGAAGGATCTTAATCCAAATGCAGGAGTCAAAGCGTTACCTACATTTTTCATGTAGACTCTGTGAGTTTGGGGCTGAGACTGTTTTTTTAGTTTGTTTTTTGTTTGTCTTTTCCCCAAGCTTTTTGGCTGGCTTGCTTTTATCCTGCAAAACCCGACACACACCCTTGAATTTCATCATGGGAAATTTTCCTAACTGTGAATTCGAAGACCAAAAATCAATGGACTTGCTCACAGGATGGATAGCTCAGCACACACGTAATTTCTTTTTGCTAAGGTTCAGAGCCTTAATTGCTTGATTTTGCAATCATCCCGGCATATATCACAGTTACAGCCAAGACTGACTGTAATCTCCATCATGATACTCTGTAATCCAAACGCCTAGCGTTTTTATTTCTCTGTTCTCTTATGACAAGACACTTGTCTCTTATTTTTATATATTTTACTGTTTGATTTACACACCCCATAAAATTATTATTTCAACCTTGCCTGCAGGCAGCAGCTTCACAACTAGGGAACGGCCACTAAAAGGTGGCAATGCTAGAAGAAGATCCCGTCATACAGAAAAACTCCTCTGCCATAACAACGCATTTATTTATTTAGCAGCTGCACTGGAGGGTGAACAGAGGCCTCCAACAAGAGGGGTGGCAGAGAGGAGCTCCAGCGTAGGGCTTTGCCAATGCGCTCATGTCCCAGGTGCCACCGTCCCCAGGTGGCATCGTCTCCCCAGACACAAATTGCCAGATACAGCTGGCCCCAAAAAGCCTCTTCTGTTTTGCTGCAACTTTCCAAAGCTGTTTTTGTCCCATACTGAAACTTATCAGAGACTTTTCTGAAAACAATATGTCAAAACGTTCATTAGACAGGAGAAAACAAGACCAGTGAGGGGGCTCATCTGGGAAATTTTCCTCTGAGTAAGCAGAGGATTTTGCAGAGATTGCAACAAACTTATTACCAAAGTGGTATATGTTTCTAATGCAGAGGTGCCCAGGCTCTCCCAGGCAGCTGGAGCAGATGAGYTCCCACCAACCCCTGAGGGCTGGTGTGTGATGCTGGGAAGAGGCTGGGCAGCAGGCAGGATCTCCCTGGGAGCCTCCTCCCAGTCCGGGCCGCCCGGGTTGCAACCAGGGGACTGCGGYGGCGCAGAACCAGCACTGCAGCAGCAGTCCTGAACACAGCTCAGGCCGTGTTTGCAGAGGAAGATCATGCGCCAGCTCGTACACAAACCTGCGTGAGGCCAACGCCAGGGTGAATTACAGCTACATCACGGCATCCTCACGAGTGTCTCTGCCACATGACTGGAATACATCATACGGGTTAGGGTTTACAGCAACACCTCTGAACCACGGTAACAGAGCACAGAGAAAGCAGCAATTCCGCCCGGAGCCGGGGCCTTCTGTTCTTCTCACTGTACAATACAAAACAATTTTGCATCAGCACAGTACAGGAGGTGCCTATCAGCTGCAAGAGCATTTGGCAAAGCACGTTGCCTTGCTAGGAAATAATGGTTTTTTGGAAAGTTTCTAGATACGGCCATTTCCTATTTTTTAACGAAACTTATTTTAGTTAGAAATTAATTTTTTTTCAAGAAGGTCAAGCAAATCTTGGGGGCTGTGCAGAAGGAGCAACTCAGTTTGAAACTGAAATAGGAATTTTCAAAATTATCCAAAGAAAATATTGTACTGAGCCAACCTTTTTTGTCTTTGATTGCCAAAATACTGAAAGAACTTTTTAGTTGGACTTTTTGCTCAGATTCAAGATAGAGAAGAACTGCAAAACCTCCACGCTTTTATTTGCAGGGAAGCCAGGTCTCATTACTTTTTCCTCAGATCCAAAACCTTTGAAGTTTTGAGCCCCAGACAGAAGAGACCTTCCAGAATCACAGAGCTGAAGGCACTTGCTCAGCTCTCCAAGCACTCACTGCATTTCTAAGACAGACAAAGAATTTAACTTAATTATACTTTAAAAGACAGACAATAAAAACTAAAAGATAAAATGTTCCTATGAAACAGGCGCTGATTAATCATTTTATCATTTGATGGGGATCTCAATCTTTCACCACACGACAGTACTGGAAAATTCATTGAAATTACCTGGAATCAAAGTATTATATTGTTCAATGGCAATTTGAGGTCTGAAGGCCGCTTTGTAATTCTGCTTAAGCTGCTGAAGTGCAGCTACTCTCTGGAATGTTCTCCATTATAGTGGGGGGAAAAGGGCAGATCTGGGGGCTTTCCCAAGGATATGCCTAAGGGACAGGGAGCCACGAGCATTGGGGCAGTGCAGGCGTTACCTTATGGCACACAGAGCACTCAGCAAGCTTACACTACAAGGGGCAGTGTAATACAGAAGTACTGAGGGTTATTTGAGCTCAGTTAGCAGCCCAAACTCTCTGACTCTCAATTCCTCCCCAGGAGCCCTAGTAGCAGCTAGTGGTGGCCCAGATGTCACAGTAGCTGTTACTTAAGTAATTTGCTATTTTGCTTTTGCTTTCTAACTAACTTGCTGCCCTTCTGTAACTCACATTTCCTTCTGGTCACGTTTCCATTTCTATGTTGATTGCAAAGTCCCTGGAACAAGGACTCCTCCTCACTCACTCCTCCTACATGGAGCACCGTGATCCAAACACTTGGTCCAAGCTGCATCTCCTGTCCATGGCCCCAACACAGGCAGCAGCAGCACCTGATCTGCAGCAACACTCTGGATTTCCAGACTGCAATTTGTAACAGCAAGGGAGAGGCAGTGGGTCAAGGGTTTTGCTTTTTTGCTATTGAAACAGTGTTTCCTGCTTTAATCAAATTTGCTTAGGATCAGTGAGGTWTTATTATGATTATGGGCATTCCTCCTTCGTGCTTTATCCAGCAAATGCTGTAGAAGAGCCGTGTTAGTCAAACGCGACTCCAACGCAGAGGTCATTACCCACTTCTCTAATGGACCAGCAGGCTTTCAATTAATTAACGCGAAGAAATCACTGGGGGTGACAGCAGAAGGATTTCAGCTTCCCAATGAAGTGCTGAGATATCAAATTAAATGAGCTGCACCAACAGTCAGCAAACAGAGACTGCCGTGCTTGGGAAAACTGAGTGAAATTCCGTGCCATGAAATGAGTGGTTTTGCCCTGCAAACAGCCAGGCAGAAATGCAGCCAGTTTCATTAAGGTTCACAAATCTGCCTTTGGGGAGCAGAATCCGTGCTATCACTCGCTGAAATATCAGTGCGGTTTTAGGCTGTTTTATGAAATGTGGCTACTACTGCAAGCACATTTCCAAATTTTCTATATATTTGGACAGACAGACAAAGACAAAGCATGCGTAGGGGTACCCTATGCACATCCAAAAGGGTAGGGTATATGCAAATTTTATCAGGCGAGCGTGGATGATCACAGTATTTATCTCACAAGAACAAACTGCTATCTGATATTTGGAGGTCAAGAGAGTATGATAAAATAACAAGCTACTTTCTTCCTGTCCCATGGGTTTTATGGCAAAGTATCTCTAAAATACTCTATTTTTTTAATGAGTACTCTTAACATACTCTTTTTTTTTCATCTCTTCACTTCTAATTCAGCTTCGTTTCTTCATTCAACTGCATTTGACAAAATAGATCTTTACTAATACAGATTATTTTTGATACAGTCCTGCCTACAGATCCTGAAATCCCAATTAATCGTATTCTGGCAACCAAAAGCTGTCAGCCCCTCCAATAAAGCCACGAGCTGGGCAACTGCCTTACAGGCTGCGACCTTGGGTGAATTATTTATTTCCCCAAGAAGAACTGAAAAGCACAAGCAGGTGGCTGAGACTGCAGCTATTCCATCTAGGCCTTTATGAGAAGTGGAACATTTTATCAGCACCACTTATGGGAAAATTATTTTTTAATGAAGAGTCTTCGACTAYGTCTGGTACAAGCGAGTGGCAGCGCACAGGGTTTTTATTAAATTCTCTGCAGCAGGGAACAGCCTCCGTCGAGGCTGCACTGCCTGGGAGATCTCCCCAGCATTGCATGCAACAAACCGAGTCCCGCAGTTTGTCCTGTAGCGCAACCACATTTCAAGGGAGAGCGCTAAATTACCAGGAATAATCTATTATTGAGCAGCAAAGAGGCTACCTGCACCATTATACATGTTGCACCCTGCTTGAAAGCAATGCAGAGAGAGAGAGAAATGCAAGCACTGTGGGAGCTGTGGGGAGCCCCGGAGCAGGTTGTCTTCCAGCTGCACCGTGGCAGCGACCAACAGTGTGTGGTTGTTCAGCTTTCCCTTCCACACACGGGCTCGGGGTCCCTCCTGGGGAGCCGGGGAACCCTCGGTGTTGGGAGCCAGGGTTGGGAACACGCAGGGTCCTCTCTGCGTTCCCGCCTGTCCCCAAGGCAGGAGCCGGGGAAGGAAGTCTGTGAAGGAGCACAAAGTCTACGTGGCATTTTACAGAGGACATTAGAGCAGGTTCAGCGACACACGCTGCCTTTGCATCGCTCTGGATGTGCATATAGGCTATAAAGAGCCTGGTCAGCTTGTTAGGTTAGGTTTGCAGCCACTCTGAATCACTGATGTGGCCCAGAGCAGCTGGAGGGAACAGCCACATCTGGCCCCAAGTCCCTTGGCTGCTTTCTTSACTTGCTTTGTTTTAACAGCACAAACAAGTTTCTGAGCTAGAAGTCTGGTAAAAAATAACAACAACAAAACCAGCATTTACTGCATTAGCCAATGGAAAAAATACAGTTCAACCATGAACTGCTTCCCACTTTTCCATGAGCCTGGTGACTCTCACTGGTCTTCACCCCGAGGGTTCAACATAACTCAGCTCCCAAGTGTTCCCCAACAGAGTGTGCTTGAGAGCAGCCCCAAACCTGGTGCCGGAGGCTCTTACCTACGTGGWGGCCCCAGAGGTGCTGCCAAGGAAGTGCCCGCTCCCAAGTGGGAGAAAGCTCATGTTCAGACACAGCAAATTTTCTTTTGCTCTTTAAACTAGCACTTCAACATTTGCCTGATTCACAGAATATTTTCCCTCAAAAAAGGCACTGCTTATTGTGTCTTTCTTTTAAGAYTTGGCTTCAGCAGGCTTCATGGCAAAAAAAGAAAAAAAGAAAGAAAAAAAGGAGCAGTACTGTAAGGAAACAATAAACATGAATAAAACACTACGYCTTCAAAGCAGAACATGTGAGGTTTATCTAACCTGAATACTGAGTCAATCTTGAGCCTAGCAGCTAAGAGAAAATAAAGCAAGAAAAAGGGAAATCCAGCAGGAGAAAATAAGAAATATACTTTGAGCACTTAGTCCCTGATGTCAGACTTGTGCCATGGCTCGGCTTTATTCCAAGCAAAATTTCGTATCTCTGAAGTTATTAGAGTGACAGAAAGTGCTCTGAAAAACAGAATAAACCCAGTTCCCTCCTGATGCCATCGTATGCGCTCTGTCRAGCAGCCAGACCCGTGCTCAGCTCCCTGCTGAGGCAGAACCCAAGGGGAAGATGCTCGGGTCCCTGGGACGACCAGGTCCCCAGCCACGACCATCAGCTTCCCCTGGGGCCAGCAAGACCGTTACTGGCTATGGATTTATCTGTCCTTTCCTTCACCAGAGGTTTTTACAGCTTTCTGGTTGTCCTCTCTTGCCAAACCTCTTGTCACCATCTAAGGACTCAACCAGCTCAACAAGAACGGGTCAAACTCCCCCAAGGAATCAGAGTGGGCAAATCTGCAAGTCTCTCTGGAGAAACAGGGGGCCCAGCCAACCCACGTRTGTGGAAACACCTCTCTGTGCAAAACACGTAAAATCTGGACCCAATTTGGGGATTTCTGAGCACAGACCTCAGCAGGTATCTCCCATGGAAGCAGTCACACACATGCTGATGTGTTTTACCATTCAGATTCCTGATTTATTACTTATGGAGCAGTGTTCCGGGTGCTGTGATGCTCAGTAGGGCTCTGCAGACCACAAGGTGCCCGTGGTCTTGCAAAGCAGGACTTCCATGGTCAAGTTCTATGCTGAAACCAACTCCAAGTGTTTTTATCGAGTCCAAGGAGCTTGCTCTCTATATATGGCATACACAATACTGCAGTCATGCTGCATTTTGCCCATTTTTGTTCATTTTCTTTTTTATAACCTCACAATCGCACAGGCACAGTGTGTGCCTGCATCCTTACACGCCGCTCTGTTCACACAGCAGAGYCACACAAAGGAGTTTTTGTGGTTTCGAGCTTGTCTCAAACCTATTTATAGGCAATCATCGGCAGATAAATGCCCTGATAGATTCATCTTCATCTAGGCGAAAGTTAGCTTATGATTATGATAAAATGAGAGCAATTTCTAAAAATGCTACACTGGGGATTTATGATAACTCAGACTAAGTGGTATCAATTATAAGTGACAGCTTATCCAGCACTTTTTCCCCCCTAATTCTACCCTAATTATTTTGCTTGGATAGATTTATACCAATACTTGTTAGAGATCTTTATAGAGGGGAAAAAAAAAGGTTTTAAAATCTTTTGTGCTGGTTTCTTCTGGGCAGCACCTTACTCACATGAGCTAAAACACCCTGAGCTGTGGATCCATGTGCAATTTCTATACCGCTTTCACGGGCTGAACCCCACTGAAGGTGGGATTTTGGTCCTGCCTTCACTGAAACCAGCAACCAAACCCTCAGTGACATCCAAGAGGCAAGAATTTCTYGAGCAAACCATCGGGAAGACTGTCTGCATCCTGTCTAAGCCTATTTACTTCATCTAGGAAACAGAATTTAGTAATATGAAAAGAGAATAAAGTTATTGCTTTATGTCAACAATTCATTTTTCTTTTCCCTGATCAAAAATCTCCTGCACTTAAGCAAGTTTCTTTCAAGAAAGAACAAGTGATTTTGGACCAGCTCCTTCCTGCCTAAYGGYATTRGGGTTACTAGAAAAGCCGCACTGCTYGCTCAGAGGTCAGCAAACACTTCCYCATCCCCTTAAAYGGCTTAACAGCTACATAAGAACAACAAATCTATTTAAAATAAGAAATCAAAAGGAAATAAAGCTGTGTCAGGCAACATTAACACTCCCATGTGCAATCTGACCTTGGACAGCTCCTCAGATCTCTTGTTCAGCTCATTCATCATTACTCTGAGCTGTCATCACAAGCACCCCAGCTCGTTAATTATACATTAACCTCATTCATGACTTCTAATCTATAAATGGGTCAGGATGTTTAAAAATAATTAAATAAGAGTGTGCAATGGTAAAGGGGATAATACCCTTACCGGMGTTTAGGACATCTGACCGCTAAGCAAAAATAGGTGATGCTGAACAATTAAATAGGAAGCAAAACAGAAAGCAAGAAAAGGGAAATCTCCAAGCCTCCAACCTTGCATTTTGAAGAGTATCAGCTTCAAATATTCTCAAAATATGCAATCTGTAGGAGGTTTCTGCCTCTTCTTTAACTTACAAAACAAGAATGAATCTTCAAAGGCTGGAGATGCGATTTGACGTATGCTAAATCTTTACAACCAGAGAACTGGCCTGTGAGGCTGCAGTTCTAAYGAAACAGGACCGGGTTCCTGCTCCTGCTCAGACTGTCCTGCTGGTGGAACAGCCAGGGCTCCGGTTGCTGCACCGCGCTCACCATCCCCGCGGTGTCAGCGCCGCCAACCCCTGCGCAGGGGACACCAGCTCTGCCAACCCACAAAGCCACACAACTTCCAAGCAGCCTCTGGGTCCCCTCGCTCAGTTCTCCACATTTACTGGCTTCAACAGAGCATTCACTCACCCCTTTCTTCCCAAATGGAGAGTAATTTAGTTCAGAAACTATCATGTAGCGTTTCTTCCTCTAATTAAACAAGCTTCCACACCACGCAGCTTCGGGACACCTTGCTCTCCAGTATTGCAAAGGACTCCTCATACTGTGACAGTCATCAGCAAAAAGTGCCCATGTTTCCAAACAGACTTGAAGAAGAAATAAAATTTTACACCCCAGCAAGAATTACTACTKGCTGCATAACATTTCAAGCTAAAATAATGCTTCCTCAGAGATTTAGCGGACCAGGATTAGTTTTTTAAACATGGCTACATCAATGAATCTTACATCCCATATACTATACGTTGTGTTCTCAGAAACATTTTGCTATGCTAATTCAAGGCTCTCCTAGGGAGGCTGCTCAAAAGAAAAAAAGCCCTCAACAYTGGGGAGATTTACCTAGTTTAAAAGAATTTGTGAACCCCGTTGCACAAGGACACCCATGAATATGCTCAGAGGTTATTATACKGCCTGTATTATTCCCACACGGAATGATGATTTATGGAATTCCATAATGATGAATTACGGAGCCCCCCATACATACAAAAGAACTGCCTCTTAAGAGAAAAACCAGAGGACAGCAGGTGGGCTCTGTTTAGAATAACTGCACTGTGCTTTGCTATTCCCCATCCAGCTTCACAAACTGCTCYCAGGTCCATTCACACTCTTCGAAGTGCTCCAAGGAAGGCAGGGCTTGTATCTGGTGACCTACAACGGAGGTTGAGTACCTACCTACTGGGCAGCTTTCGGAAAATCCCAAACTCTGAATAACTGGATTTTGTCCCATTCTATCAGGAAAAGAAAAGAAAGAAAGAGGAAAAGAAAGAAAGAGGAAAAGAAAGAAAGAGGAAAAGAAAGAAAGAGAAAAAGAAAGAAAGAGGGAAGGAGAGAGGGAGGGGAGGGGAGGGGAGGAAAGAAAAGGGAGAGGAGAGGGAAAAGGAAGAGGAGAGGGAAAAGGAAAAGGAAGAGGAAGAGGAAAGAGTGTATTCCATCGGTTTGAATTACTCCCTAAGTTTCTGAACTTAGAAATATCCAAATGCAAGTTTAGGTGCTTAATCTGGTCACCTACTGATTTAACAGGGCTCTGCCTATGGCATTAAGTAACAGTAACTGGAAGCACCTTCCTGGGTTACTCAGCCCAGGTAGCCCTTACCACATTTCCGCTTATAAAGCACCTTTTATATGAGGATTTCAAAGCACATCATGTCCATTAATTAAACTCTAAGGGTTTGGTAATAGGGCGAGATGAGTATTTTCTGCTGTCCCTGAGGTAAAATAGCTTCTCTTGTACATGAACAGCAATTGGTTTTATACCTAGAGAATCTGTTTTTATGAGCAATCACTGATCTGTATGTAGTAAAAAGTATGATTACGTGGGATGGACTCAGTTTGTGCTGAAATGGAAAAGGAGATTACTTTTTCATTCAAAATACCTTTAGTCTAATGTATTTCTTTCTTAAACTGAAGTGAGCATATTAGGCTATTTATTCCCAAATGGCTTTCCAACAGTTGAAGCAATGGAGGATTTAATCCCTGAAATGCCTTTTTCGTTTTTTTTCTTTCTTCTTTTTCATAAACTTGTTTCAGAAAATGCTGTTCCATATGTGATCAGAATTATAACCAAAGGGATTTTCTATTTATGTAATGTCTCCTTACTTGATACGTTTAGCCACCTACCAGGGTGCTGTAGAATGAAGCCTTGGCCAAATAAAGCAACCAGAGCCAGTTGTTTTGCAAAGGGACACTAGTCCAGACTTTCTAAACCAGCTTWAATATCCGCTGTTTCCTCTGGGAACACTGTCTTTTACTCAGAAACCAGACTCCAAGTGTGGGACCAAGGGAGAAGAACTCATAAAAGCAGAATTTCTCTTCTGTGGGAGCCACCAATATTCCAGAAAAGAAAGGCAGCTGCATACTGCAGAGCATTTTCAAATATCCTGTCTACATGAAAAAACAGAGAGATTGTATTTAAACAATAATGAGTCCATTTAAAACCATAATTAAAGTGATGACATGCTCCATAGCTGGTTGGGTGACATAACCAATGAAGGTGAATGCACCAACACTCACCTCAGTATCTCATCCCCTCTGCAGGCATCACTATCCCCTTCTCTAACATGGATGCTGTGACAGTGGCCTCCTCTGTGAAACACCTTTACACCGATGGTAACAAGTGCTATCCAAGACCACGCACTGCTGTGAAAGGGGACACGAGCAACTGTTCCCTGTAAAGTAAGAGCCTTGCACAGAATTACTGCRTTCTTCCACTCTGAATCCTCAATGCCAGAGGAAATATTCCCTTCTCGGCCCCAAACCACATTTAGATCAGCTGCAACCTGCTCTGCACAAGTGGTGCAGCAGTGATACTCACTCTAGCTGGTTTACGTGCATTTCTTCTCTTCRAGTGCACATCATTTTTCTTAATTATTTCTGACCTTTCATCCAGCATGCTATAAGCTTCTTATGAAGAACAGAAAATAAATAAYTTAACTTCCACTTATTCCAGGAGGAGATGGGCTTTTCTAATCTATCCTTAGAGAATAAACTAGCTAGCTGTGCAGATACATCTTATTAGGGTAAGACAAATAAACATGTACACAACATTGCCACAACAAAAAGCACGGGGAATACCAGGCCAGGGCTTCAGGCTGGAATCTGAGCTGGGACAAATTCCAGTTCCCTCCCTTGGACCTGAAACCTAGGTTTTGCTTCTGCTTGTAGCTGCAAGCCAGTGACTGGTAACAAATGTCAGTGCAGAGAAGCCCGCGAGGAAGCAAGGACAGCAGCCAGYGAGTGAATTAATTCCCCATCCCTGAGCACGCTCAGGCTGGTTCCTGCAGCTCTCAAATGAGCTAAACATCTGATCTAGAAACAGGAGCGCCCTGGCCTCCCAGGGAGATGTGGTTTGGGGTTGGGGCCACCTGTCTGAACTACTAATGCAYTAGGTAGCATTTGCTTCTGCACCGCCTTTACAGAAACTTTTCCAAAATGCATGCTACTTGGTGCCTCCAGGAATGCTTCTGTTTTATGTGGAGCAATTATGGAACTAAACATTTGAAATAATTTAGGACCGAAACTTAGGTTCTGTTTTTCCAGATATAAAGTCTAGAAATCTCTTCTGCTTTCTTGCTAACTTAGTGAATCCAGAGTTTCAGCTTTTATTGGACAGCTGACCAGGGCCTCCACCCCGGAGGAAACTGCAGGCTGATGGACCAGGCAATAGACAAGACCGACTTGGGAGCATCCTGATGCAGGGCGCAGCTCCCACAGTGCAGTGTGTGGGCACAGCAGTCTCTGAGAGTAAGTGTTCTTTTTGACAGAACACCTAGCAACCTTTATGGACCTCCTGCATGGCCACGGAGCACCACCTTCTTGAGGAAGCTGAGTSTGGTGCCAAGGGCTCCAAAAGAGCTTCCCAGACCACGTCCAAAAACACCAAAGCAACTTCTGCTCTTGTCCTCACTTGAAAACACATCAGGAAAACATTAAAACTTTGGACTTCTTCCTGCAAAACACTCAAATCCACAATTGGATTGCAGCTGGCTACATCCACACAAGACATGTGACACTCGCTTGATGACAGATAGCTGCGTGTGTCACCAGAGTGAAAGACAGAGTGTCTGAACAGGACGAACCCATTCATCTTATCAACCCGACCTTTCTGAGAGGCAGCTAGTAGCACRGGCAAAGCTCCACAGATCACTTCAGAGCTTATTGCTCTGCTGGTCCTCTTTGACTGGCACATCACCTAATGGATAATAAATTACTCTTCTCCACTCTGATTGGGGCCTGCCTGCATATTGCTAATGCTAATTTTTCAGAACCTACTATCACTCATGCTCTACTTTCACAATTTAAAGGGATGCCAGTTCACAGACAGTAAATAAATATGCAGGACTGGAATTTCAAGGGTACGTGCGGAGAATTAACTGCACAGCTCCCTCTGAATTTCAGTGTGACACCAACTCCCAACACTTGCAGATTCCTTTAAAATGCTGCAACTTCACTTTTGTGCCCCATGAAGCCACAGGCACCTTTCCTCTCCAACACGGTTATTGGGACCAGGGAATCTGCTCTCCTCATCCCCTCCTCAGCACTGTGGGTGATACAAGGAAGCAGAGTGGGGCTGGTGGGGCCCACAGGGACACTGCCAGCACAGGGCTTCCATGCCAACAGCTCTTGCTTTGGGTAGACTCATGAACCAGAGGGGAAAATCTTTTCTGCAGTGAGATGGATCTAGTGAAATGGCACCTCAAAAGCTCCCCAGTGCTTTCTCTCCCTCATCCTTTTCCCCCAGGTTGGAGCTCATCACTCGGCTTTTGCTTAATTCCAAGTGTGGTGACTTCCTTTGACACAAGCACTGAACAGAAACTGAATAAAGACCTCAGGGTTTTGTCCATTAAAGAAAATGAAATGGAAACGCATCTCTTGAGGTTGGAATGACCAAGATTTGTTACGGCTGCTCTGAGCCTCTGAGAGCACCACGAGTTAGCTACACTTTCCTCAAAAGTCACTGCCGGCTCAGTCACTTCCATTAGTTCTGCCATGTGTCAAGCCACAATTAGAAGATCTATTTCCATCCTTCACGCTCACCTGGGAGAAAGATCTGCCCAGAACCAAGGCTGGGGAGCAGCTCAGGCTTCTAGCACTACCAGTACCTGCTGCAGGAACGCCCCGGATGGGTAAATTCAGTGCTCAGCTCTTTCCAAAGAGCTCTAAAGCTAGTGCAGATAGAGCAGGACATGTTTTAAAACACACTAGACAACTGTATTCCTTCACCCTGGGTCACTGCTTTCCTGGGCCCTGAAAGATCTGGAGAAAAAGGACAAAACTGACCCCGAATACAAGTGGAGTAATTGTGTCCAAGTTCTCTGAAGGTGAAAGAGCAACCCGGCCTCAGCCAACACGTCCTGCAGGCATGGCGGGGACGATGCCATTGCAGCCTCTGGGACACCGGCAGCCCTCACCGGCCCTTGGCAAAGCCCTGCACTCGCTCCAGCCTCCTGGGCAGCTGGCTGGGCCCACCAGGAGCATCCTGGCTGTTCCTCACGTTTACTGCTGGGTCTCCTCACTCTTCCCTGGAGAAACCACAAGCTTGTGGGACAGACAACGTCCTCCATTGCTTGGGTGAATGCGTCTCCTCAGCCCTGGAAGGACTGGTGCCCGCCTGCATTTCAAGGCCCCACCATGCTGCGCGTGACCAGAGCCTCCACTACCCCCTCTCCCTCCTGACCGAGGGAGCACCAAGACCTCAGAACCTGTTTGGTTATGAAACCTGTGCTACTTGTTCCTGGAGCATTTGTCTTCCTCTCTCGTCAGACAGCACGGGAGTTCAGCTCAGGCCCTCCAAAGCACAGCTGCTGTTTTTCTGCAGAAAACGAGAAGAAAAATAAAACGGAGAAACAAACACAGCAAATCAGGTGCAAGTTTGCATCGCTCTGGAAGGCAATACACAGAAAACTTGTGGTGTAAATTTTTATCCAAGATTTTTAACATGAAAGTTTCTTCCTAAAGCCTTTACAGCTGGATGGAGGATTGSACAAGTCCATCTATGTACAGAATACAGGAGGATGAGATGCTATTTACCCTGGTTCTCTTTCTCAAATGATGGCAGGCTTGCTAYGTTACATACTGTATCCCATCTTTATAGCCTCAATTTAGGAAAACGCTCTGGGCTCTCTGGGATACCATTTATATATACTAATAGACTCTAAGTGGGAGCTGGAAGATGAGTGCACGTCTCGRGTCCTCACAGCATGTTCTCTAGGCAGTGTGTTTACCTGCACTTCTCCCATTACTGCCTCTTGAAATCAAAGCTCAGAGCTTTAAAGGATGAAGCAACTATGCTGCTTCATTTACCAGGAGCAAATATTTTTACTGAGAATAAATGCTTACCCACAGTGGGTTTATATAAGAATTAAACATGGTATTCAATCTAAAATTATTAAAAATATCTTTCTATACCTCTACTCTCTCTGCTTCTCCTCTAATGCTCAGAATCACATAAAATAGTAATGAGCATACATAGCCTTCTGCTGTTTTCATAGACAAGGCAGTAAAAGAGACAGTTGCTGTTCCCTTGAGTTCTAGCCCACGAATCACAAAGTCTAATCAGCCTCAGTGTCTGACACATTAGATAGCCCCTGTATTTCATTACTGCTGTATTAAAATCTTTCCTGCTTGAATTTTGTATCCTCTGTGAAAGGCAGAGAAAGAGATGGAAGAGATAATCAAAAGAGGACAAGATGAGAGAGCTTAAAGAAAAGTGATTCTCTTTTAACCTCTCTAACCTGACAGCTCACGATGACATTTGCAGGGTGAGAACTGGGACACRAGCACCAGGGACCGCAGACCCTGGGAGCACTGGGGGCTGCAGGGACACCCCGACGCCAGCATGGGCACTTCTGCCCTCCATGGAAACGCTGTGGTCCAGGCACTGCACTAAGTGGCAGCATTTCTCTGTGTGCCCTCCCCACTCCCCACTGCTGCTCTTGTTGCAGATGGAGAATGAGGATGCCCTGAGATAAGTCTCAGGGTAGAGAGGGATAGGACGTTTGGAAGCCGTGCATGGAAACAGTTCAAAGAGTCCCCTTGGAGAAGGCTCCTTCCAGGCATTACCAGCCCGTAACCACCCACCACGGGCAAGAGAGCGGCACCACCGTCACCGCGCCGGCCACGTGGCTACGGGCAGGCTCCTCAAAACCCAACCTCCTCSGACGTGCTCGGTGCCGCTTCGTGGGTGTCAGTCTGCACGGATTTTTAAATTATGCTCTGAAAAAGGAATTAGATTTAACAGCCCAATAGTATTATTACATAATTCCCTGAATCAATAATTTGACTGCGCACGTTTGCATCTTGCCAAATCAAAAAAGACCAGTTCAATACCCGCAGGCAGCTAAGAGTTCCACAGATGTACGATATTGAACAATAGATATGATATTGAACAATAGATGTCACTGTTATGCCAATAAAAAGGGGGTTATATTTACGGCTATCGACAGTTCCCACAGCTGCCCTGTTCCCACCTCTCCTCTCCCATCTAGCATCAGAATCGTGGCTCTCTGCAAGCTCCCGGAGGCCAGATGTGTGGCCTGCACATGTTGCTGCCTCTTACTGATCGCTCTCCTTGTGCTTAGATTTTGTTGCTACGGGTTGAACCTCCCAGCAGGGTTACAGAGAACACAGGCAGCTCCCTCCATCCTGCTCAATGGCCAAGGGGCTTCCCAAGAACATTCTCTCTAGTTTGTTGACCAGTCTGTGCTTGCTATTTGAACAATACTGTGATACAGAACTAAGCATTTCTGCTTTTATTTACCTCTCCACTGAAAGTTTTACAGGTAAACAAGATCCTTACATCTCAGCTTTCCTCTTCTCCTGTGTATTTCTTTTTTTCCATCTCACTTGAAAACACCTCCTCGCCCGTCACATCAAAATCTGCTGCTGAGGAAATGATGAGGAGGTCACAAAAAGAGGATGCCTTAATATAAAAGCAGAAAGAAGAGAAAACTTCAAGGAATAGTCTGAGGAATAACAAYATTGTTTCCATCATGTATTCCTTGCAGCATTAAAGGGGAGTGAGAGCCAGAACACCAGGTGAATTGCTTCACAACATTATGTCTTTCAACATATCCTATGAGATATTACCTGCTTCTGTACAAAAATAAAAGGAAAGTGATACAAATGTMTCATAAATCACAGTTTAGGTGCATATTTCAAAGACTCAGAGGATTTTGGCAGAAAGTAAGAAACGGGATGATTTGCAATATAATGTTGCCTGATGGCAGAGAAGAATTTCAGCCACAATCTTCTAGGGTGCAAAGGCCAGCTATGAAAGCTCCTGCTTTTACACGTACTTTTAGAGCACTGATATAACAGTGTTCCTGGCCATGATGACATCCAAAGTGCAAAATTTCAGCATCTGTGAAAACACAAATATTGATGTGCACCACTAAGCATATGGTGCTGACTAAAGCTATTATTAGCAACAACAGCCAGTCTCTACTCGGAARATCCCAGTTGCCTGGGCTTTGTCTGACCAGAAAAGCTGAGGAAGATCTGAACAGACCTCGTGAGTTCGACTCACGATAACAGGCTGAGCCGTAATACCCAGACAATAATAAAGCCAAAAATACAGGGCTATATTCAGCTGTGCTTATTTGATGCTAAATTGAGCAAATTGCATGCCGCCTGCTGCAGAGGCAGGACCAGAAGGCAGCCTGTGCTCCCAGACTGTCTTTGTAGGAGACGGATTATTTTGATCCACTCATTTGCAGGCACCATTTTGACTGAYGCTTCCGAGTTGGATTGGAAACTCCAGCTGTTCCAGCCGGGGAATCCGGGATGCTAGGATGGGACCCCACGCGGTTCCTTCCGTGCCAGGGCTGGGTGTGCTGGCGTCTCGCCCAGTCCTCCCGCCCGCTTAGCTCCTCTCTGTGGGGCTGTGCACACAGCAAGTGCGATGGGACACTTGGGTCGGGGCTCGGAATGGGACCCCATGGTCCCGTTTAACCAAGACTGGCTGAAAAGTGCGTTTTGCAACCTCACCTTGACACTGCCCAGTCCCCATCACATGAACTGTGAAGCCCTCCTGGTCCTTCCATGGGCACAGAGCCACCAAATACCGTCCCACAGTCCTGAAYTTCCAGTGTGCTGCCAGCTCATGCCCAGATAAGGGGATTAATTCTGTCTTGCAAGCTCAATGGTAATTCATTTGGAAAAAACCTGACATGCTGTTTTATCAGGCCAGTCCCCCAGTGARGATTTCTGCCCTTCCTGCTTCCCAGGTGTGCTGGATGCACAGCTGATGRGCACAAACATCCTCCTCGGTGAAGGGATAACTGAAGGATTAACTGAGAGCAGCGCTAAAGCGCTTGCTTTCCATAGGCCTCATCACTAGGGCCTGGAATAGGAGGATTTAAGGGAAGTTGTAACGTCAAACTCAGGTTTTTGAACATCCTATTTCAGGTTCCAAAGCTCAAAAGTTTAATAAGTATTTATTTTAAATATGGTCTTCTCTTTGGAAGTGTTTAATTTCCCCTTTCCAAGCTTTTTTCTGCAACMTAGAAATATTAAAAAAACAGCCACAAAAAAATCCAATAATTCAATGACCGCAGAAGGTCCAACAGAATCAATACATGGGCATTTTGTGAGACACAGGAGCAGGCGGTGCTGGCACCAACTTGGGGAGAGCCGAAAGGGAAGGTTTCAGAGCGCGGCGGCAGAGCCCCAGCACGAGGGCCAGCGGAGCCGGCAGTGGGGGGAGCCCCTAGGAAGGGGAGCGGGTGCGGGATCAGAGCGGAAAGCGACTCAAGTGTTTCAGAAAAACTGTGGATGAATCAGTTTAACTTCCCAGGCGACCCACAGCAGCTTACGGCATGAACCGTCCCGGCAGCCTGAGGGAGCAGAGGGCCATTCCATTGCTTTAGACCAAGGGAATTCATCTCTGAGCTCTGCTCAAGAAAAACACATGGCTTGGGACAAGCAAGGAAGAAACTTAACCAGGATTTTAACATGGATTGAATTGAGATACAATTGCACCGTGACAGGGCCSTGACCAAATCAGCGTGCAAACCTGGATGTGAAAAGTATGTTTTACAGTCAGACATTGTTCCAAGTTCAGCCTAAAGAAAGCAGCAGTTGGAAAATTCAAGCAACACGTACKTTATTTACTTTGCAATAGGAACTGCTGCCCAAGGAAGCTGTGGGTGACTATATTTGGTCCTCAGGAAGCTCTTTGCACAGCGAGAACTGCACTGAAGTCAAGCGGAGGCATACRAAATACTGGGGATGAAAAAGCCCTGGGAGCTGTGCCTCACATTACAACTAGCAATGAGACCTCCCCTAGAAATAACACAGGTAGGAAAAGAACAGATTTAAATCTCTGTAGCGTAACAGAATAGCAGTATTTATGGTTAATTATCAGACATTAAATGATTAGATTAACCAGGCTGTGTTTATACAATGCTTGTTTTTCTTGCTCATTCAGCTAGAATCAGTTATAAACAGAAATTCACCCCATAAATGTGTTTCAGTTGTTTAACAGGCTAAGTAAATAGCTGACCTTACTATAATTAGAGATCTTTATTTAATTGAACATTCATGGCCACCAGAGCAATGCAAGCCTAAAACCCAGCACACTGATCTGATTCTGGTTTCACTACAAAAGGCAGGCCAAGTCTGTTAAAAATTAGGATGAATTTTCACTGAACCTGTGAACACACAGGCTGGGTCCTATGGACACCCTCCATTTCCAAAACCAAAACACAACGGGGAGTTCTGCAGCTAGAAATCCAGAGAAAGCACTGAAARGTCATGCTAAAACACCAGGAAAAAAGGAGGAGTTTCCTCTACGTACACAAGTTTTCAGCTTAGAAAGCAAAGGAAAACCATGTAAATGAAGATTATCAAAGAAAGGAGGTCAATCAATACTTCATATACTCCAAAAAGATGGAAAAGGCTAATTTAGTTAACTCCTTTTGCATCATCCTTATGCAGCAGTAGGGTGTGCTGGTGAGTCACCAGCTGAGCTTGGATGCAACCCGCCTCCTGAATGTGTGAGTATAAACAAAGACAGAACAAAATTCATTTTCCTATCCCCTGCAAGCCATCCCGCCCTGGTAAGACTTTGTTCCAGCTCATTAAAACCGTATTTCAAAAACTGTGCCCAACTCAATTAATTCAGAGCCCTTTTTGCCAAAATAGTTCATGCTAATGATTTATAACTAACGGGCAGCAGCAGCATGTGAACAGCAGGAGCTYAGATCCGGAGTAAGTGCCATGGATAGCCAGGAGAGCCCATCTATTGCTCGCCTGTCATGGAAAACACTTCCTGCCCCTCAAAATTGGGAACCTGCCAGAGCATCCCAGCAAAGGACCACACAGCCAGGGTAGGCACATGCACCTGCACTCATGGGCATCCAGCCCCTGCTCCTCTGTCCACCCCCTCAAACACAGGAGTCCACAGGGAATGCTAAGGAAAGAGGCTCAAAGACAGCTGTTTTTTCCCTCCATCATGATAAATCCCCCTTGGATACAAGGCACTTTAATCAAAGAGACTGGCGTTTCCTTGTTTTTTATGTGCACGTGCAGGGCAGATTGTATCTTAATCTGGCAAGCAGCACCTCCATCTCATCGCATCTCTGAACGCTACTAGCTGCTGAAACTAGAAACATGGAAACAAACAGGATGCCAATACACAAGTGCTTGTAGAGTGCACTGAAGCCAAAAAGCATGGCACGCTATTACTGCTAGGAGATAACCAGCATCTAAACACTGCTTGGTGTCTAATCAGCTCATCACTGAGGGCAAACAGGAGGACAACACAGGAGGAGCGGGTGCCCTCTGCTCCTAGTTCTGGCCTGCAACACTGCAAAGGTCCCTTCCTTGATTTCCTCTGACTTCAGACCAGCTGCTTATAATGTTCTGTGGGATAAACTGTTGGATGGGACCAACAAYCAGAGAGAGATCAGACAGGGTGAGGAAATGGAGGGAGATCATCATCGATGAATTAGGTATGATTTTTACCATTTAATTTCTTCCACTGCTTTGCTACCTTCCCAAGAATTTAAGCTAATTAATTTGCAAACTGATTAATAAGCGCAGAGAGGTGCCTGATGCTGTAAGCTCCCTCCAGACAGCGACTCRGTGGTGGTTCTCCTTGGGGACAAGGCAACCGGTTGCATCCCAGGGACACGCGCCCAGCGAAGGGGCTTTGCTGGATGCAGCTCTTCCAACCTCCATCAGGCCTCTGCTACCTGCATCCCTCTGCAGGGCTTCGTGGCACAACCTTTCCATGGGCCAGGCAAGAGCCAGGATCCTTAGACTGATTTTTGTGAAGGAAGGTCCTAGCATTTGTTTTAAATGACTCATGGGAACTTGATTAAGACAGACAGACGAGAAGAGAGAAACGGAGAGATGCTGTAAGAAAAAACACTGCTTATGCCATGGCAAAATAATTCTCAATTCCCAAATATATTATGCTTAAAAATGGCACTGCTTTGCATGAACCCCTTTTAAAAATCACTCCAAATGCCTTCCTCCCAGGGAGGCTGTGTTTTGGTGAAGGCTGGCAGAACCATGGGAATAGACATATCTAAAAAGGTACATACACAAATATGTGGGTATATATATATACACACACATATGTGTATATACAGATACCAAATGTATTATGGGCACAAGAGGGAAATCTACACAGATGAGGTAAGCAACATTTTCTCTAAGTMCTTTTCTTATAGGTCTAATCCTAACAAAATAAGGCTCTACTTTTCACAATAGACAATATTTGGAAGCACCACAGCCATATTCTCCTACAAGTCTGAGCCACTACTTTCAAGAAAAACCACCAGCATTTCCCTGCAGACACRCTTCAGAATTTTTTAAGCATCCAAGTTACTGGGAGTTAAGGCAGCGGCGCTGCAACAGCTCTCATGTTAGGGCACTTCCAGAGGACGGGTCCCAGTGCAGCTACAGCGCACGGGACTTCTTTGCGCTCAGCTGGCTGCCGCCCTGCTCTTCCTTGCAAAGGACCGACCGGAAAGATCTGACTTTTTCCTGGATCTCAGTCAGGATGCCGATCTTTTGTCCCAGGACTGCCTCGAACTGTCCAGCATAAAAATCTACGTCGTAGTCTATTTCTTCAGCCACTTCTAAGAATACTCTCAGCCATCGCAGAGATTCCTGATGCTCCTCTATAAGTGTCCTCTTATCCATCTCCTTCCTCTTCTTCTGCGTTTTCCCTCTGGCATTGAAAGTGAATAACTGGGGCGTGACTTCCTCCTCTGCCTGGACCCCCAACAGCTGGGGCTCGGCTATCCTGGGCAAGCTCTGCAAAGCCCAGGGTTTCTTCACATCTTTCAGGCAGTACAGGGACCTGGACGCCTCCTGGCAGGGCTGTCCGAGGGCCCCTAAGCTCACGCCCAGCTCCTTCACGCGGTTGGCGTAGCGCAGGGTGTTGAGGGTGTGCTCGCAGGACCTCATGCCTGGTGACACGGTGGCAATCATGCAGGTGGACGAGTTCTCCCCGATGAAGGAGTCCCTCAGCACCTGGGTGAGTTTGCTGGCTCTGAAGGGCGTGTGGGTTTTGTTCCGCCCCAGTGCCCTGATACACTCCTTCAGGGCCAAGAGGCTTTTATTAATATCCGCCCCCTCCAGCCTTGTCTGCCTGTCTGCGGTGCAGATGTCAGCTCCTCTTTCATTCCCAGCCAAATCGATCAGAGAAAACTTGCCATACAAATGTCCCCTCTTCTTGAGGATGATCTGGAAGATGGCGTGGCTCCGGGAAGAGTGAGTGTTGGCAGACGTCTGGCCTGACATGCGACACTTGCTACCAGTTTCAATGAGCTTGATGACATCTTCTACGCAGGTGATCTCTTGCTCCAGGAGTCCTACCACCTGAATCTGCTGTTTACCATCTTCTAGCACCCTAAGCTGCTTCTTCCAGTTCAGCAAGTCAAACACTTTGCCCCCGTAGATCTCAAAGAAGGCCCCGTAGACCCGAAGCTCCAGCTTCTGACAGCTGGGGTCCTGCAGCCTGCTGAAGATGTCCTCGGCTACCAGGACGTAGATCCCTTTGGAGCACTCCATGTTCTTGACGGAGAAGTCTCCCCCCATGGTGTAGGTCTTGCCACTGCCGGTCTGGCCGTAGGCAAAGCAGGTGGCCATGCCCCCCTGGAAGACGGTCTCCACCAGCGGCTGGGCAGTGTGCTTGTACACCAGCTCGTTGGTGGCACGGTCATCGAAGGCAACGTCGAAGCGGAAGATCTGGTTTTTCAGGTATCGAGTGAGGTCCAACTTCTGCTTGGCTTCATGCACCATCACCACGTCCTGGCAGGGCACGGTCACCACATCGAAGTCATTGAGCTCAGCTTCATACTGGTTCAGCGGCCGCTTGCGGACACACACGGAGATGCGATGGGGCCGGCTGGGCTTGGTGGTCTGCACAGCCTCGCGGTCCAGGCGGCTGCGGTACTCCTGGATCATGTCCATCACATCAGTCCTGGGACGGAGCAAAGCGCTGACTTGCTGGGCTCGCCGCTCCCTCATCTCCAGGCGCCGGCGTTCCCGCTGTTCCTGCAGCCTCTCGACCTGCCGCACACACGGTGACGTCCAGCGACGGTTATAGCATGCTGAGCCAGGCCGGCGAGCCACGTGCTCCCTGCCATCCCCAGATGGCTTCTCCACCTTGACGGGCTGCGGCAGCATCTCGATCACCAGGCTCTGGTCTCCCCTGGCCGATGGCAGGGCCTCGACGCCGCTTGCAGGCATGCTCCTTGGGGCCAGATGGGGGTTGAGGGCAAAGGCGAGCTGGAGATCCACCTTCTTGCCCTTGTTGGCCCCCTTCTCGATCCACTCCACGGTGATGCTGGAGGTGTTTCCATGGAGCTCGGTCACCATTGCCTGGTGGATGCGCCCATCGCTGCGCTTGATCTCCAGGCAGGTGCCCACCTGGATGTGCCCAAACTCTCCAGCCATGCGGTCCCCAGGCCGTGGCCACAGCTGCTGGGATGGAGGAGCCCTCCCAGCTGGGGGCAGGACAGGCAGGGCTGGAGCTTGTGGGGGACACCAGGCCCAGGGAGGTGGGGGGGGGTGGCTCAGCACAGCCACCCAACACCCAGCCCCACCTCACAATGGCCTGGGTGGCCCCACCCAGGGGCTTTAAAGGGGAGGGGGTGTTATTTGTTTTAAAATAAAAATTAAAAAATCTTCATTTTTCATCAGCTCCCACAGGACCACGAGCACAGAAAGCTGCCATTACCTGAAAAGGCCTACGTGAGTCTGCAGGCTGGCGAGCGGCCGCTGCGACACATCATGTCTAATTGGATCAGTCACATTACGTTAAGCTAATGGGACTGACACAAGAATTCACAGCAGCGAAACAAGTGCAGGGATTCAACCGAGCATTTCTGTCCTGCGATGACCACAAAAAAGGAGAAAACAAGCCATTGTTTTCAATTACTTGAAACACACTTTCTGAATTATTTTAAAAGGCTTTGCATGCCTGGACATCCCACTTGAACATAATGGGCTTAATATCAAATGAATGAGGAAGAGGAGCGGTGGGAGCACACCGGTTCTATCTGCACTTACGAGAAAAAAGTTGGTATTGTTTTATTACCTGGAACAGTTTATGATGTTTTTAATCCATTTCTGTAATGCTTTTCAGTCATCAAGATTCCTGAGTAGGGAAATTCAAAGCTCTGGTTACAAGAAAAGCTTTTTAGCAGTCTGACATATGTGAAGAGATTTGGTTCACTGTGACAGGTAGATTCAGACATTCAGCAACGAAGACTGTTATTTACTAAAATACTCAAATCCCATGCTGACCAGCAGAAGAATCCTTGCAGAAACACTAGCAAAATTATCCAAGCTTGAAGAAAAAAAAAACCCAGAAGGTTTATTTAAAAAGGTAAATATAATTATCTCCATTTGCTCTTGTCTTTTGATTGGTGGGACTTCAAATGATGAATTCGAAGAGTCTGTCATCACCAAAGCCTAAGGACAATCTTCAATGTCCTTATTTACCACCAGCTTTTGCAGCCAAAACACCAATTAACACATGCCATGGCTTCTTGAAGGACAGTAATTAACATTCACACCTCTGTGTGGGGACACAACCACCACCCCTGCTATGTGTGCTTGACTAAAGCCTCACACTTCAAAGGCAACTCAAAACACTTCTGTGTAGAGAAAAATCCCTGTTACAGAGATCCCATTCCTGGGTCTCCATCTGACGCTGGCAGCCTGATGGAGCAGTAAAATGGGAGCAAATTGCTGGCTAGATTTTGGGGATAAAACCTGCCATGTTCATGTTGAGATAAGCTTGAAGAAATATGGAGCATCACAGATACAGACTAGAGCAAAGCTGTGATTTTTAAGAGGTTGTTCAGCTTTCCACAGCAACACTGGGTCTCTTCGTATGATACTGTGCTGAAATCCAGAGCTCAGAAGAGCCTGGAGGTGCCGGCTGCAGCCGTATCCCATGAATGGGCTGGAGGGATGTAATGGAATCGGTCTCCGTGGGAAACTGACTTCTCTGCTTAACGTTTGGAGACCTCTCTAGTATCTGAGAGAGGCATCAGAGCTCAGCTGGGCTTTTGCTTGAGCAATCTGGCATTTGCTCCTGGAGAGCTTAACAGCTTCTGCTCCTCGAGGACACGCACGCTGCAACGTGCACTTCAGTAGCCCTGCAATCGCATCCACTGTAAGCACTTGCTCATCTTAGTCTTAATTAGTGGCATCTTCGTAACTGCAGATAACCCATTTTTAAGCATGCACAGAAACAGCCTCAAATAACCTTAACACAAATAGTATTTCTGGGGTGTTACCAGGCTTCCTCGAGCCTTGCTCAGGGAAAGATGGCTTCTTAAAGGCTCCTACCTGACTGAGGTTTGCTAAGCAATTTCAGTTAGACATAGATTAATTTTCCAAAGCTCGTACAACACTTTTCAGCCCAAATAATTACTGAAAGAAAACGGTGGCCTTCCAAATGCTGTCAGTTATGTATTACCACTACACGGAAGCTGTGACCTATGCTAATACACTTGGTAAATAATGTATCTCCAGTTCAAACACTCCGACCCAAGAGGGAGCCAAAGGTGGCAGCAGTTCCTATAGCTGGACCATAGGATAAGAAAACAAATTTAACCAGTGTTAAATGCTGCTTTCTTTACTAAGGAGTAATTCATAATCGCTGCATTTAGTAGCTCTCGGCCTTCAGCTGAATACCCTGTCGGGAAGTTCTCCCCGATAAGTCACTCCCAGAGTGTCTTGTTGCTCTCTCATCAAGCTGGTATCTAATTGCACTTATGATTTTGTACACTAGAGAAATAAAAATTAAACAGGTGCATAATTTATAAAGAACACATTAAAAAGAGAAAGGAAAGATGTACTGATTGTTACTTTGACATTGCGTGTCTTAAATTCCGACAAATATTAATGGTTTTGATAGTTATGCATTACTGACAAGCTTCTATCATCAAATACAGATGGGCCGTTCAGAGACTAAACCAAAACATGGATCGATTAAACAGTCATTTAAAACTGAAGTGCATAATCTTCTTCCCAAATTACAAGCMTGACAGTAGGAATATTATGTTAAAAAGGCAATGATGTCCTTGACTTCAGTGKGGACATTCTGTGCAGCCACAACCCCAAACCAAGCTCCAAGGAGGGGACCTGCCTGGGGACACAGAGCCCATATCCAGGCTCACATGAGACCAAAGCCGCTGTCCAGCTCTCCCAGCAAGGGCCTTAAACTGTGCCTCAAAGGAAGCAGCTGTTTAGACATTCATTTTCTTCTGTTTTTCAAAACCCAAGATGCAAATAAATCTGAAAGAACCACCTCAACGTGCCACCTTCCCTGCAGYTGCCTGCAGAAGAAAGGAGCATATATGGATGGAAAGGGCCAAACTGCCACCACTCTAGYGGGCACGTATCCCATGAAATGTCACTGAACCAAGGCCAGGGCTTTAATCAAGATTCATGCTCACAGAGATGGTTATTTATTGACCATCATTAAAGCAGTATCTCAAGGCTTTTAGTCAAAATCAAGGCTCAGTTGTGCCAAACAGTCCCCAGATATTAGCACAGAGAGACTATTTTTCTTCAGTGAGTTTTTAGCTGGGGTTTAACAAGGTATTTAAGTGGAGAGGAAAGGGAAGGAAGAGGCCAGGGTCTCCAGGGAAGCCAGAGGAACAGTCTTTTTCCAGTCTTTAAAGYTTTTATCTGTAAAGAAAATCCCAAAATAAACTCAAATACACACTRTGCAAAAGCCTAAAATCGTGCAACTTATTAAGAGCTTATTAAACACACTCTTCAAAATAATTTGCAAATGTACATGAATTTTTTTGCCTGCATTTTTTAAAAGATCACCACATTAAGGAAGGGAAATACGGGATATGCAATTCTGCTAGAAGATATCAAAGAACAAATGCAAAGTACAGCAGCAAAGATAATGCACAGTGCATTAAAACAGCAGCATCTACAGGATGCAAAACACAGAAAGTTCCACATTTCTTTTGCTCCTCTGCTGCTACCAATCCAACCATCAGTTTGTCCTCTGTGCAAAAAGCCATGGTTGCAACACTCAACATTCATACAGACAAACCATTCTCCATACCAAAGCCCACAGAGCATGAAGATTACGCATGAYGGCAAACACCCGTCTGCACCTCCCACGTTGTGGGAGCTGCACCGTGCACAGCTCTGCCCACACAGGCCCCTGCAAGACCTGGACCCTGGGCACTATTTGTTTCTCCACTTTGTTTTTCATTTTTTGCTGCTCTTTTTTCCAAAGAAGGCTCGCTAAGGGAAACAGCTGCTGTTCTTTATGTGCAGAAGCACGGACAGGCTCCACCACACCGAGGGGCTGGGAGGACCTGCACAACGCTCTGCGGAGGGACGGGACCACTTTCAGCTCCGTAGGCTTCTCGCAGAGCTAAACTGTGCTTCTCTCAGTGGAAACAATGTTCATTCATCTTATCTAGCAATAAAACCCAAAATAAGATAATTATCGGTGTCGTGTTAAAAGAGGATAAATTCCAGGAAACTCGATGAAAGTTGCAGATTACAATGAGTTACCAAAAAAAGATAGTATAGTTTTTTCCCCTCAATGTTTTAATGAGGCACAGTCAATTCTTATTATTATGTCTTTACTAGTCTCTTGATGGCAGAAAGCAGTATTTAGAATTAATTTAACTAATCTGGAAATTGGGGAGTGAATGTTGCTAATTTACACAACAGTTTAGTTGGGTCTAATTCATTTCATAGTTAGAAACATTCTGTTAATGTTTAATACATGGAGAAGCCTTTAGTAACAACCTCCTCCTAATTACTCAATCTTTCTATCCTCAACCAGCTGAACGTGTAAACAGAGTTGTACTTAAATGCTTCAAGATCCACCACATAAGACTTCCATTAAAAAAAGTGCAGACCCATGCAGTCATACAAGTGCTTTAAGCCTTAACATTTCAGAGGACTTAACAAATGTTAATTAAAATCTGATCCAACTCTTAGAGCCATGCAGGCGTCTGGGCTTTTTCTAAGCCACCACAATCTGCAATTCTGAGCCACCTTCCTCGCACTGAGATCCCAAGGCAGCAATAACTTGAAGCGACCAAGCCCAGAGTCAGACAAGTCCCCTACTCACGCGCACGTTTCGAGGGCTTGCTACCTGAAGTGCTGCATCATCTTCCTGCTCTTTGAAATCACTGGAAAAACAAGGCTTTGCAGTTCTGAAAATCACACTACTTGTTTACATGCTCACATATGGACTTTAAGTAACTAACTTTAGATGCCGCAATTTGAAAGCTGAGACAGGTAATAATTTAAAAAAGGAAAAAAAAAAAAAACCACCAACCCACCAACAACAGCAACAAAAGAAGCTGTTGAAGGCTGTTATCCCCTCTTGGGTCTCCAAGAGCAGGCGCTTGCTTCCCAGTAAGCTGCCTGCCATTACAATGATTGATCTTGGTGCTTTATGAACAGCATATGCAGCCCTTCTGTGTTTAGATAAAAGATTACAAGGACTATCAATCCTCATGCACTGGTGTATAATACTAAAATGATCAAGAATTAATACACTCCTACCGCAGACTAAATATATCAGTAGTAGCTCCGACCTGCAGAAGGGCTGAAGCACTGTGAGACACCCAGCCTGCCAGACACARCTTAGAAGTGACTTTGGTGGGTTACAAATGTTCATAGTTCAGTTAGTTTTTCCTGCTGAGCATTYCATCTCACCCCCAGCTCCTTTAGGCCCTGACGTTCGACGACGAGCAGGGGGATGTGACCGCGAGCTCTCCTTGCTCGTCGGTCCACAGCGGCTGCCGGGGCTGGAGACGTTCGCACGTGTCGGGCCAGTGGAGTTCGGCGGGAGCCACGTGCTGTGCTCCAGGCTGGACTCCGCCTTAGCAGTGACTTCTTGTCTCTAGCCTTCTTCTACAAAGAACACGAAAACATTTTGCTGTCTCTCATGGCCTTCTCTCACGGCCTTGGCAAGGCTTAATTTTTATGAAGGGCTGTACATGTTGTCAGTATTAAAACAATCTTATGTGAAGTGGGGGACTAAGGGGGGGACTGCAATTGCACTAATGTGATACAGTATAGCAGGGGGAAATCAAACTAGCCTCTCAAAATTGACTATCTGTTTAGCACAGATCAGCTTCTATATGGGAAATACCTTTGAGGAGCAGCTCTGGCATCCTCCAATGTAACGGCCCTTTCWGTACTTTTCTCTGACTCCTGCACCAAGAGTAAAAGACAATTCACGCACAGACAACGTGTCCACATTCAGGCAGGCTCTCTGGAAAACCCAGATCTCAACCCTGAGTTTCAGAGTTTCTAAATTATTGCTACCAGTTGGATATTGCACAATAAAAGAAACGGCTTGCCTGTGTCTTCCCTCCCTCCCCCTATTTTGGCTTTACSTATCGCTCGCAAAGCCACCTCATACATAATGCAGGGCAATAACCCGCAGSCCGCGCCGGCCGCACGCCTCGCCCGTGCGTAAACAGCAGGAGAAACCCATTACTCACACCGCAGCCTTCCAACACCGCTCGAGTTTGACAAACATTGAACAATTTGGACCTTCTGCAGAAAGCAGAGCTTCCTCTGAGTGCCTTTCACGAGCCTCAACACCCAGCTCTTCCTCAGCAAAGCTGGGCAGAATTCATGATTTCCGTAAAGCAAATGAGGAGGTGTCGAAGGGACGCTCGGGGCGCTGCCAAGTTTTCTTTGGTGAGAGGGAACAGCGTTTCCCTATTCCAATGTTTGTCCTCCTGGCGTTTTTTTCTACCCATCGCAAGCGCAGCCCCTGCGTGGTGTGTGCATGTGCACTCAGCTGTGTGTGTTATTCAGCAYGTTACCGTTTGATTAGAATTTAAAATAAAGCACTTCCTTCTGCAAGGTAGCCCAGTCCCATTTGTTTCTGCTTCATTTACGTAGCTGAAGTGCAGGGCCATTTTCTGCTAAAAGAAGTGTCTTTTTTCAAAAAAAAATGGGGAGGGCTCTGGTCTTTCTGCTTGCATTTAGCTGCAAATATGCAGGTTTGCACTAGGGAATTGGATCCAGATGCTTTTTCAGGTGGGAATATCCAGTAGGGAACCTAAGTGCTTACAGCAAGCAGCCCTGTGCTGCTCAATACAGTACAAAGCCCGGCCTGCTGCTGAACAGATCTCTAGCAAGCAGCAAATAAAGGATGCCTGCAGCACTAGCCCTTCTACTAGAATATTTATAGCTTTCCAAATTATTAGCTTTTTAATTAACACTGAAAGATCTGAAAGCACCTAACTCTAATTATATTAACGAATTACAGACATGAAAATTAAAATTCAGTTGCTCTAATATTCTGCTCAGAAACGTGCAGATAGATTTGATGTTTTGCTAATAAATGCTTCTCAGATGTTATGTTACTGAATAAAAAGAGAAAATGTACCTTTCTGGGCGGATTGAAGTGCTCCTGCCCTCGTTTGGAATTACACAGCAAGTACAAACAGAACTCCAAGCGCTGGAAATAGGACATACTCATCCTCTTATCCTCTCTTCAGCTGTAGCACAAGCAGTGCTTACACTYGGGTAGCAGCTTCACACGCATGTCTGGTTACAGTCAGCTTCATTTTCTCTCCTTTTTCTCTCTGCCCATACATCTATGCACTCTGTATACATGTTCCCAGGGAAGGAATCAGAAGGCTTCACAACACCAATCAAGCATTGGCTATTTGCCCTTTTGGAAATGCAACGTTCTCCTTCTAGCCAAATATATACGTTTGCTTTCTCCCACCAAAGAATTACTCTGGGGTAACTGGGGTTGCATTCAGCACCAACGCAAAGGATACGCTGACTCCACACAAGAGTCATTCCCGACCCGCTCAGCTTTTCCAAACGAAGCAGTTTGGCCTGCACAAGGACAGTGACARAAGAACAACTCGCACTGGCCACAGYATCAGCYRGGTAGCCCCACGAAGCCCCTGGSCATGCAGGAGCCCCCTGGCCACCCAGCTCACCACTTTCCTACAGAGCGGACATGTCACAGTAAAGGCACATGTAACRTATAGTGGCCAGCCATGTCACGAAAGGGAAAATTAAACATTTTGCAGAGGCCCAGAGGAGGTCTTTTGTCGCTTATATCTAATATAAGGCTAATATGCTGATTAAYGAGGTGCAGGTTAGAGGGCTCTCTGCACAAAGTAACTGCAAAGAGGCGAGCATTAGCACTCATTTAGTTCCACTGCAAGGGTGATGATACACAGCTGTGTTAGAAGATTTCTGCCTTAAGGAGATTATATTAAGTCTTGTAACTTCAGAAAAGTTTTCCCTTGGTTACTCGAGCGTAACAGCAAAATCAGATGCTACTGCAGACACAGCCACACGTTCTGCCATATAATCCAGATTTCTCACTCCATCTTTTAATATCAAAGGGAATGAAACACCCATCCAGAAKAGCTAGCACTGCTTTAGGAGTTGCAGAATCATCTGTTAGTTTGTTTTATCTAACACACAGTGGAAGTAACAGCCTGATGACTATGCTGTAACCGGATTACTGCAAGATTTGTTATGAATTATTGCCTTAAAAGACAGCAGTAGGTGTGGTATACGCCAGCAGTATAGGCTGGTTTTATCCACACACATGCTTTATACACAACTTGGTGYGTTATCAATTGCTGGGATTTATGTAATAAATTGTGTTTCAGAGAGCCACCTGTGCAAGCTAAACATACAGTGAAGACATGGGCTTCACAGCACAAGAAACATATATCTGACAAAATCCTGAAAAACACTAAACATTGTGATTCCGAGGCTGATGAACCTACAGGACTGTCCTCTTTCAAATGCTGATAGTTCGGCAGATTTGCACAATTTGGTGCTCACCAGTAACAGCTCCCATCTGCATTTAATGTCGTGCAGGAACCCACCTGGGGATGCACGGCCGCGGAGGAACATGAACTATGTTGACTGAGATGGTGGTATTTAGAATATCGCACCAGCGGTTCCCCTCCTGTACAGAATCAGTAGATTCATTACCGTCTTTATGCCCTGCTGAAAAGGCAGGGATTCATCCCTGATGTAGGCAGGACACGAGCCTTCCCAGGGTACKGGCTCATTAGGAACAGCCAGTGCGAAGCATCCTGGTGGGATGCTGACCCAGGAGCCAGCAGCAGGAAAACTGCAGCGCTGCTTCCAAAGCTGGGAAGCAGCTGGCGCTACCCCCCCCTGCTGTGTCCACGTCCCCAGGTCCTTCTCCTGCCAACCTACACCTCTGCTTGCCCTTTACTGGCAGAACCACAAAACTCCTTCCTCGAGCACAGCCCTGCCCGGCGCTGCTGGGATTCATTAGTGCCCATCTACCCCTTTACAACCCACGATGATGGTGAGTGAAAGGGCCCAAGAATAAGACCTTAAATCTTAAAACAACTAAAATTGGAGCACAATAGACAGAGTAAAAATTCAAGGTAAAACCGTAGCTGTGGACTGTCCTCAAGAGTCCATCCATCCCCAAACACATGACCAGCAGTGGCTTAAATGAGTTYAGAAATTTCTCCCTCGAAACCTCAGTGTTCCCTAAGCTGCTTTTAATTATTACAGTTAAATGCAGAAAAGTTTTAACTGGAAGCTTTAAACATTCTTTTAAAGATAACTTGAGGGAGTTGAGATCGSGAAAAGAAAGAATTAAATACGCTTTCTGTCTTTTCCAATCTGCATTGCTTTTCCACCCAAAGCCCTGGCCTTTCATCCTCCTCCATGTCTTTTCAAGGAGGTTCATTAAGGAGCATCTTCAGAAAGAATAAAAGAGGAGGCCGGCGCACACAATCRCTGGCAGCCCGGAAAGCGCCCTGCCAAGGGGGTGCGCGTGTTGTTCACGAGCATAACTGCTTTGAAGGGGGATTATTTGGTTTTAAAATTCAGAGCCAACAGGGAAGCGCGCTGGGAAACGCTCCTCGGGAGCTACACGAAATGAGTGTGCAAATCTACGCTGGCCCTCGTCTCGAGACGTGAAGGGTAAGAAAACACAAGGGTGTAACCAAAGCCATCAGCATCTTAACTTATATTTCTGCCAGTATCTGGAGCTGGTTTCAGAATTACTGCATCCACTGTGTACTGCAAAAAAACATCAGCCTACTTATTCTTATGAGAGCATAAATATATTCGTGAACATTTTTTCTGAACTAAGTATGTTGTTTTCTAGTTGATTTACCACTCTGCCACCCATTAGTGAAAACATAAATATTTAGAAGAGGTTGAGCTATTCTGTGTGCAGGACATAAACATGCTAAACATTCCTGCCTGCACTCTGACCATTAGGACAACAGTATTTTTTTTGTGTGTGTGAATAGTTAAGACAATGGTAGTAACCATATCACCTCTTCTAATTAGGAGGCAGCAGATATTATGTACTGCATTATTGAACTGTACACTGCCTGACCTTTTCAGGTAATTTATGCCCTTTATTTATTGTTTCTGGGATTTGCAGAAATCCATCTATTTACCTTGGTTAGAAAAGCAAATAAAAACAACTTCATAAATACAGGTTTATTTTCTCTGCATTTATGAGCAGTGAAACATTTACCGTTGTACTCAGCGCCATGTCTTTCACGTCCTCTCTCACTGTCTCAAATCCCACTTTGCTTCCAGGACACAGGACTCTTCCTGCTCACCCTTGACTCTTCGATTCTAAGCTCTTCCATGCAGTGAACCTCAGGAATTTCTGGAATTATCTAATATTGCACGTTAGCAAGGCTTTGGCTTCAGAGCCAGTGTGCATTTACCAGGAATTTTTTAGGGGGTAGATGGGAGAGGGAGGAAGAGGCATTGCATTCAGGAGTAAAATTTTTTAACACAGCCAATGAATTGRTTGTTTCTTGGCAGAAATGAACCTGGCTTTTCTGGGAGCAGTGGATATGTATTAGGAACCAGTTACGTTATCCAAAACAAAGAAAATTGCTACCGTGTCCCTTCTAATGGAAATACCATCTAGGCTGTCAAGCCGTCACTCTTCAGCAAAGGATGTTTTCTTTCGTGCTATATGTGCATTACGCTGTATTTTCTAGGTCAGACTTATCTTAAACTTTCAACCTTCCGTTGGGAGCCTCCTCAGAAGAGTCATCCCCTTCAGTTCACACACAAAACCAACTCAGTGAAAATTGATGCCCAAGCAAAGATTCCAAAAACTCCCGTGCCAAATTAATACCTAAAACACAAGGTACTGAGGAAGGAACACACCAGCTTCATCACATGGATGCATTTCTAGCCCTTTTATGAGACTGAGCTGCATTTTGCATCCCCAGTCACCCAGTAATTTCAGTAGGTCTAATTAAGAGAAACGCTGCTCAGGGGCAGGGATGGTACCAAAAATAACCCAGGATAATCATTTTTTCAAATTTACCTCTCTGAGTAAATGCATTTGGTCCCATCGCTCACATCTTGCAGACTCACCCAGGCCATCTTACAAGCCTCTCCAAATGCCTGCAGCCAAATTGACTCTGTTCTTTGCCATCCTGTAATTGCTCATCTACTCAAAAGGCAGAAAACAAGGAAAACAGGTCTGCCTAAAACAGTGGGGTCTTGCATCATTGCCAGAGGCTCCTCTGGGCTAGGTAATGCACATTTAATGGCCATTCCACACTTGAAAAAGAGAGAAAATTAATTAACTGTACCTAAAACAATGAGGTGCCTGCTGCGTTTCAGGCCTCTGAGGTGCTACTAAAATAATAACTACATATATCCAGGGGAAAGCACTGAGGTGGGAAGGAGCAAAAAGAGATACACAGACACATGAAATAATGTACTTAATTAATAACATGATCACACGCTGAAATAGCCACATTATCCTAGCTGAGGCCAGGAGGATGGGGATGCCCTCAGCAACTTCCAGCTGATTCCAATCAGCTGCTTGTTCCACTGGTGCTCGGAGGGAGCCATGAATGCTCAGGAGCTGCCTACGGATGCTCCGGATAGCCCAGACCCCAAGCAAGCTACCAGGACACAGGGSACATAAACACTCCATTGATTCCGATTGCTACACCTCACCCTCTTCCCTTTTAAACTGAATTCCAGGTACTGAGAATGAACTGCAAATCAGAGCTGTAAGACAGACCAGAGTCAAAGTCTTTGTTAGTTTTTATAGTATTTACTGTTAATGAGATCTGTGGTCTYCGGAGCAGTTGGCTTAATCTTGACAGATACTTAGGATCTGATTCTATAAAGGAAGGAGGCACAGTCCAAACTTACACTTCCATTACAAATAGAAAATAAGGTACCAAAGTGCTGTAAGCAAAGATTCAGGATCACCATATGATCACCATAGCTCCTACAGAGCTATGGGCAGACAGCAAAAAAATATATATTCTCTGATAAATCAATTGATTTAAAAGGCTGCTAAATAATCTATTCGATAAACACTATTCAGTCATGTATAGCTGCAGCAGCGGAAAAAATTAACCTTGAAAATTATTTAAAAACGGCTGTCAGAAGTCACAGCAGTTATTATACATAAGGAATWCATATTAAGACAGTAATTTATGGGGGTTTTCCAACACTTAAGATGTTTTGCACCATTTCTTGGCCAAATGATTTTCGAGCAGAACTCGTATTGTGTGTTAGTTGCCACCTGTTCAGAAGACAATAACAAGTATTTTCTTATAAATCTGTAAGCAGCTTTTTGGGTTACTATTAATTTCTTAGGGAGAACCAGCTCTTCCCAGTGACCCATTCTTCAACGCAAGGTATGGGTAAGCACAAAGGCTATTAGTGCACAGCAGCAGAATCAGCAGCGAGTGAGATCATGACCCAGGGTTTCTAATTTGAAATCCATGACTAACATGGCTGACTTTGGGACATTTACACCTAATTTTCATAGCACAAAAGAGATCAGATTATGAACACAGCTTTTTTCTCAGGGTGAAGATAAAACCTAAAATATTGAGATTATAATAAGGAATGAAAAATTCCAATTAGCTTTCTGGAGGAAAGCTGCTTTTCTCCAAAATTGAAATATTGTGGAGGATATATCAATTTTGACAAATTTCATTTCAAGACAAAATAATGAGATTGAAACATTTTGCTCCTAAGACTGAAATAAGTCCTCTGTGTTTCTAAACCACATCTTCATTTGCTTTCTGTATTACTTATTACAGATTTTAACGTAAAAGGGGAAAAAAGTCATTTCACTCTTGCATTTCATGAGCAGGTCTGTGGTTTCGGATCCTACTGCCCAGCACCCTGCTGTGCATCACTGCAGGTCTCCTGCACTGCCTCGTGTCTCCTGCAGGTTTGTGGGTTCAGATGCCGCTTCTTCTTGCATGGGCMCGTGGAGCTCAGCTCTGGCCAATGCTTTGAGCTGTGCAACGTGCCAAATTCCCTTGTCCCTTCCCCGCAGGTTTGCCTGGCTATGGACCACACTGGGCCCAAGCACTGTGCATGTCTCACACGTGGGACCAAGCAACACTCTGTCACATTCAGCCTTGTCACTGAGCTCCCCCCTGTTTTATTGCCACTTCTCACCACGTACCTTTGATCTGTGSAGATATCCAGGGCAATCTGCCTCTTCCAGCATCTTAATAACAAACAGCACCTTTGGGAACTGTGCTGTGCGTGTGATCCAAAGGCAAACAGACTGAACCGAGAGAATCCAGCACTCTTAACTTGGGAAAAAGATTTGTGGTGGGGAAATAAGGACGTTTTCAGCTCTTGGCGATAGCAGCTAAGTGCACAGCCAGCTTGGGTGCCCATTTAGCTCCTACTTCTCTAAGTGCTGCAGCCACCTCTTGACACTCTCAGTTCCTACAAGACTCTATTACAGGAAAGGCTCAGGAAGGGAAGGATCGTGGGATCACTCCATCAGACACAGCTAGCGCATCAGCAGCTTTTTTTTTTTCTTTTTTTTTTTTTAAGTTTCACACTGCTCTTTCCTCATGCATTTCATTGAGATAGTCACACTCATCCAGAGCTGGCCACCAGCTCGTATCAACAGCAACAATTACCTTTTCAAAACACCGCCGGCGTTAAGGTGTGCACAACCGTCTCCCTGGCCTTGACGTGTTTAAGGCACGCTTATTCAGACTGATACTACCTGTATATTTCTGCTTTACTGCTGCTTTTGATCTGACAGTTACTGGCAATTCTGCGGCAGATTTATTCCCTCACTGCAGCCCTGCTGTTCTTCTGAGAGCACGGCACGGCTTGCACACTTTCCAGGCAGCTCAGCGTAGCCTGCCTCAATCAAGTTTCTATTTTCTCCAATRATCCCGAAGTCCAAGGTACCCATTCCTCAGCTCAAAGCATCCTTTCCGCACGGCACCGCTTTACCCGCAAGCAGAGCTCGGGACGGCTCTGGAGCGGGGACGCCTCCAGCCAAGCGCTCAGTGCGGCTGCTCGCTCCTTTCCATCCAAACAACCAAACGGGACTTGCAACCACGTTAAGACACTAGGATCCTTAYACTGATCTCAGCATTACAGTAATTAAAAATTGCACCATTTAGTTTTCCTGAAAACACACTACGGACTATCAGGGCTACTTTCCTACACGAACCCTAGCTCAGCTCTAAGACCTGTTTCTTTTTTAAGTCTCTCTTTCTGATCCCCTCCTTCAGCCAAACACAGCAACAGAGTCACTTCAGGCCTACATGCTATAGAGATGAAACAAATGAACTTCCTTGGCCTACCTTGATACTCTCATACCATGTCCCTCTTGCYATCTAGTTTATTAAACTTTATTCTGCCCTATCCACAGCTCCTTGAAAACAACAGGGCATCCTTACGAGGCTGCCCTTGCAAAGCACCMGCGTCCCCTCTTGCAGGGGGCACATGGCAGCTGGACACCAGTGTCCCGGCGGGGGATAGGTGCCATCGACCTTCCCTGGGACCATCCCGGGCTCGGCCCTGCCGCTGGGTCTCACAAGCTGCAGCTTCATCACCCCTAATGGCTGCTGACAGTTGCATTAGGGGAACTTGGGCAGCACGTACCTCAGAGGCGCTGCGCGCGCCTGCCGCCAAGGCCGGTAACGGATTACGTCCCCCTTATCTGATTTACATGCATTCACTCTAATTACATAATTAAAACTAAACACAMGCGTTGCCCAAAGGAAAAACTGTTCAAAGTTATTACCAGGGAGAACAAAGACATTCATAAACCTGATCCAATTTGGCTTCTGCCATTTTAGAAATTAGGGGCTGAAATGCGTTTCCAGAGAAATTAAGAGGAACAAGGAGATTTGAAGCAGCAGCAGCCTGATAGGCTTTGGGAGACAGGGCTTCCACCRGCCTCTCCTCTCCTCTCGCTGTGTGYGCGTGTACKCAAGTGCCAACCGCCCCCATGCTCCTGCCAATGCTGCAAGAGCAGCARTTCCYCTKGCTGCTCCCTCCTGTCCTCGCATCYSAAACGACCTGGGCTCCGACAGGCTCCCCGAGATGTGGCGGCAGTGCAGGAGCTCCCGCCCGCCCGTGCTCGTGGGCTGCCGCACGGCCGCTCTCCCKTGCGCATGGGGAAGGGGCCGCTGCCCTCACCGTGACTGAACACGCTGCAGCTTCAGCCCACGGATGGCAAATGCATTCAATCCTCCATCATTAAGACAACCTTCTTTTTCCTTTTAAAGCTACAAGTTACCCAAAATGCTTTAAAATAACGGGTAGAAGGTTACACAGATTTAAACACCACGGACCCGCCGCCGCACGTCAGCTCAGCAGCACCCAGCGCTCGGCGGAGGGGGGGGACCAACCACATCCCGTGACATCAATGAACGTTCTGCTCTGTGGTTGAGTTTTCTTTCCTTTTTCCTTTTCCACTATCAAAACCGCACACGGCTGACATTTCTATTAGGTCGCTGAGTATTTGTGAAGTCAGAAACATCTATTTTTCAGGCTTGACAGTTCAGCACATGATATTTCTCTGTGTAAACAAATACAAGGTATTTTTATTGCCTCTTTATCCATGCACCTTAACCACCACTCTATTGCAATAATGGAAAGTGCATTTGCCCAAGAACCACAGTTCTACAATCAAAGGATTAGGCCCACTTTCTCATTTCATATCCAGCACGACTTCTATGCAAAGATATTTCTGATAAAAATCAGAGTCACTTTTCTGTGCCCTTCAATCAAGAACATCTTGAATAACACCTTCATTGCAATAATTTCTCTAACATACGCTTCTATTTACGTCCAAGGCCACATGAGAGAGCAAAAATGCACAGACTGAGTTCAGTCTAATTGAGCCACACGAGCCAAGTTTTGCACCTATTTGTAACGAGCTCACCAAAACTCATAAACTGCAGGCGAGTTTAATTAAAGTCAATGGAGCAAAGAGATTAAGCACTTAAGCGTGCTATCTTCATGGCTTACAAAACCTGAGTAAGTCAAGTCATTAAACTTTAATTTGTCCAGGATTATGTAACATTGGCACRGAAATCCTCGGGGCCTCACTTTATCCCACCTGCGCATCCAGAATGTTATAGCACCTCTCAGGGCAGTAAATGAAGAACAAGACAAAGTCCAGGAGAAACATGGGAGCGGAAAGGCCCTTGGCTAGCAAGRGGCAGCACTTAAGGCAGGGAGTCTACTCAAATCACCCCTATTTGTGYACTTGGATTTCTGTCCCTGGGCACCACGAGTAGGGAAACGCCAGGAACGTTTCACCCGTGACCTGTGTCATCTGCTGGAGCCTTCATTTTGGATGACATTTGGGTAACTCTTCAGATCCTTCACCAAGTCTCCATCTGAACAAGCTGACCAGCAGCAAAATCACCCCATGCTGCAGTGCACCTGGGAGTGCCATGGCCATAGGGAAGGCCTCAGAAATCTCCCCGAGCTGCACATTTAATGGAGAGAAGGCTGGACACTATTGGCCATGTGTGAGAACTGCAAACACTGCCTGTTTCTTGCCCAAACCAACATCCAGATGTTTTCAGGGCTTCCCAAGCAGTTCCAGGACCTGAACCCGGGACATCTCGCCAGGCGCCTACGAGGCTGAAGGAAAGCCCAGGCGGGCGGCCCGGCAGGGAGCCGGCGCTCAGGGCAGATGTGGAACCCGCTCACATCCCCCAGCCTTGCAGTAATGATGAACACTCAGACATGCTGCTCTTTATCCAAACTCTATAAGCTGGATCCAATCTCCTTATCAAGTTTCTTTGGATTTTGCTAGCACAGAAGCACTCCTCCTCCTCCTCCTACCATTTTTTTTTTTTAATTTCCTTTGCTGTTATTCTTACTCGTTCGTGAAAGCAGCCAATTTCTTCAGGGTTCATTTCTAACCTTTCTAAATGTTACTGTTTAAGATATTTATAGTTTTTATAGTCGCCTCCAACCTTCAGAGTGAGACGAAGTACTGGTATGTCTTGTTCTGAGGAAGACACCAAGCCTACACGGAGCCGTGCAGCCCCCGGATCCGCTTCATTCCCAAGCACATTGACAAAATTACCTCAGAATTTCCCTCGTGGCAAWGAGCAAAAAAGTGAGCAATGAGCTGCATTTTATGTGACAAAAATGCATTGTGCTTCCATATTTCATATGCAAAATACCACTCACGGAGAAGATAAAAATTCCGCAGTGTCATAGCACATCAACTTGCTCTCTAGAAGATTAGTTCCTCTACCTCACACTCKTCTGCAATTTGGCTTCAATATCATGTTTAACTGATATATTTCCTTTTTTTCCTGCCTAGTCCAGTGTCTTCTCTCATCCCGGTTCTCCCGACACAAGGCATCTGCTGCTGGGTATCAGAGCAGACTTCTGCAGCTCCTGGACACAGGGAGTGGTTTAGACTCCCCTCTTTGTCCTGGCAATGGATTACTAAGACTTATTTACAGAGGACTAGTAGCTACTTGTCCAATACATGACATCCAGGGCTCACAGGAAATGGTTGCCAACCACAGCCACCAGCAGCAAAGTCTCCTTGGGAAGCTCCTTGTCACCCCTTGGTCTTAGTGGGGCATCACAGAGACCCAGGCCCTGAAGCACACCCTGCTTCCCACCCCTTCCTCTTCCATTTTTAATTTGAAATCCCCTCCACTTGAAATCCACTCCAACAGCCTTCCACAACCCACGCGTTCCTCAAGACATAGAAATCCCACTCCATCGATAAAAGCTATTTTTACTTAAAACAAGCAGGGACTTCCCTCGTACCAAACAAACACCAACATCCGAACTCTGTGCCTGCTCTTTCTATCTTCTGGTATCTGTAATTCCAGCAAAAGGAGTGAGATTACAGCACAACGTTACTATTCAACACAAGAAAACTCGCCCGACTCTGKCTCAAATATTAAACTGCTTTGTATTTGTGCACAGTCTTTCATTTCCGAGCTAAAAGCACTTYTGCAGATACGAGTTAATTCGCACAATACTCCTGCGAGACAAGAGCGATTGTTGTTGCTTCTACCAATATCCTGGATGTGACTGCAGAGATCCTCTCTTTACATATTCTCTATTTTTCTGTTTTTCTSCCTTAATTGAAAAATAAGCACTGGGGATACTCCAATCACACACAAAACCTATTATGYTCTTGTTTTCTCTTTTTTAAGGGGAAAAAAAAAGCAATTGCGCATTCCCCATGTTTACTTGTAGTAGAAAACTTGTTTCATTACATTAATGAATATGTAAAAATATGCATATAAGGATCTTAATTCTCAGCTGCACCTCTGAGCTCCGTGGCACGGAGATTTTAAGAGATGCCATAATTTGTGTGCAGGGGCAGTGCTGGAACGAGCGGCTGGGAGCCTCCCAAAGGGGCTCAGCCTTCTCACCCCCTGCACTGAGCAGAAAGGGTAGGAGCAGGTGTTTCCCAGGCCACCAGCACCACCATGTACCATGAAGCATTTTTTAAAGAGAGMTGGATCCAGCCACAAGCTTAAAACTTGGGGAATAGCCATTTGCTGAACACCAGCCAAAGGCAATTAGCCCACAGAGCTGACAAAATTCCCATTGATGGGATTCCCTTTTTCTTCCTGCCCATCCTTAATTCCSCTTCTGTTAAAGCTGGTCAAATTTTCCATTTGTTTCCCCTCTGCTTAGAAGGCCAGGAAACAGAGACAGGCAACGTGTCCAGGAGGTTGTGATGGCAGCAGATGCTGCTGAGCAGCTCACCAGCATCAGCCTGGACCAGACCTCAGCGAGCACTCACTGCCGCTGCACTGGACACATGAGCTCAGTGTGGCACAAGACAGGGACAGCCTGGACTCCTCCGACACTTGGCACTTTACAACTAAATTTAATTTTCAGTAGACTATGAAAAAGAAGAATTCCTCTTTTTCCTAAGCAATCCTATTTTTTTCTCCTACTTCTAKACTGCAACAAAGTTTGAAGAAACCACGAAGCTTGAATAGGAAGACAGAGTTTAATCTGTATCTCAGCTGTCTTAACCACATGAAAACTCAAAAACAAGAGAGAGATTCTACCAAGTGACTCTCCCAATTCTGGCCCCGTGTTCGCCCTCTCTGCACAGCCAGATGACCTGCAGAGAGGAACAATCTCTAGCAGCCAAAGCATCTCACTCAGCTTGGTGGGARCCCCAGTCTGAGCTGGCAGATGCCCCATCTTTTGCAAACAGCAACAGCACCTTTTCAATCCAAGACACTCASAGGTTTGAAAAGAAGTCACATGGGAGAAAATTCTCAGGATTCAGATACATGGGAGAGTCTTGGAAAGCACAGCAGGAAATGAGGATAGGAGAAGTCTTGCTGGAGCCCAGCAAAGAGGCAGTTAAAAGTTATTTAATGACTTTTGCAGCTAAGCTCCCATACATATTTACAATATCAAAGTTTATTAACTTTTAACCTCTTCAGGAAGACTAATAAGCTTGAGAGAAACCAAAATCTTAYAGAGATGATGCCTAGGCAAGGCCTTTATCATCCTTAAACCGCTTTACCATTTGAGTGCAGATTTATCTGCTCCTCCTCCACGAGGACTCGAGGCCCTAGGAGGGCATGGGAGCTCTCCTGTTATTACCAATCTGACTATTAGCTCAGCCTGACTATTAGCTATTTCCTTAAGAACTTGTAACACCTTGCTTAAATTAGASCTGAATGAAGCGTACACCCAAAACCAAGAGACCCTGCCCAAAATACAGAATATATCTGGTTCTCTCCACTGTCAAACTAGCACATCACTGTTGTGATTTCTTTCACAAAATGCACTGAGAAGAGATGCAAATCCAGCTCGTCCATGAGAAACCATGAGCTTTACTTACTGAATTTACATCCGCATCATTCGCTCATCTCAGAGTGATTGATATGTGGGAGGAAACAAATCTTTTCCACTAGACTTTATTCTGCACTGGAAGATCAAATGACAAATTATTTCTATGAGTGCTACTGCCTAACAGTTCTGATTAGCAAAAATGAGTACGTTCACAGTAGAAACTTCTCTAAAAGTAGGATCACAATTTAATTAACTACTCCACTAACAAATTCCAGGTAGAAATTAAAAGTGGTTCAGATTAATGATGTTGCATTCACTGCTCTGGGAATTTTTTATGCCCTGCTGGTGTTAACTCCAAGTTTGTTATTTAAAAACCTTAATCAGGAGTTTGCATGGTACCTGATTAAGCCATTCTTTAAATGGTCCTGYAATAATTTCCAGTTGAAAAAGACATGACTCTGCAGCTCATGCGCTTTACTTGTTGGTTCTGAATCATATGAGAGCTACAATGTCAACAATCACAGCTGAAGTTGGAGCCAAACTCAGACTGGGTCAATTTTTCCTGCTTCCCTTCATGATATCCAAGTCTGCATTAACTCCCTTTATGTTATTCCAAACTAAAGGTTGCATAAATAAGAGCAGAATTTCATCTTTTAGTCATGGTACGCCAAACACTTCTGCTGTGAAAATAAGAATAGCAGTTAAGATCAGGAGGTATCTCCTATTCACCTTTCTTCAGTGTGGTTCATGGTGGTGATGTTAAGAAACAAGCTGAAGCCCTGCAAAATTCATGCTGGCAGGCGCCTCAACCAGCAGCGCTATCTTTGGTCCTGCTCGCGCTCAGCAGCGTGATGTTCACTCTGACTTGCCCACCTCTTGGTCACCACAGTCTGAAGCACAGCTGGCCCTACAGAAGGGACAATAATGCAGCGTCCTTCACCAGGACAGCATCCTTGACAGAGGATTCTGCTTGTGAGACAGTAATGCTACTTACTGCACTTACTGGCTTCRACTATTCTGTAGCTCCTGTTGCCACGTGTGCATGTCACACACACCCCTGCAAATTTGTTCTTTGGGGGAGCTAAGACTCCTCAGTTGTCTCAAGTGGGTTCTTCAAAACCAAAGTCATTTGCAGTAATTTTTCCAGACTTTTGACATTTTGGTCCATAATCCCTAGGCAGTACCTGTCTCATGCAGGAATTCTTCAGTCAAATACTTTCAGGGTAATATATGAAAAAAAGGTCGACATTTTCTGACGTAAATACTAGKTTCAGGTATCTCCATTTGTGGATATTGAGCTTCCGACAACCAGGGTTCAGCATCTTGGAGAACCGACTACTCATCACCTTCTGGGAGCAAACCCTGCTATATCACCGCTAATTAAGTGATAAAGAAATGAATGATCTGATGTCATTAGTCGTTTTAAAAAATGCTAACTCCAAAATAATACAGATACTATACTGCTATTCCCAAATTTTCATTAAATTATGAATATATTCCTTAAAATGATCAGTTTTCATAGGTCATCAYGTTACATTTAGAAAGATTGCCAAGAGGGGTTATGTATCTTTTGAGTACCACAGGCCACTGACACTTCATTTAAAGATAATCAGTCTATAAGAGAAAAAGAAATACAATATTTTTCAACTATATTTAATTAGTAAAGTATCTCTCTACTTCCTTGTAATAACAGTCTTTAATTATGATTACGAATGCACTGCATTGCCCATACACCTGTTTAATCGAAAGCAGATGTTCCTTCTGCAGTGGGTTATTTTCATAATCTGCCTCACTATTAACTCGCTATTGCTATCACAACACACTGGGAAAAGCAATACACAAATAATGCATAATGGTTTCTGTGGTTATGAAGTTAACTGCCTCTTTATTCTGTTTTTATTACTAACATTCTGTCACCATCAGTGATCTGATGGAAACTGTGGGGKTTTTTTTATATTATTATTATTATTCCTCCATGTGCTGTTTTTATGGGGTTTTTTATATAAACATTTTATATGATTTTGACCAAACTTCCATTCTGGTTATTCACTATCTGTCTATTTTGTTGGATCAGATAATAAGGAACAAGTGGTCTAACCCTCCTGGTTTCTCTGAGACAGGCACGTCGCATTCGTCTCAGAACAGCAGACGATACCAACATATTCCATGTGTAAAGGGGCACTTAGTATTTTTATATAGGCAATTTCTTATTAGCACTGTCAATCTAGGCAAGAGATGAACTAACGACCTGAAGGCGAGAGGCCCTCTGCCCCCTCATTAATTAGACTTCTTGACCCGGGTGCCCACATGGCCAATAAGGCCCAGGGGATTAAGGCAAAACTGTGCAGGACAAATTGAGCATTTTCCTTTGAAGCCACAGAGCTCCAAAACGTGCATTACAAAATACAAAAGCATCTGAATGCAGGTTTTTCCTCTTGCTTGCTTTCTTAATGAATCAAAATACTATAGAAAATGCTATCAGATACCTAGACAGAAGGAAATTTCTAACAAAAATAATTAATTTGACTACTTGAGGGTCCTTTTAAATTCAAACCACTCCCCTTAATTTAATAATAATGAAGACAATAATAGAGTCAAACCACCTTTGTGTAGCTGTCCCAGAGCTGTCCAGAGCCTAGTGACAGTAGGTAATTCCCTTTAAATAGCGATGGACCCCATCTCACAAAACTGAAGCAGAAAAAATTCACAGAGCAGACAATATTCACACTCCTGCATACTATATTTGATGTGGTTTTTTAGATGTGATGGAAGAYCATGCCATAAAATGTCAATAAGTGGGACCATAGCCAGGTCCCACTTTAGACTAAGCAGACAAAGCAGTAGTTTACATGTTGRTTAATGTGTTTTTCTTCCACATACACAGCACTCAGAACTCCACCTAAAGAGTGACAAACTGGTACCATGCCTCTGATTCTGAATCAGAACAGCTAGAGAGACAACAGCACTAGTCATTTCTTCTCAAGACAGAGACTTCTCAACTCATAACCAAGTCTGCAGGGATTATACACCATAAAATATATCTCGAGCAGCTAAAATAAGCTGTGATTTGATTTCCTTTGGTTATAATGGTTTCAGATAATAACAGAAAGTAAAAAGGAAGCTTAATATTAACAGTTCTAGAATAGAAATTACAGAAAAGAATAACAACTCAGTATTTCTGTGGTTTTGCAAAAAAAAAAAGTTATTAAAAATTCTCCTCAGGACTGTTGATTTGCTTCTGCATGTTTTACTCTTAACTAGTGATGCCATGGCCTAATACAAAACAAATCAGAGAATGGCTATAGTACAGGAATAGCGGGAAAAGTCAATTTAATAGAAGATCATGCGTAAGATCTGGATTTATAATCACATTTCCCTAATCGCAAGCATAAAAAATGGTATTTTACTGAGYACAAATATTTGCAAAGAAGAAAAAATCAGCCGTGCTGTAAACCTAACAGAAGAGCCTACTGAAGAGCAGAAACACCACGTGCAAGGCTTACCGACCCAAACTTCTCCTACTTCTTTACAGTCATTAGGAGCAGCCAGTCCCTGACCAGCCCATCCTCACTGCATCCAACCTAAGTGGGAACCTCCTATAGATCCACAAGCATTTTTCCTATAGATATCTGTGCTAATTTGCAAACAGCCCCCACGTGGTTCTGCTCCCACCAGCCAGGCTAGCCCTTGGCTGCACGATATCTCACATGCTAAACCAAACGTAAAAGTACACATTGGGGAAAAGGGAATTGCTGCATCAGAGATATATGATATTAAGTGCTTTGCAGCAATAAAAAATGAATATGCAATTGCAGCTTATCCAAAGTCATAGGAAATGGCTGAATTCACACCGCAACTGAATAGAGATTAGTCAAGAGAGAGACAGATGTTAAACGTGATAGCATTTTAAAGCTTCAAGCAAGAAATTTCCAGCCTTTCTTCTTGTGGCATTCTGTTTTGAAAACAATCCAAAATTTATGTCTGATTGGTCACAGGGGATTAGTTCCAAGTTAGCTACCTGTAGGTTCTGGCCATATCACCTCCCAAAGCCTCAGAAATTACTCCAACATAGGTGAATAGTTTTGGGGTGAAAGCCTTCTACCCTCAAAAGTCAGTTAAAGTTTATTATTGGTTTAATCAAACCTGGTCAAAAATTAATCAAAACTGGCCTTTGACGGGCATGTCAAGCATTTAACCTACTGACTGCCAGGCGGATGCAAAGCTCAGCTGATGTCTGGCTCTGTGCACGGTGTCACTGTCCTCCCACCCCCAAAAATCTCYTCTACCTTCAAGGCCTGTTTGCCTATTTTATCCAAGGGGTCTCCCCATGCACTTGAGCTGGGCAAAAGCAAAGCAGGATTCTGAGATTCACAGTTCTGGATGCAGTCCCATAACATCTTTTAGGCATTAACATAATTTTGGATCCCCCCTTCCCAGAGGAGCCACTCAGCTACGTGCATGACTTCCCAGATCCAGAGTTGTTAAATGAACCTTAACACTCCTGAGTCAAAAATTCAACTATTCCACATCTGTCTGTGGTTCAGTGACCACCCCACAAAGAAATTACCTCCTCACTTAATATTACATGAYACAGATTCAGTTTTCAAATGGTTAAAATATAATTACTATGTTTTTTTCTCAACGCAAGTCATGTAAGTGATCCAGACCTTTCCTCTGTGGTCCAAATATTAACTGTGTCAGCACGGTATTTTCTTTCCCTCCTGGAATAAAAATTTAGCAATAAACTCCAGAGGCAACGTGGCATCTAGTTAATGGCATTCAATCTAAGCTTATTGCAGATCGACCTTGAATGCTGCCAAGTCTCTAACATGTGCTGACAATACAGCATCGTTGCTAAGCTACCTATTATTAATCTTTGCAATGAAAAATGAAGAGGTCAGAATGTGTTGAAGGTGTGTTTATTACAGAGCTTGCACAGAGGGTCTCATTTGAAAGCTTGGATATTTTACTATTTTTATTACTGTGAAAAGCTTTTAATTCTCTCAATTTGATTTGAAGCTGATTGACAAGCCACAATTTATGACAATGATCATCTCTTAATTAAACAGGAGGAAAAGAAATACATATATATTTTATAAATATTCACCTGTCAACACTCAGGCCAATAGACGGAAGGTTTAGTGATTTGTAATTGAAACAGAAATGATTTAGCACTTGATTTCATGGCTAAACTTGCAGCACCTTGGGTGTAGAGAAGCCTCAAAATGCAAGAGGCAATGGTTAGCATTTAAGAAAATATTTACTATGAAATTTGCCATTCTATTGTCTGTCCGTATCTTCTGGACTTCTTGTGCCTCTGATTTTCAGTTTGTTTTGTTCTGTTTGARGTTCAAGACTCTGAAGAAACAAGACACGTTCTACTTATCAATAAATTATCAAACACAAAAACAAAGGCCAGTGAATGGGATGTGCACACAAAGAATGAAWAAAGGGGAAACAGCATCCTTTGAAAGAAGAAAAGGCCAGGATAAGAGCAAAAAGTGGCCTGGTGTCATCCTGCCACAAAGCAGAGTGATGTAGGAGGTGAAGAAGAGAGACAGGACATGTTTTCAAAGGAGAAGGGCATGGGGTTATCCAAATCCTGTATGCAAGAGCTGCTGATACACTCGGTGAGCCAAAGGGAAAAAAAAAAAAAATCTAGCCAAGGCTTTCCAGGAAGCCAGACATCTCTTTGAAAAAGCAAAGTCAAAACCCACCCTGCCTAACTTGGAGGACTTGTTTAAAAGGAAAGACCTGATCAGCAAAAGCTGAAGGGTGATTTTCAGAAGACCTTTCCTAGATGGGTAAACGTCTTAGCAATTGTTCGACTTCACTTTGGAGCTATGCAAATTTTCCTGGAAAGGCTTCATCACGCACAACCAACCCTCACTTCCTCAAACCTCGACTCATGGGGTGGCAGAAGCCGAGACTGGTGGCGGCCCACAGAGGTCACCTGTCTTCCAGGGCTCCCCAAGACTGCTGAAGGACCGTGCAGGACTGTCACCTCAGCAGCAGCTAGGACAGCAGTCGTCCCAGCTCAGCCTCTTGCCCTGTGGCCAACGGTTGGCTCCACGCAGCCTCTCTACGTGTCTCAGTCCCAGCACAGCTCTTCTTGTCAGTGCTCATGACACCAAGAGCTTCAAGCACCAGCCAGGTCAGGCCAACACTATCACCAGCATGGGGACTCGAAGTGCTTCTGAGCTACGGCACCCTGGCAGAACGCAACAGAGACACATTCCTGAATGAATCCTGCTTAGGGCTCTCTTTAGTGCTTCTTCATAAGGGAAAGTCTCCTGCCACAGTGAGGAACTGGGAATCTCGTGCACAGACAACTGTCTGACTCAGCTGGGCTGAGCTCCCACTGCCCCAACCCATCAACAGAAGCCGTCAGGTCCCAGGTTCAAAAAGGTACCTAAACCCGCTGTGTGCTGAGACTCTTCCTAGCACCCAAGGATCAAAGAGCACTGATTTTTTTTTTCCCCCCAAGTGTTTGAATGACTGGTTTAAATCCTATGCTTTAAAAGCTGGAAATGCTACTGGGACAGATAAGCAAGAGAGTCCTCATTGCTGCTCAAAGAGTTGTTCCCTAGGTGACAGGGTGGGGGGTGGTGGTGAGCACATCTTCATCAAGCACTGCACAAGCTAAGACTCTTCAATATAAACCACTGTGCGATATCTCACAAGAGGCCTCACAATGTGCCTAGGTACGCGGGAGAGCCCCAACTCTTTCTCTTCTTCTCTTTGCCCTTGCAGCCATTTTATCCGTGCTCAGGCACTCGGGGGGAGCAGGCTGAACGGAGCTGCCGCTCTGAAGAACACTTCTGTGCGGCCGCAACAGTGCCCTGCAAACGCAGCAGAGAACGTTCCACCTACCACACAGGTTAAGGTTAGACTACGTGTGGCTTACGCGGCCTGGTTAAGTATACAGGCAATTTCCTCTGTGTTTCTTGGCATMATCTGCGTTTCCAGACACCTTAGTTTAATAACGTGGAAATTTGAATGTGGTTGACTTGCAGATGTAGTTCCTGGTTCATGCACAAATGAAATCCAGCTATGTTCACATACATGTCCCAACRCCATCCCTACATCTTAACCTGCACGCAGTACCACAGGAAGGTCAACCATGGCTTAGTTTCAGCTAGCTGGTACATTAAAGCTGCTCTTGAAAACCAACCCATCAAGGAGGAACTGCTGGTGCTGCAGCGACTAAGAATGACTAGGAAATAAAAGACTTTTTTTTCCCAACAATGTGAACATGGAAATTTAGTTTTGTGCTGAAATGAAAAGTAAATATCTCTGAAGACTTTTCATGCAGTGATGTGACCTGGTCATGGAAGCAAAGCTCATGGGGCACTGACAGAGCAGGTACCTGGGGTATATTCAGCTTCCTTGGCTGCACGGAGGGGCTGGACCTGGCTGCCGAGTTGTATGTATCCCACGGGAACGTATCCATTCTCTGAGGCCATGGCAGAGAGACGCCCTCAGGAAGTTGGTTGGACCTTACAAAGACTTACCAAAAGCATATGAGAAGAAATCAGTTTGTGTCTCCTTCTTCTATCTATATGCAGATAAAACCATTCAATGAAAAACTGTAGGTTTTCTATATATGGTGTAGTTAGAAATTATTTTGTCTTAATAGCAATTGTTATTATTAGCCCACATCTATAATTTGCATGAAATATGGGAGAAAACACAAGCAACTACCCCTGGTATAGAAGAGTTCTTCTCTTCTCCAGTACAGTGCTATTTTTTACCAAGAAAGCCAGTAAATTCCACAGCCAAAAGCAAATATGCAGCATCATTCAGTGATACATATGCAAGAGGCRCACGAAGGGCTGAGCTCCAACTGTGAGCAAGCAGGATCACACCCGCTGTTCGAATCAGAGAAGCGGATCAGGAATGGCAGTGATGGAGAGGGTCATGTACCCAACAGGGGAGCAATTACATAATGAGTATCTTAAATATTTTACTTCAGCTGAGCAGCTTCAATTTATACCAGCAGAGAAGCTGCCCTTTGCACTTCAAGTGATACCCCAAGCCTAGGCTCTCTGGAAGCCACTGGCCAGATTTCCGCATCTCATGGGAATTTCTTGACAGAGACAAGAAAGATCTCATAGTATAGAATATTCTAGGTGGGCAAACAAAATTCAAGCTAAGGAACACTCCTATCACATTACACTTAACTTGGGATGACAGAGACCTCACCAAAAATATGCATGAAATGCTGTGCTTACCACCTGCATTCCCAATCACAAATTTGAAATAACATAAGCCGAGATGGAAAAGCATCCTCTCAAAYTGCAGACTTTTCCTTCTATATTTAGCTTGGTTGCTCTGCTGCAGTGGGAACCCTATACATTCACGATGAACGTAAGCAGTGTGAAGCTGGCTATCACTGCAAGTAATGGGAGAAGCTCTTTGATAAAGTGGAATTTGAAACAGTATGCTGAATCTGGACAAAAAAAAGCAAGGATCATGARCAACGCTTGCAGTTCTTGGTCTGCTGTGTGCAGGGCATGGTGATAACCACTCCTGCTGCAGATTCGGAAATATATTGGTCCAAATAATTACTTAAATGGTGAATTTATTTGCATGACTCAATAGTATTATGTGCTCAGATGCACAATACTATGATGAAAAGTGCTCTAGGCCTAAACTTCAAAGCTTAAGTTATATCATTTATATATTTCTTAAGAAATTGTAGACTAATAGGCTCGTGATAGGAGTGCAGAAAGAATAATTTGATACAGTTTTCTGGCTGAAGTTGTTGCTATGCTTCTTTAAAACACCAACGGATAACTGGGAAAAAATGCCATTATAAGGAGAAGGGGAAAGAAGCCATTTACCATCTAAAATGACAGACCAYCAGCTAACTGTTAGGAAAATTTTGAACTGGGCTTGCATGTGGAATCCTTCAAAACACTTTAACACTGTGAGTAAAAAGGCCCATCTCCGAGCAGTGAGAAAACAGCCTGTGCAGTGGGTATAAGCAGCGTGCCACGGATCCAAGAAAAACACTGAATACRCCCTGCCCTCTCAGCCTGTGTGCAAACCCAGGGTCTTGGGACCCTGCTTCTAGTTCAGCATGCTGTAGAACAGGGCTGTCCTGCGCTGCGAGCCCTTCGTGGGCTAGGAAAGCCCCAAGCTCTCCTCTAGGCTCCATGCTGGCTCTCGACACGGCTCCAGCTGCCACCCTGGGCCCTGGAAACCCAGCTGCGCGGGGACAAGAAGGCAGCAAAGGCTGTGGGGTTCCAGCAAAACGACTCAGGGAGCCTTTTCATTTGGCTAATGCACMATTTTCTGCTGATTAAATTTTCCTTTGGAAAAATTCTGACAAGCTGCTATTTCCCTCAGACCAAATCATAGTAATGAAAGCTTATAAAGTAGCCATTCATTCAATCAAAACTTATTACTCAAAGCRTAGTCCTATTTTTTTCCCCTCTACTCAACATTAAACATCCATATTCAACGCCTGTTCTTACAGGAATTGTTTTGCAATGAGAGCACAAATCAGCCCAACACGAGCGGCCAGCGGTGTCCGAGGGGGCACGTTCTGGGTACCTCCTGTGGCTCTAATCTGCGGTGCCCATTCGGATGTCGGAGTTAATGCCGCACTTAAGGGCTTCCCGATGAAAAAAGCCCCGCTAGCCTGAGGACAYTTAGCACTCCAGAGGTCTCTCTTGCAGTTTATTGTGTCCATAAGGAATCTCCTTCTCCTTATCATAAAAAATACACAGTCACCTAATGCGGCGTGACAGATCCCTGCTTGGGATGGGTTTAGTCAGGCTTGATTCAGCCAAACAAAAGCTTGAATAACTGGAATTTACACATGTGAATATGCCATATAGTGGAGCAAAACAGTAATATAATGTGCTGAATAAATATGTGAAATCTGTTACCTGACAGCCCTATTGATGAATAACCAGGAGTTAAACTCACCCCTGCACCACAGCAGAAGTAGCAACATTTCCAATTTTCTTGCAGATGGGAGCACTGAAAGTGGCTTTCTCCCTAAGTGCTTAACAAAAGCTTGCGTGTATGCGGGAGGCCTKGATATTGTGCTCTCAATTTCCCCTCGAACTGCTGTGCAGGAAATGAGTTGGCTCCCTCAGGTAGCTGAGAGAAGAACCTAYGCCTGGAGTCTCAGGGGTTGCTGTGCCGCAGGGCCAGGGCGAGACGCCGGGCACGTTGAGGCCTGCTCTGACTCTCTGCCAGCCTGTCTGTGTGCCCACGTGCTCTCCAACTCACTCCTACCAACAGCATCCTCACTACCCCAGACATCTCCAACCACAAGGATTTTTTTAACCCAGTTCAGGAGGGCAGTAATACGCAGTCAGGAGCAGCAAACTTTCTACCCAGCTTCACAGGACTAGAACATCACGCCTGACTGCCCCAAATTGAACGATGAGGAAACAGCCATGGTAGCATGAGACTCCCCACACAAGGCTAGATATCACTTGGGTCTCATCTAACTGCAGCACTGAAGACTGCAGTGAGACCTGCAACGCAACAAGGTCTCTGTCTACGAGTCTGTTTATCTCTATGATCGAGGATGATCCTTGACCTTGAGCAAGCAACTCCTGGCGTGAATACAAGTGCCAAAGCAGCATCATTCTTTGAGATGTTCTTGATTTTCACAATTATGCTCAGCAATTATATTTTAAGGCATATCTAAAGCAAAAGAAAGAATCAAGCCCACTGAAGTTACTCATACTGATCAAGCATCAGTTTCCCCAAGATACTTCTGTTCCCCTCACTCGTTTTAAGCAAAAGGGTAGAAGTGACCAACACTGTTCAGTCTCTCCASTTCTACAGTTAATGCTCCTCCAAGAGTTTGTCAATTAAAAGAGCCAGTGGAAGAACACTTAAAAAGGCTAATTAGCTAAGGCACCACCATTTTCACTTTGCTTTGACAAGAGGGTGCTTTTAACAGGTGAAGAGTTCAAGAAATATATTTCTATTTCTAAAGAGAACAGAAACACTTACATAAATTATTGCTGTAATTTTTACATTGCTATAATCAGCCATAAATACAAGATTGACTCTCTGAGACCCTAATTAAGCTCTTTGTGATAATGCTAATGAAGAAAGCAAACATTAACTTTGCATTTTTATTCTAATTAAGAAACTGTCTTTCAAAAAKACATGAACCCGGGCATTTGTTTCTGAATCTCAACCACTCTGAGCTGCCTGGCATTTTTTTTTCTTGCAACTAACCTACCTTGCAACTACCACTACCCATCATCRCCAATAACAAGAGTAAAGTTAAAAAAAAMAAAGTGTGAAAGTTCAGCCCTCTCCGAGACCACTGCTATGRTGACAGATACATCAGTGGAATAAAAATGCCATCTTTCTCTGACTGCAARTTTCCTCAGATCAGTTTTTATGCCTTTTTGTTGTGCTTCTCACACAGTAAATGCTGGCTGTTGAATCTCAACAAACAGCATCTGTACTTACCTGTATTTACATGCTTTGCTACCTTGCTGTRTGACAAACCAATGTTTGCACATATATTTTGTGCATATAGACTTACATATAATGGCTCTTAGCTTTGAGGAGTTTCTTAAATTTGCAAAGTTACATGAATTTGTGAGTGATGAAATAATGAACTTTTCCCTACCTGGAGCACAGCACTGAATATAGACAGTCCCTAGCAATCAATACTCAGCCATGTTGAGGTAATATTTAGTTTGCTCATAAACAAGAAAGAACATTAGTCATGAAAGAAAATAAACACTTTGGGTCAGATTCATCCTTCATGCAATTCTACTGCCCTCCCTCGAGAGACACCAGAGGTAAATTTGATGCATTATTCCTGGGGATTGGTTTTGCTTTGTTTGTTCTCTTCCCTCGCCTGCGTCTAGCCACCAAGCTGCAGTCTGGGCTAAAAAAGCAATCCCCCAACAAGAAACTAGAGCTTCCCTTCTGTCCAGAACTAGGAAGCTACTTGATCCCAAACAAGTCGAAAATAAGAAGCACGAGCTCAAAATACCACAAAATCAACTCCAAAAATCACCCAGATGTTTTTCTGTAGTTTGTTGCTCCAAATCTTTCAGAATACCTATGTCAACTTTCCAAGCTTTCCTTTACAATTTCTTTTTCCAAGGGMAAATAGAGAAATTCACTGTTATTAAACCGAGATTTAAGTAGCTGCTTGACAATTAGTTAACCTGTGAGAAATCATTTCCCTGTACTCACACGAGCATGATGGCAAAGACAGAGACCTGCAGACAGGAGAAGCAAGCACAGCTGAACGAGAGCTCTGGTCAAGTGCACACCCTCAGAACTGGGCTTTTTTAAGGCCTCTCTTGGAGATCACCCTGACCAACAGAACCACTGTAGGCCTCTACGTCAGAGCACATCACGTTTCAACATCAGATACTCAGCTAAAAACAACATAAAGATTTAACACAAGCATTGATTTAATAAAGGGCCAGAAGAGAATTATTTCTGAACCATCCCAAAGCTAGCATGAAATATATTTTTAACACGGTTGCCATTTTAAGTGACTGCACCGTTAAAGGTTTCAAAGTGATATTATTGTGCTTGTCTTTACTTGGTATCATTTCTCCTATACACAGAAGAATGATGCTTTAGAAAAACGATTGTGATCAAAATGTGTCTGTGTGAATGAATACTTATTGAGCTTGAAGTGGGAGCTCTTTAACTTAACCCTCCACGGCTGAAGATTAGTCGGCAAGATACTGTATCGACCTCCCTACCCATAATCACCTCGTGGAGCAGTTAGATCAATGTTGGAGGCTTTATGTTCCCCGGGAGAGCCTATTGATCAAATTCATGTGTTCTTTATCAGTACACTGTTTTTAAAAAATTATATCCAAAGGAAAAGAAAGGGAAGCCAAGAGAATGCCAGTCTATACGAAAGCCTTTGACTTTAACAGGGTCTCCAGATTTAAAGTTACATTAAAGAATCTCATTTTGGGCACAAAGACCTTGCTTTGCATTAAGACCCTTGTAAACTTCAAAGACATGAGGAAATCTCTTCAAAGAGCACAAGATTTAGGCATTTTAAATATTCTTTTTAATCTCATCCTATCCCTCATAATCTCTTGCCATCAGGCAGAAAAATCCAATGCTTACAGAACATCTGCTGTAGAAGCCCTCACTGACAGCACCAGCAACAAGCAGTTAATGTTGTATATAATCATCCTTAAAGACGACAGGTAAGTTCATCAGCAACTGCAGCAAGAAAAGAGATCATACACCAGCATAAGCCTTTAGCCAGGAAGAACACACAGAAATACTCTSCCATACCAGAGTACTAACTGCCAAAGAGTATTGGTACCTCCTCTTCTCCTCTTCGCTTTTGCCAAACAGTTTCAGTCCAGCACCAAAGTTCCTAGCACTACCTAATTCATATACAGATTATAGAGCAGCATGTAAGTATGTTTGTATTCACATAATTTTAAAAAAGTGCTGCATATATACTTCTCATGAAGGAGCTGCTTGTGTTCTGTATGTCAGTAATCAACCTTGTTATTCCAATAATTCAACAGCACACTTCAGAYGTTATGGTTTTATATTCTAATTAAGTATTAGACATTTGCTCATTATTAAGTATATGCACCTGACTGCATTGCATTTCATGCTGCTGCCATGAATCATTTTYCTGACTTCCTGTGATTTGGTCAAAGGTAATAAGCAAACGTGAGTGAGATACATTGACGATTGCTCTTTATGCTTTCCTGATAATAGAGCAGACTATCCTGAGCTGCAAAGAGTTGATAAAATTGCATACACTTTACTTATTGCTCCATTATTCTCTACTAATTGAGCCACGCAGTTTAGTCAAGTGTTTACAAGCTTTGCTAACCGACTTGCATACCAATTTTGTTCAGTATGTTATGCTAAAGAGAATGTTTACTACCTGCTGAGCTGTCATGATAGATAACAGTTCTGAAGCTGTTCTCCAGTCAATAAAAACTGACAGCAGCGCAACCCACCAAGTTGGGGGCTTATTTGCTTTTGCATTACTAATGTAAGTGATCTAGACCAACCAATATACTAACAAAGGTGGAAAGGGAAGGAGTGCCAGGTTTAACATCACTCAGTTAAACAGCAATTATCACGCTACAYCCCGAAATAGCATGATAATAGCATGTAATGAAAGAAAAAAAGAATACTCTGCCATTCTGGCTGGTTAATGTGTTCAGCTAACGGAAGGCAGCAGAAGGCCACTGCAGCTCCAGCAGTTGGACCTCTATGCATGGCAAGTAAGTGTTGCCAGTYGTGGAGTTTAATTGCCAAAATTAAATTAATAAAACATTGCTAAAAAAACCTCTCAGTAAAAGACGGAATTTTTTTGTAAAGGTGATGTGCAAAGCTCACAAAAGAGAACGTATAGCGTGAGCACATTCAGAACTGCATGCAAAATGCAACAAGAGAAGCTGGTGCACAAGGTTGGGTGACAACATTTCACTCCCACTGCCCCCGGGCACTGCTTGCTCTGCATTCCTCACCATGGTTCCCAGCGAGGTGACTCTCTCATTCATTTCATGCATGGAACTGCCACAATCAAAGATCTGCATGCAAGGAGAGAATACAGAAAGCTCCAGGGGTACCTACAGCGAGGATCTGGGATGAGAGCACGGCAGAAACATCTACTTCGGTCAGCAAAACTCAATGGAATGGAGTATTGAAAAGGACAATTCAGTCAATAATGATAATACACCTGCTGTAGCGCCACACAAGAGTTCAATGAGCCAAACACCGAACTGAAATTCTCACGTCAGTAAGTCATAAAAATCTCCACCTTAATACATCTTAATACCTGTGCCTTGGCACTGAACCCAGAGCAGCAGGGCTGTTTGGTCAAGCGGGCAGCAGGGACAACACGCACAGGCAGGGGTCCTTTCTGTGCACACCAGCACCCCGGGTCACCCTCACGACAACCTAATTGAGCCTAGAAGATGTTTCTAGCACAGTCACGAGCCTTGCCATGACTGCCGTGCTCTTTCCTGTGCATTAGGCTCCGGTTCAGCCCAACATCTAGGACGAGCTCATTTCAGCACAAGTACTTTCAGTAGTGGTCTACTGAATCTGCATGTGCCTTGCTCAGAACTGTTACTTTCTAAAACAAACGTAGCATTACTTTCTTTGGCAATTACTCTTGGAGACCTACCCCGCCATCAATTAGCTCTCCATCCTCCCATCGGTTTAATTAGCTTCTCCTCAGTGGAACAACAGAAAAATCTCCCTGCATGTGCAAAGAAGGCTGCTTTAAAAAAAGGCCAGGATAGTTTTATTATGCTTTGTATCCAGGCATCCTATTTGAATCCATCACAGAGCTCAGAAAAGCGYGGCGCGGTAGCCCTGGAAGCATTAATAATCCAAAGCTCCGTAGCAAAGGGCAACGACTGTGTCTGAGCTTTAATGATGCGCTGTGCCAATCTACTGCGCCAAGACATTAATTAGCCCGTCTTTCACATGAAGCACAAGTCTGGATTCCTTATAAGGGACAACAGGTAGACATTTTATACAAGAGCATCAACTGCTTTGTGTATTTTTCTCTCTCATTAAAAGAAAATTAAGTTAAGAATTATTTTACAACAGCTCAGTTGATAATTTCCTGCCGATATCAAATGCAAGACTGATCACAGCATCTTCAGCCTCTGTTTTGGCCAAGACTGCCGCCAGCTAGGGGTATGTACTGCAGCACCAGGCCATCAAGCAAGTCTATGACTATAAATCATGTCCCTGCAAGGGTTTCATCACAGGAAATCCTTCTGCTCTCTCAGAAAGCTTTCTGCAGCTAAAACTAACAAAGAGAACAAGCTCAAACACACAGGCCATGTCTGCAGGGGCCCAAATCTCGCTCGTATTCATGACTGACTTCATCCCCCACAAACTGGGCAGCAGCAAAGCAGTCACCTCACTTATCACATTACACTGTTCCCCACCACGTGAGTGGCTGAGCGATGCAGCAGGTGAGGCAATCTTTCCCCTCTAGGTAASGAGTAAGTTCTTGCTCTTGTTTAATTCCCCATCATTCATAATTTGAGGGGGGGAAGGGAGAGGAAGACTGATCTTTAAAAAGTGAACCGAGCAGTTTGTAAGATGCTCTTAAAGACAAGGACCTTGCCCAGAGATGCTTTTTATGCATTTAATGCTCCAGAGTAGATTTTATTCTCTTGCCCAGGATGGATTATACATTAAGCTGAATCAGTTCTGGATACCTTGGGAGCATATTTTTCTTAAAATCTATGACTCTCCAAATACAGTGTCATTTTTCTTAATCTTTCATCTCTTTTGCTTAGTATGAGCACATTTTTTCCTTAAAATTGACAAATTACATTACATCACTTACAGCCTTGTTCTACATCTGAGGACCAAGTGCATGCCTCAAAACCTTGTAGGTCAAAGGAATGTATGTGCTTCCTTCCTAGATTTTAGATTATACATTCTATTTAGGTTCTATATTCTCACACACTTCTGTGCATCTCTAAATATATGCATATATTCTACACACTTGAAATTCATGTTGTACAATGGATGTCTACATTTTAAAAAYTGCTGTCAGTTCAAAGCTATAAAAAATTAAATTTAATTATTTATTTTTCCCACTAATCTCATCTCTCTCATTTATTCAAGAACTTAGCAAGTAGAAACTTCTCCTTTCTCCTCCAAGGAATAACTCTTACACAGATGTCATTGGTATTTGGCATGGAGCAGGGAGGAAAATGGGAGCTACTTACTGCCTCCTAGTCACTCATACAGCAAATATTTTGGTGACTAGTTTTGACAGTGCAGTTCTGGAAGCTGCATCAGCCATGAAAGCACACAGAGAAGAGAGGATATTCCTGGCTTTGGCTGGCTGCTTGGGCAACACTGTGGAACCACGGAGTATTTCGATACGAAAGAGGCATTTGTTAGTGCTCTCTATATATGATTTGTTTATGATCAGCTTTTAATATATCATTGAACTAAACTTAGTTGTAGTAAGCAAAATATCTAGAAGTGATTACGACCTCATTTTGCTTTTCTAATCAATCATATGCTGATGACTTAGGCAAAAATCGAGTTCATAAAACAGTATGTGGGGAATTTGTCATGGGAACCATCCATCAAAGTCAGGGATGGGCGATTTTTTTTAATCCACTCTTATTGGTGCAATTCCTATTGCATTAAACTTTAAAGACCTTGACAGCAATCTGAATTTTACCCCATGCATCTCAGCTTTTCATGCAGCCAGCTATGTTGCAAGTCATGCAATAAGATCAGAATCCCAGGAAACAGAACTCTTTACCTATCATATCTATAGGATTTATATCTTGAGAGACTGCAGAGCTCCCCGCTGTGGCCCAGGCAGCCTGCTGGTGCCTTGGTCCTGTCCCCATGCTGTTACTGGCTGCTTTAAAGCAGGGTTGACTCGACAGGACAGAGCTGGGAACAGCCACTGAGAGATGCAAAATCTATTAACAAGGTGTCAGAGCAGAGCACAGGCCACACTGATCTCCCGGGAGCTCCGACACCAGAACCCACCGAGTGGTCTGGCCCTGGAATAGCATCAGGTGCTTCAGGGCTTTCTATTTTTCTGCAAGTGCCCTTAAATGGCCCTTCTGGGGTGGCCTCAGCTATTGCTGAAACACTGTCACCAGCCAAATAGCTTGTTGTTCGGACTCCACAGAAAGAGATGACTCAATTATAGTGAAATATTGTGCCATTATTCCCTTCATATATGCATAAATATTAGTTCTTAAAACTCCATGGTAAACAGAGTTGATTTCTTTGGGTTTGTATTTTTTTATTCTCCCATAATATTTACATCCACTACCAGGCTCAAATAATGAAAATGTCAGGAAATATAAGGCACCGTGCACCTGGATTACTAAGAGTCTAAAAATAATAATATACTAAATGCAATGCCCTTGTAATGGCTAAATATATTTYCTAATTTTCATGATGACTTGCCATTCTAAACATTGTATTTCAGCAGTTTATATTATTAAATCTGTCCTCTCAATCTTTTTAAGCAAGACTTACTGCAGTCACAGTGGCGACAGGCAATCTACTGCTCTTTTCCCCTGTGTCCCCCTATGCACCTAGGTGCCAAATACACTTCCATATTCCTATGTACATTGCAAATTTCTCTACAATATAAGCATGAATCACCCTGCCTGGGTCACATAAAGTCATTTAGCAGTAACAACGATAAAAAGCAAGCTACGAGGACGAATATTGGAGAGTGCACGGACAAACTGGGAGTGACCAGCGTGCCCGCTTGGTGCGCTGTGTCCACATCCTACCCGTTGCTCTTGGTTCTCACCCCAAATCGGCACCTGCAGTTCATTGCCATGGAGGAACAGCACTTTGTAAGGTGAGTCAGCTTTCAGATGAGCTCCAAGCTGGTGTAAACAGCGTGCCTCACCTAAGYTCATACAAGTTGTAAGGCTTTCAGCAGCCTAGGTGGGGACAGAGGGCTGTGACCGCCTCCCAGGCCCATGGGCAGGGGTGGTGGAGCCTCACAGAGCACTCTCCCGCTTGGAGCATCAGAACCTCGCTGGACCCCTGTCCACACTGCCCTGGAGCTGGGATGGTGCAGTTATCCATGGACACTGAAAGTGCTTCCCAGAGAGCAGCCCGGTACATTTTACATGGGCACACACCTCCCACAGACCTTCTCTTCTCCAGGACAGCSATGCRCKGGCCSCTGCCTGGCAGGTGATGGGCTCACRCCCAGAGGTGCAGCAGGTATTTCCAATGCAAGCCCTAGCGTTTGCATGAGCACCGTGTTTCACACTGAGTGTTTGYCCTCTGCTGCTTGGGGTGCTGGAAGAAACCTTGTTCTACATCAGACACATACAGTCAGTAACTCCCAAGCTGACGACTGGCATCTTTCCACTTAGACTAAAGGAGCTACAGCACTTCTCTCCAGCTGGAACACTCTGGAGACAAAACTAGCAGGATACTGAGATCTTCCACAGATTGTGGCTGCTTTTCAGTTCGGAAAAACATGTGAATGATKAGTAAYTTGAGAAWGTTTGACCCAGAAGTCACTAGAATACATCGATAYAGGACTTTGCTGTKTAAGATTCCACTAATTGCTTTATCRCCTTCAATCTGCTKCTTGAGTGGCAGYARCACATCRGGAAGYCCCAAGGAAAACAAGCAACAACCACTGTCAAACCTCCAGCTTGCTTTTTGTTCAATGGAAGAACYATTATTAGTAACCCTTCATCTCTATGACCACTCACAGAGCAGCAGCAGTATATTAAGAAACAAATTCTCCCATTTCTCTTTGCTCTGTACAGTCAATTGTATGAAAATAAAGTTATCAACACAGAACACTAACATTTTATTTYGTGCTTGCATCAATCATTACCTACCAGGCACAACACTAGAAAAGGCAGCCCTGACACTCCATAAGCTTCTAATGGCTTAACAGAAGATTTCACACTCCTTGCTGGAAAAAGCAAGCAGGGAGAGGCATTTCCAAACCGAGTCCCAGTTGCAGACTCAGAAAGTGAAGCCTGTTCTCAAATATTTGCATATACTCATGTTTGCTAATATTAGGGTTTTAGAGTGGAAGTCAAATGAAAGAAACTGCAGTAAGATGGGTCCCATCAAGTTCTTCTATAAACACAGAACTGCACTGAAACTTCTAAACCATAATGCTATAACCAATGCAAATGTGTGGAAATAAACAGGAAAAACAAGTCTAGAGAGGCTTTTATTGTTCCCCAAACTTGTATAATTCTATGCAAAAAAATGTATTTATGGTTCGACTTTTTCAGCATGCTCGTATCAAGCAAGATATGGTATAAACAAYTCTATAATACTCTCCTGTATCTAACTGCAACATCCAAAACAACAGCAAGGAASTGCAGAAATTAAAGATATACAACTATTTACAAAATTTAGGGCATTCCATCCCACCATGGCTACAAATACAAAAAAATTATCCTCTAGAACAATATTTACAGGTGAGGTTACACAACACTATTGAGTTAGATATCATTAAAACCCTACATCATTATATTTAAAAGCTACATCTAAATCTGCTTGCATCCACAAATCCTAGCTGGCCAGTGTAGAAGTCTAGTTAACTTAGAGAGAGAAGTGATCTTTGCAACTGGCCTAGAGGGGTCTTAAAATGAAAGCTATGCTCAAAACCAAACCTCCAAGCGGAGCCTCAGTMAAAACAATGGGTATTTTTCATCTTGTTACATGTCCCTTTTGTTCCCTACAGCACTAGGGCCACCTTGCTGGGCCCAAATCGAACCATCAGCAGCGAAGCCTCCATTAACCATTAAAACGAACAACTTCCAAAGACACTGATGTTGACAGGGTCACTTTGCCAAATGAGCGCAGATCACGAGTCCAGGGTGACGCCGGGATACATGTCACAGGTCCCCCAGGTTAAGCAGCCCCCTGCCAGGCAGCCAGGTCTGGAGAAATGCTCTACCAGGACATTTTGATGCAGCAGGAATAACGGAGCCCATTTTGGGAGTGCTCCCTATGCGGATTGCTGGAGCATTAACTTTCCCTTTATGACTTTTCTCCTCTTTCCCCTGTGTCTGTGTGCTGAGTGAGCTTTGTTCTGTGCTGCRCTGATGGGCTGAGGGAATTACATTAGGCAGACATGAAAAAGGAAAAGAAGAGAAGAAAGGACAGAAACGGGAGGCAGGAAAAACAGCTGTGTGCTGGGTGAGGGGARGGTGGCAGTGCCTGGAGCCGCCCAGAGCAGCACCCCTCAAAACACACGTGTGGTGGGCACATGTCTGGCCGCCAACCCGCTGTCCAGGGCACTGCCAGCGCTGCTGTGTCCTGCTCGGGCAGACCAGTCTGCACAGCCCCGGCTCCTCCTGTGGATACCTCTGTTCCTCGTGACTCTGGGTTGCTCTGGGGGAACAGTCRGTGCTTAATGGTTTTGTGGAGCCGGGGCCTGTGGAATTGAAGTGCAAACCAGRGCCATGGGAAGACTTAAACTACTCRCTTAGGCTTTAAAGCCCTCTGCAGACTCTTAGCTARGGGAARCAAGCAYTGAGACACTGAACGCGCACCAGTAAAAAYTTCCCCATCTTGATCTTAGCCTACAATTCAACATGACAGTTTCCCTGGGTTTATATTTCAGGATATTTGTATGAAAGAAAAACAGATTGAAATCATCTAAAGTCTGACAGCCAAGGCATTAATGTTTCCCATTCAGTCTGCACGGCAGAACAAGTCTTGCTGGATTTGTATGCTTTCTATCCACCCAGGGGTAGTAAATAGGCTTCAGAAACAATCCCACAGCACCTTTGATCCAAAAAGACAGAAGATTTAATTGAACAAGTCTCCTTTTATTGTAACASAGTGAGTGCAACTTCCCTTTAACACCTCAAAAAGACTGCAGATAGGTGGAACCAGTGGTGAACCCCCTCCCCTCTCCTTGCGATTCTCCCGGAGCACCTTGGCCGGCATCCCGAGCCCCTAGTACTGCATAGATTTTCATTGCTGTCACATTTAATCAGTCAGCGTGTACATAACACATCCATCAAAAGGCCATAACTTCCAGACAAAAGAAAACAACCAAACAACAACAACTKGCTAATAGGATCATAAGTTTTCTTCCACCACAGTAGGAAAAGGTGGGAACAAGGGAAATACCRAGCTGTCACTTAAAGACTCTCCATAACTGTCATGCAGAGAATCAAGATGTACAGCCCGGGGGGAGACATGAGGCAATATAAGCACCCTCGGCAAAGGGGAGCGGGTAAACCACATCCCCAGGCACAACCAAGTGCGGAGCTGCCTCGTTTCCATCCATCAAACTCTYCTCCTCACCAAATTATTATTTTAAGCCTAACCCAGGCTGTTGAAGGGAACTGTCACCATGCCAGGGACATAGGCGGTCATTGGAGGTGCTGCTGTAATTCAGCTTTGCACTGCATAGGAATGGGGCCACCCSGGCAAGGTAGAACACAACCCACCTTCCGTGATCAACATCACTCAAACATGACAAGAGAAAAGAAACTAACTGCCCAAATGTCTTCATTATGCCAATGAAGGCTAGTGGACAAAATGGGTCATTGCAATTGGAGGTRGGCAGCAGCATCAACTGCCCATTCAAGCATTATGGATCCTGGACAAATTTACATTAATTGCCTGGACGTATCTTGGAACGTGACTCTGATTTTAAGTTGGTTTCATTTACCAGCCATGAAAGGAATTGTTTTCTGATTTACCACAACAGTTTGTGCTGTCAGTTTAAGTTACGACTGTACTAGTTATGATCGGAAAAAATGATTCCAACTGTGCTCTAAAATAAATAAGATACTTTTCCACTGTGATATCAAATGTTTTGCTGGTATAGGAACATGAACCTGAGATGAAGATGTGAATTTGTATTCACATTTTCAAGAGGCAATATATTTACAGCCGAGAGAAATGCTCTGGGTTGCTTTCAATTCCCATCATTCTAAACTAGAGTGACACTGTGCAGCTTGGCAAAGGAAAAAAATAAAGGAATAAAAAAGAAAGAAAAAAATCAYACTTCATGTCRTCTGAGTGATGAGATGGAATATGACTGGATTTACCTTCAGTGAAAAAAATAACGTGTGTTTTCAAAGTTTCTTTCAAAGCTTCCGATCTTGTCACAATATTCAGGAATTGCCAAGCAGACCAAAGATGTCCAAGAGAGGACCTAGCGCCCAGTAGTTATCKCAGATATTCAAAGAAAGGGTAAGCACCACCCAGTACCAGCTTTCAATTTTTTCAACATTCCACTCTTTATATCCAGAAATTGGCATATGTTTTTCTACCCTCTTCCCCTTTTTGGCTGCTCAAGACTAGGGTCCTATAAAAGCAGAGAGATGCCAACGTCTTCAACAGCTACCCACAATTTATTCAGACCGTCTMCCCTGCTCTCGAATCAGCAGGGTTTGTTCTCCCTCTGCTCTGAGCCAGAAGGATTSGCTTTAAAGCTCAGACTTCTTCAAGGAAATGAAAAGAGAGAGAGGCTGAAAGTACCTGGCTTGCCCAAACCACAAATCACTCAGGAAAACTCCATCTCGGTCAATCGATTTATCTTAAACAAGGTGACTTGAAAGGAAGCAGGGTGAAGGGGAAGGTCTGAATTTAAGACCTAAATTTCGTCAGTGAGAAAAGCCTGTATTTGGTTCATCATGTTCAGGTCCCTGTACCTGAGGCAACACTTCGATTTATGAATCTCTGAACACATTTTATGTATGTGTCTTATCGTTAATTAGCTTTGCCCTCAAGCTCTATTTTAAAATATGAGACAAAAGAAGAGAAAAAACTAATGTCAGCATATAATTTATTTTAATTTCTGCATTTTTGTTGAAAAATGTCTGTAAAATTCTTACCAAGAACTTCTCTAAAAAATGGAATTATGCTCCTAGCCATTTTTAATCAATTTCTTTTTTTGAGAAAAAAAGTAATCCAGCTGCMATTTTAAAGCTCTTTTCTCTAACCACAAATCCATTCTCAGTAAGTCAACTGAGCAATAAAACCGAAGCAATATTTAGTTACTGGGGAAATATGAGACCTTGCTCATAAYGTTCCTCCCTGTCGTTTTTGGGATAGCAAAATGATTTCACATAGATTATGTTTTCCTTTCTTTAACCCAAGACTCTCATACTTTTCCTCCAATTCACATCGCACTGCTTTACTTTGTCTCCTACAAAACAGGATAGATGTTCACCTTCCAGAAGAGCAGAGCACAGCTCTGCTTCCCATTCGGATCTTCTGTCTGCGAATTCAACCCACACCAGAAAACACGCTGCAGCACACTGAGAATTCTGTTCATGTCTCAGTGTATTTGGAGGTAATTTTAATAATTTGATAGACTGAAAAAATCATGTATATTTGTATCCTTCAAGCTAATGGCTCTCAAATAAAGAGGGGGCATAATTTTTTCCTAAGAGATCTGTAGTCTTTTTTTCACCAGATTTCGCCCCAATTGATGCACCTGGAAACAACAGTACTGTACCTAACCCACAGTAGAGCCATTAGTCCTCAGCCAGAACACCACGACCTCAGGCTGGAGAGCAATGAAAAATTCCATGCCTACTTTTTGTCTTTTTGCCTGTAGCAAATARTAAGTAATATGGACTTTAAACACTGCTGTTGCGGTCTTTGCACCCGCACATGATCAGTGTTCAAAATGAAAACCAAAGTTTCAGGCCCTTTGCAGATACAAAAAGTCACCAATAGAGTAGCATACTGAATGTGCAAACTTGTGTAAAATAAATCCAAAAAGTGCCTGATTTGAAGGCTAGGGAACACAGTACTGGAAGAATGTCTGCAAGCAGTCTGCAAGTGGCAGGAGTTGTAGCATAGAGGTCCACTTAGTTTTATATGGGAACATCCTCTGCGCCTCATTTCGCTGGCTAAAATCAAAGCACGCTAGAAATGTGACAAACGGGATCAATAGGGACTGTATTGCTAGTGACAAAATCATTAGCCYGAGTCCCATCAGAGGAAATGTCTGATCAGCAGCCCCGGCGCTCCTGCCGTGGCCTCTGAGGATGGAGGTGGGGAAGGGAAGATGTATGTGTCGTGCCCCAAATACCGTCACTGCCCTGCAACAGCTGCCAGCACCAACTCAGTGAAGCTTCTGGGCTTTGCTTTATCTGCACAACAATTRACATCACCCCTTCAAAAGCACAGGGTCAGATGCATTGAGCTGAAATGGGTGTAAAGGCACCAGCACCCCGGCTTCAATGCAAGAGTCTGATTTATTTTGGTATAAGAGCAGAATCAGGGCTACGACGCATCAYGCTGCTCAGTCAAAGACTTCAACATGTTCTGCAACCTGAACAAGCTTCGCTGCATGCGAGCCGCAGCCATCACAGCGGACTCTCGAGATGAGAGCAGAGACTGTTCAGTATCTCACAACAGCACATTAATTAAGGCCAGGAAGGGAGAACATTGTATTCATTTAAATCACAGGAGTACATAAGAAGCTGGAGTGGAATTCACTGGGCTGGAATCTGGCTCTCATAAAATATTCTGTGAGATATTTAATGACTAAACTTGTCATAGGTTCTTGATTTATAGCCCCTTCAAAAGGGCTTTTCCAGGAAGGGACATAGTCAGCTCACGAGGGGAGAAATCAGAGCAAATCTCTACGTAATCAGCAGCACTTCTGCCAATATCTAAGTGTTTTTGTTTGTTTGTTTTCACTGGCCATCCATCCAATTTTCCTCAGCTAATTAAGAGGATCACAAGAAAAAGGGGGCCTGGATGCAGGCCAGGAATAAAACCACTAGACCTTTCTCGCTATTGATGTTTGGCTTTGAAGGCTCTCAGAAGAAAGATGCCACAGAAGTGTAAGTTATCTCTGTTTTTATTTTTCTCTCTCTTTCCCTTCACTGTTGCCCTATGAAAACCTTACRGCTGAAATACTGACTCTTAAAAAGAAAGCACATTCAGCTGTTTGGGAACAGAAAAACAGAACTGTGGAACAGAAAATGGCTACAGTTGTTAGAGAGAGTATAAAACACACAACATATGTGCAGTGTAAATAACAGAGCCCTAATGCACAAAATTACCATTTTCCTCATTTAAAGTGCTAATCAATCCGTATTACTGTGAAATCATTATTTTGGAAAATCTTCAGTAATGTATTTATGCAATGAGTCTGCATCAGTTTAGGAATTGGATTAACCCATGTGGCATCTTCTACTCTGAATATTTATACCAAATTGCATCCTGAACACTAAGCAGCAATTACAGCAAGGGAAGGAAAGAAGGACTAATCTCATTATATGCACAAAMCCAAAAGCACCAATACACAGAAACCCTGACCAAGTTTGTATACACAMAAAAAAAATCCAAGTATTACATAAAATTCTATGTATCTTGCCAGATGAAAAGATTCTGGAAAAGACTTCCAAAATATTAAGCCAAAAAGATTTGGTTGAGTGATAAAAATGTACCTGTTACCTGTATCAAAAGGGTATAAATACTCTGCCTGCAAATTTCTTGGTGATTATCTTCRAAATCTCAGGCTTATCGGGGACAGGACAGAACCATTAATAGCATACAATATAGTCAAGAATCCCCCAAAATGATGTTTGTTAAGGTTTTATACTGACAAGGAAGGAAAAGATGAATGCATCTATTTATTACAGAAAACACAACATTAGTATATTCAAGGTAACTCAAAACATACTCCCCACTGAGAAGAAATATTGCAATAACTCTAAAATAAAACTTCCTTAGCACTGTTTCCTCAGCAAGGGTTCAGGTGTTTTCAATACATACTGAAACCACAGGGTATCCTTGTATCACTTAAGACATAATTCATACATTCGCTCACGTACAAAACCTGTTGTTTGCAACTAGGAGTGCCTACATGACTTACACTTCGGATTTCATCATTTATATGTGTAGATGTGTTTCCACAAGCCCTACAGGAGAGCTCATTATACTGGCTGATCAATATGCACACTTAAAGTTTAAATATTCCTATGCATTTTCTACCGAGGTATTGTCACTTTTTTTTCCGGTGGATGCACAGTATTTCAGCCCAATCCAACTAAGCAGTGAGGTTCTTACTGACATCAAAGGAGAAGYTGAGATCTTTAGTTCCACACTGTTTCTACATGAAAAGATTTACAAGTCCCATATAAAAGAAGTGACAGTAAATATATTTGGAACTCAAATGTGATCTAAGTTAGCTGACGGATCCCAGTGRGTTTTGCCCCCCAGGTTCCACAAAGCTATTAGGAAAACACATAATCTATAGTTAACAGCAGAGGACTAGCAGAGGGCAAACAAGTAAATAACTTTTCTCCCCAGAGAGGGGACGTGATGGGCGGCTTTGGCACGCACATCAGCTTCAAGGCAGCTGCCCAGCCCAGGTTGGATATTCTGCCGTGGGGGCAGAAGCCCCTAATCCTGCCTGATGCCCTATGGAGACACCTCTGCCAGGCTGACAATGCCCAGGGGAGCATTCAGCCATTCAAAACCACCAGCACCAACAACAATCTTTTTTTTTTTCCCTTGGAAAAGACTGGTGATTTACAGTATTTTAAACAAGTAACTTGCAGATGACCTATTTTTAAAATCCAAACTYTCTGGAATCAGTAGCAATGCAGGTTACGTGCTCATGTGATGAGACTTAGTCTCTGTAATGTCTCATCCTGACACTTGAATGAACGCAGAAAGTGCCAGGCCCTATTTATTAAGCTATATTAAAAGCAAGCCTGGTGTTCATATTACAAAGTATTAAAATTCCTTGTGTTTCTGTCTCCTGAGATAACTGGTGGCAGCCAAATTCTATTATGCAAGAATAGGATATTTTAATGAAAGCTGGATATTATACTAAAATGCAAAAGCCTGAACAGGCTTTAGAACTTTCAAGACACAAGTACTGGTGTGCACAAGCCACTAAAATGCATTTATTCTGATATGAACATCTTCTAGCACACATGTCAACTTGTGGTATCTTACTGCTTATGCGTGCGGTTTGTCAAGCGTTGGTCTTTGACCAAGCCTTCCATACAAATTGCTACTTTATTTACATATATAGATGTAGAAAGCTCTCAAGAGGATCCAGCTGAATAGCAATTTCAACCTGGTAACTTGCAAGTTTSAAACTCCTGCAGAAAAGGAAGTTCAAGACAAATCTTAAGCAAAGAGTTCCCCAAAACAGACAAAAGAGCAAATATTTATATTTACATTTCCAAACACTGTGTGTGTGTGTGTTCATCTCAACACCAAAAAAAAAGCAAAGCATTGTGGCAAAAAATCAGTCTTTCAACAGGAAATCCATATGAAATATTCAACAGAGGAGGCCAGTTCTTTTATGTGCGTATCACTGCTTTCTTATCTCAGAAAGCAGAGGTCAGCAGTAAGGGAAACWGAAATGGGAGGAAGGTCTTCTGCTTCTTTTATTGTTATTTATTAGCAGTTATTCCCCAAAGAATCCAAGCCCAGGGCTAATAAGCTTGGCAGTGAATACCATTGGAGAAGGTCCACTGCAGCTCTCAAATTCTGGAAGAGGACAAATCGTCTCAATTGAGAATAAGCACTACTAAAGACAGAGCCTCAGATGTGCTGCAATATAAACTAAAAATATAATTTCCTTTATATTTTTAAGATTCTGAGTCAGCTCCTTCTTGGGCTGACAGTAATAATGCAGTTGCTAAGAAATATAAAAACACAGAAATGAAATTGTGTAACTGCATAAAGATGGCATGCCCTCATTCCAAGAAAGGAGAGAAGGAATCCATAGGAATCAATATATACTGAAGTATGGATCATATTTATAGAGGCAAATGGAGAACCCTGAGCTGTGCCATGCCTGATGGGACTCTGGGAACGCACTCCGAGGGCATCCAGTGCTCCCTCTACATGGYGGCCAGCACTCAAGTGAACAGATGGACTGGTTGTTCCCCCAAAGTCCAAGAGATCAGGACGCAATTTCAAGCTCATTTTCCTGCAGATCCCATATTGTCAGACAGACCATATTCCTCCCTTAGGTGCATTCCAGTGGGGCAGTCCTCTGTTTGTGTCCACATGGTCAAGTCTTAGATTTCCCATGGATCTTGAGCCCTACTTTTATTCTGGAAAAYAAGGCTTTCATCACGCAGAGAACCAGCACTGACAGTCTAAAGTACATGACAGAAGCTGTGTAATGACACCAGTTTAAGCCTACTCGGCTTCTGAGAGAGCTAAGGTGATCCATACAGAGCAAGAATRCATTCTGAAATACATCTGATTCTAGAGTTTCTCCCTAAGCCAAATGTTTCCAAAAATACAGACAGTAATGACTGAAAGTCATTCAACAAAGGAAAATGGACCAGAGAATCACTGCCATAACCATCAAATCCACCTGAACCTGTGACAACTTCCAACTTCCCCCCTGGAAGCGGTGTACTGGAAACCTTTATTCCAGRTAAASGTCTGCAAGCAAAAAGCAAGAAGCACACAAATGTTTTCTACTCCTTTCTCACTGTTGAAGGATTTTATGAAGCAGGAAACCTAYGTACCAGTGCTTACAGACTGAGTCATTAATATTTTGAAACTAAGATGTCTTGTTGGGAAATCAATACWGCAATGCTCAAGCATCATGTACAGYAGACAAGAAGTCAGTAAAACTATATGATGAACTYGCACRAAATCAATGGAGTGCTCATACATGCTAGTTAAAGATTGGGGGAACTAATTACCTTGAGGACTAACTACCCAAGAAGAAATAACTGGCATCCCTTGTTTCTATTCTCTCCATAATAAAGATCAGTAAAATAGTCTCTTAAGTGTAACTAATTTGAAATAATGTGTGACACAACAAATAACAGGCAATAGTGAATTCCCTAAGAGAAGCCTGGAAAGCACTGTGGAAAAAAGCATTGATACAACAGCCTACGGCAACTGCACTTCACATGGGAAACCCAAAGACCATCAGATTTGCAAGAGCCACTGAAGAAATGGAAAGCACAAAAAGATCTGTYCTGGATTGCAGAAGTCAGAAAACAATTTTAACCGCAGTTATGTCAGGCTGCAGACTGCATGTGAATAAGAAATACCTCTTGGAGAACAGTCCAAAGAGATGTCAGAAGTTACTTTACCCTTACACTGAATTTGGACAGGCTTGTTTCTCATTCCCTGTCTGCTTTAGTTCACCCCCAGATTTACATCTACTGGAGCAAAAAAAAAGCCTCTCGCAGCAGTCCATACACGTACAGCTGGAACAGGCTTAACTTTTCATATTTTTCATCTTTTTGTTATTTAAGACTGTGCTTGGCACCTATTTATAGCATCAGTTACAGTTTCATAGAACTGCATCAAAATAATTGCAACAAACTTTACCATAAGCCTTGTGGAAACAGTGGAATTTAAACTAAGAGTTTAATATGCAAAGCAGGGAACACATTTTACCTCTAAAGCCTCCACTCTATTTTACATTTTACATTTAATTTGTCCTGGAGCTTGGAGCAATGTAAATACCAAAAGCAAGAGTAATTTAGAGGCAGCAATGGCTTCATTTATTTTACTCTGTATTGAGAAGGTCCATCCTCTTGCCCCATGTGACCCTACTGGTATGCCAGGACTTGGCAGCTGGCACAGCAGCAGGCACACTTGCAGTTCTGGAATTAGGCACCCATTGGGTAATACTTGCTAATGAAGAAGAAGGGAGGTTTAATACTCCTATGAGACACACGGGTGCATTTCCAGAGCCCTGCATTGGCTCTTGGTGAACAGCCATGAAGTCAGAGGGTGGTTCAGGGGAGATGCACTATCTCAGTTGGTCTGTTTATTTTGTGGTGCTCCCTTAATATGACTGGGGGTGAAGGGTGTTTAACTGATCTTAACTGATGGGGTCCTCCAGCAATCAAACTGGTTCCACCTGTCCAGATTCCTGTTCAAAGGCAGACCTGAAGCAAAGGGACAATATTTAAACACAGATCTGACTATAAACCCACAGTTTCTCCTACTTTCACCTTCCACATTCTTAACAAAGTTGTCTGGTTATCAYAAGCAGATATTAATCCAAACTCCACACTATGTGATTTATTATATTTATGTGATTTATTAAAACCTTGGACAGGACCAATACAACAACTCTGCCTATTCTATTTAAAAAACAGAATGCCAGAATTTGGCGTAAGGGTTTGGACTTAGTTCTTATATCTGATGTCATAAACTAACTAAACTAGACAGCTTAAGCCAGTACATCTTGGCTATTTCTGCTACATTTGCATTTGTAGAGGGACATCTGAATTCTGCACTGTAGCAGAAACACCCCTTGAAGAAGAAAGTGTCTGTTTGAAAAAACTAGATAAAATTAATTATTAGTGGTAATGCTTCCTTTAGGATTCAGCACTAATACCAGGAACAATATAGAAGGAATAATTGAGACCATTTTTTCCTTGAGGCTGCAGTACAACACCAAAGACAGTCAGGAAGAGCCATTCTGAATATGATGAACGAAACGCCCTTAAAACTTCCTTTGACTCCCGCAACAGATTTCATAGTTTCATGGTGATGAACATTTAAAATTCAGGACAAATGCTCATTTGATACCCTTCCTCACTTTGATGGACCTGCTCCACTTTTACACCATACAGACTTTTGCTATCAGGGAAGTGTAAAGGAAGCTTTGTCTTTTCTAGTTTAGCTTCGAGGTAGGAACTAAACTGAAGCCTGACATGAAACCATATTAAAGCAGTCATTGATCTATTTCTGGCATATTAAATTCCTTCAGCTTTTCATGACTAGCATTTAGTCCGGGATTGAAGCAATTGTTCCTCTTAAGTCATTGCCTCTCCAGTGCAGTGCGAGGCAGAACTAGATGCTGAATTGCCATTACAGTTAATTTACCCCCAGTCGCCTTCTTGTTCAACAATATATTTCTCCTGCAGCTTCAGACCACTTTGCTCTGTGGCTGTCACACAGCCCTTAACATTCTTGATGCRTTTTTAACTGTCTGCATGTTTGCTAATGTTTGCTAGAAGATTTACATCTTGTACACAGAATAATACTTATGAGATTCAACTCTTTAATGGTTGAGACTCTCATTTCTGAGTTAGTTCTAATTCATTTGAGGATGCTGCCCGGGACAAGCAGCAGAACAGAAAACAAAGGACCACCTATSATAGCTGGTCCTAAAGGAGAGCCGCAATAAACTTTACATCACCAGAGAGGGTTCACACTCATCAGAGAGAGCCCCCCAACCAGCAGGCTGAGAATCAGTGACATGGAGATCAGCCATCACTCACAAAGCTGAGCTAACCTGCTCAAGGAGAGCAAGGCAGTACCTTTATTTTACTGCAGCTTCTCAGCTTTCAGCAGTTATGCCTACAGTTAAGAGGCCTTTACGTTATTTTATCAATTATTAACACTGAACATCAACAACCCTCTTTGAGAGTGATTTCTGGGCTTTTATTTCAATAGGCCCGACCGACAACAGTACTTGCCTTTTCCTTGCCTCAAGGCTCATAAAAACTCTTTAACTTTTTTTTTTATCATCAACTTCTCACTGACAATAAATCTCTATCTCTGTATATACCAAACCCTGGGTATACCACTCAAGTTTAAGGATGTTTTAGGGAATATTTAGGGACAGTTTCCAGTGCTTTGATAAGAGTCTGACTCCAGTTCCATCAACTTCACAGCAGAATTACCAATTTACTTCAGGGGGAATTAGATTAAGCCTTGCAAGTAATGTTTTATTCAGAAGGCAGTGTCTGTACAATAAGGCTTTATTTCACAGGGGTAATGCAGACAGAGATGGGCTGCTTTCCTTCTGTGTCGTGCTTTCAAAGATAATGAATGAATATCACAATTGAGGAAGAGGAATCGTACCTGGTCATAAGTTAAGGTGGGAGCAGAATGGGAACCTTCAATCCAAAGGGGCCTCAATCTTGGTGAGAACTTCACGGGATAAGACAACAACACAGTGCTCCACATATTACATTTGGGTTAAAAGAACAAAAATTGCCTTAGAACAGTTAGATGAGCATGTGAGTGGTTTTTTTTAAGAATAACCATAGGTCTGTCTACCTGAAATGCTGGACTCCAAGAACAGAGACAATTTTCATGTGACTAGGAAACCAGACTACCTGATTTGCATGTCCTCAGCAAATTAAATGCAAGTGTCTTGCCAAGCTGCACTGTGATAGCAATTTAATGGCAAAATGAGGAATAGAAGCCTTTTTCTAAATATATTGTTATGAAAAAGTATTTCCCTGGAAACACTGGGTCTGGGAATTAGATTATGAAAAGGAGCTTTTTAATTACTTTATTCAAAACACTTCTCTTAGTACTTCTGCTTTCATTCTAGCCAAAGTTTCAGAAATCCACAAAATTACTCACAACTCTACAACTGAAACAGAACTGTTGATTTTAGTCAACAAGAACATGGAGTTTTCTTTCTTAAATCTTAAGTTTCTTCATCTCATTCCTATGCTTAAGGAGACATGAAAAGATATTTCTGATGAGCACAAAATCCAGGACTACACACTGTATCACTTTTCCAAAACATCTCGTGTTTACGTCCAGTCCACATGGGTAGAAAGAACTTATTTTTCCATCATGCACAGGAGGAATGGACAATTTATCAACCACATGTTCCTGACCAAACAGGAGAAAACTCACAACTGGCTCCCGTCAAGGACATCAAGCACCAAATATCTTTGGCAGTTCAATTCCTACACCGAACAGTCCTTATCCTAAACAATGCAGAACTACCATATACCAATGTACGAGAGACACCAGAGCTGAGAAGTTTCTCTCTCAGTTATTCTTTCTCAGCTGTCATTTTTAAGGGAGAGAGAGAAAGAGAGAGGAAAACCAAACAACTAAATCCTAAACCTGCTCTAGCAGCTAATGGTTTATTGCTCTGCTGGCCCCACAGCCTTTATACCATGTTCCAGATACAGTGYCAATACTGATAATTACAAAACACATTTCATACTGCCACATAGTATCTTCAATTACATGGGACAACAGGATTCCACTTCTTTTTTCCCCAGTAAATGGATCACTGTTTCTTCACAGGCTCACACCTTTGGGTTCCAGCTATCAAAAGCTGCCTTTTATTTATTCATTTACTTTTAATTCAATGATTATCTTAACTTTAYTGCATCCTAATTCGTATTTGTCTTCTCACTGACTCGTAGTCTTGGAATCATTTCTTTCACACTCTAGATTTAATCATCCTCAATTTAACACCCCATTGACCTTTATGCCAAGTCAGAAGCRCACTGCTCTGCAAGCAGAGTGGCCATACAGATAACACTGCATCCTTCTCTAACACACACGGGATGGCTCTCCAACAAGTTCCAATGGTTAAGACATAGCAACGCCAACCTGTCACAGAGTTAACTGTGCTGTTCTTCATTCACTTACACTCTTGGTTTTTTTTTTTTTTTTTTTAAATAACAGCTTGGGGGAAATTGCCACAAAACCAGCAAGAAATTGGTGCTCTCTTGTTTTTGGCCACTTCACAGAATCTGGCAGAGAATCCTACCTTACAGTTGAAATCCTGCACACTGAGTGCTATAGAAAAGCCGACCACAACACACACGCTCTTTAATTTCACATTAACCATCCCTGCACACAGGAGCATATATAAAACACGATTCTTCTGCCTCAGCAGAAGAGATTCCCTCAGTGTGGAAARAGACCTTATGCTCAAGATAATTTTGTAGCCACCTCATTGTATTTCTCTGGATGGTGGGAGCTTAAAGGAAATAATGTCTGCAAAAACATCTAATCAGACACAATTTGACACTAACTCATTTGAATTATAGGCAGATGAAGAGGGAGGGCAAGAAGGATGATCTCTTCAGGGCTCCTACTTTCCTTGGGAATGAGTTCCAGGAGTATAACCACCACGGATTTGAGATTCTAATATCTCTGCTGTAAAATTAAAAGAGATCAGTAAGATCTCTGGGGAATTTTACAAGCTACTTTGCATGGTATCTCTACAAGGAACGCATCAGGGCAAAACACCCATCCTGACAGTGTAATGATTTAACAAGATTCAACCTTCACTTTTAAATATTTTAAAGAAATACACAGGGATTTAATTGGCATAAGAGTAAGTTATATGTTTGTTATTGATTAACATACTTACTAAAGGTCAACTGGTGTTTCACGCACTTTGCAAATACAGTGTGTATTCTAATTATCCTGAAGGACTTGTAATTATTTTGTTAAATGTCAATTAAATGCAAAACCATTTCCTATTGACCTGACACTGTATGCTACAGAGAATGCAACTTCATGTTTTATTGTTCACGTAATTTTCTGACAATTACTTGGCAATTAGATTGACCTCTCATCTAAAACTACCATACACCATGTTCAATTAAAGTGGAGCCTAAACCCAACACGCAGCAGTCTGTCACCAGTGTAGTTCATAAATGAGGTGTCATGGGAGAAAAAGGACATTTCCACAGTGCAGAGACCTTCCTCGTGGTGGTAACTACACAAAGGGAGTCCTTTATAATACACTAACAGTAAGAACTTCCATGACCCAGCTAATATAAAGACAATATCACCTATCTCAGAAGTCTTACGACAAGACTCTATTCCCTAACTGCAATTGTCTTGAATGATCACAGTGTCCTCCTTGGATGGACATTCCTACCCAAGGCAAGCAGAATTTACTTCCTCCCAAGCAAGCAGAACTGTCCAAGCCACAATCCTCATCCGCAGCCACAGCAGTACAGCAAGAGCTGACTAGCAAAGACGCCAAGTCCTGTTGACCCCGTTAGCAGTTTAAGTTTTCTGGGAGGTTCCTATGGACTTTCCCAATGCCACTACTTTGCTTATACAGCTGTTCGGAAGGAGCAGTGCAGAATCCCTCCAGTGAGCTCCACATTACTGCAGCAGCCCTTGGAGAGGGAAGGCTTTCCCCAGGACAACTCATCAACCTAGATCCACCTAGACCACAGTTATCCTGCAGTTCTGGCCTGGGAAACACCAAATGGCCCAGGATTTCTCTAACTTCATCTGAAATAAAGGCACTAGATGGTTAATCGCAGTCGCATAGCACCAGTCATCACAATTTTCTAACACAACAGCACAGAAATAACCACTCACATGGCACCCAGGTAACTGTCATTTACCGCAGTTGTATTTTACTCTTAAAATGTGAATTACTGTAYGCATTCAGTCATCTTAACACAAGCCTAGATTTCAGAGGACAAGCGTATCAACACATTCTGAAAGTTTGTTTCCCTCTAAAGCATTCAAAACCCAAGATACACATAATTTCTCTGTTCACATTCTCTATTCCCTCTAAATATTAATAGTTGATTTGTTTTACTWCTGTCTTTCCAGTATGACAGGCTTCAATCTCAGCACTATTTCAGCTAAAAACCTGTCACAAGAACCTGTCATTTCTTTTCTACCGATAAACTTCTAACAAAGACTGATGTCTCACACTGCTCATCCATTCATAAATACTTTGCTACTGTAATTGTCTTCTGACCAAAATAAAGACTGAAAGTGTAATTTCCCTTTCTCTCAAGCTCTGTGTTAGCTGGTCACAGACAACAAAGCCATCAAACCATCATGAGGCAAACATTTGCTGCCTTGGCTCTCAGCTTATATAAAGCAAGATTTTTATAATAATAACTATTGTAATTGTTGCTGAATTTTATGGCAAAAAACACTTTGCACTCGACCAGAACAGAAAYGGTAAAATCGTGTTTAGGCATCTCAGCATAAATCAAACAGATGCACATAAAGAAAACAAAAAGTCTCCCAATAGCTCGAGCCAAAGGTTTGACAAGCCAAAGTACATGGAGCCTCTGCTGCAACGGTCTAACCAGCAGCAAAGCTCTGGGGCATGAGAGGCAACAGAAGGCATTGCTTCCTCAAACTAAGTGATTTATTTTTCTGCCTTTGCTGTGTCTAATGGCAAAAAAAAACATCAGAGACAGTCTCAGAATTGCCACCATGCTGGTATATTTTCTATATGAGATGATGTTACTTGATTTTGCTCACCAGCTGATTTTCTAAGGGTTACATTATATGCCTGAAAGTATCTTGCAGTTTGTATTGGGGTTAATTGACCTTGCWCTGTGGTTATTGAACACTGTGAATCACATTGCTTTTGTTTACTTTGGATTTTTTTTTAATGTATCTGAGGCTGTATACTGAATCACATATTAGATATTATTTCTAACAACTCCCTTGTTTCTACCAACCTCCACCTCATCCTTTAAAAGGAATAAAAACAAACCCCAGACATCTATCCCTTACACAATGCTTTCGACTGACCTGTCACGACTACTTTTCCAAAGCGCTTATTCCCACTCCAATAAGGAGCAATAAACTTCACATACCCTCAGCACCTCGAGACTCGCTTCATTCTAGCCCCAATGGTATCAACACAACAGACAGATGCAGGGCCCTGGACTCRAGGGGCTGTCTGTGCTCACACAGCCCATAGGGTGATGGTACAGTTTGAAACTGAGTTTGAAGCATTATTGGCCTGTYGCCTTCATCAGGTTGCACCCAACTGTGAAACCTCTGGACGCTTTGGTAGTACTTTCATTTGCCACATCCAAAATTCAGMCAAGGACTTAATCATTTGTGGGAGCCTGAGCTGCTGAAAAGCCTTGGGCAATTCAAACGGTGTTAGTTTTGTGCTCCAACCAAGCAAGGCTTGTCTGGGACATGGATGCTGCTTCCATGAGCCTCGGCTTTGTTCAAAACTCCTGGAAACAAGTGACAGACTTGTCACAGACACCAGCACAAGGAGCAAGACGAGGTGCAACACGATAGGAATGCTGCTACAAAATGTTTAATTATTAGAGACCAGAGACAAACACAGCAAAGGAGAGACACTTTACCAGCAGGAAAGCACATCACTCAGTGTTACTGCCTGAAGTATCATCAGTATCAATATCWGCATCTCAGTAATGAACTTCTAACAACAGCTATGCCAAAAATGTTGCCTTGTGGATATTTCAATACTGTAATCCTGGGAGCTGAGAACATGCCTGGAATGAAAGCGAGACATCCGAAAAGTAGAAAAACGCCAACTCTAAATAAGCTTTCTTAACACTGAAGCATTTGCAGTGGGAAAGGGAAATATATTTTATTGACTCAAGTCTCTTCTCCAAGGTCAGGGAGAAAGAAAAAATACCATGAACAGAAAACTTTGTATGAAACACCCCGGTGCTCCAGTCGCATCTCACGCTCTGCAGAGCTAACATGGGCCTCGCGGGAGCTGCTGCTCCCACTCGGGGCTTGTACCGAGGCAGGAGCCCCCCGGCCGGGCCTGGCTCTCGGATTCCACCCCACAAATGGGTGTCTCAGCAGCATCTCTCTCTCTGGAGCCTCCCAGCCTACATCAGCCCCTTCACCAGCTGTCCCACCCAAGCAGCTCTCAAGAGGAAAGGAGGGCGTTTGACAGCCTCTGAAAACTAACCTCGACCACAGAGCCGAGCTATAAACCTATAATACAGACCTTTAATTGCTGRAAGTCAACAGATTTATTCTAATTTAATTTATTTTCTGCCATGATATTTTAATTATTGCATAGCTTAAATACTACATTAGAAGCTATTCACAAATAAACACTTTAAAGTCGCTTTTCATTTCTAAAGGTTGCACTTATTGGCCTGTATTAATCCTATTTTTTTCCCCCTCCTTTTTCGCACTTGCTGCACATTTGTTTTAATGCCCTTGATCAAAGGAAGTAAAGAACTTCATGAATTTTCTCCTTGTTCAAATTTACTAGCTTTAGTTATTTTGGAGCAGTCAGGCATACGGTCAGAGTGTGTTATCTTTATCACAAACCACTAAGTGTATTGCACTCCAAATTCAGATGCTACTTTTTGTCTGGGAAGCTGAAATCACCATTACAGGCCCTGCATGAAGTGAAGAGCCTTTTCCACCTTGCTTTAAAAGCAAAAATTCTCTGCAGTGCAGGAACAACTTCAGAGTAACTCTAAGCTTATCTCATTTGGAGGCTTTAGGGCTCTGTGCRGTACCTTGCAGAAAAGCTGATTCACAACTTCTGTGAGCAGAGGCAAAGCTGATGTTTAAATTATTGATACCCCTAAACTGAAACCCTGTCCGGGTACACCAAAACCATGGAAAAATTTAAACTCAAACGCAAAACTTGGGCCTGTTGGTAATTTAATTGGAACCATGACATTATGTTTTGCAATGCAGTTTGCTAGAATGATGCATTCAAGAACAATAAAAGACCAAAACCAAAGCAAACCAGTACTACATAGGGAAACGCATCAGCAAGTTAAAAACCCATCCGCAATGGCTTATCTCCTTTCTCCGTTTCTCTGTTGCACTATTTATGGGATTTAAACTACCTGCTTAGACAGCTATTCGCAGACATTCCATACGTCTTTCTGAATTCCTCAGTCCAACTGCAGATCTATAAAGTACATTTGCCTTGTGTCTAAATGCCTTCCTTGTTGATGACTGCAACCTTGAAACAAAATCAGCGTGATCTCTACCTGAGTAAGTGAGAGAACTTCTCTTGTAAATCTTTCAACCGAGCTGATGGGAGAGGGTGCCATTAAATCTTGGTTCACATATATTCCACTTGGCACGCAATACATTTGTTTTAAAGGAAAGACTGAACAGGTACTTCTGTAATTCTTAACGACTGATGAATCTACTATTGCATGGAAAAAAACAATGTCACTTCAGAAAATTACCGAGCACTTCTGCAACAACATCTATTTGTTCTTCGAATTGCCTTCTTGATTTATATGGTTAGTTTCCTTTTTTTTTGAGGGGGTAGGAGGTGAAAAAACATTTTCTGATCTGCATGCATTTTGTTGGACTTGGTCTGTACAAGGTATCCGAAAAAACAAGGATCATGGGCACTCTATGCCATTTTCTCTTATGCAAGCAACGTAAATTATTTAACCTCTAATAACATTAAGATTTCATGATGCTTGTATAAGATGAAAAAGCGAAGACTTKTAGATACTAAATGCTTTATTACAATCTGCAATCTTGTAAGGATGACTGATGTATTAAATGTGCAAATCTAAAGTGTGTAGAAATACAGAGATCATCTATTTAGGGGTAGATTCTGTCAAGAGCTGTGCAGTGGTCCCAGTCTTGATAAAGGCTTATCTTTAAGCATGTGAATAGTTGCACTGGTTTTAATGGGGCTTTTAACATGCTTTTAAATGCCTTGGTAAATAAGGATCTCAATTTTCTCTWTCTTGCAAAACCAAGCTAAACAGCAGGTTTATTAATAGTTAATACTGGTCTCCTAGATAGTTCTGACAATGAAAAGTGTGGATTACAGCAAAGCTATTAGGAAGCCAGTCTAAATCTCCTAGCTTCAGTCAGCAGATAAAGAGCCCAGTTAGRACGGGTGATACTCCTTATCAAATGCATTAGCTCGTAAGGCAGGATCTGCTTTCGCCAGTCATTACCACTAATGACTCAAAGGGACAGGGCCACCAGTCACAAAGCACTGCTAAATTGGCAAGGACAGCCCGGCATGGAGCTAGCACAGAGCTTGCCCAAACACAGGACGCTGCTTCAGCAGAGCTACCAGCACGGCACACGTGGGGCTTTAAAGGACGCCTGTGATTTCTAATTATCAGGGAGGAGAAAAGCCACACAGCACGCCGAGCTCTCCCCCAGAAAACAGCCTCAAAACACTGCTAGGTTGAGAGAGTCTCGCCCCTGTTTTGAGAAGAGTTGAGATTTTGAAAAGACGTGGGAAAAAATACTATTTTCTGCTATTCACTTTATCAATCGCTGTTGCATGTTTGTAAGGAACTGATCAAAGGAGGTCTTGGTCCTAGCTGGCCCTTAGCACTGCTTTCCTAATGATAGTAATTTGTCATCAGCTTGAGGTTCCCAAATCTGGATGAGGYGGGTTTCATAATTTGAAGGTACCTCAAGAAACTATACGGTGCGYGTACAAGATGTCCCTTCTAAGCCAAAACCCATCTGTTTAGGGTCAGTGCTCCCATGAACCAAACCAAACACTACAACTATGACCATCACAGCCAAGTGGAACCATCACCACAGAATCGCCCGGCGTGCGGCTCAGCCCGTCCGTTCTGCAGGGCGAGATGCTGCAAACGGCAGAAGCCGCCGCTCCAGCAGCGGGCACGAGAAGCCTGCAGACACACGCTGCACGGAGCAGGCGGCCCTCCAAACGCCAGCCTCCCGGGTGCTAAATAAGTCCCCCAGATCTGCCAGAGAGGCTGTGCCAGGCGTGTCACCGGCTGTGACAGAAACTATTACTAACGTGYGGTATTTTTGGAACATCAGCTTTAAAGACGGTAACAGCCCTGATTCAGGAGATGACAGGGATCTCARAGCAGCACAAGCTGGAAGATGACTTGTAATAACAGCTCAGGCTACCTTGCTTCGGGCAGATTTTATTTTGACTAAAATTACAATGGAGAACAATTCATTTTTGAAGTTATATTATAATCAAACTCAGGGTTTCTCGATCTTCATGGTTGATTTTTTTCTGTTTGGTAAGGAAAATGACTAAACCATCCTTCAAATAACTGCAAACTTAATTTGCTGCAAGAATCCCAGCAGTGCCTGAGGTCAAGGCAAGGTAGCAGCAAAAGCACCCAGTAACCAGCTAATAACTGAGTAACCTGAATTAAAAACTCATCTCCTTTCTGGACAGGATCTAGATTCAGTTTCCTAATTTGGAACCGCATCTACATCTCTGAAGCCTGGGAGCTCTCTGGATGGAATTCCAGATTTACAGAATGCTTTGAATAAAACTGAAGGCCACATTTTGGGAAAGATCAGTTATTAATACTGTAAAACCAGAAAGCCTTTCAAGATCCCAAAGTATGGAGCAGGTACCGTAAGGAACATCCTGCCATAGTGAACAYATCCCAGAAAAAGAAGAAAATCAATGCTGAAATCCAGGCAGGGAGTTTAGCTCTGCAAGATTTATGTCTAAAGTTTCCCAGGAGTTTAATTAGAAGCAAAGGTGGAATATCTTGCATGGATACATATAAGCCAAATACCAACCGGGGATCCTGGCAAGCCACGCTCTGGAAAACCCCTGAGGACACGTTTGTTTGCTAAACTAATTATAAACTCTATGTTTCTCTCTTCCTAGTTGTTAAGAAAGAAAAAAAAAAAAGCAATGCATTTCTAGGTCTCCTTACAAAATCAGTGTATACAAGTATACAAGCCAGGTATTTTTATATTTTGGCAATTTAAAATGCAGGAGCAAAAGTCYGTAGCACAAATTAGAGATTAATGCATTTCAGAAGTGCATTTTCAGCTATAACATAACTGCAAAAGTTGTCATGCATGCCAATGAGAAATCTGTCACAATTTCAACCTATCATGTTGGTTTTATAACTTCCATTTAATGTGCTTTACAAGAATTCCAAAAACCCCTTTACTACTTCATTTGATTTTTAYTCATATAATTTCCCAATTGTTCCCTGAATTTGAACTGCAAATTAAAATCTCATTTCAAGTAGGCAGTACAGTACGATGAGCCTGGCCATAGGCTATTTGAAATGCAGGACAACTGTGGCTTCACCAGCAAAAAATTGTTAAAGTGCACACAGAGCCAATTTTAACAGCATATCTTTTTATTTTTTAATACCTACAGTTCTTATTRCTGCAATATTTGATGGACTGATAATTAGTGGATTCTTCCCTCCTGGATCACCCCTGCAAAATAAGGATGAACTTTCCCCCTGTGTTAGAATAACAATGAGCATCCAGTAACACTTTTCCACCTCATTTTACTGATGGAGATATAAAAACTTAAGATAAATGACTTATGTAAGTTATTCAGCAAGGCTGCAGCTGAGCTACGAGTGAATACCAGATTTCCATACTGCTCTACTAATTAGGTCATCCTTTTTGTTTGTGGTGTTAGAGGGTGTGCTATCACTTTTTAATCAGTTCTTCACAGTGTTAACCCTCCCTCAAGAGGCCCCAAACACCACAGGAAAACAGCCTCCATCAGAAAGYCTGATTCTCAGTGCTTATAATACTGTAACACTAACTTTTTACAGTAGGATTTAGACTTCCGTGGAGTTAGGTCTTCATTTCTAAGACTTGCTAGTGAAAAGGGAACAATGAGTCCCAAAATAGAGATGCACCAGGTAAGCTGACTAACGAATGTCATTCAAGTCTCTACCTAACACCAGAACTTTGCATGTGATGTAACAAACATGAATAAAAACACTACAAAATAATCCCAATTAACACAGTAGACACCAAAGGCAAAGGAAGCAAAGGCAGGCATGGTATGAGGAGCAAGGAAGTAACCATTGTGCTTAGCCCCCCAACTGTAAGGGGCAATTTGGAAAGCAGCTCCAAAATCRAACAGAAAAGAATGATGAGGAGGTACTGGACAGAGGAGGGTGAGAAAGACATGGGAAACATGAATAAAGGGTAGAAATCTAAACGACAAGTTTTAASATGAAGGAAAAAGAAGGGTGGTGGGGAAGAAGAAACCACTGCAAATCATCTTTCCAACGTCAGATTCTGATTGCCAGTATTGTTCCGCAGCATCACGGCCTCAAGAAAACATACATCTAGTATCCAGGGAATCTTCCTTTAAATAAATATCATTTTTTTTCCTTTTTCAAGTTTGAAAAGCTACATTATGTAACATAAAAATGCATTCATTGCAGAAAATCACAACTCTTCAAGGTCAAAAATACTTTGAGATAGGATTGATCTTTCATCATTATCAGACTTCTAGTAATGAATAGCCTATTACTTCAGCCCTGGAGCCTTGTACCTGACAAACAGCTAGCATTATGCTACAAGGCAAAGTAATAAATGGAAAACAGGCAGGTTTTGGCAAGAAAAGGAGGCAAACAATATAAATAGTGATTTGTTCCTGAAATAAGTACATTAATGCATTAGTTCTCAAGTAGCATTTTGGAGGAAGAAAACTTTGGGGACTTGATGGATTTTTTTTTTATATTATTTCTTTCACATCATATTAGTGAAGGATTTTTCAATAAACCCAAGCAAGCGCAGACCACTGTACTAGGCAAGCGCACACCTCTGTTTCCCTCACTGAAAGCTCTAGCAAATACCAGTGCTAGGGTTCCATACAAAACTCCTCAGACTGAGGATATTAGGAATGAAAACTGCGCCACATGGCCTGTAAGTGCCTGCAAAGAACCCATCACTTGTTTGTTAAAGACCAGAAGAGCAGCCCACAGGCTTTACCTAGTTTACTAAGAATGCAAARTAGACAACAAGGCACAAAAGAGAGAGAATGGGAAATTAAAAATAATAAAAAAAATACAAGAAAAATCAATCATTCCTCTTTTATGCCATTCCCTTCATTGATTTCAGCTTCCCTGCTAAAATAGCACAGTAATAGGATTGTTAGAAAAAAAATTTTATGTTGATGAAATCAAACTAGATTTTAACAGACTTGGTTGATAAATGGATCACGTAAACTAGACAGATAAATCAATAATTAGATGACTGAGACACCCACTGTCTTGGGGATCCATTGCATTTTTTCTGGTAGAAGTTGAATTCACCTTAGACATTTCTCAGACACTGCCACAGTTGACAAAACGGAGTTCTATTCGCCACTATTGTCGGACAACCATCCTTGAAAGGATACACTTCAATACAAAAACACATGCTAACAAATACCRCACAATTTCCATAACTATGGGCCACAGTTAATGCTTTGCTGGAAAATAACTATTTTTCTGATCAGAACAGGTCAATAGAGATCAGGGTTTTTGTCCTTTGCAAACAAAATTCCTAACTTTGCTTCTTACAATGAGCTCACTACATATAATGATACATAGCCAGCTTGGTAATTCAGTAGCCCTCCTCCTAACCCCCAGCATCCTGAAAGCATTCAGGCCAGCTGCAAGGATTGGATTCAGACCAAYACACTTACTATGAAGGCTGCGTTAAGATTTATGATGTCCCTTAACCAATCATTTCATTGGTTTTATGCTCCTGAGGTCTGTAAATGATGCAGCAGATAAGCAAGCTGCAATCACTTAGCAACCTGATTTTTTAAATGCAGTTCTCTGCCGTTGGAAGACAGGATGCCTGCACGTGCTTTCATTGTGGAAAGAAATATGTACTCTGCGACCACAGTGAAAAGAGAATTCTTTCAATAAAGACTGTTTCAGTGGATCAATTCATTTTCCAAGTGCATGCATGAACCACTAGCAAGACAACCCTGTCAAACAGAGGACATCTGCAGCTCCAAAGGTTTCCCTTTTGTTAGCCAGTTGTTCAATAAAGCCAGGCGAGATGCCKACACACGTGAAAGATTTCAAAGGTGATACAAAATGACTCGTTTGCTTGGCCAGAATATCTGTTTGCMATTACTGTGAAGAAACATACTACAGATTAGGGCCTGTACATCCTTTTATTCCCAAGGAGAGCTTCATTTCGTTATTTTGGATTTAAGTCATGGTCATTCTGGAGAACCTACCTGCTTTACATCCTGGGACCTCTCGTCAAACCTTACTTTGTTTCCACTTGTGACTTTACAAATATTCAATCAACCATCATTTCCGCTGCATCTAAATAAAAACATTGCCCTAAAACACATTAACACTAACACAGTATATTACCTACCTTGTGTCCCAAGTTGATTTTTAAAAATGATTTATGGACAAAAATTGACACACATAATTAACCTAATTTGAGTATTCTATGGTAAATGTTATTATAGAACTCTAGTCTAATTTAAACAATATTAAATGCTGATAAAAATTTACTATCCTGCAGTCCCCAAATGAGTGCAYGGTTTAACAGAAGATATCATGTAAAAACCATTAGCTTAAAACTGAACTAATCTCATTCTTGCACTATTAATTTTACTCCTTTAGTTTTATCCTTTAGGTTTTTTTCAGATGATGCTTAATTAACTTCTCATGACAGTATTTAAATTAGCTATACTTTATGTGAGAAGAATACCTTGACARCCATGTGCTTCTAATCTGACCCGCAGGATTTAATTTCTGAAAGGTCTCCTTAGTCCTGCTGTCCGTCCACATTCCTCTGTCCCTCTCACCGTTTCCTCCAAGTCAAACATTTTCCTCTTGTACCTCTGGWGTTCTAGAAAGGCAGACAGTTACAAACAGCACCAATACAAATTCATTGGGATTTTAARTGGCACTAGAAGAGATTTACTCTAAAGAAGCTAGGACAGAAATACTTAGGAAAAAAATGTTATGCAAAACGCATGTTTAACTTTACCATAAGTCATGAACTTGTGACTARGGAACATCCTGGCTTTTACCCTTCTAAGTGGTGATGGAAGCTTAAGTGCACTCCTGGACTTAAAAGTAACACAGCGGAGCTACAAAGATGCCTCAGAAGTATTTGTATCCTATCACCAGATTTCTATGTAACACATATTTACTAAGCTAATCCTTTTATAACAGCATATTTAATTGTTTCCAAAAGAAACAGGAGAAGGTAGGAAATGCAAGCAGAGTCACTGCTGTCTTGAAGAACTGTTCAGTCRAATTCTGTTCTCAAGTGCATCACTTTAAATTTATCATGATTCTGCATAATTCAGCAGCCTCGTGACTGTCAGCTCTATGTCTAGAGCCTCGCTGAGCCATGGAACCGCCCAAGAAACCTGCAGTTTCTCCAATTGCTAGCAACGAAGCACAATTCATCTACCAACAACCAATCTCTTGAGATGCAGTAGGCAAACTGAATCCCAGCCCCTGTCTTAGACATCAGTGTCTTTTCTGGTGGTTTGTGCCCCCTTGTCTCTCCACTCAACACAAATTCAGAGAAGGAAGAATTTTTCTCTCAAGACTACTGCAAGTTTCTAATGGTTGCAAAGATCTCCTCTGTAGAAGAATTACTCCTCTCAGCAAATGTCTGCTATAAAATTTTTGCCTGGGAAAAAAAATCTAGAGACTCAGAGAGTCTGGATTGAACATCTGCAGCAGTCGGTGCTTATCCTAGCTTTAAACTTTCTGGAGTTTGCTCAGAATAATAATCAGAGATGAATTTAGGTTATCACAGCTTTAAAAGACCTCCACTGCTCAAAGCATGCTGATACATTAGAGAGAAGAAAAATCCATCGCTCTAGTGTTCAACCGAAATGGAGGAAAAGGCAACAAAAACAGTAATTTATTTTCTCTGTTTCAGGATTACAGATGGGAAGAGAAAATGACAAGTTTATGGATGTCATCAGGGTATTTCAAATTGACAAAAAGCACTTTAAATATGTGTACAAAATATTAGAGAGTTGAAATTTTTATTCTGAGAAGTCATTAAATCCCTGTTTGGCTTAATTTAGGGAGATTGCTTGATAATTAATGGAATTTTTACATTCAAGAGGAAAAGAGAAAGACGTTGACAATACAAAAATGACCACAGGGTGCACACCACGAAATAATCAAAGCAAAGTATGTGCAGATTTTATGGGAGAGGTAGTATTTCATTTAGTTTTACATCATGTCATTTTTATGATTCCTAAAACGTTCAAGAGCAAATGAGCAATATCCAGAGTAATTTCAAAACGTTCAGATTAATAGCTGTTGAAGTAGATGAGTTTATTAGTATAAAATTTAAAATATGTGCAGACATTGTGTTAACATGAAATAAAAATGACAGGTATGAGGTGGAAGAATTGCTCATATGCATCCAGAAGCTAAACAAATATCATGTCAAACTTTAGATTCCCCAAAAGAGAGGTGGCAGAGGAGCACAATGCCTTCTCTCTCTTCACAAAGAATTCCTGACCAAGACAAACACTCTCGTTTTTCCCCCTGCTCTACTCTTTCTGCCCTTTTTTACCCCCTTTGTAGGGAGTCGGGCAGCACTTCCCCTCCAGCATACAGTCTGCATTAAGTATAGAGAAAAAACGACCTGTCTGTCCATTAAAAAATTGCCCCCCCAGCTTCAGCCATATCCTTGGAGCTTTTCCTGTTCACAGGRCAAACACCCCACCTATAAAATTACCATTATCAGATGAGGAAAGGCTGGCRCTGCTCATTTGTGTTAATTACCAGAGATTCTGCCAAAGGCACATTTTGCCCCTCTCAAAAACATTTCCTTTTAAAGTTTGGAGAAAGAAAATAATAATAATAAAAAAYCTCCTCCAAGCACACATTAATACACAAAGTTAACTGCTTCCTGCAGCACAGGCTGCAGAGGCAACACTTAGACCTTGCACTGAAGCTGCAGTCACTGGGGAACAGTATTGCACGCTCTAAGCAAACAGGTTAGAAACATTTGTATGGGATGACACGAGACACTGGAGCACTTCTGCAGACTGATATTGCTTAAATTTAATTGACATCATTTAATCAAAAGCCCCAAACGAGCTGCTTGTTGGTAACTGCCTATCACAGGCTGCTTCAGCAGGTGGCTCCCTCRTATCCCCACCTAAACGTGAGGATASGTATGGACACCCTACACATATCTAAAAAGCTAAAAGATTCGGAAGAGGGGAACCTAATGGTATGATCTCCAAGTGTAGCACACATCAAACAGCGAGTGGTGGGGAATATAATCAAACTGTGCCCTTTCTTTTCCTCTATCAACACACCCTGCTGAGGGCTGTTAGCACAAGTCCCAAGAGACAGGACGTCTCACGCCTGAGGGACTTGCTGGGAAGGYTTCAGAAGCTCCATTTATGCGTCTAGCCCACAGCATGCTTGAAAGTCCCGTGGTTAATTGCAAGTCACTTAGGCACAAGAAAAAAATATTAGAAGTTCAATAAAACAAGTATTTTGTGTTTCACAGGCATTGCAAAGAAAATGCTCCTCCCAGCTAGGAAATACTTAGGCAAATCATTCTACAGAACTATCTTCTTACACTGCTGTATCTTACAACTTTTGCTCCTTTTATTTCAAAACAGCTTGGAAGAAGAAAGGAAAGCCACACGCAGAACACCTTGTTTGGGCTGAAATACAGTCCAGCAGTTCCCCTCGACACTTCCTTGGTGTGTGTAGGGGTGTCCAAAATCAAGAGATTTTTAAGTTTCCACTTGAAAAGATTAAGACAAACAGACAAATCCTATTGTGAAYTGACTTTCATGATTTAACTAAAGCTTGTGTCCTATGCTAATTTAAGGATTTCCAGAAGAACCAAGATTTCAGSAAGTTGATGAACATTAATCATATCCACTATTATTAAGATAACATCAAATCACAGATAGGCATTTTGGAAGCCAAGGTAATGTATTAATTTGACAACCAAACACTTGCCAGACCTAAACGTCATCATCCAGCAAGTCAAAACTGCAGCAATAAAGCCAACCTTAGAAATAGATCTTCCTGCTCTTTTTACAACTTTCTTTGCAAAACCTTTGCTTTAAGATCAAGGGTGAAAATTCTCCCAGCCAGGAAGATGCCAAGAATTAATCTGCATTTCAAGAAACGTTATTCCTTTCAAGAGAACTTCTCAGAGTCAGGCTTTCAGAACAAAGGAGCATCTAGCCTGAAGTGTCAGCCTGGTTTTGTTTTTCACTTCCAGGCCACAGGTTGCAGTTCCCAGACTCGAGGAGAACACGTCACTTTCAATCGCAACTGCTCTTTGGGAACCGCTCACGATTCTCAGCCAACATTCAGCTTCCTCCAGAATAGGTCTAGAGAAGTCGGAATCGCAGGRCCATAATCTCTGGTGAGCTGATTGTTTTGAGACTATAGACAAGTTACTGTAGTGAAGAATCAGAAAATACCTGCTTCCTGCTTGCTGGTGACCAAGCAGTGTTTGCAACGCCAAACAGATCAGTCAAACCCAAATTAGGATCAAATAAAGCACAGTAATATGTCGCACTGTTTCACTTATTTCCCTTAGCTAAGCACGCTAGCAACGCAATTAAAATGCAAAGCAAACTTGTAGGCAGAAGCACTGCCCCAGAGAAGTTTCCTGCACAGATAACGATACCAGGAGACAACCCCTGTCACTTTCAGACACAGTGACGATTCTCGTGCTCCCACAAACAGCCGAGTGGGAAGTTCTTCACCCAATGAGCCTGCTGCTAAGCAGGTTTGACGGTGCAGAGACGACAATTATTTTAATACTTGTCAGCAGGTGCTGCTTGCCACCTTTGCWACAGAAACTCCTTCCAAATAAAACATTACAGAAGGAGCCTGTCAGTCAAAGCACAGAAGCGAGCTTTGCAAACCAGGAGYTCAAGGTGAGCCATAACTCAGGCTCCACTTTTGAACACTGTTTTTGGCTAAATACTTCCTTTTGGCCACCATTTCTGCATGGCTTATTTTTGGAACCCATGGGACCCATCCTTTCAGCAYTGCTGTTGCCCTGGTCATACAAACCAGGTGCATAGCACCCTGTGAACACTGAGTAGCCCTGACCCCGCCTGCAAATAACCCCAGTGTCTCCACGGGGCAATGTCTTTTCTGCAGGAGATGACTCAAGGAGACTAATTCACCACATGTAGAAGTATATAAACTGCCTTGTTTAAGAAAAAGTTGCAAGTCAACCTAAGGGTCTGTTCCAGAGACGTTTTTAAAAGCATCTGAATTTAAAATTCACATCCCCAATCCTCTCTACACGGTAACTCATGCATCAGTGAGGCTGCACTGTCAGGGATGCCAGGAAGAGGTGAYATGTGCAGGATCTGCATCTGTCAGTGTCCTTAGTCAGTGCTATCCACCAGAGGATGAAAATTCTGGCAAAAATCACACTGTGCTTCTAACGTTAACAAGTCAGCCTTCTAAGTGTGGGTGCAAATCCGCTTACAATCAAGTAAAGACACCATTATTAGAAACCCAGGCTTAAATAAAATAAAGGCTCTTCAAAGCACAACTGAAGTGTATGATGGTAATATGAAACAAAGCGCGCAGGAAACCATGTTTACTGAGTAACAGATTGCTAAACATTGCTATGCTGGTCTGCGAAGCCTGCACGAGATTCAGCACTGCAGAAGCACTGCAGAATTTATGGGCGAGAACTGACTCCAGCTGCAGGTACAGCAAGAGGGGCCGCGCAGGAGCCGCCCTCGCCTCCCCTGCTGAACCATCACCAGAAACCACAGGGCAGCCTGAGAGCCCTGGCTGCAGCGGGGCCTCTAGGGAAGGGCCTGGAGAGGAACAAGTGCTTCACAGTCTCCCCRAAGAGGACACGCTCTGGAATACTTCACTTCCTGGCTTTGGGATGAAGACAGTAGCCTTGATGCAAATAAAAAGAGAAGATTACTTCTAATGCTGCTTGCAAGAGACTTCAAGGAGACAAAAAGAAGGAAAATCTGAACTTCTTGTCAGAAACAGACCTTTGATTTGTTAAAGCAGATAAGGATCAAAGCACAGTGAAGATGACAGCAGGAAGAAAAGTTACATGTTAAAGAAATGGTTTGTCTCAAATGGAAGCTTGTGATAATATGATTTTTTTTCCTAATGAGAATATACTAATCTGCTTTAATAAGAGCTAATTTTCAGATCTTTGAAGKAAAAAATCCAAAGACCTCTTATTCCAATCATAATTTTCCCATCCTCAATAAAGAGATTCAGCATGCCTTCTAACCCTGATCCCAGGCAYTCTGAGCTGGATATGGGCATGTTTATCCTGCTGCGGAATCTGCAGGAAAGCTACAGAGCTCTTCAACTCAGGCAGATCACCAAGCATACGCACAAAGGAGGAAGGATATCCTTATCCATGTGAAAATCGGTGCGGAAAAAAATCATCGGTAAACATATATGCCTGGACATGTGTCCCACTCACCCTCCCACACCGAACTGGCCAGGAATTCACCGAGGTCACTGGAACAATTACAGTCAACTCAGCACCTCCTGATCAGCTATAGTGAACACTACAAACAATTAACACACACATACACGCTCACCCACTTAGCTAAAACAGGACCTTCTGTCTGCTGCCAACTCCTGAAAGAGAGCTAAACAAAAAGTCACTGAAAAACAGTGATAATTTAAATACAAAATATCCCAATTTAAATGTCAGCAGAGATCTATGGTGCTCACCCGTGGGATGTGTGTGCACTGGAAGGAGACACTTGCCAGAAGCTCTGATGTGATTTCCCCCTTACAGTGAAACCTGCACTACTCCAGTGGCTTACCTGCAGTGCTGGCCTTTCTCCTCAGGGAACACCTATAGCTCTACCACCCCATCTCCCCTGCACGGTCTTTGGGCACCACGAGGATCAGGGCAGCCCTCCAGCAACAAGGGAAAGGGGTGTGTGTGTGTGTCTTGCTCGAAACAATAAATCAAAACCTGGTATCACACCCAGACACCTCCGCTCACAAAGACATCATATGATTTYGATGCTTTCAAAGCTAGAAGTTATCACAACTTGCAACAGCCCAAAGCAAAGCCAGCACCACGTACCCTCAGCCAGCTTCCTTCAGGGCACCGTGGCAATGGGATGAGTTTGGAAGTCATGGAAATTTTGCTCTGATGGAACCAGGATCTCCCACTCAGGGCTTTAATGAGTGAAGGTGGGAGCTGCTCAGCCACCCACACAGACACAGAACTGCTGCCTACACGGAACATAAAAATGTTTTATATTCCTCAAAGTTGTGTGTCATTTTTAGTTTGGTAATAGAAATAAACCTTTCRTAACAGCAGCAACAACAACAACTCAGGAAGGTGGCAGGGGTGGGAATGTGCTTCAGTCAATTGACAATCTAGAGAAAGGAAGCACATCTCCAAACAGATCATTTACTGTGAAATGATCTGTTTTTACGAATATTACCATTATATGGAAATAAGTCYGATACAGACATTCATTTTTAATTGTGTGAACCATATACAGTTACTAATCCACATCCTAGATGCATGTATGCATCTGCATGTGCAAGGGGAACTGCCAACACACTGTGCAGCTGCAGCACACTGTCCTTCAGCTTTCCTTGAGAGGACTTTGAAATGGTATTTCTGCAGAACATGTGAACTTTGACTGCTGCCTCTTCAGATTATAAATATGCACAGTATCATAGCAAGCCAAGTGCATGCAAACTTGGATTCATCTTTTTTCTGATGCTCCTGTTCAAGACATGCAAATGAATTTTGAAATTCCCAGTCTTCCTTATCCTAAGTCATTGGTAGCCACCCTTTTCCAAAACTGCATCAACTGTGGTTATTTTTAAGTGTCTCAAGAAGGGTGGGATTTGCCCAGTTGTGTTTCAGCCGATGACATCCAGCCTTCCATTCACTCTCACCTTCTCAGCATCCTCCAGGTCCTTGTCAGCACAGTCATTGCAACACTTAGCACAAAGGCAAAATGTCTGATTCTCCAAAGGGCAGACTACATTGACACATAATTGCAAAGCTTTTAGCACAGTCACCTCTATTTCCTGTACAATATTTACTTAAGCTGATACCTGGGAACTCTACTTCCAGGCCTCAGCTATATATTTGAACCAAGGCACTCAGTAACTGGGGGTAATTATGTCACGTGCAATCACTGAACTCTTGGCTGGTTGTGTTTTAGAGGGTGTTATCACCTGTGCTATCAGCACCGAGGTTGAAAACACAGTCAGGTCCCTAGTTGTGTGCTGCAGATAAACAATACAGAGACATTCGGGTCTCTGACACCTCAGGCAGCAATTTGGCCATGTACACAGAGCACTAAAAGCAGCAATTCTAGAACAGACAGAATGCAAACACCACCAATTGCTTGCACTGAACACGAGACCTTCAGCAATAAATAATTTGTCAGCAGTTGTCTGTAGCACCTGGCTCCTCTCTTTACAGCACATGGACACACTGCTGGCAGACCTGATTCTATATCCAGTAAAAATATTAAGGGAAACCTTAAATTAACAAACCTAGCTTTTGCTTTCCAAATTATGAAGTAAGGAAGGAAACCACAAAGATCAAAATATCTGTTGCTAGTACCTGGGAGAATTTGGTTACTTGCTGAGCCTTTATRGACACTGTGATGCCATGGCATTTTTAGTACTCTTAGAAAGCTGCTAYTTGACTATATGAGTAACTTGATAGCTTATTTCCGATCTTTCTTAAAGTTCAGAAACAAGCTGCTAACGAATTTTCTAAAGGAAACTTGATGAATTTGCATCCCTTGGCATCAAAGTGTATGATCAAAAGGTCAAGACAGAAAAGATAGTTCAGATTTTACTAYGGGTGGCAAATGATCCTTTTGTAGCTTTAGGATCTAGTGAAGAGAGCCTCTCATTTATATCTCAACAGAAAGTATAGTCTTAAGATAGGATACATTTTTAACTTACAGGTAAAAGTAGTATGGGATATATAACAGTTTTATTTTTATACATTGCATATAACAACTGCCAGAGAGTCTATTCCTTTAGTATGTCAGAGCATTTTCTGCATGCAGCCAAGTGTATCAGGGCATCAGCTTATTTGGGAAAAGCACTGGGAGTTTTGAAAACTTTAACCTTATAATTTTAAGAGCATGGGCTGCCAGAGCAACTCAGCTCTCAGCTCAGCAAGTCCCTCCCAGCTCTCCACTGATGKGGATACTGATGATTCTGCTATATTCCATAAAAGATAAAATGCAGAGAAATCCAATATGCTGCCTCTCCTCTAGGAATTCATTTGCTGATAAATAGTTATTCTGTCAMGAATTATAACAGTGTAGGGAGACATCAAAAGAATTTGTTCAACTTCTTCCTCTGGCACAGAGCAGATCCGCAGTGGCTCTACWGTGCAAGCCGTTTAAGAAAATAAAATATAAATCCCCAAATTCAGGGCAAGCATTGTGTGGAGCACACGCTGCCGGATCCAAGCTGTAAGGTGACTTTGCCATCTCGCAAAGGTTACATGTGGGGGAGCCATAGGTTTTAAATGTCCTACACTTCCAACAAAAAGATACGTTGCTCGAAAAAGATAAAATACAGCAAACAAATRAACTCAGCCCTGCTTAATCCCGCAGAAAAGCCCCATCATGTCTTTTCATTGCAACATTTCCTGTTGGGTTTGGACACAGRTAATTGAGTTTTTACTAAACTACCACCCTTTTCTTGAAAATTCTYTTTCCTAACATCCTCTCTGCCCCCCTCCCCCTTTTTTTTTCCCCCATAAATTTGTCTTGTCACTGCCAAATAGGGTAGGGAAAAATAAGATATTGGGAGGAAGAAGTTTCAGGACAGAAAATTCCCAGTCAAAAGATTTCTCTAAAAAAAGGTTGATTTATAAGATGTTGCGCAGAGCCTTTTTCAACTAAGATATACAAAAATATGACATATTCAGGAATAAAAAAAAAATCACTGTAATTCAGATAGTATAACCAAAGAATAAAACTTGCACTATAATTTTTGTTTGCATTATTCAAACACTGGGTTGTTTCCCCCTGAAACACTTCACTCATTGGCAGATTTACATTCTTAGAGTATAAATAACCCATTAAAACATTTTTTTCTACTAAATCCAGTCTCCAGTTGCTTTGCCATTTCTGGCAAACAGCATGAAATAATGAAATACACCCTGACAAATCCAGATCTYGAGTCCTTCCTACTCATGGCATGTATAGAAAATTTAACTTTTTTTTTAAATCAGAAATTCAAAAAGTATTTAAGATTTTGGCACAACTGAAAAYCTAATATAAATTATGAGGATATAGTCATCATAACATATAGTATCGATTACATTCATTAGAACTTAACGTGATTTCAGCATAGAAAGGACTCAGAACTCATTTCAGGAGGGCCATGGACAAAAGAAACAGAAGCCAATCCAAAAAAAAAGAAAAAAAAAAAAGCAATTCTTGTAGCCCAAGTGAAGTGCTGGAGCAGTTCTGCCCTCTGCCCATACACATTRACTCTGGAGCCGCTCTGAAAACGTCGCCTTTTCACGGTAACCATAACACTGCAAAGCCTCGAGCACGCTCACTCTGACTCATCAGCTGCTGTAAGGCMGCCTGTGTGGGGTAACAGGACTATTTTTCATAAATATCTTGCTTTTCAAACCCTGAAGAGCATGTCTTAAAATCACAGTAATGAGGTAATTCTGCTTGTGCGGACAGCACAATTGCTTTTGCCGAGCGCATCCCTAATGTGCGTCACCACAGGTGGGAGAAGGTGACCCGAGGGACCAGGGAAAGAGCCAAACTGGGTCCACGCTTGCATATGTAGACCTCGCTCTGACTTCACCTATTTCAGGCCAGTTCAACTAGGACTAAAGCACAGGAAAGGCGCCTGGGAAAACACTCATGGCAGAGCTGTGCGTGCGCAATAGCGAGTGCCACGTGCCCCCGCAGCAGCCGTTCATCCAGGATTTCCGAATGCCGACCTGCGGGACGGTGGCTGCCGAGGGCGTGGGTCATCGCCCAGGCGCCAGCAGCTCCTCCAGTGGGGAGATGGAGCATTAACCTCACTGAATTTGGAGTCCACACTGCAAATCCCAGCGGATCACCAGCATTTACCCTCAGCCCCTTGCAACCACCTGGCTGGGGCAYATTTCCCTTCAAGTGTTCCTCGTTCCTCCGAAGCCCATGATCCCAACAGCACTCCATCCGCGTTACTCCYACAGGGAATTTCCAAGAGCAGGCACAAGTGGCCTACGGGCAGCTCTCCGGGGGCCCTCGGTGGGGGGGGGTTCAGGGCACAGTGAGCAGCCCCAGGGCCAGCGGTGCCACCTCAGCCTGTGCCCACAGCGCCTGTCCGTGATTTTGTGTCAAATGAAGTGTCAGTCGTTAAGGACCCCCCCTGCTTCACTGATGCTGTTCTGAAAAGAGCAGCAAACAGACTGATCTGAATGCAGGCCTTGAGGTAGGTGGTTCATTAGTGTGAAGCTTTCTTTTTTTTTTAAACCAAYCTTTAGGAACAAGGACAGACGAGCCAGCAGCGGGATGCCTAGCAAAGCATTTTCCTGAAAGCAGCTTACAATCGTACTTCTGCGGTTTCAAATACCAAGTGTATACCTTGTGCAGCGAAGAAATGGATTTGCTACACACTGTTACCTGCTTAGCCATAGTATTCTGCAGTGAGGCTACTTCAGAGCATGGATAACTTACGGAGATAGGGCCTCCCTGAAATCAAATCACTGGATCAAACATGCTTGTCCTTATTTACTTCAATAACCTACAAAACCCTCATGTGCACCCCCTCCTTCCTGAAGCACCATCTTCAGCATTGCTCACACTCTCCCAGCCCATATGGGGGCCACACAGGACTAATATAATCACGAGCGGTTATTTTTGACACAAAGACTTAATTTCTCACCGGAGTTCAGCAGCTCGCGCTCTTCCCAAAGCTGCTCCGAGTCCCCTCTGCCTCCAGTGCACAACCAAGTGCTCTTGTCGCCTCCAAAAGCCTCATGCAGCCACGGTCTGCATGTCTGAGTACTTGGAATGTGGAGGGATTGCTCTTTTTTCCTTGAAAATATGTCAACATAGAGAGAGGGAACTAAATGTGAAGTATAAAAATGCAGGTGTGGACATTTCGGATTTGAAATAACCGGATTTAGATTCTTTTGCCTCTCAAAATAATACTTTTGCTCATGGGAAATAAATCATCGGATAATGCATTACCTAACCTAGGAATTATTTCCACAGGAAGCACCACTTCCACCAGCATTAATTTTCAATAACCCATATTTATGTTAAGCCAGGAAGCGACGGAAAGCAATTGTCACTTCTGTGATGGTTTCCAATGTTTTATGCTCTTTAGATGCAACTGAAACTGCAATATTTCTGCAGAATGTATATCAGTGTTACATTTATGCATAAAAGATAAAGTCAAAGTATTTTCAGATTGGAGTGCACTTCAAATTCAGCCTCTCAAAACAGAAGCTTTTATGCTTCTCTTGAGGCAAGTGAATTAAATTGAGGCCTCAATGTGTTGGTACTGTACATGTAGCCAATATAGAACAGGCGAGGTGAAAATAATTCTCCCCTCCTGAAACTGCAGAGTGTGTGAATGGTTGCAACCATTTCTGGAGGTGCTAAATCCCAGTTCTCTAAGCGAGAACTATAGTCACTGTCACGCCAAGATCACCTTCTCCCAGAGCAGATTCCCAGGAGAAAGGACAGGTTTAGGCTTGTGCTGCCATCTCCTAACTTCAGTGTGATCACAAACCAGCAGGCCCGCCTCCAAAGCAGTACAGACACACGGGTAAGTGCAGTCCCTCAGAGCAGCATCTTCTGAGACAGTTCAGGTGTTCTGGTACCTACACAGGACACCATCCCAAGCAGTCCATGGCGCAGAGCAGCTGTTGAATCCAAAGGTACCCAGACTGCACACAGCTACTCCCTTGAACCCAACCTGTGCCCTATGTGCCACGTGCTCATACAGAACCGCAGAGGACCCCCAGAACTCATCTTGGCCATCACTGCTGCCTCAAAACACAGTCAACTCTAACCCTCTCTTAAGCATTTGTCTAGAGTCTTTCGAAAACCTTCACCACAAGACATACAATGATCTGTGTAATTGGGAAAGTCCTCGTAGATCCTTAGAGATAGAGTATTTTTCTAATATCTAAGCTAAATCTCCCACTGTTATTATCTCAATAGCAATTCTAAAGGCAACTTGGATCAAAGGAATATGCTTTTTGTTGTGGTGTGAAGAACAGCAAAATGACATTAGTCACTTTGCTTTCCAGTGACTGCCAACTTTCTATGATTAGTAGGGCAGTAAATGAAAACAAGACTCCTGTGGAATCACAAGGAGCCCCATAAAGCTTCTGTCCATGATTCAGAGAAGCCATTTACCACAGCTAAGTGCCTTTTTTTTTTTCCTACGCAAACAAATATTTGTTTTCCTGAAGGACAAAAATAAAGATAGAATTAAGAGAGCTGGATTTTCATCAGATTAAATTTCGGGTTGGAAGAAACAATTCAGGTGAATAAATCAATTACTTAAGCTTCTCAAAGAAATTTCGAGATATGGCACTAAATGAAATTTTTCTGGATGCAARTCAGAGGAATGTCTGGAGATTCAGCTACATCATTTGAAAGGCATTTGCAATTTTAATGGATTGTTCAGCTGAAGAACAGACAGGTTGTGATTTTTCTTGCAAATACAGGTACAGCTTCCAAACTCCGAGACTTCTGCTTTGTTTCCATAGCACAAAGACAATATCGGGGAAAAAAAGAACAAAATGCTGGCTAGGATAAGATACTGAAAGTTAAATATATGCAGTTACACATGGCAAATGTATTTAAAAATAAAATACATTGCCAGCAATAATGCACAATTTCATTACTGAGAAGCATAYTGCATAGCTATCTTTTCCCCTAACTGCGTACTTCCCCTTGAATTGTTTATGCCCTTAAAACCTAATTAGATAAAGCTCAAATGCAGTACTGGGATCCAGAAAGAGACCCAGACCAAATCAACAAGAGTTTAGACCGGTTTAAATTGCAAAGTCATTCATTAATTTTAGATGGCATCAAAAATCTCACAATTCAAGCATATGACATTTTAGACTAACTGCTGATTTTCATTAATAAAATTGATCCGAAAAAGTCTGTTCTTCTGGAACTACGCTGAAAAGACCAAAACAACATCACAAATCAGATTTCTGCCACAGGCTCCTAAAATCTCCATTTCCCTACATAAAACCCAGTCTGTCAGCCCCCATGGCCAACGTTTCTATCAGCTCTGTAAGCTGCAGTGTCCGCAAGATGCAATGCTGAACATCTGGACTTCTTTGTAGTCATTTCTATTGCCAGTACACCGTTCAAAAATATTACAGATAGTTTCTGAATGACCACAGATAACTTGCATTACAAGATAGAAATAGCTGGCAACTGAAGGAAGGCCCAGCAGTTTCATATGCTTGCATACAACAAACTTGAGCTTCAAGACTTCTATTTCCTGTGTCTGTGAAGGACCCATCACTAGACCACAACTATTTCTTGCTAACATAYACCTGCACTAGCTTTTCACTTTCCTAAATGTAAAACAAAGTCACTCAAAATAAAACAGTAAAGGAGCAAAAAAGCAGCAGGAAGCAAATTAAAACTTCATGAACAGACCTCTGCAAAGTTCTTAATTGCTTACTAATAGAATCTATGATCTTCTTCCTGCACTTTTTTATTCTTGGCAAAATCTCCTCTCCCTCAGGGGAGAGTCCRATATCAACGATGGCATACTCCATAAATCTCCATTAACATTAAAGATGGAGTTTCCACCCACCCTCCTGTGTACTGTTTTGCATTTATACAGTAGTTGTGACTACAGACAAAACGGATTCATCTTCTGGCTGAAGTGCCTGACTAGGGCTCAGGAGACCTGGGCTTAAGCACAGTTTGCATTACAGATTGTACACACTACCTGGGGGAAATAACTAACTAAATAAAAATCACTTAATACTTCTATTCCCCTGGGAATAGCAAAATAGCATTTGCCTAATAGCCATAATTCTGCAGTTCCAGGGAACACAAAGTGAGGTGTGCGAATAATTTAATTCAAGCCAAAGTTTGCAGGTTGGCTCACATCACCCTGGGGAGATAATCACTAAGTGGCCCAAGCAGGGCAGCTATTTCATACACTGGCACTGAATTTGTATCACCAGGTGACTGAGATAATTGAGCTATCTGGGAAAYGGGAYTTAGACAGAATTTATTTCCTTAAAAAAAAMCAACAAAAAACACAAGGCCCATGTGGGGTCACCCAAGCTTCTGGCAGCCTTTTCACGAGTCCCACTACAAGCTGTCATTCATCAGAGTCCTTAAGACCCAAAGGCTACAATGGGCTCCATGGCCAATAGAACCCAGTTGTCACCAGGAAAAGTTCTCTTTGACACCAGCAACTGCTCCCTTCTTTCCTATCCTCTCCCATGTCTTAACTACTGCTTTCTCCTGAACTCAGGGCAGCTCGGTTCATGCCAATGCTCTTTGAACACCCTCCACCTTCTAAAATACCTCCACTGCATGACTATTGCCTGCTGCACTTCTGTCCTTCTCAAGTATCTGAAGAACATGGAGGGTTTTCACTGGKTTGGCACCTACAGAGTTAACCCTACAGCCTAAAGCAGTAAAATCACCTCCAGGCAGACCCCTTACRAGCAGTAAGCATTGCCATTCATTCATTTCTAATCCCGGCTCCTCTACACCCACAGGAAATAAGTGCCAGAAATATGGTTACTATGAATCATTTATGGTGTTGCCCTAGCATGAGAAATTGTTTTCCCTACCTAGGTGATCAGGGTGTCCATTTCAGTTTGTCACGGCTCTGAGAAAACAGTGGCAGGTCAATAGAGACGCAATGTTCTGCCTCGACCCTCTCCATGGCAGGTAGCCAGAGCAGCTCACTGAGAGCACAGCTGGGGCCTTCAGCTCATTCCCACGCTGTCTGCTCTGTGCTGAATCCTGGAGTGGCTCCCTGCAGACGTCCCTCCAARCAAAACAAAAAAACAAAAGCAAAAAACTCTACGCTCTTAACTTTTTTAGGACCCCTTTCAACTTAATAACCACCGTATGCTTGCTAGGTTTATACTCTGTTATACACCTCCTTGCAGGTTTAYATTCCCAAGTTTTAAAGCCTTTCCATAATTTTGCTACGTGGAGGATAATGCTTATAACTAAAACATGTTGATGGGTTTTCACACTTTTGTTTTCCCTGTGAAGTACCTAGATGAAACAGGTCACAGACACTGCTTCTATCACAGACAAATATTGTCCTTGGTGCGGAAAGGTGCAGAATCAAGTCATATTTTGCTTGTATCTAACTTAGTAAACATAAGTGTTGAGGTCTTTTTGAGAGACAGTCTGGAGCAGTACTCAATAATAGCAGTTACATAGGCACTAAAAATTCTAGTCAAAAAGCAGATGACAAGAAATTCACTTTAAAGTTACTTACAGATTTGATACTTTCTTATAAATTTGCCTTTTTAAAAAAACAAAAAAAACAGTAGAGAAGAATTTTGCTTTTCTAAAATCATGCAATAAAAAAGACAAATAAATGCAATTCTCAAATATTCAGGCAGCAGACAGACTTTGCAGCTGGCACTGCATTTAATAAAAAATTTAAGATGGAGCTGGGCTGATACTTCTCTACTACCTTGCTATGAAATCAGAGGCATTTCCATTTAAGGGTTTGAACYTGCCGTTAAGTGCAGATCCCTGATTCCAAATTCCTCCAAACTTAACTGGTTAAAGTGGAAGAAAGAAAACAACACAAAAGTGGAGTTATCCAACTTTAGTTCTTAAGGCAAGTCACTTTTAGAGCCAGTGCTGGAGAGCCACAACAAGCCCAGCCAAGGTGGTCACTCTCCAAGYGACTCAAGCCAAGGTAAATCTACCCCATACATGCTGGGAAAGTTCCAAGAATGTAAGAGCTTTAATAAGGTAGGCTTGAGGAGATCAGGATGAGCTGTTTCCACATTCATATTCCAGTTCACTGCRAATACATTTAAGTTCTCTGTGCCATATTCTGCTATTCTACATTTTCCCCACACATTACACAGAATATTATAAATCCTTCTAGTATTTCCAGGTCTTATTCATCCAAAGTTTGCGAGATGTCTACATTTCTTTTTTGAAATGTCTTGTTTTTAACCACAGAACCCTCCATAAGCCAATCAAATCTGAAATTTCACTGGGCTCCATATCTAGTGCTAGAGCAATTTTTCCAGAAGAAAAAAATAAAATCTTGCTGTGTGGTGATATAGGAAGAGTCAGTCTCAAAAGGGAACACATTAGGCCTTGGCTAACTGTGATAAACAGCACTTTACTGCTTATTTTAAATATTTGTTATGAAAGTGAAGACTGCTAAAGGTCTTCAGATTTCCGCTAGCGAGTTACGGGAGCATTCAGGACTCGGGAGTCACGCACAAACCGGATTAGCCTAAAATTGCTAGGCTCCAATAATACTGCATAGCCACTCGGCACCACTGCCAGGGGAGAAAGGGAAAGGAACAATAAAAATAGCCTAGATAAGAGAATGCTTGAGAAAGGACTAGATATATATTTAGAAATAGAGATGTTCAAAGCTAGTCAGAGAGCTCACTCGGTACCTAGCAATTACAGTGGGATCGTCATCTCCACRGTGGCTACTCTGACAAGTCCAGCCGTAATTTTGCTGTTAAGTCTCTTCAGCTGATGCCTCAAAACTATGTCACTTATCAGCATTTTAAAACATTCTTCTCCAACGCACAGTGAGTCACATCTCACGACAGGCACTGGCGGACTTGTCTCCTCCAGAACTTTCATTGTTTGACTGGTTTAATGAATTAGGCTTCTTTTATATATGGCACCTGCATATTTAGCTCTTAGCTCCCTAAGCTCCCTGTTATTTTTAGAGATAAGCAATTCACATTTATATTTCACATTGTATTTGTAGTTCTCAAAGCACACAACAAAGGATATTTTCCCCTTACGTTTTGTAAAAGAAGGGATAAACAATCYTATTTACTCATTTGCTACAATACAATGACTTAAGCTCATCACAACGGTGCGACGGACTCTCATCAGGTAATATCGTTATCCGGAACGGTACCCAACAATAGCAAAGATAGTAATAAAACAGGCAATAACCATCACACATGTCAAAGCAGTCAGATAAAAGGACTCCAACCTGCACTCTAAGCAAAAATCAACAGATTCTTGGCCTGCAGAAGAAACTCTAGAGTCACTTCGTGCTKAAGTAATAGAGCACGTGAACAGATTATGAGCTCTGAAGTCAGGCAAGTGCTTTACATCACAGCCTTTTATAGCAGAATGCATTAATACTATGCTCCAGTAAACAGAGCAACGGATGGAAAGGTGTAATAGCATCTCTGGATCCTAAATAATGCACAGGAGCTCATATATGGGGGAGTTTTCTTCCACTGCTGCCTATGYGCTACTTCTCAGAAGTGCTAAAAATTGTTTGTTTCTATTAGCTTTAAAGTAAGAAGAAGCYGGGTTGATAAGCAGCACAAGAGCATTCAAAATCCTTCAGTGAGTTTGGAACCTTGCAGAAGATGTGGAATGAGTTTAATTTCAGCATCATTTGACTAAATCTTACCCCTAGGTTTACTTAATTATAGAGACACTGGAAGAGAGATGAGATCATAAATCTCCCACAGTGCTGAGAAGCTATGCTAGTTAAAATTCAGCTAATAGCAAAGAGATGCCTGCAAGATTCAGCACAGATACACTGCGGAAATAATGGTAAAAAGCACAACTTTATTAATTGCGTGCAATACTTAGTACCTTGTCATTCCCAATATATTTACTGCACTTCATTCTAAACAGTTTAAGTGCTTCATTATTCATTTCTCACTGTAGTGACTCCCTGTTTCCTCCTTCCCTTAACTCCTAGCAGGCTTCAGAGGTAAGAGCCAGACAGAAGAGTTTTGTGTCTGCAGGGCGCCACGGTCTAGAGACACAGCGACTTCTCAGCACTTCACTGCAAACCCATGAAGAACACAGGGCAACACAGACGTCCCTCAGGTCTCTAAAATGCAACCAGCATTTTATAACTATCTTTCTTAATAAYTACCTCGGTTGTTATACAAGGGTGATCAAGTCCATCAGTTCTCTTGAAGTACATCTCCACTCATATCAACATAGCTGTGAACAGTCAGTTACTCAACAGTGTTCACCAAATACTGAAGAGGAAGAACAGCATACAGGAGACMAAATTAAGACCTACTGGATCTTAAAACTCCCCCAGAATCTTGACTTTTTAGTCTTTCACTTCGTATATTTCTAAAAATATACAGTGGGGCAGGCCAAAAATGAGCAAAATATATTCCATAAGTAATTCACAATTCAACTATATGAAACATCAGAACGAGAATTTTTATGTCTGGGCTACTCTGCTAACTCAGACAACAGCCCCTCCCATATGATGGAGATCACACASCTGAGCTTTAAGGTGACGAGCTCATCCATCCTTGCTGATGGCTGCTGTACATCATKGATTTGAAACCCACACCAGGCCAGGCTTAGAGAAAAATTTGCTTAAAATTGTGAGGAACTTCACAAACAACTTGAGCTTCATAGCAAAATGCAATCCTGGAGCATTCTGCTRCGTTGTTTTTTAATTAACACCTTGCCCAGAGCTAATTGACAGCCTTTAAAGTGAGCCAGGGAGCCACTTTGATCTCTCTCCTTCTATCTCATACCTTTTGGCTAATAGAGAAAGCTGCTTCCCCTGGTCCTTCACATGTCCCAGTACTTAACCAATGGCCTCGTTACACCTTTGCCTTGTTAGCTGGGGCAGAGAGCATCTCACCTTCTTGTGCGGTCCCCGATTCGTTCCTAGTAGCAACCACTCCAGCTCCACCGATGTCCCACTCAGGTGACGTGTGTGTGGCTGGAATGAGCTGAGGGCACTGGCCCCTCTGACACACATGCTAACAGGGACMTGCAGGGGTGACTCCTGTCATCCCCAACTGAACGTTCTGCTCCAGTCTCTCTCTAGTGCTCCCATTAGTTGCATTCGTTTAGAGCTGAGTGAACTCCACTGACTGAACCACAAAGAACCAACAATGGAAACCCCACCTTACTGGAGCACTAGAAAAGAAAAAGCAGAAGCCGTGCAAAACCCTCTGCTATAGCTGCCTTCTGGAAACACTCTGTACGACTTGGCACGCCACAGGGCATACTTAGAAGATTGCAGGTTTCCAGCATTACTCAATATACTGCAACCCAGAGCAGAAACTATGTCTTGAAGTCTGCCTGAACAATCTGCAGAGCTTCTGGTAGTGACTATTTTAAGTTGCCAAGCCAAATAACCTAAAAATCTTGGTTCTGGTCTTTGAGACTCAGGATAACTGGGCAATTGAAATTTTCTACTGATTATTCACAGAGTAATCCACAGAGACACAGAAAAAAGAGTAAGGAGATGGAAAAATGTMCTGGATGTTTCAGTAGTACTGCTCTTCTCTGAAGAGCAATCAATAAAACAGTAAATAAGTTGCCAAGTTAGGTACATCTTAGCCCTAAATTTTGGCCATAATTTTCTAGCACATGTTTAGGGAGAAAAACAGGTTGGTTTCTATTCATTTCATATTCAAATTTAAAGCTTTAGAAACAAAATATACACCCTGAKTTAACACCAAAGGAGTCCTTTCTTTTCACTCCAACAAAAGAATAAAAATCTTTCTGCTACAGTGGTCAGACATGTAAGTTCCCTACAAGCTTATTTCAAACAYGCAGAGTCTTTCACTTTTTCCTGCAAACAACTCTGACCTAGATGCATACCAAAAAACCCACAACGTCTACAATTAAAAGTTATAGCTTGGGGCATGGAGAACACGCTTTGAAGAGAACTGAACTAGCCTTCTAAATAATACACCAAATGAGGCAAGTGCATAGCCTTAAAGAGTCTACCATACATGTCCTGGAGGCTTACAAGACTTGAGGAGGAAAAACTCGGGCTGACGTGAGCAGGTGTCATCACTAGTCCTGCACAGGTCCTTTCCAATCTGCTCAATTCTGTAGGTGTTTCAAAACAAGACAATAAACATGACACACACAAAAAACATTTCTGCTTTCTTATTCAGTGTTAACAATTAAAAACATTTATGAAAACTGTCAATTTTAAGGAAACAGTAGTGAATACTATTGAAAGGAATGGACAGTCAGAAGACTCATTCGAGTAAGAAATTAAATAAACACCATGTGAATCCTACTCTAATCAAAGCCAAGGAAAACATCTAAGAATTAGAAGGTGTTTAAGGTACTGTAAACAGAAGCTAAATGTTACACAGCAGAAACAAGACTTTGGACAGACTGTTCCGTAGGGAGAGTCCAGTACATCCTCCTCAGAATTACAGCTCTTCGGTGGAGCAGAAAACTAAGTGTGATAATCCAAGACCCAATTTATTAATTACAATTAAAATTAAAGGTGGATTCTTTAGGAATTAGAGCAGCATGCTCCACTGTTTTTGTCCTGAGCTAGTTTATTAATAAATAGCTGCTGTTTTTCTGTATTATTAAAACAGAAGCCACTACATWGACTAAACTGAGATAAAAAAAGTATTTTAATTTTCTAATTAATCTTAATAAATACATACCCCTTTCCCAAGGGGTCTGATTTCCTTTCTGAGACATAGACCRCCCCACCACAAGGGTGGTTCTGCAGGCCATGTCCAACACCTCGAGCTCAACTTGCAAACCAGTACTCAGCAAGGGACATTGGCGACGTCCCCTACCAATCCTTTCCTATAGGAAGCAGAATAATAGGATACAAASCGAGTTAGGATGCTTCAATTTTCCTGTTATTCAGGTGAAAACCCACCCTGCTCTGTTGAATTTTAAAAGAAAGATTACAGAGATTGCTTTCCAAATTGGCATTTTCCTTAGCAGAAAGCAGAGAACCTGATGTAAGGAAGTAAAATGAATTCACCCATTAGCGAAAWCCTGCTATCCCTTGGGTCAAAGATACCACAAAAATGCCCATCACGGCACGAGCCCAAGCTCAGCCCCCCACAACCGTCCACCTCCTACGCCGGCCCCACGCCCAGGGCGCAGCAAGGGCAGCCCGTGCCGCTCGGCCTCCCGCACGCCCGACTTTCTCCCCCAGCGCACGGCCCTCCTCCCTGATGCTCAGCACGGCTATCGCTCCTCCTCGCTCAGCGTGCGGCTAACGACTATTTCAGGCTCCTGCCTGAACACAAACGTGCTACAAGTCGGCTAGTTTCTATGGAGACCACGCTGGGTAAGAGACACCCCAGGTCGTGCTTCCACCGAAGATAAACACGCCAGGAATAGCTGATGTGCAAACCCGGCACCCCTGGCTCCCAGAGCCCCGGCTGCCCTCWGCGAGGGCTCCCGTTAGATACAGCACATGCAAAACCTCTAAGCCGGATGCCTCAATAATTACTGCTTATTTAGGATGCACATTCGGGGACCTTTTAGAAACTTGCATTTTGTAAGGTGGAGAGCTGCTTGCCAAGACAAGGCTCCTCTGAACGTCCCGGGTTTGGTTCCTCAAAAAACTGATGTAGGCCAAGCCACCAGCTATCTCCAAAGCCACAATCTTCATTTCAAGATTGTCCCTAGTTACCCCTCGGATTTTAGTCTCTGTCCCTTTCAATGCATGGAAAGGAAGGCTGTACAAGATGACAACCGGTGGAATAAAAATATCTSGACTGTCAAAAAATCTAAGACCCTTGAACGTTTAACTCTCTCCAGAGAACGTGTACRATTCAGGCTTAAGCTTTTAAACGAGGTAAAACCCTGGAATAAGTATTGCATTAAAAAAAGAAATGGAGAAAAAGATCGTTTTTATCTTCCGAAACAAACAGCAAATTTAGTCCAGACTAAAACTGATATAACTGCACTTTCTCAGCTGCATATTCTCATTAGCAAATACTCCAGGTATTTGCCAGCAGTAGTCATCCCAGTGAAAAAGGAAACTCCCAAAACACACCGGCACAGGCACAAAAGGGTTACAAAGACAGTTCACACAAATATCCACATTTTTCTACAGTTCCCCAAGTTTTATAAATAACGTAACAGCTAGCTAGCATAGCAAGACACCTAATTATAAATATATTATAATTGAGTACAYCTCCAAATTATATAACATAATATCAATATAAATGCATTCATTATGTAAATGGGCATTTTATTGCTCATTTAAAATACATAATGAAAATGCAGATAGTAGGTGGACAGCATGCTAAATAAGGCCATGGATGAAGGAAACATATCTTGGCAGAGACAGAAGACGTAGGTGTGAAGTTGAGCTGCCTCTTGGATAACGGCAAGAACGCACCCCCAAGAGCTGGGCTTGCAATCCACATCCCCTGTGGAAGACTTTGGGCATGAGACACGCACAGGACATTTGCTATGAATTTCAGGAGGCCTCTGCACCTCCCTTCTCAGGAGGGCACAAGAGGAACGGGAAGGATACACATGCTTAGACCCCTGCCACTTACTTTGTCAGGATCTCAGTCCAAAGATAAGYCCATGGGAAACAGGCTACCACCAAGGACTGAACAAGATACCTCAGGAGCTTAAAGCTTCTATCACTTGCACTCATAAGCRGGGCAGCCAGGGATGTGAGACTTCAGGGTTCTTTGGACCAGCCCAGGAGGAAAACAGGCACCCCGTGTCACACCRGGAAATTTCTGAACTCCCTGCGAGAGAAGAGCTACTCATCACCCAAGGGTGGAGCTGTGAGTTCAAGTACTCCAGCTGAACTACACTGGTAATTACTTCAAGCAAGCAGCACATATCATTATTAACCAATTGTAAAGGTCTGAAGTGCAGAGCTCAGCTGGAGTCATTAACAGATGGGATGTCACTGCAGATGAACCTCCATCAAAGGCAGAACCTACTTTGGGTCACACCTACTGAATGCTCATACCCAATTTTGACAAGCACTTCATCTGTTTTGCCAGAATATGTAGGATCATGAATTGGCCTTTCACAAAGAAATGCTGCTTCTTCCCTCTCTSCATTGAGCATCTCTGTCATTTTACAATCCCTGGTACCAAACATGAGAGTTGCCAGCTTGTAAACAACTTTCAGCTCTTGAGATTTTATGCAAGAAAAACACTGGTTGCTGCTTTTAAGAAGACTACTTTGTTCAAAGKATCTTTCTTGGAAAATTGGAAGTGCAAAAACTAGTGGGTCTCAACCTGCAAATCAAATACGTTTTTGCTATTTAATAAAAGCTTTGTCACGTTAAGGAGAAACAGTTGCACCATCTGCACGCATTTAAGTATGCCTTTAGATAGCTGTTGGCTCATTTATGGCCTACTTTTGCAGGGTAAATGAGTATTCGGAGAAGTTCCAACACCTTAAACAGGATTGATTCCAGCATATAACGTTGGCCAGGATGCAAGTCTGTGCTGCAGCTGAAGTATCTTTTACTGTATGGGCGAGATACCTTTAAGATTTTTTTTCCTCCCACTTCTTCCTAGACAGGAATGAGGCTATTCTCTTCAGRCCAGAGACTAGAAAGCTTCATCCTATTTTCCAGGCAATTTCTCCTTCAGTAGAAGGATTTTTTCCTGAAATATGCTCCAACTTGGAATTTTACAAAAAGTCAACTYGATTTTGTCATTTCCAGCTGCTAACTCATTTTTCTTCAAATGACTGCCACGTTCTGCTCCTGGCCAGGCTGTGGGGACGTGTGCTATTAAGCCCTCCCTACCCTGTCCTCACTCTAGCACAGCATCAAGCGATGCCAGTCACATCTTCCTCAAACCTATCAGAACAAGCGCAATGGAGCTACAGGCACGTGGGACACAGAGATACTATGTTTTGGAGTCTACCTCTACTTCATAAACGTTGGCTCTAACAAATTTGTCTGCAATCTGCCTTTGGCAAAGGAGAAGCTGGGACGTTAGGACCAGCGGGAGTCTATGGGGCTGGCTCCAGTCACCACAGAAACCAGCACAGGGATGGGTGCAGGTCGAGCTGTGAGCAAGAGCTGCTTCTGTAAATATTATACTCAACATAGGGTATTTGTCAGGTTTCTGCTGCTCAACGGTGATAATTAATCTTGTAAAGTAAGTTATTTATTTTCACTGTCTTAGAGCAGAGAAAATACAGTATTCTCAAAACATTTCGGCTATCTTGTATAAGGAAGAATCCAAAAGCCATTTTCAAATAAATAAAATGACTAAGTTCTAYATGAGCGTGTCTAGCTACTGTTACACAGCTATGATTTACTCTAAAAACCCTTACTAAACATCCAAGAACAACTACGGGCTCCAGTAGTAGTGTACAGTAGGCTGCATCTCTGAACTCAAGTTTGTCACTAGTGGAAACTCCCCAATAACTGGCCTTTCATTTACATGAATGTAAACAGTGTTGGCTGAAATTCTCCCTAGTACTTCTACCACAGAACTGAACAGACTACCTGTTCATTAGCAATATTAGCAATTGCCGAGAGCAGTATACACTGCCTTTTTATAGGCATTTTTGCTGCAGAATTYGTGACAAAAAGACTAGAGCTATCGACTAAAAAGAAGGGCAGAAAAAAAACGCATCAGCAACTTGCATCATCCATTATACATTGCATGAGAAATCCCAGCGGCACCCGGACACTGGAGGCAAAATTTCATCCTCWGATCCTCGTGGTAATAGCAGAGTTGGATATTCTGTGCACGGCGAGAGGGCAGATTCCCCCACTGACAGGCTGACATCAAGGTACAGTAGCTGAATATCACCATTCCGTTTAATCCCAAGAGAAGGAATTTGCACTGAATTTCTTACACTGTAATGCACATAAGTCTTTTAAAAGGAAAGGTGATGGAAAAAGTAAGACTATGTGAATCCAGATTCTTAAGGTAGAAGCAGATCTCAAAGTTTTATATATAAAAAGGTAGATGTGAGGGTCTGGAGGTGATGTTTCATCCAAAGAAAGAAAATTCAGCAACCAGTTACYAAGTTGAAGGTGCTAGCTTCAAGAGAATGGACTCAGATCACTCCACGCCTCAGCATGAGGCTACRGTCACCTAAGCAGGAGCAGCATTACATCTTCCTTAACCTCTAYCATCTAGAGTTATAACGACACGCTGAAGTCACTTCTAAAGAGCGAGGGAAAATACCAATATATCAAAGAACAGAAATGAGACTTTGATGGACAAGCACAGAAATCTCCTCAAAAACATAGTAGGGAAACCTTGCTAAGAGGATTTGTTGTGTCCTGTTCTCATGTTACGTTTGGCGTGCTCTGTAAGGCGTGGATTGGGAAATGCCCACCCAAGGTGCATACAAAGACAGGTCCCAGTTTACAGGCTCAAATCAAAACCAATTGTGTTTCCAGAATGAAGCACAGGGCACCAAAAAAATTCAACAGCTCATGGAATAAACAGGTTAAAAACATCACTGCAGTTGCCTGAAGCTTAAARCAATTACTAGGATTTGAATTATCTAAAGATTTAATCCTATATGTATGCAAAAGTTCAGGTGTGTTTTTTCCCGCATTCGTTTAAGATTTTGGCAGAATCAATACTTTAAAGCAAGCAGCAGGAGACATTAAATCTCGTGATGGGATTAAAACCAGCTCCTTGCCAGGCACAGCCTGCTCCTATCCCTCTCCTGACTAGGTGCATGGGACAAGTCGCCATGCTGGCTRCGGGAGCCCCTGTGCTCTGGCCCACTGAGGGGCTGGGCTCAGGGACCCTCCACTCCCCAASCATTCCAATCTACTTGTCTACAGGACTGCACAAGGGATGGGAAGAAGAATATCCCCAGAGACTCTTCCACCTTTTGGCCCTGTAGGGGCTTTTACTTTTAAACTCAAAGGTGAAGCTGTGTCTCAGCTTTAAAGTAGAGGCTGTCCAATATTTACATATTTAACATGTCAGTTGTTGCAAGTGTAGCTGTAGTGTCACCAGCRAGGTAATATCAATTAATTCCATCTCAAAACTGTAACTCAATTGTCTCCATAGTGAGAATTTGCCATAGACTTCTGTAGCATTGTTTTTGGTGTAGAGGAACAACCCATCACCTAAAGCACTCCTGCACTACAGAATTTAGGAACTTGAGAAGAATTAATTATATTATTATTGGATATATATATTATATTATATATTATATATCTATCATATATTATAATATATATTATAATATATATATTATATTAATCATATAATTATTCTTAAAGTTTTCCACTTCTCAAATGGAGGCAATGGTCTATTTGCAATCCACAGTACTGACAGAAGACTGCATTAAAGCCTTTACCCCATCAGCCATAAGGAGGTGAAGGATTCAAACATTTTCTAGGACAGGAGTATTCTCACCCCTTGTTTTGGAGTCTGCATGGGCTTAGCTTTTTCATAGGCATTTTGAGCTGTTTCATGATTTTTAAGGAATGAAAGCAAAATGTTTCTAAAGATCCATTATTTCCTTTATTTAAAAGTTTAAAGTAGTCTTTCGTCCAGCTGTTTGCTATTTTTAAGATAAGGCTGTGCTAATGCCCGATGACCTCACAGATAGGTCTGGTTCACGCTGTTTTGGGTCTTCCAAGTACTAACAGCAAACAGCACTCCAGCATCACAGTTCTGCAGGACTAGCTATGTAACGCCTAGTTTAACATCCGATAGATAAGCGTTATTAAATGAGCCCGTAAATGTAATAGAATTATAGCCGGGAAATGTAGTGCTAAAGTAAATTATCTCTATATGATCACATAATGTGAAAATAGGTTTCCTCCACTTTACGACATCTTTAAACACATACTTTATCTGGAATTTTAAAGAGGACCTGCTGAACTATACTGCACATTTTGCAGCTACAATATGTTGTTTTATTTTTTTGGAACTAGTTATAAATGTGGAAAGATTTAACCACATTTGCTTAGTAAAATTAGTCAACGAATTGCATTGATCTGCTTTACTAGTAGTTTCCTTCGTGGCTTGCTAATCTAATCACCTTTGTGACAGCATGCAAAATCCATCTTAAACTCAACACTAAGGAACTAGGTAAATTACTGATTTACATATTTTATCAGGTCTAACTTCCATATCAAAATAGAAACTTTAAATTAATACTCAACAGTAATGGAGTCCAGATGTTGTAATGTCACAGCTATTTTAAAGTCAGTTGATTTGGGGGCTTTGCTGAGAAGGGTAGTATGATGTCTCAGCCTGACTCCATTTTGCCAAGGAAAAAGTTAATAATTACAACTGTGCCAGTCAGACTCCTCTAACTTTGGATTACGTAACAGAGGAGGAGGTAGCATCCAAAGCCACACCACTGTAGTAAATAAAGCAAAGGAGACTATGACCTTCAGTCATCTTTTACCTATTATTCACAGAAAACTAATGGGATCGCTGCTTGCCAGAATGCTCACAAATACAGCGTAAGGTGAGCAACTGGGTATTCTAGAATGGGAGTACGTAGCTCTAGACAATACAGTTCTCATTCTCTAATAGAAAGGTCTCACATTGCAAACTGTTCCAAAAAGCTGTGCCATATGAGTGACCTTGGAAAAAAAAATCATACAGAATATGCTAAAACTGGAAATCTATTTCCCCTATTAATATAGATTTCCAGTTTTATCATATTCTGTATGATTTTTCCCCTATTTTTAGGGTTTTTAGAGTTTTTCCCCCATTAATAAACAGCTCAGCTTCCTGCCAGCAACATGCTCTAAGTTGTTTCATGGGGAAAAAAAAAAAAAAAAGAGTTTAGTAGATTAAGACGTAATTATTGAAAAGAGAGTAAGAAACAATAAATTTGAAAGTTAATGGATAGGGCTGCAGGAAAGGAAAGAAAAAAGAAGGAAAACTAATGGAGCTATTTCAGGGAGCACTCCAACATCCCCCAGTGAGGAAACAAAGGCCCCTTTGAAAGTGAAATGTTAGGCACTTATTTGAACAAGCCTAAATAGAAAAAGTATCAGCTACAATAGAAGCTCATAATATTTCAATAAGAAAAATACTATTACAGTAGAATTAAGTGGAAAATGTCCATTTAAATGATTTGACCCTGTAAAAGAGAGAAAGCCAATGATATGTATCCCTGYGCTCTAAGGGTATGCAAAAAAGATCTTCCCTCCTGGGAAAGAAGGGGGGGAATTTGAGAGCCTGCTGGACATTTTAATACATCACAAACAGCAAAAACACTATTGCAATAATGGCCCTAAAGGAGAAAAAAGAAAATGAACAAGATTTAAGCGGAAGAATTTCCATGCATTAGTCATTTCTCCAATAAATTGTATCCAATTTCCCATTGAGAACTACAAAGAATATCTGAGACACACAAGCATTAGATGAAGGTGACAAATGTCAATTCTAGTCTCAAATCAATGTAATTTGATGCAGCATCAATCATGACACTGAAAGGGGGATATTAGTTTTACTTAATTTAATTAAAATGCTGGGAATCTATTAGCGCTGATTCTACAAAGAAAAACAGTCCATATTCATCAGCTCAGTGGGTAMCTTTCAATAGGGCTAATAACAACCATGACTTCCTTATCTCCTCCCCAAGAGCAAAGAACCCAGACCACCACTCCAAAGACCCACAGGCCCCGACACTGASAGCAAGCTGGAGCCCACATGCTCAAGTCCTTCCAAGTCCCCTTTCACTCTTGACTTTATGCAAACACAGGAARTTTCAATTTCTGTACTGGAATTCAAAGACGCTGCTTGAAGTGCTGCAGGGCAGGCTAGAGAAACAATGCTCATCCAGGAAAGATGCAGAATCTTTGACAATTATCCATGTAGTACTGTAGAGTTACAGGAGGAAAATCAGAAGAAAGAGACATCAACTTGCATTATTAACTCACAGAGCATACAACTATCTGGGAAGCCCTTGTGACTTATTTGAAGAGAATTCAAATGATGCTTATTTCAGCAATAGAAATGTGAGGGCATGATGAAAGCAGCGTAATAATTAAAGAAACTCGGTATTAATTCCATAGGGAAGCCAAAATACCCTGAGAAAACCCTGGGAAAGTGCCAGGTGTTTCCAAACACAGCAAGACAAAACATTTGCGAGGCACCATACAAGTCCAGGGCGYGAGTCTGCCAAGGAAAGAACAATAGCAGTGATGGAAGTACATGACAACTTGGTGTCTACGCATGAAAATCAGAAAGCTGAAACATTCATAGGTTAAAAAGAGAAAAAAAGTAGCCCGAAATGCTAAACCTCTGTAGAAGCACACTGCTATCTCTRCCTTCTTGATCATGTTTGATTTTCCTTGTGCTTCAAAGGATCCCTGCTAAATAAAACCGATTGTCACTACTCTGGATAGAGGAATTGCCAACAGAAGTGACAAAGATGCTGCCAGAGAAAGGACTAAGAACTACGGGCAAACTAATGACACTAAAAGAGTCTCATTTAGTAGTTCTGTTGGTGTGGAAAACATGAGTATTTGTCTTAGAGGCTGTTCTACAAATCTTCACTTATTTGCAGCACTACTCACAGCATGGTATTCATTACTGTTAATTAGTTGAACTTCATTTCCATGGGGACCATAAAGGCAGCAGAGTCATTGTGAAGACAAAATAAATAAATAAATAAAGAGCTCATTTGCAGGGTTCCCTTCCATCTCCCAGCCCTTCCAGAGGGCAGCTCCGGCACAAGGCAGCCCTGAGAGCTGCTCCCAGTCATATCGTATGGCCCTGGTCAGGCAGGACATCCTGATGGACGTCTTGCTGGACTGCCCGGCTACGTTGTCTTTCTGTTATGAGAAGGGAGGCTTTGGGTGCTCGTTTTCTTCTAGTCATTAGGAGCAGCGTCAACAGGGCACAGCTCCCTACAGGCATAAAGCACATGTTCATTTTGGAGTAGGATTCTGGCTTCCCCCCACCATCGCCACCAGCAGCCACTTAAAGTTATCAAAATGCAACGATTTGTTTATCAAAAGATGAAACAATTAACTCCACAGACACTGTGCCAATGCACAACTGGGTCTCAAACTCAGTTTATCAGTCAAAAAAACACATTGTTTTACTCAGTCCTTAAGCTTCAACCAAAAAGCCATCTTTTGTACAAAGCACATCAAGGCTAATATTAATGATTTTACAAAAGAAACAAGTATTTTATATCACTTTCCCACAGATGAATATCCCACAGATTCAGGCTCTCTGCATGCCAAACCTCTCCATGCCTCTTTGCGATCAGGCTCAGCCCAACATGTACAGAGGAGACCAATAACAGTCACAGATGGTACTTCCCAAATGTGCAATTTGTTTGTTTGCTTTAATGAATGATGCCTGTGTTTCTAGAAGATAGTCCTTTCCACTTCTATTGTTTTCTTTTTTTCATTTTTTCAAAACTCCATCGTATCAGAGCAATTTTAATTTTAGTGCTTATTTCATGAGTACTTTTAAAATTTTAATATCCATCCAAATATCTTCATAATGCACTAAGCTTGCCTCTAAATTATGAGTTATAGAACTAAACATACAAATCAATATCCAGAAAGTATCACATCTTTAAACCAAATTAACTTACATAGGAGCAGTTAATCCTTGGTGTCAAGCCATGCTGCCTTTTTACTTTTTCCTCCCTTAAGTAATTTAAAAGATAATTTCCCCAAGGATTTAAAAGCACTGAGATATGCTATACGGAACAGCACCGGCTCTGTCTGGCAAGAAGGACAAACTTCACGTGTCTTTAAAATAAATTGCCAGAGAACACAGTATAGCCTTCCTGGGTATTTTCATCACAGCACTACCTACCTATTATTGAGAAAATGTCAAAYTTGGATGTTAATTCAGGAAGCAAAATCTTATAGGTTGAACCATGAAAATGAAACTTGTAATGCACAAAGAAACAGCAGCAAAACACCTCAAAGGGAACTAAGATGATGAATCTCAGCCTGCGGATATCTGTAATCAAAATGGATAGTCTCTCTCTCTCTATATATATATATACACACACACATTAAGATATATGGCTCTCTGTGTGCTGATGCACCAAATAAGGCCAGCAAATAGGACTGGGTCCCCACAGACCCACAGAGTCCTGCAAAGGAGTCTTCCTGCTACATACRAGCACGGCAGAGTCATGGGGCAGTCCCACGGGTTCAAGCATCGGCATGGGGCAGACGTTGCTCAGCTCTGGCTCCACCATCTAAGTCCCTGTGTGAGCCTTGCTCAATCTATAGACACTGGTGACCTATGGCATGCACCTGCTCCAGCCTACAGGATGATGACTGTCTATGGGAGGAAGGGACCAAACACACCAGGGGTCTGAAAGTCCTTTCCAGACACCCCACACTTCTCATCAGGGTCATGGATGCAGAAAACATTCCTGCACACCACATCAACTTCAAATCAAAACACAAAGTCCTCCAACATACTCCAGGTAGCTTCTGTCACAAAAAGACCCAATAACTTAAATTCTGTAAAAGTAGAAAAACAATGCTAACCATGCATCTACATCCAAGATAAATCTCAAAAGCTTCCCCGGTGTTACAATACTAGAAACGGTATTATGTTGTCAGAGCATTTTATTTAGRTGTTCATATACTAGCATTACTGCACAGAAACTAAATTGTCCTTGGGGGCATATACTGGAAAGACAAGTATTTATAAAGAGAATCTACCTTACTCTGAACTCAATATGCTAAATAATTTAGCATAGTGCATTGTTTAGCAGAAGTCTAAGCTCCCAAAGACTGATGTCTAATCAAATTTGCCCACCTGGAGAACTGTAGTACTTGTTCAACATTATCAGAATAGGCTCATTTACTGTAGTGGCCCTGAACAAAAACAGACTCRTGTATGAACCATTATCTTGATTATGGGATTATTCCTGTTAGCAGACATTCATTTTAAATCACTGCTCTTCTTTTTAAAAGGAGACAGAGTGCTGGGTGATGCTAAAAGACTGGGAGTAAATATTGTACCCACATCAGGGCTCCTAGGGATCATTACTGCTCAATGCAAGAATACTTCCACGAACTCCATCTCCTGCTATCTGGAATTCAAAGATGTTATTTGGCATAAATCCTGGGAAGATTTTTAGGGTTTCAGGTATCCACCGGCTTCYTAGTGCTCTGTCTCTGCAGGATGCCCCACACCTGAGACATGGACACATTCTCGGGTTCACTCGTGCTCTGCCTTTCCTGGGGATAAGGGCGGCYGCTGCTGAGGCTCCGGCTGCTGTGTGGCCCGTTTAGCAGCCCGTTATTAGCAAACCACCACAACAAAACCTAATGGAGCAAAAAATAATGAAGTAGCTGCCGGCAYGCGCAGAAAAGCATTAAGGCAGATTGCGATGAAGGAAAACAAAGGGCTTAAATAACAGCGAGATCCCCACAGAGTCATTAGGCAGCAATAACCACCTAACAAGACAGTGTCCTTTGCCTGCTCAGCCCTGTCTAAACAAACAATCATCACCAGTCAGACAATATGTACGCGTCAAACAACCTGCTTCTGCCTTCTGGGGAAGGAAAGGAAAAGAGCTTCTACAAGCCAGGACTCGCATCCGTGCCCAAGGAAGGCAGCGGGAGAAGCATCCTTGGGCTTCACGGCAGGGTCTCTTCTCCAATACCCATTTCTCTATATAAGCATAAAATAAAGGAGGAACAAATCCATTTTTGGAGTAAGCATTGTGGACAATCAGGCAAGGTTCTTGGAAGTAGAAAATTTAAAAGAAAATGAAAATCAACAGCACCGTTTACTCCGCCTTACACTTTTGCATCTCAGTGTTTTGCATGGCTCTATAAATAATATCCGACTGCTTACTTACAAGTAATGAGCCATTAAGTAGAATCTTAGCAGATAGCTAACAAGACACTCTTCTCTAATTGCCTTTATTGTTGGACTAATTAATGAGATCCAACTTCCCCCACGAACCTCTGTGTGCAACAGGAGCAAATTTAGAAAACTGAAAGTCAAAAGTCTGTGTTAAAAGAGAGAATCTGCACAAATGTCCTTGAAAATCTCAAGGAGAATTAAGTTTTCCGCTTTTTTTTTTCTGACACATTTTTGTCAGCAGAGCCATTAGTGATGGCTGGCATTGACATTCTTATTAATACATTTCCAAAATAATTCCCAAGAAACCTAGTGAGGAGAGAGTCAAATGGGCTGGTATCCAAGAAGTCTTGCTGGTCAAGTCTCTCAGAATTGCAAAATTTTGATGACAAAGCAAAACTACTTCGTTTTGTCAACATTATCCACACTTCTACTCTAAAATAGTCTGAGCTCAACTCCGATCTCTCACAGGGGAATGGAGAGAAACTGCTCAAGTCAGCAGCTGTACCTGCACACAACCAGACACTCCAGTATTACACAACATGGAGACATAAAAATTCAACACAGTCCAAGTTTCAGGAGGTCCCTGACCACAGGGACGTTCCCGCAGGAACCACCACAGTCMAACTCACAGCATGCAGCAGAGTTCCTGCCCTCCCTCCCTCAAGCCCCTGATCTCCCACAGCCCCTTGGACAGCTCTGCTGCCATCAGTCGCCCATGAACCCTCTTCTTCCTCTCCTGGAGCTCCCTGTCAACAGCACAAGGGGCTGTGCCCTGCATTAGAAGTGACACCAACACAGTAACTTGGCTACAGGACCAGCCACAGTTACAAATGCCTTGATAATACAACCCAGTAGACTTGCTTGGTGCTACATGAACTGATACAAATGCAGACTCTGTTCAGAGAACTCATAATTTATGACAAGAYGCAGTATTTTGATATCAGACAAACAGGGTCAGGAGGTGGACAAATAAGAATGTGCTTTTCTGAATTCAGTCTTGATAATTAGGGCAGCTTCAGCTGTGCACAAGAATAACAGGGAGAGGAAAAAAGAACAATTTTCCTCAGTCTTTCCATGCAGAAGAGAATTTACCAARGCTTGCTGCTCTTTCAGTTTTGCATTTTAATCTGGATTCCTCCTTCCTTTCACATCCAATTTGAAGCATAATTTTTCATTGCCATTCTGAGATGTGGCAGCAATCAAGTGGAAATTGCGGCCAGTAGCCACAGTAAATCACAACTGGGGAGTAATTAACTTGTCTGTAATTAACCATGTATCTGGCTAGAAATTGTGGCATCTTATAACTAAAGTAGGGGAGAGGGGGAAAAAAATCTAGCATAATTATTGATGATCACCTAAAATTGAGTGTGTTATTTGAGTATCTATGGTGTTTAGCAAGCACTAAGCTCCCAAATCTTTGGATCACCACACCCAAAKCAGCAGGTTTGCACAATAATCATCAATGCACAATAACCATCAAAACGCAGAGAGTGGATAAAACCCCCAAGAGCAACTTATTACCAYTGCTGACCTCCCTAAGAACAACTGCTGTGCTGTGAGCTTCTAACAGGCTGAAATGTAGAGAAATAATTGGGKCTATATAAGCCAGGCTTAGATCTGTAGAAGGAAAAAAAGTTTTCAATGCTAATTAATCCAATAAAAGTACAAGAAATAGTGATTTGTGTCACTAAACTACAACCCAGATGCTTCTCCTGCTCCATGCTCAGTTTAGAAAATAACAACTAAAGGAGTTGAGTATACACTGCTTTATTAGAAGAAATTTCTTTTTAACACAATGAAGAGAGAGAAGTCTTTCTGCCATGATATTCCAGGCCTTTGCAAGACTGACGACTTCTCTCTTGCTTGTACCTTGAACATAAAAACAATACTGCTAAACTCTAAGGGAAGCTGAACGAAACCTAGAAGTAACTGCACAGGAAAACTTAGTAGGGTGCCCTGCTGGATCCAACTCTAGATTTGAATATAGATGTTTTCAGACCTTCAGACCTAACACAGACGCATTGAAAACAGATGCACTCCTGATGCCTGGAAGAAACATTCTTCTCTGCTGTTTGGGGAATATTTTGACTTTTGCTCCTAGGGCATAAGATCATAATTCACCTCCTGCTCACAGAGAAGTTAATAATGTATTGAATGACTGATATAAGAAATGGATCATTGTTGTGTATTTCTGGGGTTTCAGATCTGTTTGTTCTGCAAAGCCTTTTGTTCTACTATTYATAAGGTGTCAGGGTAACGTATGTTTTATGGGGAAGCACTTAAAAGCATTTGCAAAAAACTTGTTGAATATACTATCATATCAGGAACGACTTTCAAATAATCCAATTGTTTTAGTTCCTCAGTAATTACTTATGATAATTGCTTAGACTGTTTACAAGAGACTAAGAGATTAAGARACTAATGAGATTAAGATCTCGTTCTTCCGCAGTCTGAATCATCTTAAGCAGCTTCCATTCCCCTCCCCTTTTTTTTCATGATAAGAAGTTTGATAAAACATATTCCAGAAACAGAGCTTAATAGTGTTCATTTTCACTATGGAAAACAGCCAGGACAAGCAGTGGGGAGAACACCAGCACTCTCCCCATTACACTGGAGCACCCAGATTCCTGATCCTGCCAGCAGCTCCACCAAAGCTTCCTGGGACTGAGACTCCCAGAAGGCACCTGGGAAAGCAGCAGGCCAGGAAGGTGCTCAGGATGATTCACTATGACAAACCCCAGGGACATCCCAARGAGTCCCGACACTAGTCAGGCTGATCTGTGAGGAAAGCAACTTGCAGGATGACCACAAAGGATTGATGCCAAAAATCTGCCATGGTGTCACAGCTGTGACTGTGGTCAAGCCCCACCAGTGCCCACCAAGCCTGACACAACAGCCAAACTGTGTGTGAACTGTTCACTGACTGCTCGGGGCTTTTAAGCCAGCCAGGCTGGCCTGAGCTATAGGAACAAGAAATATAGCATCTTCATTTGCTTTATTTAATGGCAGGATCACCATCTGAGCTCTCCCTTACTTTGCATTTTGAAGCATCATTCACCTTGGACAAAACCAATGGTATTTTTTTTCCAAGAAAGTGAATTTTAGTATGTAAACCCAGCATTTCAAACCTGTTTTCCCACCTCTGTTCTGCACTTCATCACCTCAAACTTCTCTCAGAGTGAATATAAGATCTCAGAAGAATTTATTTGAAAGAGAAGCAAATAAAGGCTAAAAKAAACCACCTCCCTGGCTGGACATTTTAGGAGGACTCCACTGATTTCTGTGCSTATTTATTTTAGTAGTGAACAGGTCCCGACACCAAAGAATTTATTTCTACTTTACACAGCAAAAGTCAATGGAATTAAGACTAGACACTAAGTGCTACGTCCTTCCTCTGTTATCATGAATCATTCAACTACATTTTCATCCCAAACTCGTATTTCCCACAAAGAAAAGATACCTCCCATCTGTAGTTTACGTAGTTCTACAGGAAACATTTATACATGTCAGTGCTTTTTGGAAAGTATGTTATCACCAAGATTAAAATAATGGAAATTTCTGCACGTTGAGCAAAYAGCTTAATGCCTTGATTCAGAAATAAGCATCTAGTTTAATTCAGGCTTAGGCACTCCCTTTGTATTGATGAATTTAAGTATGTGCTTAAGTGCTTTCCCGAAACAGGGCTTAACACATGGAAAATCTTTTGAAACAAGAACACTGAAAATCAAAAAACCTTGAAAGATGCTATTAAATTGTCAACTAATCTCATTTGCTCAAATATTTATAAGATTCCTTTCCTTTCAATATCAGAAACAAGGTTATTCTAAATAACTGTAGAGAGYAAGTTTACTCATAGCAAAGAAAATTCATTTTATAAATTCAATCCGATTTCTAATGCCACCCCCATCTTTTTTTCCAAGGTAGTAGGTTACTTGACTCTACTTCCTTCTATTAAGCAGTCTCTAATTCTTTAGAGCATTCATTAGATCTCTTCATAGGGCCCAGCAGGAAGAAATAACTATTCATATCATCGCATCTAAACCAAGCAGACCCAAAAGAAGAGACAAGGAACACAAAAMCAATATAAGCTGTCATTTAAAAATCAAAAATATACTGCTGAAGAGTAAAGAAGCTCCAAAACTTAACAAAGCTTCTATGACAGCTTAATTTATCTGAGTAAATGATACAGTAATTTAGAATAAATCTTGAAAGAATGTGACATGTGGAATTAATGGAGTGTATGACAGGGAGGCAATCAGAGGTAAAAAAACACAACTGCTAATAGTTTTACAAAGATAGGAAATACACTAAACTACTCTTATTAACCCAGATACTGTTAAGYAAATACTCTTGCAGTGTTCGTCCAAGTGCTAAAACGTTTACAGCAAATACAGAGCTTTGCAAAAACAAAGCATCTTATTCAACAAGTACTCTTGGGGGCAGAGGGAGGGAACTCATCAGTGCAGGAGGATAATCTGAATGCAACCTGCAAAGCTGGGAGAAAAGCCATCAGACATATTGCTACTCACACAAGTGGTCTCAGCTCAAAATAACAGCGTAGGTCTGGGAGAAGTCACAAGCCCTGCAGAGTAGAAGAACCGGTGGTTTTGCCAGAGCTCAACAGCCAAGACTGCCCAGCACATAATCTTTAATTTTTTTTAAGTAWTTTTTTTCCATTTGGAGAGTTCTCTTATTTCTGTATTTGGCATAATAAAATACTGTCAATTCTAGAAACAGTAACTCTCAGGCTGATAGAAKCTGCTTACGCCCTAGTCATTTTAAAACTGCAACGATGTTTCCATGTACTCCCATTGTATTAGGACTTGACACRAGGAATTTAGCCCCAGGAAGGATGCATGGTTTTCTCTGCGCTTCATTTGATAATTAAAGTTTTGAAGACTTGTAAATCTATTAAAAGTTTAATACACTTATTCAGCAAAGTCCTGCATTATCAGTTTATTATCAGCTAAAAAGAATGGAAATAGGACTAAATTTGCAGATGTGAGTGCCTACATTTCAGTGTGGAAGTGCTGGAGAATGCAAGTGCTCTCAACCTTCACAAAATGAAGTCCTCGATGTTTAAACGCTGACATTCCCTTTGCAATGTCAAATGGGTATCTCTGCCTTTTGTGAGGACTCAAATTCACAAACAGAATAATGCAAAAAATGGTATTTATCACAATGAGCTGGAGCAGAAAAAATGGACATAAAAAAGGCAACACAATACAAAGGAATGAAAGAATATACATACGTGTCACATTAATAAAAGACTTTAGGAAGAGGGAAAGCATCATAAAAAGACTAGGCTATGGGCACAGTAAAATCAGTGAATAGGATTAGATAAAAAGCTTAAGAAGATAATAAAAATAGTTTATTCAAGAAATAAAAAAAGAAAAAGGGGACAAAGGGAAAAGCAATTCACATTTTTAGCTGAATGGACAATGGGAAAGGTATTGAGTTCAGCTGAACAGAATTACACTTTGTTACCTTCTATGCTCCAAAAAAATATTCCAGGTCATGGTGTATGAATGCACAGAAATACTAACATTGCTAACATTGAACATTGACATTTCAGAAATATTACAATTTAAATATATAAAAATATTACTACATGTAAATAGCAACAGCTTCGTTTTGCATTTACAAGGCTAGAAAAGATCCGATCTAACCCMAGACGAAACCAAAGGCTGACATTCACTTAAAGCCAGTAAAACAGCGAGGTCTTTGCATCAAACTCACGGGTGGATATGCATCACAGGGTGCAAACCCGGATCTGAAGGCATTTCTTGTGTAGGAAGACTTTGATGAAAGGTGATCTATAGTAATTCTACAGTCACAATGCAGACCTTTAGCATGAAAAAGGCAATACACAAGTGAAAAGCCACACTAGAATCACTTGATACTGAGGCTGAATAGCAACCTATCTTCTCCACAGAMCAATGACCAAGCTAGTGCAGGTACTAACACACGTGGTAACACCTTACTGTGACAGCAAGCAGTAATGTATGGTGGAAGACCCCAAATAGCTCGGATCTGCCTCCCTGGATGATGGGCAGCACCATCAGCGTGCTGCCTCGAGTCCATTAGCCCCTTCTTGTGTATTCACTCCTCACGTTGGTTGCCAGCATATTGCCCTGCAATATCCAGGAATAACAACTCAATGGAAGAAAATAAGAAACCCAAAGCTCTTTGTCTACTTGCTCAAAATCTCAGGTTCTTTCAGGATGCTATTCATTTGGAACAGCACACGCTGTGTTCCAGAAGGGATAACAAGGGTCTTGATGGCAGGTGAGCCGAGCAAAACAAGCAACAAAAAAGCCCCTGCTCCAGAGGGCTTGTAAGCAGAGCTGTTCCGACAGCAGAGTAGATTACAGAGAGAGAAAGCACACGGCGTGAGAGCCAGCGTGCTCTGCACAGTGAGGGAGCTTGTAGAATTGCTGAGAAAGGTGACGGGAAGGAAGTTTGATGCTCCCAACCCCATCTGGCAAATTCTCCACATGCAGCACTGCCTCATAGCAAGAGCCCACCAGTCTGGGGTTGCTGATGGGAGGCCTCTTGCGGGGATGCACTGCCTCGTCTGCACGTGAAAGGTCTTCGGGAACAAGGCCACGTGTGGGAACTGAATGTGCTCTACGTAGGATGCTTTTAAACTGCATTTCTCAGTCTCACTTCAAAACWTGAATTACACCGCCTCCCTAAGAGAAAAGCACTCCACAATGAATTGCTCTTCAAACAGAAACTTCACAGCTCGTAGTGATTTTGGAATAGCCACCAAATAACAACTTCCAAATTTACAAGCCCTTAGAGCCAGGTTTCAGTCGGAGCAGCCATTCTTGGTGCGACACATTTTGTAACTTCACATCCTTTGAAATGGTCAGTCCTTCATACCAGTATTTAATAGGTAAATTAACAGTAATCACCAYAGAGATCAGAAAACGCAGGGCTGCCTTTCAAAGGGGGAGGGCAAGTTTTCTTGATCTAGCACTGAGGCCCTAATTTCAGGAAAGAAAAATGTTTCAAGAAACACTAATTATAATTAAGCCAATTTCAGATGTGACTGGCACTCATTCCTACACAGTTCGTTCATTTTGGAGTCATTCCCAAGCCCACCAAAGAGCCCCTCTCTCAGCAAAGCTGTTTAATAAGGATAGGGACAACCAAACAACACTGCCTGACCCTCTTTCTCAGTGTGGGTTAGAGAACCAAGAACCAAGCCAGAGACTGAAATACTGAGCCTGAGACTGCACTTACATTTACCCAAGAGATGCCAGCTTCGAACATTTTGGGTTACAATACATCTTTACATAGTGCCTGCACATTGATTTAGCTATGCATCACTTTATGACCAAGGGTATCTTTAAACCTTGATGGCAGGAGAAGAAACCACAAGGGAAACCTCATGGGGAAATTACTTCTTCACAGATTATCGTATTTTATTCCTGCTACTTATACAAGCTTCTTGCAGTGCAAATTACTCCTCAAAGCATTTGCTTGGGAGAAACTTGGGCATTTGCTTGGGAGAAACTTGGCTGAATTTTGTTTATAAAGCCTAGGTGGGAATTGAGAGAAGTGCAATAGCAGCCTCATGAATAGTAATTCAGAAGTTTATAACCACTGGCTCCAATAGAAAACTATATTAGTAGTCAGAAAATTTTTCATTCATTTAAAAAAAATTGTAGTAAGAGTTTAATTTATGAATATCAGATAAATTAAAAGAAACAACTTGTCTAAGTTTTTTCCTGGACTGAATGGGGACACTGAACAGCAACATTTTGACTAAGGACTTCCAGCAATCTGAAGCAGCAACCGTACAGCTCTCTGGACTAGAGGTCTTTCACAAATCTTCCTTGAGAAATACTCTGGATCAATCTCCATCTACCAGTTTCTTCCACAGCACTATGCCCATATAAAATGGTGGGATGGGTTGGTCACACGCACAGAGCCCCCATGCTATTTCCTCCAATAAATTTAACCAAAAAAGTCAGCCTGATGAGGCTGAAATGTAATGCCTGCAAGAGTGAACTCTGCCATGGGCATAGAGCAGGTACTCGCAGAAGCAGCCAGGGAGTCCCCACAGCGACACGTGCTGCTGAGCACGACTGCAATGAGCACCGGGAAAGGRGGAGTTTGTGTGGTAGATCTTGCAGGAGGTCAGAACTGAATCTGAATATTGTAAAGTTTGAAAAAAWTATTAACATTTCCCCTTTTGTTTCCCTGTTATATTCAGTTACAAGTTGGCCTCTGGCAATCTTGTTTCCCCTATAAAAATTCTCAGGAAAGAGATGGGTGAGATGAGAGGGAATATACTAGATATTCTCCTCACTCTGTGGATGCTGCTGAAGTCAGAGGAACTGCCTGCATACATCTGGCAAATGAGATTAAGTTTTTCCTAACGCTATTAGCCTGACATGCGTACATAATCTCAGTTTATTAGTTTGAAAGAATTATAAGCCCTGAATCTAGAAGAATCATCAAGACATCACTTGCTTTGATGTCAGTGCACCTTAAAGCCCACAGTCTGCAGTCACTCCCTGTCCTGGCACCTGCCAAGCCCTCCTCCACCGTCTTCACCACACCACAGTGGCAGGGCAAGCATGCGACACCACCTCTCAGAAGGCCTCCTCTTGGATGGTTTTCYAAAAGAATTCACACGGAAAAACGAAATGAACAGCTAGAATTAAGAGTGAAGACTTTTTTTTGACAATTGTGTTCACAGTTGGCTCCTTGTTTCTAAATAAAARCAGCAATAAGGGGAAGTCCTCTCCAGATTTAGCATCAGTACCAGCACACACCTATATGTACACACACCAGCAGCCAACCACCACTCTGTACTTAAGAAAACAGCAAGAATCCTTCTTGTGGATAAAGGGTATTTATAACAATTCCCCATTTCTTCCTAGTTTTGTAAGAGCGTATACCACTGGGCTTGTATGCGTTTCAGTAATTTTATAACACATCCATTTTTTAAGCTGGGCAAAGCAGTCCTCTTACAGCAAAAAAACATGAACTGAATTGTACTCAATTTACTTCTGTATAGTATCTCTCACATAAAGACTCGTAAAGTGTAAAGGCTATAACAACACCATTTATCCAATTCTTTAAAGTATTCCATTCAACGTCAGAACTCTTAAAAGCCATGTTCAAACAGGTCAAAGCATGCTTCTTATAAAAACACTACACAGAAAACTTGTATCATCCTCCCTTTAAAAAAAAGTTTACCAAAACTTCACCACAGAATGTCTTTGACTTTCAGAGGTGTTGAGCACCCCAACTTCCAATTCTTCCAATTCGTTTCTTCCAAGAAAAATACACAGAGCCTGATGTGAAGACCACATCTGGTATACAGTGCAYAATCACCCCTGTGCCATTCCTGCCATCTGGAATAATTCCCTGAAATCAGTATCTCAAAAAAAAACTTGGAATTGTCCTAAGGACACTGCCATCAACATAATCAAGACCAAGGAGATCTGAGTAGGAAAGGAAAGGGCTAAAAAAAAAATAGTACCGGATTAGCCTCTTTTCAGTGGTGCCAAGAACAGACTGGGAGAAGGAAGTGGCATCTATTAACAGRATTGATGCACAGGTCTTACTAGTTGAATCGCTGAGGATAATTGTGRAGTAATAAAGTGCACAAATCCGCTGCAATCTCTAGTCTTCACTGTCTGATCCACAATTACAAGGGCAGGTCACGGCCTCGGGAGCAAGAGAAACAGCAGACCCAATGACTTTGACAGTCAGCTACTAAGAACTGCTGTACTGCAGCCCTCAAGCTGGACTGGGAAATGCCAACATCATCATCCAGTGCACCAGAATCAGACTAGAGTTTCTTTACATATTTAGCATGCAGACAATCCTCGATCTGGAAATGCATCCACATTTTTAATAGCATCATCCCKGGGGAACCACCAGCATTTCCCTTGCATGCTCTCTATTTAGCACCCTGTGCTCCCTGGAAACATGGAGGAGCAGCTCAGCTGCTCCAAAACCGGACCTCATGTGGAGACTCAGAGAGGACAGGCAAGAGACACTCTCTTCAGAGAGCCCCTGAGCCTCCTTCTCCTCATGTCCTTGGTGGCTGGCTTGGTCACACTCAGGATAAGGAAAATCTGTGTCTTCAGACAACTACAAATGTGAGAAGCACAACCATTTCTCACTTCCAGTGGTAGGACCATAGCCTGGCACACACAGCAAATGCATGCACTACATTCCCCTGCCCCATCCCCATCTAAAGAGGAGAGCTGTTCTGGGGAGCCTGTGGCTGTGCCACAAGCGCACCCACACCTACCAGTCCAGCCACCTGCCTCTCATCACGACTCGAAGCAGAGGAATGAGCGAGAGGGCAGACGGGTACATTTTAAACTGTAATACATCAGCAGTGACTGCAGCCAGACACGATAAGGCTGGGTGCAGGAGTCCCAGCCAAGCACCAGAACATCAGATGGCTGAACAGATTCACAGGCTGAGAATTCTTAAATGCGAATTGAAAGACACAGCATTATCCCAAATATAGATAGACAAAATGTTTTCTTTTCCCTTTAAGTATTCAGACATTTGTGTTCTGTAACAGTTTAATAGATTTAATTATGTTTTGTTCTACCATGTATACTAATATCTGCTGCTGAAAGCAAAGGAAGATATTTTCCTGAAAGAACTGTGCTGATAGTAGAGTTCAGTGGGATTTGCTGCATTATCCCAGACATCTTTAGTATTAATACTGTGCAGTCAAGGTCCTTTATTTTTCTAAAGGCACAAAAAATTGTACATGTAGAMGAATACACAGTAGGTTCAGTCACAATTGTTCTACCAGTCCCAGTGTTATAACAGAATTACCAAGAATATCCTTAGTTTTAACACATAGGTCATTTTTTTTCAAAGTTATCTTTGGGCAGGTCATATTTACATAATAATAATAATAATTTACTCTGTACTGTTTGTCATTTCTAATTAAACTGTGGCCTGCCATGAGATGGCAGCACACTCATAGTTAGCTACACYGAAGAGGTGAATATGCAGAAAGTGCAGCTGGGAACCTGCACATGGACTGCGTCTGTGCAACATGCAACTGAAGAACAAACCCATTTTATATCTGAATAGTTCAAAATGTAAGATCCTAAAAACATAACAGTATTTACAGAACAGGGCAGCATTACTACTTTGACAATGAAGASGCTTCAATCAGTATTGTTTATTGCAGAGTTTAATCCAAATGTCACACGAGTCTCCTGAGACCTACAGCAGCTGGTAGGAGAAAAAGTGAGTCCATACAAGGCACGCGATCACAAGCCTTCCAACTTGGGCCAGGCCATTCATAGAGAATAAACTATATTCCTTGTATCTTCACGATTTCATAGACAAAAAAGGTCATAAAGTTGCTACAAGGCCAACGCTTATCCGCACGCAAGAACTTTCACAGCATAAACTGCTGTAAACAGAATATCGGAACTGCCCAGTTCCCTGYGCGGGCACCGACAGAGCAGGAGCACCAGGAGGAGGGAGGACAGTTGCGCTGCTACTTGCCACTCTTGGGAAGTACTAGAGCCAAGATTAGTTTCAAGCAGATATTTGAGGGAGAATAACAAGGTAATTGAACATTTCCTCATGTCAGGAACAAGAAGGAATAAGCAGCACTGGAGGCCAATGTTACAGTTCATTTTGTCTGCCTTAAAAGCACAAATCRTCCTGGAATGGCATGCTCTGAAGCAGCAGCTTGGGGAGGATCCCAGTATACTACACTAATATACTATTCAAGGCACATAAATGCTAAGGAAGGAACTGCTGCAGTGATAGCACACTGCTATTTTTCTTTATTGATTATAACAAGAACCTCATGCAGACAGTCTTTGAAGAAGAAGCAGGAGATGTTTCCTTACTCTCACGCTGTAAAGCAGAACTGACAGCATCACTTCCTTTCCTGTGTTTTTTGCARGGAGTTTAATTTTACATGTTGCTTGGAAATAACTAGAAGCATCTTCTCTGAAGATGTCGGTTTACRACTAGATTTGCAGAAACTGTCTTTGACTCTAGGGGCTGGAACGCTGACCAAGCACCTCGGCAAGGAAGAGTCCGGCCTCCCCACAGGACCCCACCCTCCTGACATCTCAAGGGAGACTACAGCAACACAGGGTGAGCGTCACAGCGACAGCAGCACATTCTTCCCACTCAGCAAGCTATGTTTCTTGACAACAAGCTCCGGAAAATGCCCCTGCCCGCTCCAAGGAGATTTTCTCTGCACTGCTCAACGAACCTGAAAGGCCAGAGATRTTGGCACGTGCCTTTCATAGCACAACAAATATCTGTTTTACTCTCTCATCTCAGAAACTCCTATTTGCTAGGTTTTCCACAGACTAAGCCAGAACTGATATTAAAAAACTAACTTTCTGGGTGGGCAGAGAAAACACAAGTTCACCATTCTATGCAATCCCRAAGTGCAAACCTCAACAATCGATGAGAAGTATTAAAGTGTAATTACAGCACTTTATATTGCAATCCCATAATTGCCCTAGTAATTTTCCCAAAGTAATACAAACAGCTCTTTTAGATATTCAAGCAGTGAGTCTCCAGATAGGATCATCCACGATAATAGCCTTGAATCAATAATCAAAAAGCATAAACCCTCACAAGCCAAAACAGCCCCCTCTTCCTCACTTTTTGTCAGTGCAATGTAGCCAGCCAGTAACTTGCACTCCCACTTCACAGCTACAAAGTATTTTATACAACTTCATTTTTACTGGAAGAGACCATTCTGCAAAATAAGGATGCATTTGAAAGCCAAAGACCTCCCAGTCTAAACTCCCACAATACATAGACTATCTCAGTCATTTTTCACACCAGTAATTTAAGTTTCATTAAAGAAAAATAGGCATATGTGATTGATTTTTCTCACCTATGAGAGCATGAGATTTGTATTCACTGGAGAACACGGCATGCACAGCTTTACTGTTGCGCTACAGAATATCTGATTTTGTTTAGCTGAATCAATATWTCCTGCAAAATAAAAACTCGAATACACAAGGGTATCTGCTGAAACACCTACCAAGAATGACACAGCCCAGGAGAACACAAATAGAGCCCAAMAGACTTCCAATCATCAATTATATTGTGATGTTTATATGACACTGAGCCTGAGCTCAGAGCCTGCAGCCCCCGAGAGCTGTTCCAGYAACTTTAGCTGACTTTGGGTAACATTCTCCTTTCCTCCCTTTATCTGGAGATTAATGTGGGCTCTTTTATGCAAMTAGCACAAGCAACTCTGATTATTTTAATAGATTTTTCTCCACACAAGTTCCCCATGTCATGTCATCATGCTACTGAACTTTCACTAATACAAAATCCATTGCAATACAACATGATAATTAGGCCAGAGCACTGCTGCACAATGATGCACTGTGTTATTGCACTGTCATGTCACTTCCTTCTCCTGAGATTAACTTCACATCATCTGAAATGTCTCTTTATCAGCTGCTGGTTCAACAACATTTCCCTCTTCTTCCCCCTAAACATTCATAAAATCTGAGGCAACAGTTTTCAAAACAAAAAGACACAGTAAGTTCTTTAAAAACATATTTTCATTATTGTAAACAAAGAATAAAGAAGAAACAGTAGAAGTCCATATGCTGGAAAATGGCTAACTTAAAATTTTTGAAAGGAATGGGAATGAAAAAAATTCCCCAAACAGTAGAAACTTAGAGCAGTACCTTCTCTTCATCCTACCCCTCCCCATCTAAGAGTATACCTTGCAAATACTGCATATTGGCTTTTTTTCTGCAAATCTGCATATTCCACTGGGCATCAGTTTCACCTATGATCACTAATGTTCCATTAATAAATATAACTTTCTCTGGGTTTTTTTCCATTTTTTTTCCTTGCAAGTCACAGACCAGGAGGAGCTTAGATGCAACAGCACCAAACATAATTTCTTATTGAGAGTCCTTCTCTTCTGCCCTTTTCCAGTAAGCATACACTGCTGCACAGAGCAAAAAATGTTTTCTAACAAGAAAAAAGTTTGACAAAAAAATATTTTAAGGGCCCAAAAAAAAAAGTTTGAGAAACTCTAGATTGGGTCTTTCACTGAAATTTTAATCATTTTTATCTCAAAGTGGCAACTTCATTTAAGAAGGAAGCACATTTAAGAATTATATAATCTCCAAATAAAACAGTACATTCCACTGACTTCCAAATCATCATTTCTTGGAGTAAATTATGATTTTGGACCCATTCTGTCTGCATCACTTTATTACCTATATATCTCTAGTGCTATGAAAATCAGAGTCTGCAAACATCTCTGTTTATTTACAGCAGGAAAGTTCCCTGCAATATCTGAAGCAGTAACCTCCTATTCCGCAAGYTTAGGAGATGAAGTTGTGCTTTACCAACTCATAGATTTTAAGGCCAGAAGGGATTATTTGATCATTTAGGTCGTGTTTTCAGTCTTTGAACGGTTCTGTATCCCCAGAAAGGAGACCAAGTATTAGCAAGAGCAAAGTCAGCAGGTGCTCAGTTAATTGACTTTCAGAACAAAAAACCACCAGCAAACGTTCAAGTGTCACAACTCTTGCGCTGCGACCCACGCGGGGCTGAGCAAAGCCCTCACTGTGCTGTGGCTGCCCATAGCACCAAGGAGCACAGCACTCGGCAGGCCACCACCTAGCTCCCCCTTCTGCCATTTCCTCAGCAGATGAAGCTCAAGAAGCCTCTCAAGAAAACATCAGTCTGGGGTTCCTGACATTAATGTTGTAAGAAGGGAAGGAGAAGAGCAACGAATGAGGGCACCTCTGGCTGCCCCAGGAAGCCAGGGATGCCTCCTATGACAGCGCATCTCCTTACCAAGGCGCCTGCTTCAGAATCTAATTTAAAAACTTCATACAGAAGCACTTCCTTAAGCCAGTATCTAGTGCCCTTTAAATGGGCAGGATGGAAGGCCAGACATTAGCAAAGAGATGCAATATCAAGGAGTCAACGCCTGTATCAGTTCAATCAAGGCCTTTGAGCTCAAACATCGACACCTCCTGCGAACACACTAYGAGCTCCAAGGAAGCTTCCCTCACCCGGCCCGCCAACCATGCACATTCTGTATTTACACACTCCTGAAGGCTCCCTAGTTTTATTTTGGGGGAGAGGAATGAGTTTTACGCAATGCTGTCTGTCTGCAGCAAGTTTTGCCATGGCCAGCAAGCAGGTAGCGCTCTACAAATCCACCGTCAACCCACATTCGTGCAGCCAGGATTGGCTCAGGAGAGCAGAAATCTTCCCGACAGAAGGGAACAGACCAATCCAAATGAATTAATTYAAGTCAAGCACAATCAGCAGGGATCTTACAGGAAATGGTTAAACGCTGCTGGACCATGAGTGGCAGAYGCAGGAGCCCACAAGGGATCAATAACTCTGCTAGTTAGAGAGACCACTTTGGCATGCTGAGAAATGAACATAAAAGTATGATTTTACAGGGCTGGCTGATCAATATTTTGAGGTTAATCTTGATTTATTTTTGCTATTTTCTCAGATACAGCAGATCAAGTTGGTTGAACATAGCTAAACACCAAGTGAACAGAATAAAACCTATAGGGCACCGCCACAAGGTTCTTCAGAAGAGGTGACAAATGTTCTTGTTCCCTTTCATGACRTATGACATATGGCTTAATCACTGACAATTAGCCTGAAGTTAAAGCAGCCTAGTGGTACTGACATACTTGAACAATTTTAGAAGAATACTGTGCTAAAAGCAACAAAATGAACTTTTTTCCTCTCAAAAAGTAAGTGTTCTTTACAGWTGCATGGATGGACAACAGGTAATAATGCAGCAATTGGCACAGTTCCAAAAATCCACATTTAAGAGACAAGACATCAGCCTACATTCCTTCAAAACAATCACAGATATGCTACGAGAAGCAGMACCAAGACTAGAAAGCTAATTCATTTTTACTTCATTAATCCAGCCTTGTAAGAGTAGAGCCAAGGGAGAACTCACCAGGGTAAGAGTTTTTCCAGACTACTAAAACTGATTTCTTTATAAGCAGACTTTTCTTGTATTTCCTCCCAAGTTTTCCCAACTTCTGCACTGACACAGAGTTACCAATCTAGGCAACCAGTTTATACAAACCAACAGCTTTTACGTGCAGGATCCAACCATAGAGCATGGAAGCTTTTCCAGCAGTTTACCTACGCCATGGATACTATTAACCCACAAGAAGCACTGCCAACTTTTCCTAGGTGCATGCACACTCTGATGTTTCTACACTAAAAAGTGCTTTACAGACTGCAAAATAAGATCTCCTGGACTTCAGTTTTTCTTCTTCATGTAGAAGCTATCGGACTGTGATAAATGGAAAGGAATTATGGATACTTATATTGCCAAAGACCTAGTTAATTACRTAATTATTTGTCATGCACTTTAAAAAATATTTCCATCTCGAAGTTGCCACTGGAGTCTTTCATTACTTATAYCTCCAAGTTAAATAAGAACCAGTCAAGGACCTCAAAAGTAATCTCACTTTACACAACAGCCATCTGCAGAGAACCATGTACAGATATAAAAACAAGTGAACAATTTGTTTCTTTTTTGCTTTTATTTATGATAACAGTACTCCAGCTCTGAAACTAGTGTTTGCTCATTAACTGCTGCTGCTGCACCACAGGTCCACGGTCACAGTTATTTTTTCATCCTTACCAGGTCCAAAGAGAAGAAAGTTGAAGGTTAGAAAGATGCAAGTCCTACCTTTGCAGCCTTCTTGCTCAGAATCCAGCACACTGTCTCCAAGGAGAGCTGGTCAGCAGAGCCCAGCTCAAACAAGCCCAGACAGCTCCTCAGCACTCAGCAGACAAGTGCAGGCAAAGGACAGGCAGCCACCTGGGTGCCTCTGTGGGGGTTATATGAGCTACACCTGCAGCAAGGCAGGGTATTAGCAAATCTTGTACACCTGTATAGCACTTTCCCACACAGATTATACACTCCAAGTCAAAACTCTGTAATTCTCTATAACTCTATAATTTATCATGGTTTCCATAAATGGACTTGGGGCTTTTCAAACAGAGGAGATACAGTTCTATTATCACCTTTCCCCACAGGCTAAATGTGGAAAAAACCAATCCCATGTAAGTCTCTACAAATTCCTTACCTAATCCATCAGAAAGTTATGCATATGCTATCAATAATCCTATCAAATGCAGATGTTCAGTATTTTCATTCTGATTTACTCTTTGCATTATGTATAACCATATTTCATACTAACTTGTGGACAAAGTATCTTTTATAAAAGCAACAGTTATGACAAGTAATTTTTTTTTATTTCCTGCTGTAGCATCCTAGCTATTTTTCAGAGAACTGAAATTCTCCTTATTGACCAGTAGGCAAAACAAAACAAAAAAACATTYTGTATTACCTGAAGGGGTTGCAAGCCCAACAGGCAAAGTTCCCCATCAGCTCTGCAGTCAGATATAACTGGTTCTCAGACTGAAGATAGCTGATCTTGCAGCAGAACAAATTCTTTTCAGCTGTAGACAATTAATAAACTCAGMCGACCAAGGGAAAACACACCTAGTCTGTTAAAAGTAAAAAAGAAAGAAAAAAGAAAGAAAAAGGACTATTCAATTGCATTCACTGCTTTGACAACTGTATAATTACATGGAGCATAAAATACATTCAGTCACCACTATGTTGATAATTTTATTCCTTTGAAATTAGCAGAGTAAGGGAATGAGCTTTCATCATCACCAGATACGTGGTGGTACTAACTAGAATTGGGGTGAAGAAACTCCAATCGGATTCTCTGTTGACCATCTACTAGGCTTATGATCAAGGAAAAATAGAGGAGAGAATCMATGGAGCGTGATGTCAGTACATATCACACTCCCTAAAAAACCAGGGATACAGGAATATTCAAACTAGAAAGCCGTGTACAGAATGAAATCACTGTTATTACTGTGATTACCGCTGCTCCTGGTGCACTCTGTTTTTTATGCATGTTATTAGGAAACCACTCCTAAAGCTTGGACAAGCTGTGGATGAAGACTTGGTAAGGAAGTTTCTATGGCCTCCAACTACTAAATAGTGGAAGGGAAACATCCTGAAGATTAAGGTTATGGATTTTCGTGGCTGCAATTTCTCAGTCCCTAGTATATGACTGAGAAGCAGACACTTCAGTGGGGCATTTTTGGGKTTTTTTTTTTTTAAGTTCCCATATTTTGGTAGGCTGCATTTGGGTAGTACTTGACTGCTCCTGAGAAATTCTACAGAGTTCTCCCCTCTCCAACAAACCATCTTCAATCATAATAGTTCATAATTAGAATTTCTTTAAATCTGTAATGCTTAACTAGACTTCATGTTATGCGAAGAAAAACAAAACATATATCAAGAAAAGTGTAAACAGTTTGTATTTTCTAGTCCACAAAGACAGAATAATTTCAGAAATGTATTCCAGGTTTGCCCGCTCTGCAACAGGGCTGCRCTGCTAGGAAATCTAAATGAACTGCAGCTGTTTCAAACTTGGAGCTAGGAGCTAGAGGCTCTAATTAACTATCCAAATTTGAGTGGGTTATGCAGCACCCTCTCTGTATTAATCACTGTCCAGCTAAAACTAATCCTGGCAGCAGAGATGATAAAGCAGCAAAAAAAGGGTTCTGAAGGTTAATGTACACAGCTGTCATGGGCTGACAAGGAGGGAAAAAAGGGTAGATGTGGGATGGCCTAAGTTTCCTACATATCAAAGCCAGTGAAACGATGTGCTTTCAGAATTCGTTTTTTCTCAACATAGTGGCCTTGTTCCAAAAAACTATCTGATCTACAGGACTAAGTTTCCATGAAAACTTCTATTTCTGGGAGGGCCTGGTTKTGCTAAATATCTTAGTGCACTGTTTTGAGTGCCTCAAGCTTCCATTTTTCTGCATTGAGCTTACATGTCTAAATTACAGCAGCCACAAAAGGGAAATGTTCACATGTGAGCTGCAGGATTCAATTCCTGGAAAAGAAAACAAGGCCTCTGTGCTAATGAATATTATCTAAACTCATGGAACRACCAATCAAATGGTCTATATCCATAATCTCACCAGGATGTGCATCACAATCCACGGTATTGGCTTCTCAGACTACAGCTACTGAAAATAAATAAATAAATCAACAAACATAAAAAGCCCTTAAAAGGTTTTTTTTTTTTTAAAAAAAATCCACATATTAAACAGATCATCATGTGGGARACGTGTCCTCCAACCTCATTTTTGAATGAGTTTCATACTGCTTGTGCTGGTTACCTTCATTTACATCTAGGAGCTCTATTCCCACCTTCCAGCATACCCAAAGGAAAGATACGAGGGCACATTATGAACATCTGTAGGGAGGGCTGAAATTAGGCATTCACTGGTACACCAAGGAGGTTTCAGTGTTCAGTAATGAAGCAATAATCATCAAGGTAGATTAATGACTGTCTGAGAGAGTTCATTGCCTTGGGCCATTAACCCTCGTGTGGTTATTAATTTTGCAAAAGACATCCTGTGCTGCTGAGGTCATTACTGCTGTTATTAACTAATCAAAGATAAAACATCTGAAGTTCCCTCTCATATATACAGATATTCACACACTCATTTTTGTATTGTACATGTGCCTGATTAAATTGGTCATTTGAAAAGTAAACGGGTGTGTGGGGAAGTCACAGTACCCATAAGCAGGGTAAATTGCCCTAGAATGATCTCTGTTCCGCCTGCTAGACTCTTCTAGGGTCCTGAGCTATACCAAGTTAATCCTAAAGAAAAAACATCTTTCTTGAGCCGTCCTRCATGAAACCATCTTGAGGCCTCACTACTCTTCATTTGCCATTTGCTCTCATTCCTGCTTCGGCCTCCTGCATATAGATCACCTTTACACTTCCTCAGCACTAGGAAATAGTCTGCTGTGTTATCCTATACCTTCCAGTGTAGAAATTATTTCTACAGTGCAATAGAGATGGCAAATAAAAGACGGACTGAACGGCCCAAATGCTCCTAGTGAAAGTTGGTTGTTGACATGAAGACATGGGTGTTGTGGGAAGAAGGAAAAAAAAAAGGTGAAAATTATGAAGATTCAAAAGAATAAAGTGCAATGCAGATGTTATAAAAATCTGCTTTTTATCCAAAGGTCATCAGCATGGATAATAAAGCTCTCTAGGCCACCAATATGTATTTATCTTAAAATAAAAGACAAAAAGAAAATTCAGAGGTTTCCTTTTCTTGGAGGAATGGACTGTCCTGCTGCTACTTTTTCAGCAAAGTAAGACTAAGAAAAGCTCCTGAGGTTATCATTTAGAAAACCTGTAGCTCAGAACATGAGCTTTTCTGCATTTTTTTCTTGTACAGATGTGACTGTAGGTATGCTAACACAAAGGCAGACCATAATGACAAAAAGTATTGTATGTGAACACTTTAAATAGTAACACAGCAAAACGCGTGAGCTTCACAGACCTTACACGTAACCATGACTTAATACTTACATTCAGTATGAATATAATGCTACTCTCCTCATGTGTGTGGAAATGAGAATAAACGGCTCAGACTGGCAGAAAGCACGAAGCTATCTAGGGACAAGGGCTTCAGAAACATAAGGTTTAGGAGCAAAACCTATCACATTTATGGAGTTCACATCACTACAATAAKAAGAGATGAATCAAGCTCTGAAGGTACCTTGAAATTCAGGAGCATCCTAAATTTCTGACTTCCCAGGCCTATCAAGGACATTTATATTTGTACTCACACCCCTGGCACCTAGGGGAAGGCTAGAGTGGCTAGTTGAGGAGAACAGGTATTCAGACCTTCAGAAAGTAAATGGATCTGGTGAACTTGGGAACCTCCCTATGGCTGCAGCAGAGAATTCTAGATGAGAGATGTAAGAACAGGTGAAGAAATACTCCAAGAATAACCCTGGATTGTGCTTTATGTATGGTTTAYTTGTGATCCCTTGTTTCCAACCTTGCCCACTAAGCCTTGACCTCTGGTCTTGTTAAATCTTTTCCTTGTTTACTATTAAGTGTTCAGGGGCAACATGAAACATGATAAAAAYTGACAAGTTCAGGAAACTCTTCTCACAGACAGGATAATGCCGAGCTTGTAGCAGAGCCTGAGAGACCTGACCCTTAAGTATGTTTAGGAGACCCAAGGTGGGGCTTCTCTCTCCATCTACAGACCTGACAGTACCAGTGCTTCTGGAGTAAAGTTTTCCTACCAGTAGGCAAAAGCTACCACCTAAACCTGTACAGGAGAGGCCACAGAACGACAGTTCAAAGCTCCAGAAGAACCAAAATCATCACGGAGATTAAAAAAAAAGCTTCTCGGAAGCCCTAAAAGAGAAATCAGAGTAAGGAAAAACTGGCTCAGTTCATATCCTGACTTTCTGTAACAGAGAAAGTTTCTCTAAGGTTCATTAAACAAGTAGCTAAAATAGTTTTCAATGCTTTCTGCTACCAGTTATTAAATAATTACTTCTTAAAACAGTACTACGCCATGCTTGATAACCTGGTGAGTAAACATCTCAGGCAGAGTACAAGTTCAAAAGCAAACACACTGCCTAAGCTAGTCTCTTAGAAATTAAKAACTGTTGCTACTACTGATAACAAATCAAATTATATTGTCACACAGCATACATTTTAGGTGTCAGGCTGGAGAAAGACAAGATACTTATGTATAATACAATTATCTTTTTGACAACAGTAGTGATAAGAAGGAAAAAAATCAGCCAAGTAAAGACAGTGAAATAGGAGGCTGTCTACTTTTATGYTAGTACTGATCCAAATTTCTCTGAGGCAATGGAGACATCCTATCGTATTCTACTAGAATTAATGGAGACATCCCAGCTGTCGGATTCAATGAGGAATAACAAGGGCTCCAAACTGAAATGTTCCTGTGATTTGAAGCTGAAGATAGCTGGCATGAAGCTTTGATTCAAGATATTATTTACTCAGCTTATGTTTTTCTTAACAAAGTATTAACTCAATGACTGTTTTTTGCATTTTTCCACCCAATCAACAACTTTTACATTTCATAAATTCATTTTAATTGACTCAAAGACGACCTGCCAAACAGGACACAAAAGCCATTTAACAGAAAGAGAATCATAAAAGGAGTTATAMTCAATGCTAGAACAGGTCCGGAATTATTCTCATGAACCCTCTCTCCATAGCAAAAATATTTAAAATAAAACCCTACATTTTACTGAGAAAAACTCTTAAATGAACACCCCATAAAAATGAGCATAAAACTGAAATTATTTATTTTTTAACATCCTCCACATTCCTCTGTTTTCTTTTTTYGTCTCATAGACGGTTGCCCTGAAAAGTTCAATCAAAATGGTAAGCTCTTTTCAGTCAAAACAAGGTCAAAGTGTAAGAAGAGCTCAGGGAAACTTTTGTAAATATATTCCAGTAGTTAGAGGAATGCAAAACTTACACTCCGACTACTGTATGAACACTCCCACTAAACAAGTGTGTATCCTGTGGAATTATTTACTGAATCTTYGCAGCTCCCCAAAGACAGGAAAAGGTTTTTGTATCCAACAACTACCTCCACTTGGGATAGCAGCAATAAATCTTGATAGAAATTTATACCTGGAAATTTAGGCCTGGAAAGGAGTAATGAATAGTTGATAATGGAGAACCCTCATTTTTATCTAGAGCCTGTCATAAAAGGAGCCTTGCTCTGACCATCATCGCTCATTTCTCACTACGCAGCATGGGGGAGCTTGGCACAAAGGGCACTGCCCAGCTACGAGGGGCTGCTCTGCAGCTCAAGCCCCCAACACTGGCTGGTTAACGCAGAGAAGCAGCACTCGCCGTTCACTGATCTTAGCCAAGGACTCGCTTAAACTGCTGCTCATCAGGAGACTCCTGAGCTACTAGTGGAGTGAATGGTTCTCCTCTTCTGGGAAGATCTAGCCAAAGCTTCCACTGGCATCTTAGCTGCTTTAGGTATAATTTATACAATATTACTTTCCACACCATTATTTAATATTTTATCTACTTCCAACGCTGATCTCACACACTGCATAAAGGTTGCTAATGCTTTGACAATTACTTTTTTTTTTGAAGCTACTATGGAATGTTAACTAGGAGGTCACAGATATATTTATGTACTTGGATTTTTTCCTTTCMATCTGCATTGTACTGCACTTGTCAATAGGAAATTTAAATCATCTCCTATATATTTAACTCGCTTATTTTTTTCCTTCTTTAGCTGAAAGTTTTTTCTTTCCTCCCTTACACTATCATTCTAAATAACAGCACCTGATCAATATAATTTGACACATCACTGCTTGCTTTCCTCCCTCACTACCACAGAGCAAGAACCTTGGCTCACCCCTCTTCCAGCTTCACGCTAGACTCAAAATTAACTCGTCACAAAGTAATTTCATCACACGCCAAATTATAGTTGCATTGTTTTCAAATCAGTTAGCAGAGAGGATATAATAAAAATTCAGACATATTGACAAAAATGTAAAATGGCTGTAAGAGAAAGGGAGAGATTTATTTTTATCACCAGAGAGTGAATTCTGATAGTAAATCAAATACATCAGAGCAATATTTTTTCAAAATAAAATTAATTTTCCTAGTGTCACCACCAAAAATGTAATTAACATAAAAGGTTGGAAATACAGCCTTAAATAAGGACCATTTCTTGTAGCAGTCTTTGAAACAAAGATGTATTTCTGCTTTAATCCTGGATAGAAACTCTAGTTTTAATTTCCATAGAAATGAGATTCTCTTCCTTGTGGCAGAGCTGCCTGTAAGTACATAGTAACCCAGACCTGAGAAAAAGGACTCAAATTTAATGAAAATTTAAATAGACTCTAAAGAAAATAAATTATGCCCATTATCTGTAAATAAATAGTTTGGATTGTTCTTCCTCCTCCCTTTGCTCCCCATTCCTGGCACTGACCCATCAAGATAGTGGCTGAGGAACTGCCCTCCTRGTGCCGCTGCATTTAACCTCCTTCCCGCATCCACCAGCGCCCTGGGGGTTCAGGAACAGGGGTGTTTTGGCCCTCCAAATTTCCATGGCTTACTGCTCCGGACAAGCCAGCTAAACYTGTCCCCTGGGACTACTCTCATTTAACAAGTGCTATGAACCTCATTCTCTTGGACGTGGATTATAACATGCAACATCTCTGAGGCAGAACCTGAATTTCATTTCTGTGGAGAGTGGATTGGAACACGCACCCAGGAATAAAATCCATACTGTATGTGTGCTTTCAAGGACTACAGGACATCGACTTCTTGCTGTAAACTGACAGAACTTCAGCTTTAGTCATTTCTATCAGGCTTTGGAAGTAATTCTTTACTGCTGCACCACCTTCACTCACTCAATAGTACTTAAAAACAGAAACTTACTCTAGTTCCTCTTGAGAATTTTGGGCTTATTCTTCACTTTCCTCTAGCTGAATCACTTAAGCACCACTCTAGCATGGCTGGGGAATCATCCAGCCCTGAATCAGGACCCCAGCAGCTTGTAGGCAACACTGCTAAAAGTGCTGGGTGCCAAGATGTGAGAGTTTTATTTCCTCCAGACTTCCCTGTGGAGTAGRAATAAATGAGTACATGGAACTCTACCTTCTTTCTGGTAACCTGAGATAAAAAGAGAGAAACTGGCTAAATAGAGCATGACTTCAGTTTTGATAGTTTATTTTACTTGGATTTCTTTAAAAAACATTTCTGAAGACTGATAAATGGCTGCAAACACCAAAATCTTTAGCTGAAAACTTATTCCCTCCTCCTCCATTATTCTTCTTCTAGTGTTGATGATTAATACTTTAATTTAATATACAGAAGTTTTGATTTTGAAAAATTTCCCTAGAATCATGCACTGAAAACATGCTTAATTTGAGTACAGGAATGATTATTAACACGATATTTTAAATGCACTGTGTGTTCAACGCCACAATAGCTGTGACTTAGCAGTCCCATCATATGAGATTCTTTCCCTCTCAGACCATCTGTTCAGTGCAAGAAGCTAGAGAAGTTTCTGTGCTAGCACACCACCACAACACATTGATATTATTACGGGCAATTTAAGAGCAATCTCCAAGTACAAACGTTTCCCCTAAAGCAGGGAGGTTAATATCCATTCTCAGTGTTGATCTTGCAGCACGCGTGTTACCAGACCAAGGACCTTCTCCCAGATGTTGGTCACACCCTTYAGCACAGAGTTTATTGAACCCATATGAAACGTGGCCCCCGTTACCAAAACACAGTGCTCCTCTAGCACAGCACAGGGCAGCACTACTGCACCTTAATGACTGGGCACAGGCCAACAGCAGCCYAGTCATTAAGCAGGGCCTCCACTCRGCACAACTTATATTAATGCAATATCAGACTAGCAGCTGCTGCTTTGCTCTSTTAAGTCTTCACCTAACTCCATTTAGTGCAGAAAACAGTCAAAGAGCACATATGTTTCCCCCAACGTTTGCATACGCTCCTTACTAAATCTGGAGTTCGCAGCATCTTGGAAAAGACACATATGTGGGCAAAAGATGGTTGATTTTCAGGTCATTTAGATGTAAATTTACTGGAAAACACCCTCTGTGGATAATGACACATGTAGCAACCTACTCCRGGTTCCTTTGTCACTACTCTTGGATCAAGTTTTACGTAAGGGTGAAAGCTGTATCTGGTACATTAACCACAGACATTTCTTCTYAGCACTGAGCATGTTTTCTTAGTTCAATTATTTGTTGCTTGAACTACAATTCTGGGGCAGATCTCCATCTGGCACTGCTTGGCAGAACTCTCTACTTAGCCCTACACGTGAGGCCCCTGCACTCGCTTTGAGCAATACAAGGAAATTCCCATGCAGGCAACACAYGTTCCCACTGCTTTTACAGAACTCCCTTATGTGCTGTCTCCTGTTCATTTTATTTGGATAATCTATATTCCATTTTCTGTTGCAGGGTCTGTGAATGTCAACATATCTCAGTAACTTGACTCATTCCAGTAATCAAGTGCTAAAGTTAATGATGACATTAAAAGAAAGGGGGAAAATAAWGCAGCAGCAACCTCATAATTTGAGGAAACATATATATGGCATTTTCAGTTCACTTCTTTTTCTTACTTTGGTATCTGTACCTTTGGAAAATAGTTCTCCAGAGATGTTAACTGTAATTAATACCTCCCCTTGTCTTGACCCACTTTTCTGTTAGAAATCAGCCTTGCTTGAGCTTTCCTCAGAGATTCAAGTCCAAAAGCTCTCCAAATCTCTGCTAAAACCTCATATATTTCTCCACAGTGAGATTTAAGTTCCTTTGCTCTCAAAAAAGGTAGAGCAATAATTTCTCATATGTAATGATTTAATCATTTCCATTATGCTAGAAAATATGTAAGTTGCTCCAAAGTCTTTCATTCTATACATTATCCATACCTTATTTTCCTCACTCTCTCTTCATGCTAGATTGTGAGCCTTAAGGGTTTTCAAGTACAACAGAACATTTCCTTCAAAGGTMTAAATTGAGAAAAATTTTATCTACTGGTATATACTTAACAGTTGTAATTCAAAATCTAAAATTGATCTGGAAAGATGCTGAAAAAGAATCTAACATTTGAATAATTATTTTTGGTGGAGGAAATAAAAAGGACGACACTTTCAAACTGCCTTTTGTCTTAATATCATAAAAGTAACTAAGTTTACAATTAATTTATAAGTTGATATTCAGCAGGATTCAACAGGATCGATTTCAAAATTTAGGCAGAAAACTTTTTTCTCGCAGGTACTTCCAGAACAACTGCTCAAACTATAACACAATCTTTGATGGTTTGATCAATACTAGTTTAAGCAACGATAAAACTTGCTTTGCACCAAAAGTCATTTTTGTACACAAAAGGGTGAGTTCATGAGTTTTCTAAATAATTTTTGCTATAATAAAAGTGTTTTAGCCTGCCACTTCAGGACAGATCGATTGTAAGACATAAACCATCTGTTTCTGTGAAAATTGGGMAAGAAAATATATATAAACCTACACACTAGCATTTAAACAGTAATAAAATGAAACTTACAATAAAACAGATTGAGCACTTCATGATAGAATTACTTTTAACACAACATATTTTACTGAAACCTGAACTGTCTCTTTCTCTTGGATGTTTTTACCCTTGGCAAGATGGCTGCTGTATTGCAGCTTCCAATATATCATCAAAATCTGATATAAAAAGGGTATGTCCTGCATAGAAAGGAAGATGTTTGCTTCTTTATCCCCAAAAGAGCATGTAACCTAAAAGTCAAAAAAGTTTAAACAACATGCAGAATTTGAGACACAGTGTTCCCAACTATTTCACGTATTAAATGTTTTTTAGCTATGCAGACATTTCCAGGAGAAAACTTGGGATAGAGTCATTTGTAGGAACTGCATCTGGATGAAACTCCTTTTCCTCCCCCCAAGCCAATAATAAACTTTTATGAATATTAGTATATTTTAGTATATGGTGCTGTGGTGTCTACATGCTATGGTTCACATGATGTGCAAGATGGGACCCTCAATAATTAAGGCACCAACGTTACTGTGTTATTCCAAATCACATCAAATATTCTGGTAGATTAATCTGCATGCTCTCCTACCTCAATCCTCCCTTAATTCCTGTTATATTATCCTCAGGGATGTTTCCCAGTCCATGTTTCCAGCCCTCTATAAGCCATAGCGCCCAGCCTACAGGCTCTGATGCCCACATCATTCTCTGCTCTATTCCTTTATTAAAGTAGTTGCACAAATACCTGCTGGTCTTATATTCCTTCAGCAACACATTTACGAAGTGACTTATCAGGGGGCTCAAAAAATCTGCTTGCAACTCTTACCTACAGGCACCAAAAAATTAAGCTACCTGATCTCCCTTGGAGTAAACCCACCGTGTTAGTCATTACTCTTACTTGCTTTAGAGCAGGCCAAAATATACAGATGTGAGTTTTAAAAGTGAAAAGGAAATCTTCCACAGCCTGGATGTCTGCAATACATCATATACRAATAGCGCTGCTTTCCTACTTCATGCTGTTATCCCACATGTCTCACCTTCCTTTCAGCTCTAATATATTAGGTCAAAATCAAGAACCGATTTCTCTCTCAGCAAGATCACGCTCTTCCTTCAGCTAAGCTTTTATTTGGATTTGTAGAAAATGAAGCACTGCACCAGGACTCGACTCGTCAGGACAAGCACAGTTCTGTGTCCATTTGAGATTTAGGTTGGAGGTTTAAGAACAAAACAATATCCCTCGCATTTCACAGACAACCGAACTATTTAATCTAGAGCAAAATCTGCTGTTTCAACAATTAATGCTCTCCTGATCACATGTAGAAAAAGAAGTGACCAAAACAATAGTATAAATACCAATTTTAAACTGGTAAAATAAAAAATTCTACATATACATACACATATGAACTGCTGGCTGATATATCTCCATTCCTGAGTTACAAACAAGGTTGTCTGCATAAAGTTTTGAAGATCTTTCACACACTCTTGGTTTATCTCCCAGAGGAATGAATGAACGTATCCATAACTCATCACGAAGCCTGCCAGAGTTAGCACGCCAGGAGAGAAAGATGAGGAGACTTCAGAGCAGAAAGTGTGCTTTTTTTTTTTTCAAGTTAAAATAATGCAAAGATATCTGTCTCAACCTGGACAAAAGTAGAACAAATGCAAGTCCCTTGCCTACAGAAATCCTGTCTATCACATAGAGCGCTAACAAAACGAGCTACGCTATTTTGCAGTGGGGATCTGGACTTCCTGTGAAACTTTGGCCATGTGGTAGACATTTCAGAAGGATGACCTGTCCAGCCATTCTGGAAGAACTGAAAGTGCATCCATGCTTCCCTTCAGAAATATTGACACGATACGAACAACTCTTACAAGGAGTAGCAGGAGATGTAAATCTTTCAGGATTCGCATATTCCCCACTATATTCTTTATCAGAAAAAGTGAAAATTTCTGGGCTTTTTAAGGGCAACACAGAGAAGGATAAATCATGTTCATGGCTCATGGGGAAGTACATAGGAATCCATTTTTGACTGATAACGGTATGAAAAGCTTCATGATAAACATGCATAACACTTGACAGAATTATTAGTGAAGTTTTGTTTATGTTTACAGGAAAATATTTTGATTCCACAAAGCCTGAAGTGCTTCTTTATAACACTGCATATTTCTTGGGCGGGATTTATTCCCTGCTAGCAGTACCACTRAAGTAGCATGTCCCTCTTCCTGCTCAGACAGTGTGCAAAGCTACAGGAGCTTCTCAGGTGCAAAAGCTTCCTGCTAAGCTATTTAAAGCATAGTTTGTTTGCAAGGTAAAAAGCTGTATGTGTTACATAAAAGGYAATAAAAACCTGAATGATTATGTCAGATTTTTTTTTTTATCTTTTAAAATAGGTAGCTTTCTTCAGAATTTCAAGATCAGACAAAAATAAACAATTAGAAAATCACTTCAGATGAGAGCAAAGGTTCGGACATGGATTTTCATTTGCACTGCTGCTAGTTCAGGCATTTTCTTTGTGTAGGTTCTACCAAATGAGAATTCTCTGCTTGCTCACACAAGCAGCAGGGATTCAAGTCTGCTTAACTCTGGGCTACACAACTGCAAACTAAGAGGTGGTGAAAAAAAGAATATAAAAAAAGAAGATAAAAATTCAAACTCCATTAGAAGAAAAATTTGTCTTTCATACTATGTTTCCATGCAAAACTTTGTCTTTTTTAAAAAGACAACAAAAACTGGAAACAATAAAGCCTGCAATCTAGTCTTGCAAGGCATATTTACAAACTAAACAGTAGCAGCTGCCTGTTGGCTGGTGATCTTCATGGATTATTTAGTTGACCTACAGCAACGATGGGCCTTCAAAAGTCAATAGGAGCATGACCAGCCAGGTGGCCAATAAAGTAAGAAAGGCAAGAACATATCAAACACAAAATTTATACAGCAACTGACTGAAGACTTTTCTAGTTTTTATTTTAACTGTTTTTGACTATTTTTGAATTTCCTAACATACTAAAACATTACACAGGCAAAATAGCTTAAAAATAAGAGAAAATAAAACCAGAGATCAATAATTCCTACATAACTGATTAAAGGAGTATCGATTGTGATGAGCAGCTCTCTGCAAACACACCCTCCCCATCCTTGTTTAGACATTCAGTTACTGTCACATACCATAATGCAAAGACACAAACACAGAAAGGTACAGCCACTTTGGGACATGTTGCTTACAAGCTCTGCAGCTTTCTGAAAACCAGGAGCCAGGAGGCCAGCTCTAGCAACAAGTTAAACACAAGAGTTCTGCATATTTTCGTTTCACTTGGAGCCAAATTCACCATCTTACTGAATTCAGCACTGRAAGTCCACTGTGGCTCCACAGCAAGAGAATCAGCCCACATTAAAACTGGAAGGTGTATAGGCAAAGGTAAAACATTCAGAAGCACCTTGGAGGCTTAGAAACCTATATCCCATTGAGTGTTAGTAGGATACAAGCTCATAAAGTCTATATTTTTAAGGTGTCGAGGTCTGGGATATAGGCATGCAATTACTGGGATTTACGGTGCCCGAGTGCCTACGAGTGCGTGTCAGGCCTCCAGTGATTTCAATCAGATTTATGTCCTCACACGCTCTTGACAATACTTCTAGGCACTTATTTACATCCGAGGGGCCTGAATGCCWTCCGAAACCAGAACTTGGATGCCAATACCTCTTTCCCAGAAGTACTTAGGACTAAAAAATGCAAGTTAAGGCAACCACCTTCTCCAAAATCACTGGGGTTCAGCTAGTTCATTTCTGTTCTTATTAAGAGGGACTGATTCCTTTAGAAATKTAAGATTGAAACCACAGGCCTCATTCTTTAGAGTAACTGAAGAGTAGTGACAACGGCTCATAAACCTCTTCAAGACACCAGAGTCCTGCACACACTAGTGGCAGCAGTCATCTCTCAGACACTGACGGGCTGTAACCCACAGTTCATGGCCATCAGATCAAAGCACCAATATAGCTGCCACACACATATTCCTGTATACACAGACACATGCAGATATGCAGACACTTCACTGGGACATACAGCAATTTCAGTTCTTCAAGTTCTCAGTCTAATACTTTTTATGGACTCAAAGTAGTTTTGAATGTAAAGAAGATTCTTACAGAACCTGCAGAGCACTTAAGAGTCAAAGTCTTAGTTAAGAGAAAGATACTTGGGTTTTTTGTCCTACTGCTCACTTCAGACCAAAAGGAAGGTCAGATGCAGCATAGTGGGTATTGAGGAAATTAACATCTTAGCATCCTTCTGGTATGATCACGCCTCTTCACCAATAACTTGAGAAAAGTTAGTAAGACCCAGAAGTCAGCTAGGTCTGAAGAGAGATGCAGTGATGCTGTGAGGGAGAGGAGCTATCGTCACATCCATTCCTACAAAATAAACAGAGATTTGAGATGAGTAGCAAGAGCTCCAGTCGTTGCAATGACCCTGATTCCACATATAACTTCTCTKTTAAAGAACAAGTCGGGAGCTTGGCACCATTGCAATGCTACTGTGTGGCTCTATGAAACATCTCCAGTTTGGAAATACACCTAAAGCCCCTAAAAATACACATGACCCGATCCCTGCAATCAGAAACAAGAAGCTCCTTCCCTGCTGCAGCACATCAGCCCCTTTGTGTACAAGCTTTATCTTCCCAGGTATCATCTGCCTCCACAGATATAAGATCAGAGCAACCAAAAGCAATATTTCTATATAATTAAATACTTTTATGTAGTAAACTAGGTATGGTAGAAAAGCCCATAAATGTCTCATGTCAGGAGCTTAGCAACCATCAAATTCAATATGCTCTTCGTAAGCCTGGATTCAGAGCTTCCACGTAACAGCAAAAGGTGTCACAGAAAAATTTAAGATCCATTAGCAGGAGCTTTAGACACAATAGCTACATCTCGCATCTGTGAATACTTTCAGGATCAGAGGASGAAAACGCATCCCACTGAGAAGTCTATAAAAACCAAGCATTTCACTAATATTTTATTATATACTTTTTTTTTGTTCTACAACTTTAAAAAAAGAGTCTTTTTCTGTCCTTTAATTAGCGATGATGCATTAGTATAAGCTTTAAAAAACCCCMCACACATAAAAAACCAAAGCTCAATCTCAAATGAAAACTAAGGAGTTATTTACGTATACAGCTGTATTGCACTTGTATTCCAGCACTATGTTTGAACAGACTAGTTCACTTGCAGGACTGAATTTAGAACAGYGTTAACCATCTTCATCACTAGACTCTTTTCTCAGGGCATGACACTATTATGTCTTTACAGTGAAACAAAGAGCAGCATTTATTTCTTAGGGTAAGAGCAGGGCTGGGGAGGCAGATCCACTCCCTTCTGTTTCAAGCAGTTACTTACAAGCATTTGAGTGCAAGGTAAAGGAGGGTTTTGAAGCATGGGGAGGAATTTATACCACTAGCAATTTGTCCTTACCGGGTTTTCATGCTCTCTTCTAACACAACAATGAAGAGACTATGAAAATGAGAATTTCCTAAGGGATAATCTGAAACTTTGGGATACAGAAAGCTAAGGGCACTACTTCCCAGTACAGAGAACATACAGACAAACACAAAAAATAAAGTCAGCGGTTATGAGTTAAGACACAAATCATATAGCAAAACCTAGATGACGAAAAAATATTGTATCCCAGAACTTTGAAAGGAAAAGAAAAAGCAAGACAGAAAGCAAACTGAAAACTATCTAAAACAAAGCATCTATACACAGAGAAAAATATTTAAGCTGCCAGATATTTGAACAGTGAGGATGAATAACTACTAGRAGTGCCCTCATAGCGAAGCTGAGCACCGCTATAGAAGACACTGTCCAAAACCGAGATGCTTTGGGGTAAAGCTCTATGGCCTTTAAAACCTAAACATTTATTAATCTTTYTTTCCCTCTCTCTCAAGAAAACAGCCTGTGGAAATCACAAAGAACGCCTTTGCACTCAATACATTTTTCTTCCTTATGTTTAGACTCATGCTTTTGTAATTACTTCTGAACAGCTCCAAGTTGTGTGTATCTAGAAAAGCATCCTTTTATCTCTGTATCTTCTACAAACAACATATTACGATTTTCTTTTTTAGAACACATCAAATCCATCTCGGATCTAGAAAAGTGTAGGAGAGGGTATCCAATCTTATTCTTCGAAAAAGAAAGTAGATGCCATCTTAACAGTTTTCTTTCAGCCACATTTTAGATTCTCTAACCTTACTGGAGGTAAGAATATGGTAAATTTCAAAAAGGCAAACGATGTTCTTTCCRAATATAAAGATGCAAAGTTGATAGATAAGAAAATAAAATGTCTCAATAAAAATTCAAGAATACCACTGATTTGTATCTGGAAATGCACACTGGAGTTTGCACACAGAGGCACTGATTATTAAGGACTTTGCTGCATCAGAAATGCTTTAATCACTTTGCTGAATTGGTGCCAGGAGAGCTACTAAGGAACAGCAACGCTACAGAGCGCSGCAAACAAAAGATATCATGCTTCATAGCTGTACCTATTTCAGAGTGATAAGCACATCTTATGGAGAGTATTTCCTCATACAGGAAATCCCCACAGCTCCATTTCACCATGCAGGGATTCCACTGGTGCCACCCTTGATTAAACTGTTGCAAATAGAGAAGGATGCATACAAAGACTCATTACTTTCTTATTGCGCCATTCCTCTTTTATTGCATACCTAACAGATGTCATCCCCCTTTGGAGCTTTATCTATCTCACCATTTCTTATTTAAAAAGCCTAACGGTGATTTTAAAACATCGTTCTATTGCTAAACATAGTAGAGCAGGGCTTACTCCATGCTTCATCCTGACAAGAGACACTGTTCTTGTCTGCCTTTACACACACTGCAAATATCCTCCATCCTGCCTCCAGAAAAACAGATTAGTCGTGTTGGCAATACATCATGAGTGGCTCATTTGGTTTACTTCCCGTTGCTGGGCCTGCTAACACACTTCCCGACCCGCTAGCAACTCCAGACCTCCCCTCTGCGGCGGTGGCCGCGCTGCACTCGGCAGCCAGGTCYGCCCGAGGTCGGCTCCAAACAGCGCCAATCCAAGTCACCTGCTTGGATCCGACCCCGGAGGTACTACTAATTTCCTGTTAAGTCAATAACTGTTTTCTTACATAGTTAGGGCTACTACTTTCCATGTACTGCCACTAAATTCACTTACTTGCCTTCTCCCGCCTCAGATTCTACTATCTCTTTGGTCAAATATATTCCCTATTTAATAAATCTATTTCCACAACTTTTTTTTTTCCCCTATAGGTAACAAAATCCTTACCCAAGATTTTCTAGCATTGTCAAAGTAGTTCAATGATTTAAGAAACATTGTGGCTCTTATTTAAAAGTAATCCTGCAAATTTATTTCCATGTTCCAAAGCAACCTCATTGAGTCAGTCACCATATAAAAACATCCATAATAATTTGATGTGAAGTCTGTTGAAGCTCCTGCAAAAAAATCCCACCAACTTCAAACAACTTTGTCTCAAACCTAAATGAACAATACTCTTTTTTTGTCTACAGATTAGGGAATTGTACAGAGATAAAACTCCTAGGGAACAGTCACAAAAATTCTCATTTCTTTCCAAAGCCAGATTATTACCTTGCCTATGAGGGAATAATTTTCAAAGGCACCAAAGTTGTTTAAGGACCTCACATCTCAAAGCAGCACGGGCTTCCAATTTAGCCAGAAGTTAAACCGATTTAATTTCAGAAAATTTTACAGGAGTTTATATTCAAGACGCACAAAAGGACATTAGAATTTGGATATTCCAATATCATACTCTGTTTATTGCTCTGCTGTTTTTAAAAGCTGTGATGCCCCAAAACAGCTGACAATTACTCTGCAGTTGTCACATTGTCTTCTTTTTCATTTTGTCATACAGAGCTCTTGTAAGTAAAATACTCTCTTTTGATTTTTAACATAAGAATTGATAGCTTTTATTTTGTTTTAAAAAATACTTGAGCTGAGTGAATAATACCTTTGTGAATAATTTATTTGATGAATTTTGCTTTTCCTGTTTACAAATTGTTTGTACAGCTGTATGGTACAGCTATAAGAAAAGAATCTACAGCAGGAATATCTAGAAATTCCTGATATAGCAGACAATACAGTAACTTCTAGGTAAAGATGTATTCCTTATATCATCCTAGAGACTTTTGAAATTGGAATATGATTTCTCTACATTTCTCTTTATAGGAAATTTTTGAAACGYAATTCACAATTTCTTAACCATTATCTACTAAAACTGTACTCTTTTCCAAGCAGCAGCCTAACGTAGTTTTCATTTGACACTTTACGGTTTCATAGAGGCTGAGTTAATGCTGTTGCCTTAAGACTCGAGTTACAATGTGGTGATGATTCAATATATGAGAAGYGGGACTACTACAATCAAGTACCAGGATGGGAAGGCTTAAATTAGGGTTTTGATCTCTCTTTTATTAAGCGCTCTTCTTCCTGAAGGTAATAGTGTATATTGACAATCCATTAGTAGTAAATAGCTGACCCAAAAATAATGTATAAATAAAARCACAGCCAAAGAATCTTCTTCCCAGTAAACACACTGAGATGAGTTACTTCTAGTTTGATTTCAAGGTAGGTTGGATGTGAGGGAAATTAATCACAAAAAAGTTTTATGAAATACACAGCTCTGCCTGCAATAATTTCCTGAACTTGATAGTTCTTCAAAGGCATAATCAAGAAAAGATTAATTCTGGCAGGAGCAAGCTAGTATTTAGAGTTATTTTATGACTAACGTGACAAAGTAATTTGGTAGGTTAGACCTTGCACTACTTAAAGAGTTACCAAGATGATTCTTTGTGACTACAGCTGTAAAATTGTTGGCATTACTGTATCGTTAAATACTTCATATTACTGAAAGTCACAATTTCGGGTCTAGTACTAAGACTTTTAACTTCAGGATGCACCACCTTTTATTAACATCTACCACCTAGGATCCAATGTCCATTCCTTTCTTATTAAAGAACCACTGCTTACACAGTCCATGGTAGTGCTCTGGACTCCTGTGTGAATTAACAGTTGTTAAGTAACAGAGAGTGCCCAGAAGTGTTTTTACAGCAGTGGCTTAGCAATGCAAGTAAATCATGTCCTCCAAGTATAAAAAGTATCACCAGCATGTGCTACCTTCTAACTCTAAGTTTAACTCTGTAAATCTCAGTTATAACTTTAACCTTGTAACTCTTAAGTATTGGTACAGACAAAGAACTCACTAGGAGTCTCCACACCCTGTAATTCTGCAATTTGCTGGCTCTCCCTGTATTTCTTATAAGGAAAAAAAACCTGAAACTTTACTGCCTTTGTAATCTCTGTCCATGCATTATCCCCATCTTCCTTCAGTGTTTAATGTCAGGCTTCTGGGCATGTTAAAAAACAGCCTAGTAAGCTCTCTAGATATAGTACAGGTCCTTAGCCATTAAAATCCTCATTCAATCCTTGGCGTGTAAGAGAAAAAATATTTTCTTTCTTACTATTCTCACTATTCCCTGGGGAAGGTCAGTGAATTGATGCCAGCAGCAGTACGGGAATGGTTATGATGATGATTATGACTGGAAGAGGTTCTCAGGAGAGCAGAGAAAAGGTGAAACGATGGGGCTTTGGAAGGCACAGGATGTTTTGTCACTGGCTGCAAGGAAGCCAGGAAGCCACTTTGCACCACGGCATCTTTATTCCACCCCCCTTTACTCTTTTCCACACTATTTTACACAATTGCACGCTAATTTATATCACTCCACACTACTCCCTAGCACTGGGCTCCAACTGTACCCTGCACCATTCCACGCCACTCTACTCCACGTCACTCCACCCGCTCCAMCGCCTGGGAACAGTTCCGTTTACCGTGTGCTGATTTGAGCTTTCAAGTTCCATTGCAAGGCTTTAATGAACGTGTACTTACAAGTAACATGTTTAAACAAGACCTGTCAAAATCTGAGCTCTAAGGTAATTATTTTTTATACAATACACATATTCTTCATACGCACACACACAAACTAAAGCATCTTTAACAGAAATAAAATTCTGTTCAGCTAATGCTGTTCCTGAATCTTAACTACACAAGGCTTTTAAAGTGTTGTAAAGATGAAACAYGAAGTAAAAACAGTCAGCAGGGCTTTTCCCTTCTGGATTACATGGGAACTTAGACCTCTTCTGTAATAAATTTACTCTGACAGCTGCTAAAAAATTTACCAAGCTTCACAACATGCASAGAAAGCAAAACAGAGCAGAGAATTTATTGGGCTCTCCTGTTGACCCCAAGATGACCTGTTTATTTTTGAAGAAACATTATTAATTATATTTTTGTGGTAAATCTCAAATGATGTATTTATTAGCTATATCATATTCTCCCACAGATGCTGTTTCATGTATTCATTTTGTAGACAATACTCTCTTCTCCTATCTATAGCTCTRTGGAATAGATGAGAGTTCGGTCTAAGCAAGTACTGGATTGTTTTCGGAATATAAAATACACCGTCTTGTCAGGAGGAGTAACTTCTTTTCAGAGTAAGATAAAGCAGAAAAACACTGCTTTGATGATTTCTACAATGAATTTGGAGAAATGACTTTGAAGAATTTTGAGCTTCTCAGAATTTCACTTTCAGCTACAAAGAAGATTAGTTTGATTTTGTACCTATATGGATTTGAATCCATCTCACTTTCCTTCTTAATGCTTCCAAAGTGCTAATGGCAGCACAAAAAGACTTCAGTGGTTCAACATAAATGAAAACAAATTGCAAGAACTGTGGCCAAGCTCAGTACTGGGAGTGCTGCACGTCAAAGGAGAGTCAGCTGCTTACTCTGCCGGTGCTCGGCACAGATTGCCACGTTGATCTGTTTGAATGACATCCTCTATTAATCCTTTTTATGTCATCCAAAAGTCCTGGTTCTATCAAACTCTGACGGTAGCAAACCCAGTATATTATAGGAAGMACACATGCTATCAAATACAGCGTGATATGTGATTGAAATACACTATTTTGCATGGTTGGAGTTGAAATGTAATTTCAAAAGAAAAGGGACAGCAGTAGCTCACCACTGCTGCAAAGATCACTTGCACAACGCGACACAGTAAAGTCTTCTGTCTACAGAAAATAGCTCTTTCCTAATTGATAATTGTGTTTGAAATGCCTTTCTAGTGGGATCCAAAAGAATCACCTAGGGAAAAAGAAGAAAACAAAAACCCTGAGTAGGTCTAGTTTCTCTTCTTATTGCTCAAAACTTTCCCAAACAAAAAGAAATGTTTAGAGTGCTTTTAGCTCCCTTTAACACCAGCTTTTATTTAGTTCAGACAGAGGTCAATAGGAACCAAGTGCCTTCAGCAGTCTAAGACAGACACTTGGCATCTTGCAGAACTGTAACGTGTAGATACTTCTATAATTCAGCAGGACAGGTGCTCTAAGTCCTGATGACGCTAAAAGGTTTTGTCTCAAAAGGCACACTGGCACCTCTTCCACAAGCTCCGAGCCGACACACAGAGGTTCCTCTTGTTTTTTCTCTGTCACAGTTAACATACTAAAATCACAAGTTCAAGGAATATAAGCAATATAGGAGTAAAGTGACTACTCTAAATCCAGTAGAACTCAAGAAGGATCTGCTTTTAACCTATATTTTCAGGGAAATAGTAATAAAAAAAAAGGTATTTCTAACAGTCACAGTTATGTTAAGCACCAATTCCTTCTGTACACACTGCTAGTTGAATCTTCTCATTTGAGCGCGACTCTACTCTTAGACCCAACATGCACTTGGGTTCCTTAAAAGAAGGTGAAACTCTTCTGAATTCAGAGAGCAGAACACAACTCAGACACCTTTCTCCTGTTCATCCCCCTTGGCTCATAAAACATACATGGGCTGCTATAGGCAGAAAAGGATTTCTTCCACTTAGTAGCCACTTAAGACCTTCATTTTGAAAGAACARTTCTTAGGCAACAGTATGCACAATCATCCCCAGCACCGTGCATCCTCAAGTAAAAGGAAGGCTCCTGGAGAGCTGTCMGTCATAAGCACTGCTTTTAGGTACATACTGCACCTTCTTTATGGCCACTGAGCAGCAAAAGGGCTATGAAAGATCCTTGGGCAAGTATCTGAAAATTGAATTTTTGTCCTAATAAAAGTCCACAGCTCTGAGAAAGCAATTCTGCTCATTTCAGGTGGGAGCCAGTTCTGTCAGACACCTGCTCTTCCAGAGACAGAGCCTTCACAGGAGGTTTAGCTACRTTGTCCATGATGAAAAATGGCAATATAGCTCTTCTAATTTCACTGCATTGAGTCTACATCGCTTCTGAACAAGCTGCTGAAAGGGATATACCATGGCAATATTAAACAGCTGCTTTCCTATTAGACTTCTTGAGGAAAAAAAAAAGGAAAAAAAAGGAGGGAATATCTAAATGATTCTGGCTAGGCTAAAATGAAAACTTCAGACCAGAATGAYCAGCTAATGAAAACGCCACATGAATATGGTTTGCATGCACAAGCCCATTTCTGAATAAGCATCTAACTGATGTAAAATGGCATTACTTTACTTGGTGATAGCAGCATTGCTTTTCATGAGTTCCCTCTCTCCCAGTAATTTTATATATGTAAAAATATGCATAATCTCTCTATATTTTTATAACTTATATATACTCATACACACACTAATGTAAGCCCGAGACTCTTAGCTCAACCATTTCGTTGTTTTTTCCACCCATTTAATTAGAAAATACTTCAGCAAGAAGCTCTCCTCTTCAAGGTACAAACATTTGTGATTCTGATTTTAACGGCTGGTGCAAGTTAAATTGGCACCAGTAAAATAAATTGAGCTACCAAAAGTAAACTATTGCTGAGGACTTGGAAAAGCCTTAGTGAASAGAGAACAAGTAAATGAAAACACACATTTTTAGAGACATTGAGACATCCTAGAGTTTTGACAGCATGAGCCACTATTTGGATATTCTTTTTTCTTATGCAGAGATAAACCCCAACACCGAGGTGTTCTCAAAAATAACAGATCACTTGCCTAGTCACGGAAATAAGCTCAGTTTAAAATTTGTTGCTTTTTCACAAGAAAACTGATGATGCCAAGTGATTCAACTCTCAAATTCATTTACACAAACAATTATAAAAGAGACAATAGCATATAAATCACCTAAACCCCTGCGTTATCTTCCAATCCTGGCTTAAAAAACAAATGCCTGCCTTCTGAAAATCATTTTAGTAATTCTTCTTATAGGCATTGTGCTGGGAAATGAAAGAACTGTAGCTTTAGGCACATTTTGCACACTAATACATTTTCTAGTCTCCCTAAATAGAAGATAAAGACTGCTGGAAATAAGCACATCATCTGCATTTTCTCCCACTTSAGACCTCATAGCCTGCAGAGATGCTCATTTTTTTCCGGTAAAGTGTCAAGGGACAGGGGAGGAACAGTTAACCTTTGGGATCAGTAACAAAAGCCTTAATAAAACCAGTTCRATGTGCAAAAGTTAAGTCTGAAACCACCAGACAGACTGCTAAGGTCAAGGAAAGCTTGAGCTGCTTTCCAGRAGAGGGTAGGTTTATTCCTCAAGTAGAGGGAGGAGATCTGCAACGCCTGGTTGTAAAACAAGGTAGCAACATYCAACAAGCCCCTTCTCTGGATTCCAAAGCATCTGTTTTCCTAACAACACAGCAAAATCCAGTCCTCATCCGCTACCTAGAAATTATAATAACTGCATATAACAAGGCGCTACAACTGTCTTAATAGGTCATTTGGAGGTAGAACAGAGTCCTGCATTAAAAAAAGGACATATCTGAAAACAGCGCCATCCGCACTTATCTTGTACTGACAAATGGAACAATCCCCACTTATCCTGTATGTCTGGGATCCGTCAGCATCCAAAATTACAGTGGTTTTTATGGACTCAAAGCTTGTTCTAATTGTCTGGGCGCTTTCAGGAGCAAGAGAAGGGGCARCTGATGACACTATTTTTCTTTGCTGAGTGCCTGCGACGTACCACAATCTTACAGGAGGAATATCAAAGAAAAGCACCTATCTGGGCAGATTCTTGGGAACGAGTGGAGTTTTACCAGCTGACAGAGCATGAGGATTTTCATCACGTGTGCAGAGCTGCTGGCATCTTCTTTCAAACATTTCCCTGGAGCCCGACTTCCTTCTGGTGTCCCTGCAGCTTCCTGTCATAATCTGTCTCAGATTTTGACTTCATTTGCGAGTTTAAACGGAGCTGTGGATAASCTTGGGTGAATAATGGCTTCGAGTTTATAGATTATTTCTTCCCAYCCCCTGCTTTCCATTTACTGCAAGCTGAAATTGGGCCAGATTAATGTGTCTAAGAGGGTGCAATGTTGCATGAACAGTTCTGACCTGGGGGGTCTTCTGTTCCCCAGCAATTAGCAGCCCCGAAGCTGCAGGGAAGCAGCCCCAGGACTAATGAACTGGGTCAACACCAATGTAGGGGGGTTCACATGAGAAGCACCTGCATAAACCAGTCAATCCCATCATTAAGTCATCCCGCATCTTTTTGGAAGGATGGTGGCCTGGGGACTCAGCTGCAATCGAGCCCAGAACCAGACCAGGCAGTAATAGTGCCAGGAAAACCYCTGCCAGCTCCAACATTGTCTGGGGCTTCATTTTGCAATAATAAAYCTGCTTTGACCCCSACTGTTTTCACTGACTTTGGCTAAGTTATTYAACCTGGCAATTTCTTGAGGCAGTAAAACTTCCCTTCTTGAAAGGAATATTTTGATAATTTCTAATTTAGTATTTGTAAAATGCTTTCTAGAGWTTTATTATGATTTTTCTCATACTGAAACAGAAAAATAATCCAAGTCCTTTATCACATTTTGCCAGAACACCCTGAATAACCTCTCCCCTGTACATTCTGTACAGTCAGGCAACAACTGCTGAGCATTTTTCATTAGAAATCTTTCAGGTCTTTAAACAAATTTATGTTGCCCATGATTACTTGCCTCCAACCTTTCCCCCACAGTGTGTGATCACTTGTTATTTTCATTTTTTTCTACTACCTATGTTCCAGAAAATACATAAAGTTTAGATATTCRGAAACTTTCTGAAAGTGTATTTTTAAATACATTTTCCCACAATCTTTGGCTTCTGTAATTGGTTACAAGTGTAATGTTTACTTAGCCAGGAAGCAGTAAGAATATTACACTGTTGAGAGCGAGCTGTACAGCATAAGTTTAAGATTTTGAACAGTGTATGCAGACTGAAGAATTTTTTAAATCAGAAATACCATCTAAACAAAAAAAAAAAAAAAAATCAAAGAACAAAACCAAATCCAAGTTAAGTCCCAGTCTGTGTATTTCCTTGGCTCTAAAACACTGTCTAGTCGTTATTACTCCCCTTCCTTCATTTCAGGGGTGTAACGGAACAGAACTGTCTCATGTAACACAATTTCAAAACCATAATACAGAGCTATAACACTGAGATATACTGGCTTTCACACAGCCTGGATAGCTATATAGCCAGAAGACAGAATGTTAATGCTTGTTAGCAGGCATATTTAAGATAATTGTAGTCTGCCGCTCCAGCAGCTGATGTGTCTCTTGCATCCAATGCAAAATCCATGCAATACAACTACATGCTAGGAAGTACTGATCAAAATGTGTAGTTTAATTGCAAGCAAGCTACTCAGACTCAGGGACACTGCTCACCAAACCCTGTGTGACCTAAAAAGGGAGAGCTTCGTGAAAGCCCCCATCACAGACAGGCTGAAAAGCCTCATGACAGGGCACTAATGATGCCTTCCCTGCCAAGGATGTGGAGGATCAAGGCACGTCCCCAAGCCCTCACACAGCACTGGTGCTTTCCTTTAACACTGGAGTTTTCCCTCCCCAGGCATCTGCAAAGCCAAGCAGGTGGTAGCTCTCTGAGAGCAACCACCACACACGACAGTCCCCACCTCCCTTCCAGTTTAATTTCAAGCATGATGCTACAGCTCAGGACGATCCTTCAAAATATTGTGAGCCCAAGCATTTTATTATCTCAACAGGAGGTTGTTATGGTGTAACTTGAAAAGAAGCACAGTGCAAAAACACTGGCTGTATCAATGCTGCAGCCCAACACCCATAATGTATGAAATTTGTTCCAGGAGTTTTTCAATCATATCAGTGTTTAAGGAGTCGGGCAGGCTCAACAACACTGAACTTCCACCACGTCTAAATAAACACTTCAAATTCATCTCTGTTAACGAACATGACATTATTTGAGTTGAATGTTCTGCTGTCTAATTCTCCTTAATAGATTCCATGACTTGGAATGAAAAGCGTAAGYGCCACTGCACACACAAAAATCCAAGTGTGGATGATCCCAACATGTTCCAGTTGTTAGTCATAAACCAGATGTACCAGTTTGACAGCCACAGCTGACATAAAAGCCTTGGCACGGCCAGAGAGCTGCTCCCTACTCAGAAGTCCCCTCTGTCAACTTGCACACRGAGATGCTGGTGCGCTCCAGCTTGGAGTAAACAGAGCCATTTTCTTCATGAACACAAAAAGCTCTCCCTGCAGGGACTGTAGCAGAAGACTGTGGTACTCTCTTCTACCCCAGTTGATTCTCCAGGGCTATCCCAAATGACACAAAGAAAGATCAGCATAAAGCTTTCCTGGAGATAATTCTGAGCTCTATCTGTCCTAACCTTCAGGTAGTCTGTACGACACAAGCACAGGTTGATTGCAACACAGCATCCGAGTTGAGACTTTAATTAGCGACTCCACATGAGTGTTGTTAGCCTAAATGCTACCCGACACAGGCTCAGCTAACAGAAGATGCACAAGCAGGATGGAGCTCTGCTATCCACTGACACCCTTGCATCAAGCAGAAGGGGTCTGTGCTTTAGGGACTGCAACGCCTTGCTGTACAGAGGGACTGCACACTTGAGACCTATTTTCAGAATTTAAGAGGCATATATGTCTTGAGCTAGCACACTGCACAGGGGTGTATTTCTTTCCCAGTGCTGAAGGTCTCAGAATAATGGTCCATTACCTGGATACACTGAGAGAATTACTCACTAAGTGCCCTAGGAAGGCAGTGGTGCTGCTGCTGCAGCAAAGCACAGAATCAACAGATCCGSGCTCTTTGTAAGGCACAATATGAAGAGAAGGTCTTCATTCAGGTTTGCTGTATAGAAAATTAAGATTAGATTAAATATTCTAACTAGGAATTGTAGTATCTAAGCCCTGAAAAGGAATATTCTATCACAGCTCAAACCCAGTATTTCTATAGGCTCACACAAAACTGTCAGCTTGACATTCATTACTTTTTACACAATATATGTATAATTTAACTGGTAATTCGCATCTACATTCTAAAAATATTTCTGAAAATGTTTTAAGTTGTTTGATACATGATTAAAGTTTTTTTTTAAAAAAAAAAGGACATGTATCTTCCTCAGAAGTGACAAAAACTGATCAAGGTTTCTTTAGTGTTGAAAGGAAGGGCAATATAAAACTGTATTTGTAGAAGATTCATAACTATATTTCCAGGTAGACTTTCAGATTCCTTTGAATTGGCAAAAATAGCAGTACTTAGTAGTTATACATTAGTTATTTCTATCTAAGCACTGATTATGGTGTAAAGAGAAAATACTTTCAAAGCTTTGGGGTATTCTACAACAAACAGATCTTCCTGTACTTCATGGCTTGTGATGACAAGTCATTGCTGTGTGATCAGCTATTCTTATTGATTATGACAGGGTCAACATGAAAGATGCAGCTAACAGATGCTCGCTCTCCCCAGGGATGTAGCATATGTCAAAATTACCATGCTGAAACACGCACTGCTCTTTCAAGAAGTTTGAATCCAGTTTGGTGACATGAAGAAGTCTACAAAATATCAGATTTCAATCCGTTAATTCTCTTTATGCGACCACACAGAAAACACTCTTACAGGCTGTAAGAAAGGTGATGCAAAGGAGATAAGAATCAATGTAGAAGTGCAGACTCATTCAGAGAAAAGAGCCTACACGGGCCAGCTCAGCTTGCATTCATGCAACCCAACAGCCTCTCAGGCTCTGGAGGCAGCAATTTGTACAGCAGCACTTGCATTTTTCACATCTCCAATTATGGCGCTACTGCCCAGTTATCAGGCTCAATCATCATCCAGAAAATTGACCTTTTCTCATTCCAAATCACCACTCCCCTGGCCTATAAGGGAAGAGACTGCACAGTAGCTGCAGCTCAGCAGCGAGTGCCTCATGCGATGGTGCTTGGCTGACGCCTGTCGACACAGCCACTCCACATCAAACGTGGTATTGGGGCAGCTCCTCCACTCGTAGAAAAACATCAGACTTTAACAAAAAAAGAACTGTGGATATCTGGCAGCATTATCTTCCATTCTGATCYGATCCATGAGAATATCACAGCAAGGTAGGCAAACCTTAAATCAGGCTTAACATTTAAGTCTTGCAAACTAACCCCAAGGCTTTGGACTCCTGAAATAAGGGGGGCAGAGCAGCACAGTGGCACTGTGTGCAGAGCGCTGCACTGGGGCTAGCTCTGCCATGCAGCTCTCTGCACATCCCATCACTGGACACAGTGCGGGTGCCAAGCACAACAACAACACCTGTCCGTAGATCCAAACCCAACCAAACCTGTGTGACCAGGAATTCTTGTCCTCAGTCTTTCTTGGAAATTCCCCTCTGTAAAATATGAAGTTAAGGATTTGGAAAAGGGTTTCTTTCCCCGTGAACTGGTTATGCTATGGAAAGCTTTGCCTGTTCACTTATTTGAATTCATATTGGAGAAAATACAGCTGCAAGCAATTTTAGCATCCCTATGGAGTGTGCTTTGCTCTGCCTCTACAAAGCAAAGACAAATGTATCATTCCTATTTACCCGCCAGAACATTCCAACAAGCTGCATCACTTCTTTGAGCCAGGTCACAAACATTTAATTCTTCACAGTTCCTGTGACTTGAACACATCTCTGCTAAAATAAATTAGAATGGTCTAATCTTCAACGACCGTGGGAGCAGCAGTGGGCCACATACACCTCCCAGTCACATCACTGAAATGCTGATATTTCAAAGAAGAGCCACAGTATGACAAAAGTAAACAGACTCCTTTGTGGGAGTGGAAGGCATGAGGTATATGCACATTCTGTTACATGTGATTCTCCTATCACAATAAACATACTTTCCTGTGGCTAGAACAAAATGTTGGCTTTTCAAACATAAATGTGTCATCTAAGATGGCAGTAACCACCAGTGACCACCTGCAATTAGATCACAGACAGAAAACCACACAACAGAGCAGGGATGGGGAGATGAGCCCTCACTCAGTACAGTCAGACACTTTACAACCATGTCTCAGAAGGGAACATGCCTGCAACAGCAAGGAGCAGGTTTTCAGAATACCTAATTTCCACTCACAGCAACTTCCAAGATTCTTAGGCCTATGTGCAGGTCTGAGAACCCCACTTGTTTGGCTCTGTGTCATCATCTACCCGCTGGAGGCAGCAAGGGAAAACAGTGAAGCTGCTAGTTAGTGATCAGTGTTTGAAGGGGAAGAATATTACACAGAGAGGGCAAGCATCAAGTCAGAGGAATTCTGCTCAGAGAACACAGGGAGAACAGTTTTGACCTGGCCTCTGGGGAAACTGCCTTCAAATAAAATAAACCACTAAACTAGATAACATTTAACTTCGAGGTATGTATTATAGGAATCAGCATGTAATTTCTACATTACACGTGACCTGAGCCTTAAGCTCTTAGCACCTTTTAAGATTTTGATTTCTGCCTTTGTACATAATTTGAATTAAAATACCTAAAAGTAGATTAATTTTATAAAGCAACTAATAATTTATGAAGGTTAAACCTCCAACTGTTCCAAGTTACTTCTGATTTTAAATGTTTCTAGAGACCCAAGGACTAATTTTAAGCATTACCAAGTATCCATACAGTCAACAAGCAGTGAACAAACTCAGCATACCAAAACAAAAACTGGACATCACAAATGACACCACATAATGATGAACACTTGAGAAGCTCACCCTAACTAATCTCCCTCAGTGCTCTCTTCACTAGCAGACTCAAAAACAACATGCAAATGAAGAAAAATGGAAATGGGAAAACAAATAATGCAGAGAGATTTTGAAGCGCTTGGTCCTGCTCAGCCAGTCGATTAAGGAGCTCCAGGCTCCCAGTGCCTGCTCAGTGGTCACTCCCCACAACATCCCATCATGTTTGGACCATAACAGTAACACAGGCGCTGTGTCCTTCAAGGATTCTAGGTGTAATCTCTCCACAAGAGTAGAAGAAATACGGAATGTCAGAAGCACTTAGAAACTGTGGGAGAGTTAGTGATTATTCAGTGGCTAGGAAGAAGGAGTTAGTCTTGCCAGGGATTTCAGAGGAAATCCTGATGGCTTATGGGACCTATTTTACATCCTGCCTGCTAAAAGGATTATGTCATCTCGCAGAGGTAGCTGCATCACAAACTTCCTCTTATCATGCACCCACCGAAGACCAGGTGAGAGGTTTAATAGAACACTAAATGGTACAAGAAGCTGAAGAAATGAATCTCTAATTACCTTGCCAGCTTCTTCCTCGCCTAGCAGGAAGCCTTCTCATTACACACGTCTTTGCATTTTGAAGGCAACTGAGTTCCTCCTGAGTGATGTCAGATGAAACAATATGAAAAGTATAACATACTCAGGAAAGACAAAGCTTCCTGGCCATATGTTGCTTGCCATCTTTGCTTGATGCCCTAGAACAGCAGGTTTGAGAGGAGGATGAAAAATCCTAGGCTGGAAAATTAGTTACTTTCTCTCCCTCATGGAGAAGGCACACCAGGTCTTTACCTGGAGAAAACTGGCCTTATTTCTTTCTAGTCAACCAATTAGACAGGAGAGCTCCAGGGTCCCAGAGGCTCTGATTATTTTATACTGTGCTACAGCAGACACTTCAGTCACCATGGGGTAGAGTTACCATGATGTATGTCCTTGTAGATATATTAATAGTGAAACACTAGTACTACAATTTAATAGGATTAGCTGAAATTGCTGTAATACATTTTACAGATGGGGAAACTGGGACACAGGCAGACTTAATTTTAAGCAACTAAATCCATATTTTGGCACCAAAGCAACTCGATTCTCTGTAGTGCAGAACATTTAACTCCCACACAGCACGAGGCTGCAGTTTCTCCTATGTATTCTTCTCAGGAGCTACCTCAACTCTCCCTAACTTACACATCTTTCTGAGAGCAAATTCAACCCTCAGCACAGCAGTAATGCAAGGCCAGACCCTAAGCATTTTTATCTCGGAAGAGAGATACTCCCACCAAGCTAATGGCCCTGCTTTACAGTGAGTTTCTACAGCTGCTGCTTTGTGCAAGCCTGGTTCCTGCAGCCAGGTCTTAATACTGGTTTCCTCACCTACATATCATTCAACTGTTTCACCTGCACTTGAGCATCTCTCTCTGTTTCCCTTCAGGATCTGGGGACAAATTCTCCCCTAGTCYACACTGGATTTGCTCCACTGAAGCCAATGTTGCCAGAGTATGAAACCTGCCTCTTTATTTTGAGCCGCTTTTGTTTTTTTCACTCTTCAAAGTCTTTTCCCTTTACTCCTTTAACTGTTGCTCACTGGCCTTCAGAGGAGAAAGTAGCACCAGTTCATGACCCCGTTAATATATCTTTAACTGATGGAAAAAAATAAATAAATAAAGATGCTTCAGTTTCCACAGTTAAAAATCAAAAGCAACGGATTTATTTTTGGAACACTATAGCAAAGCCTGTAGTCCCTATTGTATTTTTGTTATATCTCTAGTACTTAAACCAGTCACAGGTTGTGCCAGATCATGCACTTATTTTGCCTTATTATTATTATTATTTTAGGAAAGGAAGACAAATTCCACCCATTCCCTCTGAGCACAAAGAGAGCTCTGAACATACTGCAAAGAATGTTGCAGCATCTTCACTCTACCCACTCCTGGTGGCTTGGCTGAGTTCTCTGGTGGTCATTTTCTCCATTTCAGAAAGTAAAATGCTAATTTGACCTATTATCTAACATAGCCATAAAAATAATTTATTCTGCTTCGAAACACCCATATCGCTAACTAGAACCACAAGTGATTCCCATAACTAGGCAGTGTTGCATCTGCCCCAGCTAAGCAGTCTCCAGGCTGCAGATGGATCACCTTTCACGGTACCCCATGACTGGAATCCAAGAAGCTTCATCCTCTTTGGTGACATACTCCCGTCTCCCTGTAGAAATCATGCTGATCATAGTTACAGCTCCTGCGATAATGCAGATGTATCAAGAGGAAAAAAAATATTGTATTATAACAGATTTTTACCCAAGAATGTTACTAAACTGAATGCTGATCAAACAAATTAAAATCAGGTCTTTCGCTTTCACAGGGTTAACCTGAATGAAATCTGACAGCTCCTTCACTTTAGAGGTTTTATATCCCAGATGGTTAACAAACATAGTAAATAAGCTTCCAATTGCACATTTTCTTATTGCTGTCAACTCTAAGCTACCTCAAGATAGAGAGGCAGTAGGTTAATTGTATATGCACTGCTTACCAACTCCACATCTCTAACCAGAATTGTGGGCCAGAAAGAGAGGAACTGCTAAGCTTGACTCTGCAATCCCTATAGTTTTTGCCAAGATAACTATTCTACAACAGTCTGAAAAGGGAGCAAGAAAAAAAGCAAGCTCATCTTCCAGAAATCCTGCTCTGCTCCTCCATCCCTTCTTCACAGCAGTCAAGGCCTCCAAAGCTCTAAAACCCAGATGGCTCAAATGCACTGTCCCTCCCAGCCAACCTACAAGCTGCACAGCAGCCTGCTCAAACCTGAAGACAGCAACACATTATCAGCAACTTAATTCTGATGCTTCAATGTATTTCTAGTCATGTCTACTAAACATTATATAAATATATATTCTCCTGTCAACCGTTGGAGCTAATCCTCCTACAAAGCCACAGTAGGGTTTGATGCAAATGTGTACAAAGCTAAATGACATTTTTCTTTTCTTTTTTGAAAACACATGTAATAAGTACAGAGAGAAGAGAGTAAGTGGTATACTTCCTTGCAAGTGCCAAATAACAAAATTTCACGGATAATCTGTCAAAAATGGCAAAGGAAAACAAATAAATGTTTACTACTCAGTGGTGATTATTTGAAGTGCTCTGCCTAACAGGGATCTCTGAAGTTTTGGAGGAAAGGTAGGGATCAAGAACACTTTCCTTTGAACAAGAGTTTTGCAAAAACAAAGATAACATGTTCAAGGTCACAGTCACAAAGTCAAAACCATCAAGAGCTCCCTTGGATGAGGGGATTTAACATCACTTCAGTGTGTGAAGGTAGAAATTTATCAACCAAAAACTTTCCTATAGAAAATATACCCTGCATAACTCTCAGAGCAGGGCAGTAACAAGTTAGGCACACTAACAGGTCACATGTAGGACCAAAGACCTCAATCAGAGTCACAATCTTCTGTTTTCAGCACTGCTTAATTTTCCAATGAGTCCAACTCTCTCATTTTCAATTCTCTCTTTGCAACAAAAAGGAACCATGTCGTTCTGTACTGAAAACAAGGGGTTTTCATTAATGTGCCGAGGAAACTGGCTTTTAATTGTGTTCGTGGGTTTTTTTTAAATTTTGAATTTGTATCAACATGAGTACCACTCTAGTGTCATTAAGTACTTAAAGATTTTCAGCAAAACTGAATGTTGGGCTAGGTGAGCCTCCCCTACCCTTCACCATGATCACTCACTACTCCAGCACAAAAGTACTACCCTATGTCTTACACATCACATGTCACTGCTGTTTCCACCCTACTTAAATATACTAGTTCAYACGGCAAATCAGTTTACAGTTTTCAGATGTGAAAAGCTAAGTTATCCAAAAGCTGTGAAGTTGGCTCTAGAGGCTCTCAACACTGGGGTGTTGTATTGGAACTCTGAGGAGCCACAGCCCTTAAGAACCTGTGTATGTAGAGACCACATGCCTGGCTTCCAGTCCCAGGACTGCAGTTTTTGTTTAATCAGAACTCCCTAGTGCTGTAGAAGGATATTCACACAACAAAAGCTATACCGTAACAACAGGTCTTGCGTAACCATGCAAAATACGTAACAGTGAGGCAGGTTCTTACAATGCCTATCCATGAGTTGCTGTAAATCTTGTGTATCTATAACGACTGACAGACAGATATGTATCTCAGAGATCCTTTTAAACAACTGCTGTTTCTCCTCTGCAAAATGGCTGTTCAGCACCGAGTTGAGGGTTTCTTTAAGTGGGCTGCTGCTGTTCTAATCTCAGCAGTTGCTATTAGCTTAAGTGGAGCGCTGTTACAGTCATGAGGAGAGCCTGGGCTCAAGGGCTGCTGCTTTACATAGTCTCATGTTGCGCACATTATTATCCAGACCCGCTCAAAACAACTACTGTTTGCATGAGTCAGTGCTTTCCTCTCTAGCTGAAGAAATGCAGCTGAATACTGTCGTCAGAAAAGAATGGAAACTTGCAACTGAAGTGCACACTGAAGGGCAAACTGAGGCAGATGTTGGTTGAAGATAGACTCAAAGCAGGTCAGGGATATCCTGTGCTTCTATTGGTAACTACCGTCTGTTTAAGAACTATGTGATGTTCAGGTTGAGTAACCCAAAGCAGGCTTCTACAGACTTTGTTAGGTCATTTTAATTTTCTTTTTATATATACACACATACACACACACATATATGTATATACAAACACAGAAACTCCCCCCAAAAAAGTAGCTTGAAAGTTTATCTTAAAACTTCACCGGCAGTGACTTCCTCTCCAGAAGAGCATAGGCCAAGTTCCTAAAATCCTGTTAAATATCTAGCTTGTGCCAACCTTCACCTATCTGAAGGCTCTAGGACTAGAACTCCAAATACTTCAAGTGCGACTATTTCAGAAAGAATACTGCCTCAGGATGTTTACAACGCACCAGTCACTGGTTCTAAAGTTTTGTTTTTATGGATTTTCACTGCTTGCCTCAGCCTTGAGATTCTGTAAAGTAACTTGGCAGAAAGTAAGTTTTAAGCCTTTATGATTCTTCTAAAACTTCTAAAAATCAAGACTCCTTAATCTTGGAACAAGATTTATGTATAATTTATGTGTGCAAACAGAATCTCCATATAGCAACTTCTACGCTTACGGTGAAGCAGTAACAGTACTACTTTCATTTGTAATCTTGTAACACAAAGCAACAACCAAGAACTGAGGTCTGATAACATCACCAATGCAGCTGTACATCGGCAACCATACCTTTGCACTCCTACCCATCAAAAAGGCACCAAACTGTAAAACCTATAAAGGTTTTCAGAAAAAAAGAAGCATCAGAGAGAATCTGCAGAATCGTTACCCGAGCACTGATTGCAAGCATGCAGGAATATGACAATAAGCTCTACTGTGTAAAGTAGGACAGAAGAGCATACAAATGCAAGGCATGATTTGGTCTCAAAAAGCAGGAGTTTACTTAGCCACTGGTACCAGCGAGCTTTTGTAGGCCATGTCTCCAGGCAATATTTTGCAACAATATGCTTAAAAAGACTTCTGTGCTCTTCTAAGCCAGATGAATTTGTCCAGCAAGCAGTGGTCTAGTCAATCAATCTGTGCTTAAAAAGTACCTGATACTGTTAGCTTCTTAAATGCCACATTGAAATAGCCAGTATACATTTGACAATATTCGTTTTGTTTTCCAAATATATACATGGACCACACAGGGACTTGATTCTCTGCTAAACTCATCCTAAATAAGTTTGAAAGAAAAAAAAAAAAAAAACAAAAAAAGAACAATATCTGCAACACTTTCCATAAATGACTGCAAGCTTCAGAAGACAGAAATGTCTGCAGCTTTCTACTGCCTGTCCTGAAATGTAACACAAAGCAGTACTGTCTATCTATATTCTGTTTCAAATCAAAGGAGAGATGTCCAGTCAAATTTATGACATAAGTGAAATAAAGCTGAGAATTCTGTAAGAATAATTTTTGTCAGTTCTGTTCAAAGGGGCTAGTGACAACTGAAGATAAACAAATGCAAGAAAAAAAAAATCCTCTTGTCATTAGATTTAAAGAGAAGGAATAAGTATCAGGATCCTCTCCAGCACTCTTCTCTAAAACTATGTTTGGTTTTTTAGCTGAATGGAGGCAGGAAGAAGAGAGAGATGAAGTCTCCTGKTTTTTGCAGTGCAGATTTGCTGCTTATCTAACCTGAAATGACATCATATCAAGCAGCCCTACTGGTTCTGTTTTCCAAAAAAGTGGCTGTTCAGAAGGTTATTAAGCACCGCCCATAGAATATTTCATTCTCTTGCACAGTGATATCTAAGAATGCTACTATTTTCATTAAATTTTAACTCCATTAGCATTCTGCTGAGGGCTGCAAATCCTTTCCTGGACAGCAAAGCTGAGCTGCACAAGGATCACACAGATTAAATTGTCCAAAATCACAGAGCTGTATTTCCAAAGTGGTCAATGCATCAACCGAAACACTATTAAAATAGCACACAACGTGCATCTCTAGGAATTTCAGCACAAAAGTCTGCAGAATTATCACAGAACGGCTAGCACTGGGACACAGTTGGAGAACTCCCAAGGGAGAACCCAGGCACCCTATAGCGTCAGGACCCATTCACTGCAGTCTCATTCCCCACTGCAAAGGCATCTGGCGGGAATCTGGCAGCAGTGAAGCAGAGGATGCCAAGGCAATGGACAAAGAGCTCTGCTGCCAGCAAACTAAGGTAGATCTTGCAGGATTTACCAGTTACCCACACAGGCCTCAGAAGCACTTTCCTCTCTGCAGGTTGAAAATCAGAAGTGCAGAAAAACAATTTAAACTTGCAAAGACATTAAAGCAGAGCTCATAAAAACTGTCTGTCAGAATCAAGAAGTATGGACATGGACAAAGCCCACAAATCAATCTAGACTGCACTAAGAGAGAGATTTGAAGGAATATGAGAAGGAAGACCATTAATCTTGCATGTGCTTTGCTAGAGAAATGCATGGATTTTGATTCATACTAACAAGAAGATGGAGGTAAGTGACTGTTCATGCACCTGAGAAAAAAGGGTGAGGCTAAACCCTAGATACTGCTTCAAGAACAGCTTCACCATCTCTTTAAGGATCTCTTTATATTAAGAGAAAAAAAAAAAAAAAAAAAAGGCAAAAACAAAAAGCACAACACATTCGTCTATCACTCACTATTCCCACTGGAGCACTGTGCTCACCTAGCTACAACGCTCCATCTCCATTTCAATGCTCTCCACCCACACCTACTGCATTTTTTTGCTGAACAGCAACCCAGCTGCAACTGGAAGAACTTCAGCTTCCTATTGTGCACCTCGGATTACTCCTGGTCCACCATGGACCAGGGTAATGTGGTAATAATAAAACTCAAGCAGGAAGTGGGGGAGCTGGAAAACACTGCGGTCACAAAGTGAAGAGATTTTAAACAACTCAGAAAGCCCTTGAGTGGAAGGGCAAAAAAAATACTAGGATTGTTTGCTGAAACAGTATCCTAAAAGAGTTAAGTTAGGTCATTATAGATCAGTAATTGAGTTGGTTACTAATAAACTTTTGTTTAAGAATCCCAGTATTTCCTTGCAGTAGAGACAATTCTCTGCACATAGATGCATTTTACATAAAGGTTCAACATTTGTGATGCACGGCCTAAGTGGTCATGATAAATGAGGAGGTGAAGATGACTTCATAAATCGTTTATGATGCATTATGGCCATTTTTACATTACCACAGACTGCAAAAATATTAACAATAAGTGAATGTTGATAGGAAGGTTGTGGGTATGTTTGAATGATTTTATTGTATTTGTAATAGACAGTAGTAGACACAAACCAAATACCCATCTTAAATGTTTTAGAAAGGCATATTATAAATTATAAATGGATGACTATATATGTCACATAAAATATGCATAACATTTTCTGATGTCTGCTAATTGTACACTATAATCGCTTAAGAAACCGTTAATAAAAACCAGACTAGAAATAGAAGAGTTTGCAGGCATAAGGAAACATTTTCTAATTGAATAAGTAAATTCTAAAGTAAAGTAAATGCAATTATATTGGCCTCTGACACATTATGTTTAGTAAGTCCTTCATTCTAAAGTACTTGCATATATCACATAATTTAAGTGCTGTGTTTTGAAGGAACCCCACATAAGAGAAACTTCGGCACTGCTGTTCTCTGCTCAGTGATTTCTTAATCCAAAATATCTCAGAAGAAGAAAGTATCCTTTTCCTAATAACCATTTTAATAAAAGAGCATAATGTTTTTTGTAGAACCTTTCAAGGGCACTATTGCTTTTGCCTCTGAACTTGCAGGAATCTCTAGACCTGTTTTAACGGCAAGAAAGTTGCTATCCTAAATGAAAATCATTTCATTACCACTGGACCCAAACGTACATACATATGAGGTCCTCTGGAAAGTTTTGTGTGTCCATAATAAGCTTAGTAACACTACACAACACTCAAGTGTGAAATTTTAATTCATTTCCTCAATTAATTTATCTCAAGAATGACTTTCTTCTGCCTGCTGTCTATTGATAATTATTACTGGGAAGGCCAAACTCCTGCACTAACTAGAAAGACTTCATAAAACACCTAAATTCACAGAATGTGGCAAATGCAAGTATGAAATTTCATTCTCATCTGTTGATTATACGCTTACTCCATGCTTTGAACAGTACTAGGTCAAAATATAGCACTAAGCACTTGTGTAATTGTTTGCAAGTGATTCATCTCTAATCCTGATCTGTTCAAAACTGAAAAGCCTGCGTATATATTAATTCCAAGGGCTCACACCTTCTATATATAATCCTCTTCTATGTTTCCCTGTTTGTCTTTGCTTAAGTGACAAACACGTATATTTACACAATTTAAATGAAAGCTAATATATCTTTCACATTAAAATTATACCAGTTCTGTATCCTCCCATCTGCATTAGAGCAGGCAACTCCATTCATGTTCTATTTATGTGAAACTGGCTCAGGAAAATGACAGGAAGAGAATCAAGAGGAAGGGATGGCACAAAAGGAACATTTTGCACCTGTTCCCTCCTGCAAAAATACACAGATGTCTGAATTAATCTTTGTTTTAGACATGACTTTAGTACACTTATTTATTCTGCTTGCTTTTTGGTTCCTATTAAACCTGGATATTATGGGTGAAATTCTTCAAACACTATTTCCCTTCAGAAACGGAATTGTTTCCTTGTAACTTAGTTTCTTGACAGTCTTTGCAGGTAATCAAAATTGTGTGAAGTCTTCTACAAAACTGCAAAATTGATCAACCTCGCTTTGCAGCACTGAACAATTCCTGGACAAAAGGATATAACTGAATTCAAGGCTAAGAAAAATACAGATCTCCACCACTGATACACTAACAGACTTTGGGATTCAGATTTCTACCCGGAATTGCTAACAGTAACATTTTCATTAACACAGCACCAAAGTAATTTCCTACTGAAATGGGGGAGAGGGGAAGGGGGGTTGGTGATGGGGGTGATACTCAGAGAGCTAATGGATCTACTCTGGTCATTTAACTGCATTCTCTTTCATATATTTTAACAGCACTCTTCAGTACTTTAATGTATCAGCACCCTAAATGTAGGCTGCAGAGAACTCAAGTGCTACCTACACTTAAGATTTGTACCAAACAAAGAAAAATGATAAACAAGATGTGACTGTTTATGGCTTCATACTGAACAGTGATATTTATGTATTATACACTTTTACTTGCAAATTATAAGTGAAAAAAAAAAAAAACCACAATGCTACTGCTTACTGCACTAGCAATTCCCAAACTGGTAAGCGGATTTCTGTCTAATCTCAGCATACATTTACTGCAGATTTCATTGTTCATCTAATCAAAACTGGGAATAATCTGCTTCTAAAACAACCAGAAGGAAACAAACATAGGTATCCAAGTAGGATCAATATAGAAATCTTCTTAATAGTTCTAAGAATAATCCCAACACTTTATCACACTAAGTACCTCTCCAGTTACATCGGCATCCAGTTGGCAATTCAGCCACCTTCTCTTTTCTGTTCCTCACATTTCCCTTTAGAGGGAATCTCCTGAGAGATTCTGTATGTGACCTTTTGCAAAGTGAAAAGAACTCAAAACAGATGGTGAAAGATTTGCACACAACATTTAAGTTATACTCTGATCTGCAGGTCAATCTTGTTTTCAATATCTGTTTCAGCAACACAGTCTCTATCTCCTTCTCTCAGAAACTTAATGAGAAACTTTCCACTGATTTCCACACGGTTTGGATGTGTTCTCAGTTTACTGGTTTGTCACAACACACAGCAAGAGTGACAACATACACTAATTCTCACGGTCTTCATTAAACATCTCCAAAACACTAAACTTTAACTGATGTGCATTTGGCTATGCCAATACTACAAAACTGAGCCCCTGCTGTATCAAAACTGCTTTACGAGGATATCTCATCTTTGTTTTGGCTACCATTCAGATGAAGACAAAATCTGTCCATCTTTAAGAAATTCTTAATCTAAAAATGCTCCTCAGATTTAGGAATAATACAGCTCTGACAGTCTTCCACCCAAATCTTTCACATCTAGTAAAAAGAGAGGGGTGGAAATATTTGACTTATGCCTAAAATACAGATCCCAACTGAGGCCAGCTTTGCCTCTAGAAAGGAACTTCAAAAGTTCTAGAAGATCTACCAAAGTCTTTGCTCCACTAGCACTCTTCAATACACAGGACTGGGCTCGGCAGGATAAAAAGGGTAAATTAACTAGATCAGACTTAACAGCCATCTTTCAAGAGAAAAAAAAAAAAGTCTAATTGGAATTAGACACAGTCCCAGAAGAAACCGCTGAGGGAGATCTTGAGATTTCTTTCACTTTTGCAGAAATAGAATCATTTCACATTTGGAAGCATCTGCTTGCTCCAGGGAGAATAGATTAATTGCACATTCCCAGTTGCAGGATGAAAACCATCCTAATGTCCTGGTGTGTGCTTTTTTGTTTTCAGATTATCTGTCCCTATTTGTTCGGTTCTGATAAAGTTCCTAAGCTAGAAGCTTTATTTATCATAAGTGATGATCTAAGCAGGTTCAAAAACTATACTATTATGATTATGATTATTTTTAACACAATACCTAAAGATCAAGCTAGAATGATGGCAAATTGGGTCACCCCTGACCCAAAGCGGTTATAAACTACAATGCAAGAACACAGCCCAGGCTTCAAGCAGCAAAACACACAGGCAGAACAAATATTTTAACAACTGTCATATAATTTCTGTTACATTTTTTGATCTCAAGAGAAGTGGATGGTTGCTAGGAGAAGATAATCTGAAAAGAATGAAGGGAGCAAGAAAAGAAGAGCATGACAGGGGAAAGGAAGGTTAGCAGGGCACCTATGGCATGAGCTGACACGTAGGCAGCAAGGAAGAAAGGCTGATACAGGGATGGAGAATAGTTAGACAAAAGCGCAAGAAGGTGTCCAAGCACCAAAATTTTCTGCTTATTAACTGCAGTTCTCTGATATTCTTGTCAAGTTCATCCACAGCAGAGTCAGTCACAGGGAATAAGCACACAGATCCTGATGCTCCTACAGTGAACGAAGGAGACTCATCCTGCTCTGTCTCAGATTGAGGAAGGATCCTAGCTGCCTATTGTTCCTATTATAGTAATCAGTTGTGCAGCTACACTGAATTTGTGCTGGTTTATATGTCTGAAGTGTGGCTTTCTGATCCAGAACTAGATAAAATCAGTAATGTTTTTGTAAAAAAAAAAAAAAAAAAGAAGAGAGAGAGGGAAAAAAAAGAGGACTATGCAATATTTTAAGTAGCCCAGAAGACTCTTGGAGCCATTGCCTTAACGTCGACCTTTCATAACTCCAAGCTTTGATAAACACTAAACTCCATTCCTTTTTTTGAGTTTTCTCCATATTTCCTTATTTTAACCAAGAAAAACTATTAAAGCACTAAAATGTCATGAAGGACTGCACAGTGGGACTCCCAGGCCTGCCTGCAAGGCTCCAGAGGTATAGAGAAGCTCCCAGACTTCTGGGCCATCAGCCAAGCAAGACTTCTGATCACCTAAGATTATTATATAAGCTTTCAGATTGCTTTAGGGAAGAAATTGCTATGATTATCTATCATAAACCTAAACCAAACAAATGATGCCAGTACATTACAGCTTATTCTTCTGTTCCCACACTATCAAAGAGCACTGCAGCCAGACAGTACAGTTCCCAACTACCAAAACAGAACAGTTGGGCAACACTAGAAAGAGTTTAACGTTAACACTTAGGCTACTAATGGAATGACCCCTGTAGCTTTAAGCCTCTAGATACTGAGACTACTTGTCTGTCCTAGCTTGAAAGTTTATTCATCCACACAAAGAAAAAAACCTTGCTGTGGGTAACTCAGATACCTAAGCTAAAAACATTAAGCTGGATTTCCAATGAGACATGATTTTGGCACTCACTTCATTGAGAGCTGAAGAGCTGACTCCCCACAGGTATCTTTGAATATTGCAAAAAGCCAAACAAAACAACAACAAAACCTAACACCGAAAATGCTTTAAAATAGCCAAATATCTAAATCTCTACTCACAAGGGGTGACTGACTGAGGAAAAGGTTTGATGAGGAGCCACGAGATTTAAAAGGGTGGCGAGTAAAACCATAGCCAAGTCCACCTCCAAAGCATGAGTTGCCACTTTGCCCAGGCCTGGCCTGCATTTGCAGAGTACCTCCTTACTGCAGGACCAGGGTAATCTTCAACATCTCTCAACAAGATGATGGAGTCAAGAGCAAATAAACACATCTACACTAGTGTGGCAACGGTTAAGGTCTCTACAGCCTCTCCTCTAGTCATTTAAGTTCAAGTCCTTAATCCTCCTTCCTCCCCTTCACCATTTAACACCACAACACACCCTGAGCGTGTTGCCACAGTCTGCATTTCCCCAAGAAATGGTCATTCCTTAAACTTACCTGCCCGTTTTCCCTCCACACTTCACAGGGCTAAAGCCAAAGATGCTTTTACGCTCTCTGTAATGTAGTTCCTGACCCTACACAAATCTTTGCCTTTCACCAGTGCTGATCAATACCCTGCTGAAGGTGTATTTGCACACACCTGCTCTTGTTCCATGTCCCTTTGCTTTCCAACCAGTCAATCAATTATCAGATCCACAGAGACCTCAGTAATAAGTACTGTGAGAGTTCTCATTTCTGGGTTGCGATTAAATCCCACAGTACAGAAGTTTTCTGGCCATACTGTATTTTCCAATTTCTTTCTGAGTTTTCACTCACAGCCAGGTCTGTGAGTGAGCTGAGGTTAAACAGTCCTATGTTGGTACTGGCTGAAAGTCTCCCATACGCAACGACAAATCCAGTACTAAAGGCAGAAGATGACATTGCCTTTCTCCTAAGCAGCAAGTCAGCTGTGCCCCGAGAGCTTCATTTCCAACACCTCTCTAGCATTTCATTATATTCAGCTCTATGGGAGGCCTCACACACTTAATTTCTAACATGTCATCTCAGATGCCGTAAAATCATCTCCAGACACAATCGAGTTATCCATGCTGGACAAAATATTTTATACTTTGTTCTTCAGAAATGTTAGCAGAGCTCCATGTTTCTGGAAGGAAAAACAATCCAGTAGAGAAAAACCTTAGCACTGGGAACGAGACTTTTAGAAGATTCAAGAGAGCTCACCAGAGCCCTCTTGCGTTCTTCCCTTTTACTCTCATAGGGCTGGCACACAAAAATGGTCTCAGCAGCGAACTAGAACTCTTATGTACACAATTCCCTTCTTACCAAAGGCTCCCCAGCACTGCATTATTAGCTTGGAGCAGCCTCCACATGCAAACAACACTGTTAGTCAACATGTTGTCTACTGCAAACACCCGCAAACGTGTCAGCGGCAGGCAGGAACCTCTAGCTCCTCTACTGTGTGTGACAGGAACAAACTGCTCTCAGTTAGCTCAAGAGCTTTCATAAATTAAGAATTATAGTAGGGAGTCTGGTTTTAAAAAAAAAACAAAAAAACAAAAAAAAACCCCACAAAAACTCCCGTATGGATCCCATCCTGAAATCTTTCTTGAACACTGAGATAAAGCCTGTAACGCCCAACTCAACAAGTGGTAACAGATCAGCAGAGATGTTTTACTCAGACATCCAAAAGACTAAATGAGCAACCAGTTCAATGGACTCCTAATTTGTGAACTGCAATAACAGTGCAAATAGCAGATACTAAACATAGCTTTCTAATAGTTAGGTACAACATAAATCATACTCAACCTTCATGAATCTTGTGTTTAGTTTATGCCAGCCTCAGCTACTGCCACCTCTGGAAGCTTTCCTTACTCTGAGGATTTTTCTAACAGGGGGCGTGGGGAGTGGGCAGGGGGGGCAGAAGGCAATCCATCCAAGGGCAAAGGAAACCAATGACAAGATGACGTATCTGATCAGTCAATAGGAAGACATAATCTTTAAGCAACTTAAAGGGATAAAACATAGACACTTTGAGGATCATTTATTTTAAATTATTTAAAATGAAACTTTAGGGGTGTGCTAGAATGTAAGTAGAAACAACGAGCCAGTTTCAGGATTAAGGGAATATTCAACTACCAGTCTCAGGAATATCACTGGTGTTTTTCTTTTTCAGTAACAACATTGCAAAAAAATGTTTGGTGTCTACATTTCCAGTGCAATAGGGTTGCTAGAAGAAGGCAGGGCGATTATATCCTTGAACAGTTTTGCAATTTCATATTTAATCTTATGAAATAAGTTCTTTCGGCTTTAACAAATCACCTCTAAATTGCCAATCAAATCAGTTCCAGGAAACAAGACACTTCATCTCACAGATATGCAAGAAGTAATTTACCAATTAACACCAAAGACAAAGCTACAAGAATAATTTGGGAAGCTTTCTTGAAATGTATTCCTTTGTGCAAAAATCAAGCAAGAAAAAGTTTGAATTTCCTATAAAAATGATACTAAAATACCCTCTGCTTAAGCAGCATTATCAAGATTAAAAAAACAAACACTAGTAAGGTTGGGTAAATAACAGAAAGAAACAGACCTGAGCAACTGCAATTAATTCCCACTGTGCAACTGTAGTACAAAATAGCCTTTTAGGGAGAGAATCCTTGTTATTTCTAAAACTTCTACTCAGCATACAGTGGCCTCTCCTCCCTTTCTGCGCAGCTATTCAATACCACATGCTCCAAGTCCCAGCAGAGACGTGTCGGGCCCTCTCCGATATAGTTCTTCACATCATGCAGTGCACATTGCAAAAGCCACGTCACCCATGGATTTTCTCTGCAGCTCAGTCTCAACCTTCCTGGCAAACTAGGTTTCAGTGTTTCAAGTCACAGCTGTGGCAAATGGGAATACGAGTTTCCTCCATATCTGAGGTAAAGTTTGGATGAAACACCTTGTACAGTACCTTAAAGAAACTCTGGAGAAAAATATATAATGCTGCAAAAATTTAAGGTGGGCCAACTACTTTATCTTCCACCAACATCTACACTGAACAGCTTCCTTTTCTAGTCAGTGAAAGCTCTACTCAGGTTCATTGCACTACAATCCAAGCACAAGCACACTAGCTGCTAAATCTGCACAGCAGATGCCTAGGGAAGTGCATAACGACACAGGAAACATCTATTAATACTTCAATTTAGTTGAAGCTTTCCCGATTTGTGCTTGTCAAAAAGATTTTGGTTTCTGCATTCCCTTATTCTCTTTAGTATCTTGAACACAAAGAACTGTCGCCTAAAAAGCATTTAATATCCAATTATCCTGCAAAAATTAACATTTTCAGCCAATATTATCCAGAATCGCTGTTCCAGGCTACATCACCAAGGAGAAGAAAACTTAAATCCAGCCTAGAGTGCAAGAGGGAGACTACAGGTAAAGTATATGCTGCCACACGGAGCTCAGGCACTGCTATCACTGCAGGGCCTTTGGTTAGAGAAAGGGCCATGGCTAAGATCCTGCAGAGACATTTGGTACGAGGATAGTTCAGTACCTCCAGTTTGGACTACGAAAAGCATAAAGATGACCTCAAGCCACTTCTCGGAGTTACACAGTATAGCCCTCCAGAAAGTACTGAAAATCTGCCCAGAAGAATTCAGCCATATACCTACAGCTGCCTAAAAGGGCATCTAAAAATAACTGCGTTCTCAAAGTTAAATTTCACCATAATGGAAAAATAAGGATAACATTGGCAGCATTAGTCTTGCTCTTTAGCAGAATGTGCCTGAAGGGCACTAGTTATCTCACTCTTCAAAAGAAACAACTTCTCACCCCTTTCCTTTTGTAGGTCACTAAGCATGTTCTGCCAGCTAATGACTAAACAAGTCAAGAGCAGAGGCCACAGCAGCTATGCGATAAAGCAAACACAGGGCACTTTAGGAGTGGGAATGTCATGAAGAATCTTTTGTGAAACTCTCCTTTACAGGTTGCCTAGAATAAGGGACATGTAATGAAAATTTCTAGAATACTTATTGCTTATAATTATAATGCTATAGCTTTCATTTGCACTGCTTGTTTTTATATATCATGGTTCAACTAATTTATTAGGCAAAAGAGAATGATATAGAATTAGATTAGATAGTTCAAAAGTCTCAACCAAAACCTATTACTTGTGTACACCACTTCATGAGTTGATTTTGCTCATGTACTTTTTATTCTACATTACCTTGCAGAAAATGGGACTCAAATCACCCTACCTATTGCAGTTCCTTTTCAAGCAGTGAACTAAAGACTTCCGACCCAGAGAATCTAGATTCCTCTGAGCAATGTTAAATGGCAGCAAAAAATATAGAGAAAGATTGAATGAAGAGCCAAGAGAAACAGTAAGATACTGGTCAGAAAAATGGGAGGCCCTCCCAGGACCTCAAGGAAAAATTTTCTTTATAGGTATGTCACTTACTATTCCCCACTGGCATCTTCCTCAGGAGGAAACACTAGTCAGAAGAAAAACGGAGTATCAACATTTTTAGAAAGATTTATTTGCTGGAGACAACATTTTCTTACCTAAAATGCCTGACAGCCTTCCAAGTATTTATACAGGTACAGTTTATAGGTTATAACACGTGACATTATCAATGTATTCTGCCCTTTGAAAGAACATTTTCTTATTTTTATATTTAATATTCACTACTGAGCTGTCCTTGCTTGTAAAGGATTTTCAGGTTCAAATGTAGAATCCAATGATCCAAGACAACCAGTCCCTAGTGAACATAAATTTTAAAATATTGAAATCTCCAGAAGAGTAATAAAGATGCCTATTCTGTATTGGCAGGATATCTATATTTTGCAAAAAGCAGTATACACACGTTGCAAAAGGCAGTATACACACGCATGTTGTTTTATTCTTTCCTAAGGAAAAACCTCAAGAAAGACTTGGAAATCTATTTATTTATTCTGCCAATTCTTGCGTGTTATGACATCAATTTATTATAAAACATTAAGTTGTAATAATCAACACATAGCTGAAAAAATGTTGTAAATTATACCTTGTTACAAAATTCCCACGCTGATTATTCTTCAGCGGAGTTATCATAAGCAAATGAATGTTCTGAGAACAGTAATGATCACTGAAGGGGGGGGGGGAAGGCACTAAAAAGATTCAAATAGGAAAAGTGGCATTATCTCTCTTTAGACAGACGAGATAAATCTTTTGCAGATAGAGCAATGATTTCAAAAAAATGCTGTTAATTGTACTACTGTAAAGAGTTTATTTTATGGCTGGCTTTTCAATTGTGCCTAGAACCAGCCTCTTTACTGCTCTACCAAAAATTTACTGATCTGCCATCAGTGGCTTAAATTACTGTTTCAGAGAAATCATGAAGAGTCTTTGCCACGTTTTCCCTTCATTCTTTCTCACAGCTTCTTTCAAGAGGAAATATACATTTATACAAGAGCCAACACATATTTCAGAACTACAAGAATGGTTTTTGGGGGAAAATCAGAGCACAGCCAATCTCTCAATTCTGTCATTTGTATTTAGACAAGTACATAAAGAGCCGGAACATCACCTTGCGTAAACTGCTAAAACTCCACTGCGATCAACTTTGTTCTAACAGTTTCTAACAGCTGAGGATCAAGGTCTAATTTTCACTTTCCATAAGAACAAAGAACTTGTTCTAAAAGGGCTGTAAGAACAAAGATACCAAGTAAAATGGCAGAGCATTCATCAAAGGACTGCAAATGCTTTAAAAAGGGAGTGCTACACCACTGGAGCTGTGGAACTACTCAGAAGACTGCACCGCAACTCCTAGAGAGGAACGAGGACAGCTTGTGGACAGAACTAGAGTTGGTGACATGCTGTGGAATCTCCTGGCAGCCCTGCTGCCACTCCAAGAGATCTGGTGAAATTTCAACAGATGCACTCCACTGATGGCAGCTTGCAGGTTCTCCAGCTAGAGAAGCTGCATTGCTTTCAACCGTAATCCTAGCTGCTGCAGGTTTTTAAGAAACAAATGCCCCCAGAAAATGGTAAAATCCATGTGCAGTCCTTTACCAGAGTCCCAGAAGAGCTGAGGTGAGAAAGGAAGTTGTCTAATCAAACCCTCTGCCAAAGTCGGGTCTGCTAGAGCAGACTGCACAACGTCTGGAGCAGCCCACCCTTGACTGTGTCAAAGAATGGAGACTCTACTACCTGTCCTGGCAACTTGCTCCAGTTCAATCACTGCTGAACATTCAAACTAAACAGTTACAGAAAATGGAAAAAATGACACAGAAGTCACTGAAATCAAGTCTGCAGAAACCTAAGGTAACGTAAAAAGCTGGGCAAGATCCTATTTTAAGGCTTTTATAACAGGACCATTGCCGCAACACCAATAAAGCAGTAAGAACAGTACAATTCTTCGGAATTTTCTATATCCATTCTGCACGTCCGAAATGAACGTTAAACGTTGGCATAAGCAGCAAAGAACTTTACAAAATAAGACAAAAACAACATACCATGAACTGACATACTGTGAATGTTTTGATTTTCAAACAATTACAGTAAGGATGATGGGGATTGCATAATTAAGTGCATGTAAAGATAAAGACTAGTAAATAATCTTTTAGACCATTTTAACAACAAAAGTCATTAAAGATAGTTCAAGCACTGAGTAAGATGTAGAAGCTCATTTAGACATTGTTGCAGTTTATCTGAAACTCTTTAAGCTCTTACATTCTTACTTATTAAAGAGAGTAACTATGCCATAAATTATATATGTTCAGGGAAAATTTAATTACAGTTGCCAATGACTTCTCACACAAGCCCATTTAGCATTTCAATAAACATCCAGAAATTTGTAAGAACAATTACAAACATTCATTTTCTCACAGTTAATGCTGTTTTGCTTGTAAAGATTCAGGTTATTTTGTTTTTTATGCCATTTTGTACTCAGACACATTAATCTTGTTTCCCCCTTTAATACTTGCCTATTCTATCCTACATAATTTATCCTGTCGTTAAGTATTTATTGACCGGCATTCCTTTGTGCCATGGAAGAATCATAGCATCAACAAAAAGAGTCCAACACAAGAATCGAATGCAGCAGCAAATGCATGCAAAATACACATTTCTTATTTAAAGCCCATGTTTTCATGGAAATTTGTTAGGCCAGATCAGATAAACTTGCACATAAAGTTCCAGGACAGCGAAGGCCCTGCTTTCACAACAACTGCCTTGCCCAAGTTGTCCTACATTCTTTCTATCCTGTGTCACCGCGTATCTTCTGCTCTGCTCTAACAGAAGCATCCTGCTACCATTGCCACCATTTTAAGTCAGGGGGCTCATTCATCACAGCACTAACAACTCAATCCAGGTTCCAAGGGCCATCCAAGTTTGATGGGGCCAAACAGTTCTTCCTCCAGCTGAGAAAGCTGGACTCTTTCCCAACTTGAAATTCACAAACATAGAGAGACTTACAGGTGGAGTACAGAAGACAAAGAAAATAGAGATATTAACTACATATTACTAAGAGATTATCCAATAGCATCCATTTTTCTTCTTCTTTACCATGCTTATTTGGCACTGGAATAATGGGGGGGAAAAAATGACCTCTTCAGAACTGCCCTATTGCTCTCTCTAAAAAGAAATTGTAAAAGAATTAAACAGTTTGCTTCATAGAATTGTCACATATACCTTAAAATTCCTTTGAAAGCAGAGGAGTCAACCTATAAAACAACTCACAGGAAAATACTAATCAACATATACACAGGATTCCACAGTTTGCAGGAAATTGAACAGAACTGCAATACAATAGACAGCTTTCTACTATGAATTACTGTACCATTCTACAATAAATGGCAGGAATGGAATTGAGCCAGAAAACTTAACACCCAGCCTTACATCTGAACTGTGATGTAATTAGAAGATGTTTAACCTCAGGTGCTAACTCTCAAGACCATCTGCAGCTGCTAAGAGCCAAACTTCCTAAATGCAGCTGAGACACAGAAAGGTACCTCCATTTGCTAAGAGGAGCCCCGGTTCTGATGCAAACTTGCTAGGTCTCCAACATCCTGATTTTGCCCTCTCTCGTGAGCACAGGGGAAGATGCTGCCATCTTCCTTCTAGTCTTTCCATGCCTCACCAGTACTAAAGTCTGGCCAGGAACAGAGTAAGAAAAGGAAGTATTAGAATATCCCGAGAGAAACAGCACGTTGTTTATACAGAAATTACACTGTCGATCTGCATATACACAAAGTGCATGAAATGTCCTGACAGTCAGGAGGGGGGATATTTCACTCCTTCACTCTGGCGTAAAGGCTGCACAAGCTCAGGCATTTGAAGCCCCTAAACCCCTCTCCAGACTAGGGTCACGCACCTTGAGAAATGAAACGTGGAGACTGGCCAGTTTGTCCTTACAACGCTCTAACTACTTCATCCCTTTCAGTCATTAAACATATCCCATAAGCCTGTGCAAGATCTGAAGATATTTTGCACTGAAACATTTTAAAGAAAATCTAGTTTTGTTCTCTAGAGATGTAAGGCTGCTTACAGAGGTAGAACTTGTTGTGAAATTGGGAAAAACACAATCTTTCTATGCTGAAACACTGAAAGCAAAACACATGTTGAAAGGTTAGTAGGAGAAACGTAGCACTTCCGTCTCCAGCCTTTACCATCTGAGCCCTGCTCAGCTGCATTGATTTTATGTTGCAACAATTTAAAACAAATACTCTAAAAGCTAATGGTTGCAAAATAATCGTCACTCTAGAATACACATGCAGTGTGGAACTGAATACAAAATTACACATCAGTTACACTCTAAGGGTATGGTAGGTCCACCTGCAGGAAAGGAGCTGGGCCTTTTGCAGTGGAAAGCATTTTAGACAATATAAGAATTTTCCTCAAAGATTCGGAATTCGCCTTTTTTTTTTATTTCCAGCATTTGATTTTTCTGTTGGTGAAAGTGATATTGTTTCCTAACAACCACAAAGCAGCTACAACTGGTAGCTTTTCACCACAGTGGTGCATTTGGATAATCTTTATAGCTAATGAAGTTTCAAGTTAAAGCAGCTCAGCTATATTTGGTTCTACATCCTGCTCCCAGGCAACTGTAAAACTGGTTAATCCTGTTGTGAGCAAGTGAGACGTGAGAAGCAGTGCTAAGGCTTCTTACCTGCTCCCAATGATTTCTGAACAATCTCTTCTAGCAGACAGTCCTACTCACTTCATAAATAAAATTCCAGAAGAAAAAATAACATATGAAAATCTATTGATTTTTCAATACCTTCTCAAACTCCTGTCTAAAGACTCACTGGTTTGCTACACAGAGTACAAATTTGTATCTCTATGTAGGCATTGATCAGACCTGTCTCTTGCCATATAAAGGAATACATGCCACTACCACTTAGAAGTCCTTCACTTTTACACCAGTAAAAAGGAATAGAGCAATTGAAACAATTTAACATTAATAAATGTTTTTTTTCTCCTGCCAGCTCACACAGTAAAGTACATCTGTTCTTATTCAGAAAATAATCAACTCCACCAAGAGAGCATGTATCATACAAAGGTTTCTAAACCCTCTCCTCACATACAGGAGCTAATAGCTACCTCCCCCACTCCATTTCCCTCTTCATTCTGAATCTTCAGAGAGAGTAAAAACGCCTTCCTCCAAGAGTTCCTCAGGTTGTGTGGTCAAAGAAATCTCTGACACCCATACCACAGCAATGGGCAAAAATCAGGTCAAACTTCACTGTCAATTTAGCATTAACAATGTACAAATATCTATACAGTCTTAACTATTTATCTACAGTACAATGCTATCATGCATCTGTGTTCAAGTCAAATGCAAGTTGCATAGAATTTCTAAATATCACATTTTCCAAGGCAAGCATGTAATTACAACCCATTTCCTTCAGTTCTGTTCATTTTGCTTATTATCAGCATCAATAACTAATGAGGACCAGCTACAGTTTCTTGTTTTTGCAGTTTTAAACTAGATACACCTAACCAAACAACCTCCGTATTTGTATCCAGTCTAAGACCTTCCTTCTTKAAAAAACACATGCAACAGAAATCAATGACTGTTTGTTCAGTAACAGGGTAAATGAGAGCAGAACACGTTTATAAACAGCAGGTGAGGCATTCAATTTGAAAAGCAATCAGATTCTCTGCTGTCTGCCTTCAAGGACTGCGCTCATAACTCGATTGCTGATACACCAGGGAAGATTAAAGAAATTCTACATTTCTCAGCTTGAGATATCCAGACCAAGGCCCCTAACCCAACTGTTTAGAGTCACTGAGCAATGCTTTCCCGTGTGAATAATGCCAMTGATTTTATCTGAGAACTTATCTGTAACACTTTATTTATGGATTAATGGACTCACTGATCCCAATCTTGAAAGTCCTTCCACACAAAGGAAGACAGTAAAATATCCTACTGCCTCAACGAGGGTACACTCAAAAGCTATGTGCTCAATTCTCTAAGCTAAGTCCAAAATTTTGTGTTTAATGCTTACTATTTTAAAAACAAAATACAAAGAATAAAAATATTTTAAAAGACACCTGGTAGTAAGGTATTCCATTCAAACAGGTCTAGCAAATACTGCTGAAACTGGTCAAAAACTTGCAATAGAACGGGATACCAATGCCAAAAATCAATTCTGCTCTTTAGCCAAGATCCTCCTAATTACTTTCTTCTTCAGTGATGTCCAAAATCAGACAACTGAGCCAAAATTCCCATTACTGCCTGTGTTTTACATCTCAGACTAATCATCCATTCAAGACAACTACAGCACTCTTCCTGCTTTCAGTCAAAGAATCATTCATAGAGTTTTCAGTTCTGCACAGACTTAGGAACATACCTCATGTTACAAAGTATGACTCTTACCCACATTACCACAGTTAATTAGAAATTAGTAGTGGCTTTTGAGCACTCAGGACAACCTAAATGACTAATCTCAACTACTCGAAAGACCTGAAGTGAGTCCCTGAATTAGGTCCTAAGGCACACAGCTATCTAGACTGCAAACTTATTGCTGTCAACTCAAGAATGACAAGGACAGCACAGAACACGTTTGAGATGCACCACATGGGGTACTGTGAGCAAGGGGTTAACTCTCCTGCCATGTCAGAGTCTGAGAAAAACTGTCCACTTGAGTTGATGCTGAAGCAGTAAATATCTCTAGGAAGTCCAAGATCCACACTCAGGAATCAAAGATTAAAGTACAAGTTAAACAGCTTTCTAGTTTGCTTATTATATTAACTCATTTTAATTTGCCTGACAAATAAACCCTTTGACAAAAAGAGCTTGCCAACAGTGGTTTTCTGTTCCACGATGAGCTGGTCTATAAAAGCACAAGACAGTACTACAAGAGAGATCAACAGCAGAAACCTGCTACCATCAAGGATGCTCTGTGATAAGGACAGCTTTGGAGGTGAGGGAAGTGGAAGTAAAACTGGGAGAATCAACTATGATAAGAAAAATAATGAAAATACTTTAAATGTACACAAAATCTTCAAAACTCTTCTATGACCTACGTGTAAAGCAGCTGATGAAAATTTCCCTGTCCACCATCTGCTGTTTTCACACAAAGCTTTCCAGCCACCTTTACAATGAAGGGAACAATCTGCCAAAGATAAAAAACATTTAAAAAAAAAAATGAACTATTTCAGACAAAGATTCATCCATCCTGCTCTCAGAATCCATGGTCTTACAAAGACTCAATAGTTGGATTCCGATTCTAATGTCACTGTAATTCAGACATCTGCACAACCTAGCCAAAGGTGGTATGAAAAAAAGATTGTACGGGGAGCTAAGATAGAAAAAGCACCACCACAGATAAAGTACATAGCAAGGGATATAAATTAAGTAGGAAAAGAAACTATTTGTTTGTTCGCTTTACTATGATAAAGAGTTTACTCCAAATACCTTATCAATCTTCCTATGTGTCTCCTCTTTTTCTTTTAATTCAGAATCAAATTATGGCAAGATGATTTGGTCAGGATTCAAAAGGTAATTAAAGAAACAACAGAGTCCCATATCTGTGTTCCCCCCCGCCCTGCCCCCACACACACTGTCGCTTGTTTTTTTGTTTTTTTTCTTTTTTGAATGGGGAGGGAAGGGGCGAGGGGGAAGTCAATACAACAGAAATTTAACCCTACATCTCTAAGAAGTTCAGTTGTGGGTCAGTAACCATAAATTCAAAAATTTGTTACCATCAAAAGAGACTTATCTTCTTCAGAGGTCTAATCCTTAAGGAATAGGAAATACTTTTTTGCAGAGTTTTGCCCTATATGAACAGTTGCCATGAAAAGAAAGCATTAACGTGACAATTTCACTGAAAAACAATAGTATAATAAAGCATTAGAAGTCTTATGAGTACCATGAAATTAGTTAGTTTCAACCTGAAAAAATATTTAAAGTACATTATTTAATAAACTTGCATGTAAAGTGGTCCAGCTAAATATTTCTGAACAGATATGACAGGGTGCAGCATGGTATCTGCTCAGAAGTGCTGGCGGCAGAGACACAAGGTGCTGAAAGCAGCGAAAAGCTGAAAGTAACAGAAGATATAAACCCAGGAGAATTGGGATCACTGATTGACATGGGCTGGGATAAAGCATAAGGCTAGCTGTTGAAGGTGAAAAGCAATGAGAGGAAAGAAGGGAGCATGGAGAATCCTCAGAACAGAGGCAAAAGGAAAGAGAGCAGACTGCAAAAAGCTATCACACCATTTCCTCCCCCTCCCTCCCCCACGCTGCTTCCCTCAGCAGACACAGACCATCTTTTCTCTGAAAACTGCTGGGAGGCAGTGACAAATATTAAGTACATGGTTAAGACAAAATTAATGGTCCCCTAGCAAGAAGGAACAGAAGAGGAAAGTGAACTTAAAAGCAAAAGCAGAGAGCTTCTGACAAAGCCGAGCTGCACAGCACAGGAAGGTATATAGTTCTTACCAATAAGCATAAAAATGTTAGGAATTCGCAGCACTATCACTCACAGTAACAAGGACGCTGAGTGCTCTTAGTGATACAGGTAATGAAAGCTGCGTAGCATTTATCATCTCCTGAAGACACACATTAAGTAATGTGACACAATACCATATAATAAGGAAAGTAATTTTAGCTTGGGTTCTTTAAAGAAGCAAGGCTGATGGGATTATAATGCCTGTCAGTCCTCCTGTAATGGCTTTTGAAGGTGGCCATCCACAATTACATGTGACAAAGCTGCAGAGGTCTCAAACGCTACATTCCTTATAGCTTCATGAAAATCAGCAGCTGGTTAGGGATGTAGTCCACTCAAAGAAAGAGAGGCAATACTTATGCTCTCCTTAATTATAGTTAACCCGCTCAAGAGCTTAACAGTGTATTCTGACCCACCACCTGCATTTGACAGTGGTCTGAGTAGCGGAGTCATAAGAGATGAGTGAAGCAGCAGCAGCCCGGCTTTCTTAGTTCATTCTGTTCAGACGCTTGTATGCATCGAAAATTTAATTTTAACACATATGTAGCATGTTATATATTGGTCTATCTCATGAGATCACTGAACACATTTAAAAATGAACCCAGAAGCATGCAAAAAGGATAGTTTGTGATGCACAGTCTCTGCCACATTTCTACTGGAGGCATAAGAGAGGCAGCTGAACAGAGACACCCCAATCTTCCTGTGGTGATCGAGGGAGAAGTGCCTTTCCTGTACTGCTCCAGCAGGCTAACACATAGAGTAAGACACTATAAGCCAAGCTTTTGTGACATCACTTCTACAAAGCCTTTTCTTTTTAATGAGAGTACCACAGCTATTTGTCTAAAAAACATCACTCTGTTTCTTCATACAGACAACTCTGTGTTTTAACCTATGTATTTAAAGGAGTTTCTTAAAACTGAGCACCTTTAAATGAGCATCCACACGCTGCCACATTGCTGGCATAGGCTCCCATACGACCAGCTTTACAGCAGGCATTGAAGGCTGGCAATCATATGGCTCCAACAGGCTCCTGCACATGAAAATGGAGAATTCCATGTAAAGAGGAATATTTTTAATGAGAGAAAAAAGAAAAAAAAGAACAGTTTAAATACACCAAGCAATAAGCCAGTGTACTTAAATGCCCTACAGTACTGAAACCATTTACTTTATCCAAAAACAGGTAACATTCGGTAAACTACTCAAGTCCTTCAACGAACGCCTCTGGTTAACAGCCCCATGGTCCCTGTGTGTACACAGCAGAGCAGGTCAATTTCCAATACACTCATTTCTACTAAAAACAGAAAAAACTCCCAATTTTCAAGAAGCAAATGTACTTTTAGAAATATGACTTTAAGGGATGTAATAGCTGATGCTGAGAAGGCTGCATGTCCTAATGTACTTATTTCCTCGAGCAGTGCTCTCATGCCCATGGTAAAGAATTTGATTGTAGTCTATACCTACCTTTTTGTGCAAATAACATACTCTGATCACCTACTTAGACCAGCTTGATGCCATTCGTTTCCCCCAGTAATTTGTAGCTCGAGAGTATGCCAACATGGGTTTATGTGGAGTGTCACTCACACAGACCTCAATTTTGTAATATTTCTTATCTTCCAAGATAATTTTTTAACTAATGTCTAGTGAGGGTTTCACAATGATGTTTTTTCCCCTTTCATAATTTACTCAGTTGGGTTAAATAAAGAAAAGTGCTTCTGCTAGAATGTTGTCCTCTTATTCTACCTGTGGCTCCTGCTTTTCAAGTCACCTAATATGTGAAATACTGAATTAACATTAGAAGCTGTTTTTAATAGTCATTATTATAAATTTGCCATTTAAAAATGCTTGAAATTCAGACTTATATTTGAAATGGAAAAGATATATTTAATTTAGCAATTGGTACAATTAACCATTGTAATGATAATGATAATGTTGGTTTTAACTGTTAATACTCTACTCCCACAGGTTTGAATATAAAGGCATTGACTCCAGTTCCACAGTCAGAGCTTTGCCCACCAGCTTTAATTTCCTCTTTCAAGAGTATGTGGAACCTCCACGACTTCTGTGCAGGATCCAAAAACCAGACCACATGACTTGCCAGAGGTTATGCAGAAAACCTGCAAACAAATCAAGGTCTTTGAAGTTCCCAGCTACTTCCATATTCACTGTACTGACCTCATACATCAGTCTATAGGTTTAGCTTCAGTACCTCTGCATTGTTTTTTCCCCAAATACTAGGACTAACAGGCAATTGAAAGAATAATGAAGCTAACCAAGACAGCATATGACTAGAAATAAGCCCAAGCAGGTTTTCTGAGTAGTAGAACTAACCTATGAGCTGGACAGATGGATAGCACAGTCTATGGCATCAGTCTACCACTGATGGCACAGCAGCAATTGATTGGTTTTGACACACCGATATAAAGGGGAACATTTCTGTTAGATAACCAATTTCTTTAAAACTACATGTTGATTCTCAACTCTAGAGCACCATTCACTTGTACTGCCTGCTCATCTTGCTCTAAATAAAAATTGTTCTGTATGTGACAGCAGCACTTCTAACCTGTCAGCTTGATAGACCTTCCTGGGCAGTCTTGCCTCTCTGTGCACTGCCTCATATCATGAGCCATGAGGAAGTGCTAAGATTCCTGAACCAAGACAAAAACATCAAAATAAAACAAGCTGCCACAAACACAAATCACTGCCCTTCTACCCCTTGACTGTACCTAGGGATTCCTGCTCTGCAGGATAATTGCACTGCGTAATTTAATATACATACCAAAAGAAAAAAGAAATTAAGACAAACTACTTAAGTTATTCCACTGTTTCTAATTTCAATTTAGTGGGAATTCAGCATTTTAAATTCTCTTGATACCACTTTGGGAATCTCAGAACAAATCAATGAAACCAAAAAGCTTCATCCACAAAATATGAATAAACTTAAAGGACCAAAATTATGAAAAGTTATTAGTAATACTCTACATTACCCACCCACGGTAGTATAATTTTTTTCTTGACCCAAGCTAATGTTTTCAGCTGCTCCTTTACTCCAAGTGAGCACTGGTATTCACTACCTGTCACTGATAAACACGATCAAGTCCTTTCATATCAGTGTGCCTCTTGCTTCATGAAGACAGGATGACTGTCACACTCTCTAAAGGAAGAAAGAAGAATCATTCTTTTTCTAATTACTGTAATACTGTTATACACTAAACAACACAGACAGGAGCATACGTGGATGTCTAGGAACCCTACAGAAAAACTATTTCATTCAATAAAAAGAAATTACAATAGAAAATTGATCCCTGTCATTCCTCCCTATTTTACTGTCACAAAGAAACCTGATGAGGACAAAGTCTACCAACCAAAAAAAAAATCTTAAAATTCCTGCGTAATCCCTGAACAAGTCATTGTAAGATACTGCCCAAAAGATGTTATGATAACTCCAGCAGTTGTAATCATTTTGGTCTCTCAGAAGTGCAAGCAATTACTCTATCCAGAAGAGGAAAAGCAGCATAGATCAACGATGTAGAGCTAATTAAAGAAGTAAATAATTGTGGTGATGTAGTCTGAGCCAAAGAGGTAGCAAATAATGCAGCAAGAAATAAGAAATATGACATCTTGATTAATTAAACTGCATTTTTAAAGGTAGGAAGGACTATTAAATGTCAAATATTATATAAATGTGGAATAGGTTTATTAGAAAAATAAATTACAGAGTTTAATATAAATTAGATGAAGAGTTTGCTTTTCATAGCCAGTGTTGTTATACTTAATTGTTACAGCTCACTCTTTTTGTGTAAACAAGTTATCCATGACTACAAAGGTTTTGAGAGTGTCCCACAGAGATGGGAATTCCGGGGTGAAGGGAACTCACTATGGCCACACATATTGATGTAATTCCCCAGAGCCTTCTCTTCCAGGATAAACAGTCCTGGTTCTCAGGCCTTCCTCACACAACAGAACCTCCAGTGCATTAAGCATCTTTACATCCCTTTGCCAGTCTCACTCCTATGTCTTGCTTGCACTGGGAGACCAGAACTTGGCGCAACACTTCAGATGTGGTCTTGGTACTGCTGGCTAGGGGGAAGGATTGACTGCCCCTCAAATGCTGCTAACGCCCTTCTGAAGGCAGACCATTGGTTAGCAGTTTATTCATCTAACATAACTTCAACTGTACTTCAATGATATGACCATGGTTACGCTGTTTTTACAGTTTTGTCTTGCAGGTGTCTTATCAAGATATCTGATACCAAAACTGTCTCAGTATTTATCCACGATATATATGTTCCAGACAAACAAGCTTACTATCTTTATACTCTATTAACACAAGGTCATTTTCTTCATTCCTTAGTCAACACAAAACAATACTACTGTCTTCCGAGTCAAAAGCAAGCTATTATGTATACCATCACACATCCTTTCCACAGTCCATTCCTTAACAGGGTGCAGAAAAGCTCCTAATGAGCTAGCTGTCTGGGGGCTTTGTTTCCTCCAACTCACATTGTCATATTACTTAGAACTTTTATCTAGCCATCAGGACCATTGAAGTTATGAAACCATTCACAACTCAGAGAGAAGAGAATCTTGAAGCTTTGTGGATGAGATAAAGCTTAAGATATGCTTTAAAAATATTTTAAAATAATGAGTAGTAAAACAACACTAAGAAAAAATTATAATCTCAGCTGAGGCTCCAGCTGAATGTATAAGTAATATCTGGCATATGTAATCTACCAAGACAGGACAAACCTCAAATTCCACACAAGCTTTGGTTGATCACAAATGATCCCATGATCCCATTTAAACTTCTTGTCATTTTTAAGCACTCAAGCTAGGAGCTGGTATTAACACTTGTACTGCCATAAGGCCCCCTTTCAGCCTAGGATGTTGCAGAAATACTAAATGTGGTGCGCATTTTTCCAAGTACAGCCTATGAAACAGCAAAAAGCATTCATTAAAACTTACATCTTAAAACTGCCAACATTATTAGAAGTAGAATCCCTGGCTTCCTAACAGTTTGGGGTTCATGTTAGTTGCTGTGCTCAACACTAAATATCTCCCTTCACCATTGCTGCCTTCATATTCCTACTGCTCTTCACTTGACATTTTTCCATAATGATGTTTCATCTCCTTGTGACTGTGAATCAGAACATTCATTATCCGATGATTAGGTTGATAAACACTGATTCATTCTCTCATACTTCATTAAGTTGCTCTGTTTCGCTCCTGATTTATTCCATGCTTGTCTCAGAATTACCTGTATCTTTTGGTGTCAGGCTTCTCAGAAGTGCTGCACCTTGTATTTGAGTTCTGCACCTTGTATTTGAGTTCTGCTGTTGGGCTTCATCCTGCACATGCACTGTAAGGCACAATTGTTTTAAACAGAGATATAACTATAAATCCCACTCCGAGCTGAGCAGACCCATACAATTTCAGTGTGGTAAATAATGTTAAAGTAACAGATTGAGAACATTATTATTATTTCAAAAATATTTTGCAGCCATGTGGAAGATCCCAGTTTCAGCAATCGCGCTGACCTATTTTACAGTCTATTTACAGTATATCTGGGAAGTTATTAACTAATGTAATTATATTGTCCATATACTCCTCTAGCATTTGCAGTAACCTGAGAAAAATTAATGTAACATAGAAATAAAGATAATCATGATCATTTTACTTTTAAAGGGCAGAATATGCTAGAGCAGATTTTGGAAAGCAAAACAAGCAGCCATAAATTGAGATACCAGTTTAAAATACTGCATAAAATAAAGCAATGAATCAAAAATATACAGCTTAGGAAAATTCTGCTCTTGACATAGGGTCTGTGAGCTACAAGTACTCTGTCACGTTTGCTGACAGCCTTGAGAAAATTCCTGTTTAAACAGGGGAATCACAAGCTACTCTTTCCCACTTTCCTCTCACTTGAAACAGCAATTTGGTCATGACCCTCAAATGCAACATGTTGGTTTTGCAATATTTTTGTTTATCTCTCTTTTACTGAGAACAAATACGTAACCTTGAAACATCTGCTGTCTCTTGGGGAAGAACCCAATCCCGCATGCCCTGTATGCACTTGCCTCAAGACAGAAATGTCCAAGTCAAACTACTCCAGTGAATTAGTTCTCAATACCAATACTTTGTTGGACCTAAATTCTTTCAAGATTAACTCGGTTTTATAAACCAAATATTTGTTCTATGGAAATGAAAATTGGCACAAAAAAAAAAAAAGTCAAAATCATGGCTAGAACCAGAGCTGCCGAAGAACAAGAACCCAAGATTAATGCAGAATCAAAGAATCCTTAAGGTTGGAGGGGCCTCTAGAGATGATCTAGTCCAACCTCCCTGCACACACAGGGCCACCTACACTACATGGCACAGGGCCGTGTCCGAGCATCTTGGGTCTTGAATATCTCCAGAGAAGGAGACTCCAGCACCTCTCCTGGCAACCTGTTCCAGTGCTCGGTCACCCTCAATTTACAGTATCAGGATAAATGCATTGAACAAATATATTTGTATATAAAGATGTCCTAGTCTTAGAAGGGAACTCAGCCAATATTTCTCATATTTGAGCAATCTTATCTCCATCAATAGCTAGCTTTTTTCTTCCAAAGCAGCTGAGCCTTTGACAAGAACGCACCATCTATTTTGTGATCCAGAAAAGCACATAATTACAATAATTGAAAACTCAGAAATATTTTTGTAGCTCATTAAAAAAAATATATTTTAAGCTAATATTACAGCAAAAACATTTAAAAACAAAATTTTGCTGAAAAAAATATACTCTATCAGTACGACTTACACCCACTACTAATCTCTTGGTTCCGTATACAACCCTTACTCAGCAGTTATTACATGAGATTATGGAAAAAAGTATTAAATAAATGCACACTGCCCTAATCAGAAGAAAAAAAAAAAAACAATCAGCAAGATTACACTTGTGCCAAAAAGTTCTCAGTTTCAAAAGGAAAGTGTGTTTGATCTTCTGACAAAGGTCTACTTGAATTTAAGTGAGGAAAGAACCTCATTCATCCTACCCTTTTTTTACTAAATATATCACTAACAATTTTACATGGGCATCAACAGAAATCATTCAGAAGCCAAATGAGACAATTTTTATGCAAGAAATACAGCTGAATCACATATTCATTTTTTTTAATTCAAGCTAATATTTCTATAAGTAAAAAGAAGATGAATGAAAAATATCTTCCCATCAGAACTGTTTAGGAAAAGCAACTTAGAGCAATTTTCACTTGCAACAAACATAACCGAAAGTGGCCTGATAACGATTCTCTCGCGTCTTAAGGGTTGTGAGCCCACTTAACTGCTAATGGCATTTCTATATCCTTGTCATCTTCCCAGTCACTTACTTTGACAAAACTTTGGTTTCTGTAGGCATCTCTAAGTTTTGTCAAATAGGCCAGTGAATACAAAAATTCTAACAGTGACAAGTCACCTGAGGGCAATGTCAGTCTTATGAAAGCAGTTTCAAAATAAAACTTCAGCAGCTGCTGACCTTGAATTCTAGGCACCTTCCCTACAAAAGCAATTAGTGCCAAGTTTCAGTAATAAAGGAATTATGCCAGCACACTGGATGCCTCAGAATTCGATTTCAAGGCAAGAGGGCAGAATTTGTAATTCTGCAGTGTGTACTCTTCGTGGCATAGGATAAAGGTTATGTGGCACAAAAAAAAAAAATCTGCTACGTATTACAAAAAAAAAGGTAGCAATTTCAGTATCACAGCTAGATTTATTCTTTTGAAAATACAGAGTAGTTAAAAAAACAACAAAAAGAAAAAAAGACAACATCAGAGTTCAATACATGCACTGCTTCTAGGCAAAAGACAAACCTGTGCAGAAAAGGAACCAACTTAAAACTGGCTCAGGTAATTTACCTTCTCCTCCCCTGAAGGCTACTGAGATGCAGACTTTGGCTCCTGGCCCACTTCTCACGAGGATTAGCACTGGTTGCATTGGCCTCTTAGCCACTCCTTTAAGTCACAGATACAGGAGAACTGGCACATTCAACTCTTATCTGGGCTCTTCTGAAATTTGGAGTATTGTGGAGAGAGCACCAGCTCCACGCATTGATTTGAACAAAACCTTAGCCTCCATTATTTACTCTTTTTGCCTTCAAAAAGAATTGCACCAGCATGCCATAAGACCCTACATATCACATCACAAGCTAAATCACATTTATGAACTTGGCATATATTAATCAAATTTCTATGCATCTTTTCAGTATAATTATTTTTTACTGGTGGCTTAGAAGTATAGGTCCAACTTCAAAGATATTTTTATTACCTATTTAACATCCTGAATAAAAAAGTTTATTGTATTTAATTTCTGGAAATTATGCAAGAGAAGAACTCTCATGCCACATGTGTAAGTGAACTTATTCATCCGATTTCGAAGCCACACAACTTACAGCTATCAGCTATCTAATTTAAGCACAGACATGGATCCCTSTCGACTTCTGCACCAGTTTCATGCATTTATATGGAACTAGGGTTCCCTTACCTTCTGTCCCAATATATACACATATATATAAAACCATCACTTCTGTATTACAGTTCGGCTAACTTCTGTGTAATTCCAGTGGTATCACACTTTCATTTGTGACCACTCGTACAAAGTATCTGCCCTTCTGGTTATGGAGATGATATGTGAAAAAAATAAGTCAGACTCTATCAGAGGAAAGAAGAAAAAAATTCTAACTTACTAGGTAGCATCTGCTTTATTGTTTTAGCAAAAACTTACTCATTTTCTTTCTATGGCATATATCACATTACATTCAAGAAAACACTAGACTAATGGCTTCCTTTTTTCTAATACATACAATACTAAATTGCCTTGTATTTCCATAGGCAGCGTAAGGAGTAGCTAGATTTTAACCAACTCAACTGGCCTATAAAATAATGGAAGTAATGGTGAACTGCAGTCTGTGTTTCATAGATAACCTACCTTGCCAAGATAAGAATTCTGTATCTCAGTTTGATTTTAGCAGTCTGACCCACCAAGAGATGAGGTCTTCAGAAGCCAACTGGCAGAAAGTGGCATCCATCTTGAGAAGGTAACAAGCAACAGAAACTGTGAGCACCTGCCCTACCATCACTAGCAAGACCACCCTCAGCACAGATGTCTTAGTGACCACCCTGCATGCAGAGAATATCTAATCTTGGAGGACATTTAGTTTCTCTTTTTTTCATCTTCACATTGAAAACTTAGGAAAACAAAACAGACACACACAAATACTAAATCCTTCCCTCTCTTCTTTTTCACTACAAACCCTTTAAATTTCTGTGAAATACATGGTAGGAGCAATGGTCCACCTGAGAAAACAACAGATCAAATTCATCCATTTTCTTGATGAATGACCAATAACTGAGAAGTCAAAGCCAGAGACTGAGCCAGCATTAAATCAGACCTGAAGGACATTACAGGACATAGGTCACACCATAAATCAAAAAAAAAGCCTCCTTTACTCCACTTAGCTTTGTATTTACATAGGAGCCAAGTTTTATAAAGGAGCTGACCTTGTTTTCCATCAAGATAAAAATGTCTGCCCTCCATCAATAGACCTAGAAGTTCAAAGAAGGGATTGATCTTCTGTAGTTACAGGTATTACACCAGACTGTGTAAAAGTTAGGCGGGAACAAGGATACAAAGTTATTTCTCTCACAGTTATTCTCATATCATGCAAAAAAAATTCAAATAACTAACAGCAGTCAACTTTCCATTAATATCCGGACATGTAGATAAAGCAAAGCAAATTTTGCACAGGAATTACTTGATGGGAGAGAGGTACAGCACAAAAGAAATCAGTTCCTGTATTTTTCTTATGAGAGGGCCTGTTGAAGTTTTTTTTTTTTTTTTCCAAATATAATAGTAGTTTTCTATTCTCTTTTAAATAAAGACTTTTTACATATTGTAGTTATCATGTTCAAATCCAAAGCTTGCTTTATTTAATCCTTCCAAGAGAAAGCGGTCTAGTCTAGTTTCCATATTACTCTATTTCTGAACATTAATTTAAGGCATCTTGACCAAATCTTCAGAACTGCTAAAAACAACTGAAATTAACTGGGAATCACATCAGTTCTGTTCTCACAAACACGTGAAATTATCAACTAAACTAGGGAACATATGAGAATTTTTACACAACTAGATAAAAATGAAGATAGATGTGAATCACATTCAGCAGTATGGAAACTCACACTATGTTATACCACCTACCTTCAAAGAATTCTTACAAACTTCCTGCAACATTCTCTATTGATTCAATCTAGTTCCCTCAATTCATATGACAGTTGTCTAAAAGCTCCGAAGCTATTTGCACATACAGGTCATCTGCAGGACTCCTCTTCCTCATTATCTTGCCAGTCTTGACAGCAGCCGACTTAGTATTTTGCACAGTCCACAGTATTAGTCTCAGTTGAGATTTCTGGGTTACACAACAGCAAAGCAATGAATCATAAACAAATCATACAGAAACAACAGATCTTTATGGTGCAACAGTAGTCTTATTACTTCTGTTACTTGCAGGAAAGTTGCAGAGGGATTACCTCTGGATAAACAACCTGGAAGTTTATTTTCATTTCCAAGGCCAGGCTGCACTTATATCAGCAGGGGGATAAAGTTTTGATGTTAGAAGTCCAGTGAAAAAAAATTCAAGTCCTGTCAGATGGCGAAGCAGAGTCCATTAAATACTAACTTACAAAGAAGGTTTGGAGCACTAATTGCTGGAAATGTAGAGTAACCACACTGAGATCTTATTTACAACTAGCTATAACTTTGTCCCCTCATACCATTTGAGATGAAATCTTTCATGCTGGTAGTCTGCTTCATGCTGAATTGTATTTATTTTTTTGGAAAATCTTATTTAAACCTGTGAGGTGGAATACACGCTGTTGATCACTTAAGTCCACCGAGCTGTGCAATACGACAATTTTTTCTTCACTTCTTGCTCTCAGCATCCTTATATACAATTTTCTTCTCTAGATTTACTTAAAATTGGCTCTGCCTTTAAATAACTTGCATTTAAGACATTAAAAGCAGGAAATGAAATAAATGCCTTCCAGGCAAAGCAATTATTTCTGTCAATTATGTTCCAAGGAAAACATATAATTTTCCCTTCTTGAATCTTGATTCTCCTAATTGCAGTGTGTTTTCTGACAGTTTTTTGAATCAAAAATAATTTCAGTAAAGCTATGCATTAATATGGCTTCAATTTTGTTTTCTCCAAATGTCACTATTACAAAACATTTACTTGGTTAGCCTGTTTTCTTCCACCACTGCATCTTAACTGAATGATTTCTATAGTGTTCTTTAATATTCAAAAAGATAAGTTTTAATCTAAATAGAGAAAAATTGCCTGTGTATATAGTACATCTCCAAATTCCCACAGAACGCAGTACCAGTGCTTCCTAATAAAAAAGCATGAAGTGTATAAACACAGTGGTGTATAGTAGGTAGATCGAGAGAACAGGCATAATATTCTGGTTTCTATTACTGCTGCTCTAGAAGGAATACTTACATATGCAATTACCTGTATCCCATATATTGCAAGACTAAACAAAGGTAAATTGAAAAAAAATCCAATTAAATTAAAGAACCACAAAGGACACTTTCAGTGACCAATAAATAATCCATAAAGCACTTGTGGAGTAGGTCTATGAGCACTGTTGGTTATCAAATGTTGAAAAAAAACCTGAAATAGTAAGAGGGGAGATATAACTTTGATTCACTAGGGGATTGCAAGCAAGTCAGCAAGGGATTTATGGTAGCTTCACAGCACAGATATTGGCTCTTCGAGGAGCTGTGCCCAGCCTCAAGATCTGCCCTGCACAGGTCACTGCATCTCAGTCTCTCAGCCAGGCGGTAAGGACAGAATTGCACCTTTGGGTGGTCTAGTGTAGGGCAATGCTAGGAAACAGATTTTTACTCAATGTGTTCATAGACTGTCCCCTCAGCTGCTGGTGAATACGAATTTGTCTGGGGTGCTACAGGAAATCCAGAAAACAGATTTTGTAAAGAGCAAGAAATTGATATTTTCAAACCATCTTCCCACAGAGACATCAAAACTGCAGAAATGCTTTTTAGTGTCTTCCAAGCACCTGCTCAAGCACTTGAGGCATGTAATATACTTTGGAATCTGAAACCAGGTGGAAATATTGGACTGAGACCTACGCCCAGAACTTGAACTATATTCGCAAGGTTTTCCCATATGCCTGCACGCTACCCTGCAAGAACACATGAAGAGGACTTGCTGGGCAACCAATGCCATCTCCAAGCACCACCACTGAAAATCCATCCCGAAGACCAAACTTATATCAGCCCTAACTAACGAGGGCATCACCTGGTCCACTTGAACAGACTTGCAAGTCTATAGCTAATTCTGCTGCATTCCTGCTGCCCAGCTATGGTAGTATCCATTCAAATCAGCTTGAAATTCAGCTCTTTACACAAGTTACTTTCAGAGAGAATTTCTCTTGTTAGATTTCCATAGCAGGAACATGCTGCACTGGACACAGTGTACAGTGCTCCCCACATTACTGCTGGTACTTTACTTGTGCTCACCAGGCAATACCACCTCTGTTTTATGAACCTCTAACCATATGCCAGCTGCCTCTGATTTTGCATACTGTGAGGCATTTCATGTATTTACTTATCAGGCATCTACTCCCACAACTTTTTAATACAGACATTTCCATTTGTACTTGTCCTGCCAAAAGCTAAGTAGAGAGTCAATAAAACATCTGCTGATTTTAGAACACTAAACCAAATGGATGTTCATTTGCTTTCACACACCCCACAAGGCACTCACACCAGGGCTATGCTCAGTTCTCCTGCAGTCTCTGTGCCCAGAGATAGCTATCAGTTTGCACTCAGTGATGAAATCTCAGCACCCACCAGCTGCTTTGGTGTTATTTTCAATTAAGTGTTTTCCTCCTTTCCCCTCTCTCCCCTTCACTTCTCATGCTTGGGATGAACTTCCAAAATCCACTACAGTATTTCATTGATGTACTTTTTCCCCACAAAAACCTCCTATCTTTATCCTGATGCCTACAAGAAGTTTTAGAACAGTCTGATGAGAAGGCACAGAGACAACGTGGGTGTTAGCTGTTCTTTACAATTTTACCACTTGGTGAGTTCTTTCACACCATTCATTGCCTGCATGCAGAGGATTTCAGTCAATCAGCAATTCTTACTTCTCTGCCATTTACTAACTCGGGAGCACAAGCTCCACGGAAGACTCTCTAAAGCTGAAACAGTTCTTCTCCTTGCACACATGTATCCCTTTCAAGTCTTTATACTATTTTCTTCCTTTCCATGCCAAGTTTTAACCTCTTTTTACCCTCAATCCCTTGTAGAGCTCTGTACCATAAATACTGCATTTGTCAACAGCAGCCATTTTGTGCTTTCACCTTGTTTTCTCTCAAAGAACACAATACACCTGTACATTCCTCTCTAAAATGTATTTCAGTTTCCTCTGCTTTTAACTTTGTTGGGCCTATCTCTGGCCACTTACCACACCTTATGAACAAGATTTCAGAAATGTCAGCTGCAATTGGATGTTTCTCACAATTTCGAAACAAACTCAACTAAGCTGAAATTGGTTGGTCTCAGGAAGGAAGCCAGACCACCCTTCCATCTTATGTACAGGAGAGCTCTTTGAAAGGAGAGCCTTACCAAGCCGCTGGTCAGGAGATGCACAGCCCTGCTGTCTGAGTCATATCTGAACAGAATCAATTCAAAAATGAAGGAATCTCAGAGCTGTGGAAGGCAGCAATCCTGTTCTCGCCACAAGAAAAGACCTGGTAATGAGAACAATGAGAAATCAGTTCTCTGAACTGTAAGTCACAGAGATCTGAACTGAGACTATATTCTTTTCTTTTTGTTTACGCTAACATTTCAGCTAACACTTCAGAGAGTGGTGAAAGTCTTTTAAAGTCCATTATGGATGTCAAATGGGCTCAGTTTTCTTCAGTCATTTTTCTTTATAATTTCACTGTGTTTTCAGGGACACTAGCAACAAAAATTCTTACGAACAACTGTAGTAAGGCTGAACTGAAAGCTTTGGGCACCACCTGAAAGGAGAGAACCACAATTGTTTAGTAATAGCAGTGATATTAAACTTGCTCTGGGTTGAGGAATGTCATTTTATTATTATAACCTTCCTGCAACCAAAACAGCCCTGAGTTACTACATCACATGAAAACATTTGCTGTGTATAAAAGGATTTGTTCTCTTCTTCCTCTCATTGTCTGCATAGCTAGAGCTGAGCTCCAGGCAGGGCAAGGGGCTGTATCAGAGCTGAGAGGGTCACAGAATTCGGGTTTTAGACACAAACACAATAAATTAGGAGAGGTGCAGAAGAGAGAGACCAAAAAAAAAAAAAAAAAACAGACGACACCACAGTCTTCATTTCTTCATTCTCACAAAAGAAATGAGCACTGCACCCTTAGGGAACAAGCATCACCCATCACCGCATAGAAGAAATGGTAATAAACTAAAGGATGTCACAAGGACACCTGGAGAAGCCACAGTACCAGTGCAGTCCAACCAAAAACTCTCAACTTAGCATACGATGATCCATTCAGTCTCATTGCCGACCTCTGCCTCTCACTCTTAGTCAACCAGTGCTTGCTTTGCACCACTGCAGAGGCATTAATTAGCAGAACAGCGCTGAAGAGACCCTGCCTGAGGATGAACCACCTGTGAAGTCACATCAGGGCTGCAAAGCTGACCTGCTGCTTACAGTATTCCTATCATTTACATCACCCCTTACTCTGCTGCACGTTTATGCACCTTGGCCTTTCTTGGAGAACAAGGGAGCAGGGACTCAGTCACTGTAACACAACAGAGAGTTTAGTAACGCAGCTCAGCTACAGAAAGGCTATTCTAAAAGGGAAACAGTCACTGGGGAGAAGCATCTCTTGTAGTTTTAGAGAAGAAAATATCACAATTACACTGACTTCAGAAAGACTCCCCAGTCTCCTATGTACAGCACAAGCACAAAGTATCAACTGGAGACATTCAGGAAAGTGGCAGAAACACAGGAAAATTCTCCACATCCTGTGAAAACATCTTCTAAAGATCTGATGGAATTGCTGCACACAAAGGGAGCCTGTCTATAGCAAATATCTTTATAGCTTTTTACCACCACTCTGCTACTATAGAAGTACTGCCTTTTAAAGAACCACTGCAGAATTTGAGTATTCTGCTATCTCTATACTAGCAGGTATTATTAAGCTGCCACAGTTTAATAGAAAAAAAGAACAGAGCATTATGTCAGCAAGTCTTAACACGTACAAGCAACCTACCTGGTGAGGAGTGGGGGAAAGTAGAGCTTGGCAAGGTGTCAAGCTCTTAAAATTGCTTTTGAAAGCCCCTGTTAAAAAGTGGTAGTTTGTTCCCAACCTGGTTTATGAGACACACTCCCTTTTTAAATAAAATAATTTGGGTATTTTGCATTAAAGAACTATAAACAGATTGGAGCTTTTCCTTCGTAAATTTTTTTCACATCTTCTGGCTGGTCTCAGGAGAGCAGCCTTAGTATAAACGGGGAGTATTAAATAAACATAGCCTTAAGCAATGGGAAGCAGAATGCACTTCCTTGTGAGCAGCCTTTAGCGTAAGGGAAAGGGCGAGGGGAAAACAAATCAAAAAACAGTGAGATGTGGACTCCTCCCTCCTTCACTTAACAACGGCCATTTCCCTGGGAGGAAAAAAAATATTTATCTCTCTCTACACATATATATCTCGATCTGGATCTGGCTTGCAAATCCCCAGCTAGCTAGTAGCTCAAACAGGAGCTAAAGCAGAAGGACTAGAAAGCCCCCATTTCCTCTCACAAGTTATTAGCTATGCTCTTTCTAGTCCACAGAGAAGGTGCAGGTTCTCCCTTAATTATGTACTGTGTTGTTCCAGACTAGTGAAGTCCTAAAGAAGGATAGGACGACTATGCTCATTAAGAACAAAGAAGAGAATCTTATAACACTTATTTTTGATTAGGGATAGGTAGATCAAGTTTAGAAACCACTCCCTCAGTCCTCTTAAAAAGAGGACTTTAAAAATATCTTCTCACTTTCCCCAGTAAAACATTCTGTAACTTGTACATCAGATGCATCTCACCTGATACTGCCAGAAGAATACTGAACATTCAACATAATACAACTCACAAACAGTACAGCTATACACATCCTCTCCTTTCCAAATCCTCTATCTTCACATTAATTTAAGTGAACAAAACTTCTCACTAACCTCCCTCTCATTGCTAACTTCCCTCAGGTCCCCGAGTAACCAGCCACCAGAAGATCCTTCTCTCTTACATTCCAGGGCTTAATTAGCCTCCTGCTCTACTTACAAGCTCTGTAATCAACAACTGAGCTACTGGAATCAGCTGTCCTAACGAGCCTTTCCCTTAGTCAAGCTTTTGCCCCAGCAAAGCCTGATCTTTAGGCTGTGATGAACTTCCCAGTCTACCTGTTAAACCTCCATCCTGCTGCATGGTAAAGGTGATTCAGAGGTCATGAGCACTGATCTCACTAATGTATGATTAATACTGTACCTTTACACTGTACAAAATCAGGCCTGATGCGTTTGGTTACGTATGGGCCAAAGAAGAGCAAGGAAGAAAAATTCTGCTGTGGTGCAATGAAATTTGTGTTCATGACATTACTCATCACAAATACACTGTGTCACGCGCAGACATGACACATCATTTATCACTGTATTCTAGCAGCACAACACAGCATACAAACAAGCACTAGCATCTTCCACAGGAACATTTCACCTGATTCCTTTTAAAACTTGCTGAGCACTCTTGTATTTTAAATGCTTGATCATCAGTGAGCCTCTCTTTTCACACAGGGTGCTCTGATTGCACATTACATGCAGACCCACTTAGCACTGCAACTACCAACAAGGTAAAACCTATTTGTCACAGCAGGATGTTGTACTCATGGTATCTTCCTTCCATGCTGATACTTTATTATCTTTTAAGTAGACTTCTACCATAAATATAAAAGTTACAGTATGGCTCCTTTCCCCTTGGGTTTTCTTAACAGATCTTTACTTATCAAGTCTCAGCTGCAGAATGAAAAAAGGAGGAAATAAAAGCAAAGAGAGAATATTGAGGTGAATTATCTCAACTTCCCATGGGAAAATAACTCCCCTTAACCTTTCCTTGTCATTACCAACTTCAAACTTCCAAACACTGACCTAGATGGCCTCTGTTGGGCTTCAGTATCTTAAAAATTATACCATACTCGTCCACACAGAGACCATCTGGGGGAGCTCCAAGAGGAAACGCTCTTCCTTCTATCTCATACCACCTTATTCATTCTGTTTTTAGGAGGAAGTACTTCTATACCTAACACTCATTTTTTCATTCAGATATGAGCCTCAAAATCAGACTGCAAAAAAGTTTGGCCACCTTCCCACTACTTTCTTGTGGTGCCACTAACTCATGTCTCAGTTTCCCATGTATACAGTGAGTGTAGGTAGTAATGTTCACTGTTCATTATAGAATTCACTGAGCTTTGTAACAGAAAACCCATTTAGAAGCTTGACAATAAACCAGTGAAATTTGGTAACTAAATACCTCCAAATGACTGTCTTTGAAAGTAGGTCCTGTTTTTTCATCTCACCCAAGGAAAACGGATTCATCTGACTATAAAGTGCTTTACATAGTTCACTAAGATTTTCTTTCCCTAGCATATCAAAAATAATTCAGAAATAATTAGGATAATATTAGAACCAAAAAGGGCCAAAGTAGCTCAGCTGGGAGAGCGTTAGACTGAAGATCTAAACATCCCTGGTTCAAGCCTGGGCTTCGGCACACCAGGTCTGTTTTTGGGTATTTTTTTTTTTTTTTTTTTGTTTTTTTTTTTTTTTTGAGGGCGAGAGTGCCCTGGAACAGGCTGCCCAGAGAGGTTGTGGAGTCTCCTTCTCTGGAGATCTTCAAACCCATGTGGATGCCACCCTGTGCCATGTGCTCTGGGTTTCCCTGCTGAATTTGGACTAGATGACCTCTAGAGGTCCCTTCCAATCTCAACCATTCTGTGACTCTGTGTAATTCTATTGTTTATGCCAAGCAAAATCTAGATTCTTCAAAAAGGGTAAAAACTCATAGTGTCACTTGTGATTGTATTTTAAAATTCTTTATGAGCTAGCAGACTGCATAACAGATGCAAGAACACAAGAGGATTCAACCAAGACAAGCCCACACATCAAGACACTGTCAGCATCAAAACTTTTCATTAAATACAAGATTAAAATAAAAAGCAGAGAAATAACTCTCCCAAATGAAAGCACAATTAAAAAGTAAAAAACAGTGAACTCATTCCATTTTTTATCCTCTCCAAATAACTGTAATGTTACAATGTGGAACTTCGAAAGAGGAAAAAAAAAATCTCCCTCCGTAGGACGGAGGTAGGGCATTACAGATGACCACATATATAGTTTACATGCGGTATCTGCTAAACTCATAAACCCAAGGTCTGCTGTAACAAAGACTACTTTCTAATGTTAGTTATCTTCTTCGCCAGAAAAACGCGTAACAGGAAGGTTTTATATACGAAGTAAACAAAATTTCTATGCCAAAAACATGATTTGTTTGAAAATGTGATTGAAATTTCTAATTGTTAGGCAAGATTAAAATACATAAAATATAAGAAATATGTAGAAAATACAAAACCAGAGGTTTTCAAGCCAAGTTGAAAGGTCTAATTTACAGTTAGCTTCCCAAAATGGGTGGATAAGCGAAGCAGCCTGGCTTTTACTGGGCTGCCCATGTTAATGTCTAGTAAAAGAATGGCCACCAGGCTACAGTCAGATCTGGTTCTCCACTTGGGCACACTTGTAGATCACTCAGGTGCCAAGTGCCAGTTCAGTGACATTTCAGTTTGATCACCGGATCCTCTTAAAAAATCAGGTCTGCCCTTCAAAAAGTGTAAGGTATTTTGATGACATTTCCTGCTTTTTACTATGTCTTCTTAGCACTTCTTGATATGCTAATAGTACATATAGCATCTACATTCATTTCACGTGCATCTGCAAATTAAAATGTCAAGAACACCCGAAAGAACAATGTTAATGAACAATCCTAGCCCACAGCACCCACTATCTGTCATTCTTATTAAGCACAAAAGAACAAAAAGCTTGGTATAGATGTTGGTATTTAACCAAAAGGGAAATTTTCTGTGCATATTCATGAGGTATTAACACTAGCACCTTTTTTTGTTCTGCCCAATGAGTTCTGTGATAAATAGATATAAAACATGGCTGAACATGACTATTGAGAATAAGGATGTTCTGGTAACTAGCCAACACATCAATTTATTTTATATGCTTGGTTTTTCCCTTTCAGCATTCATTTCTACCTCAGGTTATGAATTTTCAGAAGCAAATATGAACAATCCAGGGTAAATATACAATTGCTACTTGCCATATCACTTTTTTTTTAGTTTTCCTTCTACAGGTTCCTGAAATCAATACAACTGTACTCTTGAAAAAATACTACAATATATATTGCTGTATTTTTCTTTGAAACCTTTGAAAACTCTTCCATAATTTATCCCTTTCCTTTAATGAAAAATATATATTAGAAMACCTTAATGATCTTAGACTGTTAGCTACAAAATACAAAGATTGATTCAATTATATTTTTATTAATTGATGTACCTACTGCTTTTATTCAAAGACATTTATTACTTAATGCTACAAGGTTTAGTACATAAACATTAGCAAACAGTAACTTTTCATACATTTTAACATAATAAATCAGTTTAAAATCTGAATTAATTATATTAATCAACATATAGGCTTTACCTTTTCTTTACGCTTTAAAAAGTTGTCTCAAGATTCAGCAGAATTGTAGGATACAAAACAGCTCAATTCATAATATCACATGAATAAAATTTTTCATAAACATATAGCTAAACTGCAATTCCTTAGGTGAAACCTATCTAGCAAAAACTTGCCAGAGACAAACATATTTGTGGAAATGTTGTTTTGCTCGCTGCAGAGCTGTGATTTACAATCTTCACAACAGATGCCAAATAACTACTCCTGTATGCCAAATCTATCCTGAGCGGTGCCCTGATGACACCTGGGACAGGGGCTGCTGCTAAAATGTATGTAAAAATTAACACAAAATGTAAAAATAATTGTTTCATGGTTCATTGGGTGGCTTACTATTAATCTGTTAACAGTACAATTAAAGTATCTTTTTACAATTTCTCTTCAATTCTGAATCGTAACACCATTTCTAAGTAGCACGCACAGATGGTGGCTTCTGTTGCTTTGTACCATTTGCACCCTGGTCTTTGATTTGCAACTAGCACGTGTCACTCAAAACATATTGTGAAAGATACCTGGGAAAGAGAAATTGCTTAATCTTGATATTTATGAGAATACTCTAACAAGAGTATTGCTGGCACTGAGTAACTGAAATGAATTCTAATAGAAAACCTCAGTATTAATCTGATAGTGCAGTGAGCATGGAAATATTTCTCAAAAAATAGTCACAGTAGTCATTACTGAATTTCAGGCTACTTTCTCCCCTTTGAGTTATAATGCTGTGTGCTTCTATTACACAAGGTACTCACCAGCAGACGGACTGTTTTATCTGTCCTTGGCCGGTGGGCTGCAGGCAACTACCCCCCTCACGGCCTCTGCTCTGCTGCTGAACATGCTCTAAGCGAGCATTCCACACAGAGGCAAACATTGCTTACGATATCAATTCTYGGGGAAAATAATTTTAAAAGAATAACTTTTTTTTTTCTTCAAAAACCACTCGCATGTGCTCCCAAATTTACAGCGCGGCCATTTCTTTCTCCAGCAGGGTCCTTACCGCCTCTTCCAGGCAACACTTACCAYACGCACCTGGACCTTTTCTGAAGTSTGCCTCTCCCGGCACTCCAGCACACCTGCAAGTCTACGCTGTCCCTGTCCTCGTCCCTCTTCCTCCTTAAAGAACAAAMCACCACATAAAMCACCTCTCCCTCACACAGCCGGGGCACCTGGGTAGAGGGGCCGGGCGCCGCTGGCCGCCGCGCGCCGGTCGGAACCGGTTCCAGCCGGTCGTGACCGCGCGCGGGCGGCAAGGGAGGCGCGCGCCAAGCCGACAGCCGCCCCWGGGCTGCGAGGTGCCCGGGCTCGAGCTCCCCGGAGAGGCGGGGCCGGCGCGAGGCAGCCGCGCGCCCCAGGGACGAGGGGGCGCCGCCCGCCTAGACACTGAACCAAGTCCCCCGAGGGGGGCGGCTCCACACTCGGGCTCGTGCTGCCTGGGACAAACCCGTGCCCCGGCAGAGACTTACCGAGCTAACAGAGTCACTGACTCKCTGCAGCGAGCAAGGCTGCTTTGGGGTTGCCTCTGCTCCCCTCCGCTGGGGCCTGCTGGCTTTTGCCTCCTTGGGGTATTTTCTGTGGTCTGGCAGGATGCACTCTTAGCTAATTACAGGTTCCTCACATGAGGAACTAACATGCGTATTTTTGMTTGAGAAAATTATTTAAAGACACTGAACAAGAACTGGAGAGGCAAGTTTGCCAATTAAAAGGCCACCAGCAATGATGTTTAACAGGGAGATTACCTTAAGGTGKCCGTAGACTTCTGGCTTCTAAAGCTTGTTTTAATAAAGCTTTTTAAAGTCTATTCTTTTGAATGTGCATGGCCAAGGTTGTGTTGTCAGTGTTGAAAATCCAATCCCCATCCAGCTTTTATCAGCAGGAGTTGGAGCATCTTCCATTGTGCCTTGATGGAGTTCTGTGCTYCCTCTTCCAGCTCCGCAGGGGCTCGTGGTGTGCACAGGAAGGAGGAAGAGGAGACARAAAGTGAAGGCAGCAGCTCGATAGAGAACCTGTAAAAAGAGCAGAAAAATACACTGCTACAAAAGATTTTATTAGAAAATTACCTATTACAATTACCTGCTATAGCATTTATTAAAATATTTGATTAAATTCCTTGATGTGATTTAAAATATCATTAGTGTTGTTTTCTTTTTTTTTCCCCCCATAAAATCATAAGACAGTAGAGGCAAAAAGCACAAAAGTGCCACCTCCTCCCTCCTAGCCTACCGCCCTCCAGCTGGAACAGGAAGCAGTAGTTCATTTATTTTCTCCTCAAGTTTTCCTCAAGTATTGTAATATTTCATTTTCACTTGTGCAACAAAGAGAAGGAACCCATAAAAAAGATGATAGAATTCTATACAACTCTTTGAAGTAACGCTGATAATATATTCCCTAGAAAATGAATTTCCATTTGCATAATTAAATTGGCCAGAACTATCTAACTGTCCAGCTTGCAGGAGTTCGGCTTCTCTGAAATGCACTATCTGTACCCAGGAGATGCTGGTCAATTACACAGGTGAATTGATAGCAGAATTCAAGGCACAGCACGCTTGCTTCAATATTATGTATTAATGGCAAGTCTAATACAAGTTTTACACTATGCAGCAACAGTATTTTAATATTTTTGGTAAATAAGATACAAGGAATAAAATAACTAACTGCTGAGGACACAGAGAAATGTGACACCGCAAAATAAGGGTCCATGGGTATTTTTTATTTGTTTTTAAATCAAGTAGAGATTGAACATATGGATGTGGTGGCCTGAATTTCTTTAAAAAGTTGACCAGGCTCCCCATCACCTAAACTTAACCTCTGCATGCAAAATGTGGCTTCTACATTTTGGTACTTACAAAAGTAAGTATTGGTCTGCTAGAAGCCTCATTTCTCCCCGCAGTATCTATCTGCAGTAATTAAGGTACTCATGCCGTGCTGTAGAGAAATAAACTTGTGCCAGGTCGTTCACTCTCCACCCATTAACGTAGATACGGCTCTTTCCAAATCTGCAGCTAGAACTCAGGTATGTTTTACATCCATGGCAGGTAACCTTGGAAGTGGTAAGAGGAAGACATCAATGGGATGAACCTTCTGTACTTCTTTATATAGACAGCTAGGAAAATCCATTGCCCGATTACCAGTATTAGCAATTAGTACCTAGTTGCCTCACTGCCACTTTCCCCTCAATTTAGTTGGTTAAAAATACATTTTTGGTTAATCATAACACAGCAAAGAAAAAAACTCTACTCCTAGAAAATAAGAATATTGATGGTTCAGAACTCTGAGATCCTGCAGCAATCCAGAATACACTGACCTTCCCCCAAGTGAGAATTCCTGCAGCATCATCTTACAGTACCAGCAACCATGTCAAAAAGAAATCATCATTACTACAGAATGACAATGAAACTTCAGTTCCAATCAGGGCTTCTGCTGAACTACCCTTGATTCAAGCTCAAGAAACAAAGCCAGCTTAATATATACAAACAGCCTCCAATAAAGCAAAAAGCCTATTTGCAAACAAGTGAAAGTGGCAGAAATACATCAAAGATACTTGTCTTGACCATAATCAACAGGTGACTGCGTGTTGCCAGAATATCTTTGAACACGGTATCCATTTATCAAAGACAATTCTCTGTGAATAATAAAGTATGATGAAACACCTAAAGAAAAGTTGAACCATCTGTCTGCCTCCTTAGTCATTAACATTCACCTTCAGTATATGCTTGGCTTGTTTTATAACTACTTGAGTGACAGGAGAATTAGTTCATTCCCCCACCCCTTTTTTTTTTTTCTCCTTCCTGTAGATCTTTTTCCTTTTCCCTGGCATCTATGTATGCATTTGTTAAACAGAAGGGGGGGGGGGAATGTGAACTTATTTGAGAAAATACCATAGCTTCTGCTTGCAGATGTCATGGTGTTTGCATTTTACATATTCATTGAAATGATCCTCTTTTTTCAGGGGTAATGAAAATGCATGTTCAGGCTGCCTTTAAGTCCCAGGTACACCCTGAAAGTGTAGCTGTTGTCAAGCTTTCCTTAGGGTTCATGGCAACTCCTACCACTGAGGACCGAAATCTCCTCGATTTCGGGGCTTCTCTACCACAATCATGTGTGGGACAGGGACCCACACATGCAGGTCTAGTGTCTATGTCAGGGCTCTACCTTCACAGAGGGGCAAGAACCTGCCATACGCTGCCCAACGTGGTAAAGCAAAGCAMGTCATACGCTGCCATACACTGCCCTGAGCAGGATGTACAGGGGGATAAGGACTTGGCATATTAGGAAGTTCGTTGCTTCCTAAAGTTAMAATCAAAATATAAGTGTTACCCATTTTTATGGTGCATTTTATGCCTCAAAAAGTTTAAAATAACAAAACCAAAACAACTGTATGGGACAATAAGGACTGATATATATAAATGGCAACTAAAAATAGGCCTCGTTTACTTCGGTGCTTTCAATACTTTTTGCCAAAGTCCTAAGATAAAATATTTGCTTGAAGGTTAAATACCATAAGCTTTTATCTGTCAAAAAACTTAAAGAGCATTTTTACAGAAATTCACATTTCACCTAGAGTTCCCAACATTACATTTTTCTAGTGGCTTATTTGTACAAGTTATCAAAGAGTCAGCATATTTCTAATTGAATTAAAGAATGAGACAGTTACTAATTCACACAAAAGACTTGCTTACAGTTAAAAATTCTAAAATTTTTTTTTTTTTTTTGCTTCAACTGATCTGAAAGTCTTCAAGAGCCACCGCTCAAATGCAGCGGGATGCTGACAGTGATTCAAAGCCGCTTTCATCTAGTCAATGAAACAAAGGAAAAGAGAGGAAAGCTGAGGCTCATAAAAATGAGCAAGTTACCAAGGCTTAATGAGTTACCCCATCAGCCAGACCCTTTGAACTGGGATCATCTCCACAACCCACTGAAAGATAAAGGACAGTTTTCATTGTGGCTTAATCTCGAATGCGTTACCACAGGTTCAGACACATAAATCAGATAAAGTAAACATTGTGAGATGTGATTGCTTGTTAAATGTGCTATCTGATTTGGGCTATTAGCATTATATGTAGTAATGTTCTGATATATACTTCAGTAAAACTAATCCCAGATAACAGCCATCTGTATAAAACGCCAAAAAATATTCCTTTTATAACTTCCTTGACTGAAGCAGACTTCGGCTGGGTGGATTTTTTTCAGATCAATATGTTTTCTATAAACTTTTATCTGGCTCACTGACATTATAGATTTCTACCAAAAAAACACAGCAATATAGCAGTGGAAACACCACTGAGAAAAAAACTGCCTATTAATTTTTCATGGACAGGTAGAGATGTTTCTACCTATATCAGAATGAATAAAACTCATCTCGGGCAAAACAGGTGACATAGGATTGCCTTTAAACAAACTGTTATTGGATACTCATGCAGAGAGTATAAATAACAAAAACARATGAATAAAGAATCAATTAAACATTTTTTGTGGCTGCAGACATTAAGAAAAATTATCCTGACAGTGAATAGCCCCAGCCTCTGATCTTTTAGCAGAGCTCCACAGTATTTTTTTGGTGCTGCAGCTCACATTTTCTTATCCAATACTGCAAAGCAGATGTAAGTTAAGGTACTTAAGCACTGTCAAACAAAGTCAATAGAGTCAAAATGAGCCATTATATTAATTACTAGTGATTATTAATTGTATGACATTAATCTGAATGGAAGTAGGAAATATGCAACAGAATGGAAACTTTTTTTTTTTACTCTCTCTATTGCTTACGTCTTTTTTCTGCAGTCAAGGTACTGAGCTTTGACAGATATAAAATGTGAACCARTTTCCTTACTGCAGGGAATGCAGGAACTTGGAGTTTCATGGCAGCAGAAAGCTCTGGCAGGTGATTGAGATCACCCAAGAGCAGTGGGTCTGGCCCGAAGGAACCAGCACAGAGCAGCAACACTGAGGGTAGACCAGGAGAGAAAAGCAGGGTGAACTGCAGGTCCTTCCCCCTCTGGAATGAGGCCTAGCCTCTAAGAAGCTGGAATGAAGGCAGAATCATCCTCTTTTATTATTCCACYACGAACATGATCCTGCCTGCAGTCAGAACCGCTCCTAAAATATATTAATTTTGAAAATATGGAAATGTCATCAGCAGAACATGCAGCAGAACAGCAGATCTCCTGCACAAGTCTTTGAAGAGTCAGGGTCTAACGCACTATTCATTCAGTTGGTGCCATCAGATGACAAGTGCAGGTTTCAGAATCTCAAAAGCTGTGCATGGTTTTTCTTCAAACTTCAGATGATGGATTCATTAAAAACTTTTGAAAATAAAATACTGTTATTTCAAAAAAAAGTTTCATTACCTAAATTTCGAAGTGTATCTACATGTTACATAAAACCTAAAACACGTTTTTTCAAATCTGAGTATTTCATACTTGCCTTTCTTCATATAGAAAATACACATATTTTCTTTATAGAGAAGAAATACCTCAAGTATATCATCATTTAAAAGGAATTTATAATGAAGCTGAAATCTCTTTTACATGTGACTATGTGATCAATAGTAATGTTCACCATGCTCATTCTAGCTGACTTCTGAGTGGCTGCTGTAGAGATTCATACAGATTCTGAGTAGATCCATCTACTAACTTAAATACTTAAAATATATACCTCTTCAGAAGTGTATGTTCTCTTACCCGTTACCCTTTTTTTTTCCTTTTCTTTTTCTTTTAAGCAGCAAGCTGCTGACTCTGCTGGTGGTGAACCACATTAAAGCTCCCTCATTTGCTTTCATTTGTCAGGCCATGAAGCCAGAACACCAGGGACCTTTGCTAGCTCTCATAACCAGCCTGGCTAGATGTCACGGCAAACACAACCTAAATTCTGCCCCTGCTTTGGGGCAGCTCTCCACTGCTCCATGCTCAATGAATGCAAGCTTTATCTTTGTTAAAAACCATTTAACTCAATGCTCTGCAGATGGTAGCAAGATTGACCAGCCTAACACTGTGCTCCTCGTTAGAAGCATACGCACGTGAAACGGGATTATATTTTACTTCAGCTACTCTGTTGCCTCTCWGACAGCAGCGTATTCCTGTGCATCTTCAGAGCTCTCACCTTGTACTGTCATCTCTTCTCTCCTGCAGTTTGACATGCAAAGGGAATCACATAATTGCTTGTGAGAAGTACAGTGCAGCTAATTCAATGCCATTTCTATGTTTGCTCTAGTTGCCATTAGAAACCTACCTTCTCCTTCCAGTGGACTCCATTATCATTGAGCTCTGTTGTTTTAACTGTATGGAGAAATTTTGGTGCTCARATAACCCTAACAGGGTACCCATTTGCAAATCCAGCACTTTCGTCTGACTCCTAAATGATGAATTACCTAACGCTCAAAGGTGGATACAGTACTTACAGAGAAAAAAAAAATTAAAAAGTGACCTAATGTTAGAATCAGATTCACGTTGAAAAATTAGACTTTGTAATTTGGTAGACAAGTCGAGACACACCTATATGACTATTCTCAGTTGCAAAGAATGAGGGACAGTGCCAATGTAAATGTATCTGAACATAAATGAGCAATATAGCTCTCYAGTAAAAGCTACAGGTTTAGTCTGCTCTGTATGGACAGTGCCTAAATAGATTTTTGTTCTATGTGAATCTGATTCCAACASTGGGTCACTATCTTCTAATTATTTTTAGGAAAAAGTGTGACAAGATTGGATAAATCAGTGTAATGTTGCCCCTCTGTTCTTTCAGGCTCAGTCTTGCAACACACCTACAAGTCAGTATTTCTGACCCTGGTAAAGGCTATTCGCTGTGATTCCAGGTTTTTCAACAGATTTTATCACCTTCTCTTGCAAATCCTCCTATGTTCAGGTGTGGTCTGCCTAGGACAGGTTGATTTGTGTGGTTCGGCCTTTAAAGGCAGAATCCTCCTGGGCTATCAGCTTCTTTGTTGTTCTTCCTCAGCTGGATTTCTTATAAGAGTAAAATCATTSCAAAGTTGTGGGTTCATCCTTAAAAACAAACACACACATCTTACTTTCTCCTCTTTCATTACTTTTACTCTAGGAAGAATACATCTTGTGCTTAAGATGTGTGCATTTGTGGCAGRCGGGGAAATGACTTTTCATTTTACAAAATCACATTTTTATTGTTTTGTCTTCTTCCCTRTTTTACTTACCCTTGCTCATATTTTTTTTTTCTCCCTTGGATGCCTGGAAAAAAATAAATAGCAAAATGAAGAATTTTCTCAGCAGCTATGTTAGTTTCTTCTCAGTTCATTCATAGTCCAAATWTTTTATTACCTTCCTTTTACTTTGTAACTTAAATGCCATTTCCTTTAGCACCTTTTCAATAACATCAGTCTCCAAAGAGCAAACAGTATCAGAGAGAGGMTCTGCTCTCAGTCACACTGATGCAGATTTAGTGTAAAACTCAAATTTGACACTTGTGTACCTGAGAATAGAATTTGCTTCCCTATATTGGATGTCTCTAGACTGTTTCTGCTGGAAAAGCTCATCTTAGAAATTACTCCTTCAAGATCCCCAAGAAAATTAGATATTGAGCATGATAACCTGTATGTTGTCTGAATTTTTAAGRAGCATAGGCAGAACATTCACAGTTTATTTTATCAATCTACTATGCAGGTTTCTCCCTCAAGACAAATGTCTCTATATCTCCAAGCCTATTTGTCAAATAACATCCACTAATAGATAGTTTTACATGTAAACTCTCTCATACACACAAGTGCATTTAAAAGAAAAATAAAAGCCCTTGACAATAGCAAACTTGATCCTCTGCAAATCCCTGTGGCTGTATAGCACACGGTAAGTCAAAAATAATTAATAGGGTCAGCTCCAAAAGATGTCGGGTTCATTGAAGCATTGTATGTTTCTTTGAAAGAATGCTGACATATTTTTAAAACTTAAGGTAAATTAAATGCTGCCTCCAAAGACAGTGGCTTACAWTATGCTGCTGGAATTTCTTCACTGCCTCAGTTTATTCTTGCTCATATTGTGAGGACATCTGCTTGTAGCTTACCTTTTGTTTGCCTGTTTGCCTTTACTTTAGAACTATAAATGTTATGGCCAACATCATTCTACRCTGCTACTCTAGCTTTTCACCTTGCAAAGGACGTATTTCCATAGTTAAGATTCACAATTCAAATCCAATGAGCACACCAGGTTTTAAACACATCAGCCATTCTATTTGACAAAGTACTGGCTATTGGTGTACGTGAGCACATCAGAACAACATGCCAGCGAAGACCAGAAGTCCATGCTTTTTAGCAAATCTCTTTATATGAGATTCTCTAACAGGCACTTACATTTTGGCACTCCATTTCCACCTACATCTAGCAGCTCCATTTTTAAGCTACCCTCATGATAATATTCACTTCTCTAGACACAGCAGCAAAAACATCAGCATGCTAAAAAATTAATTCAATACAAAAAAAAGGGAATAAACTGAACGTGAATAATGACCTTGAGTTCTGCCTCCAACACCGAGTCTCGATAATTAACCCTTCCTAAACCTCACATTCCCAACCCTGAAAAAACCTCCTCCAGAATATAAATGCATCCCAGTATCATGCACAATAATGATTTCCCTTGTTAGATAAAAATTTAAAGTAAACCCCAAGAATCCATCCATTTGTTTCACAGAGCGCTGCCAGCTGAAGCTCTTCCTTCTTCTTGCGGCTGGAAGAATTTGTTTATTGGTAAGCTTTGATTTTAACAAGCAAATAGGTGCTATGGTTCATTGTTTTGATAGTCACAGACTGAGCTCTAACTTCTTCGTGACACCCTGGAGGCTCTGAAGGAGGACAGGAATCATTAAGAAGCAGCTGCCAGTTCCAGCGGCAGCTCCCGCGTGGCTGCAGTGAGCGACCTCTGCTAAGGCAGGTCACTGCTGCGAGCGAAGCCAGAGAGGAAAAACAGTAGGCAGGAGGCAAAAGGAACTAGCAGACTAATGCAGTATAATTTAAGAGCTGACCCTGTACATTAGGGCTAATAGAACTAAACAACTGTAATCCTGAAAAGAAAATGGAACATTATTGAGAATGTAGCTACAGTACTTGAAATCACAGAATGGTCGAGATTGGAAGGGACCTCTGGAGATCTAGTCCAACCCCCCTGTTCAAACAGGGACACCCAGAGCACATAGCACAGGGTCGCATCCAGGACACCCTGGATGGCAAATCCCTGGAAGGGGGATTTGGCATCCCTCCAAATCACTCTTTACCCTCAGCCTACTTCCACTCAGTAGATACTCAGGGGAATACATGGCAAGGTCACTTACAGTTTGACTTTGGGTGCCTTCTATGTATCAAAATACTGCTTAAGGTGAATGTTACCAATACCTAAAACAATTCAAACATAACTAAAACCAGAAAAAAAAAAAAATCCAACAGCAGTACCCTGGAGGGAGCCTACACGCTTGGTTTCCTTTCTGAGAGAAACTGATGGAATTCCATAAACTAATGGAATAAGAGAGTTGAATCGAGAAAAAGACACTGAAAAGCTGTCGGAGGAGAACAAGAGGGAAGCAAGAGGGAGGTGAAGGCACCAGAGTGGARCCCTGCTCGCAGGGAAATCCTAGTTTAGACAAACCTGAGGACAGACAGTGGATGACAGTGACAGAAATGACCTTGCTACAAAGCACGGACAGCAACAGATCTCAAAAACTGCAGGAGATGTCCTAAACAAGCACCATGTTTTCCTTCCAATTATATAACTCACAATAATTCTACCTCCTTTCAATGATATTTCASAAAAATATTGAAAAAGTATTGGAAAAATGTTAAGAAAATAAAGGGTACTTCTCTGTAACCACTAAGACTCTCAATAATCTATATAATTCTGGTAGTTTTGACTCCTAACCTGCGTTTTTAACTGCTGCTTACCCTTGGTCCTGCTCTCAGTGTCCGCCCTCGGGCCTGCTTGCCCTTGTGTGCCCCCAGGGCCTGCCGCCCTCTTTGCCCCCGTGCAGGGCTGAGTTACACGCCAACATTTCACTGTTCTCAGGCAGCTGCAGAAATGGGCTGACCAGAAATACTCCTGGAATCAGGCATCAATTCCCGCTAAGCAGCAGAGTGTTATACTTAATCTGGTTGATTTGCCAGAATCCTTTAAGATTCCTTATTTTAGCAAGTTTTTATCGGATTTTCTATCTGATTTGCTTACTCTAAACAAGAAAGGGGAAACAAGAGAAAAAAGCAGTGAGGAGGCTGTTGAGTCCTGTGATGTTCTGCCCTGCAGAACAAAGAGCTGGAATTACTTGGAAAGCCAACACACAATTTTTTAATAATCTGGCGCTTGTTTCAGAAACTCATTAAACAGCTTAAGAAGGTCAAAAGCTGTGTCTGCACCCACCACGAACATGCCTCAGTAATCAATCACCATTGTGTAATCTACCAGTCTTGGTTCCTCAAGCAAAACAAGTTGAACTGTGCTACTGCTAAGCAACCACATGCTCAGAAATTTGAGCTACTCTGAAGCTGGAATTCCTTCCCCCTCTTCCTCACAACAAATWTCACCCAGGACATCTAAAGATCTGTTGTGAAATTCTGGCAATTCAACTTCATATCCAAATGACTGAGTACAAGTCAGTCTGCAGCTCACGAGTGTAAGAGAAATCTGGAAGCTAATTTTGTATAAGATCACAACCTCTAAATTAAATAATAGATGTAGCCCGCCTGCTGCATCATCAAATTTTAATTAGATTCTTTGCAGTTGTATGTCTTTGATCTCAGCTAAATAAATCATAGATGCATTGTGGGTTTTTGCTTTTTGTGTCATGCTAAACTCACATATGAAACAATAATGTGCTTGAGTCCACATTGGTAGAATAAGAGGAGAGGGTCATTCCCCCACATCTTCACATAGAGCACTGAATTATCTTAACATCTACCTTCATCTTCATTCCTGTCTGCAAAATCAGGCAAAATCTATTTCTTTTACCACATTCAAACAATTGCATTATTGTACCCTCTGCAGAGAAAACACAGGCTGAATCCAAATGATGTAAAGGCTCCTGCTGAACCAGAATCTGAGCCTCCTTTTTTTGGGGATCTGAATTCTTGGCCTCATTCATACAGGCACACTGAATTAAGAGCAAAGCAGTACCAAAAAAGCTCAAGTTTACWGTTCCAATTCCCAAATTCTCCAAGGTTCAGAACATACATCCACACCTGTAACCTCCTTCCTAAGGAAGGGAAACAGAAGCTCTCAGGATCTCCTGCTGGAGCTGCTCCACACTGCAAGCTTCCCAGAACTACGCTGACAGGCAAAGAGAAGCTGTTTTGCTTCTGATCAGATAATAAAAATTGATTAAAATCAAATACAAAATTAAAATGCAACTTCATATGAAATGTACATAGTCACATTTCTTCTGTTGGAGTGCTGCAAGCCAGGGGTTAGCAAGAATCCATAAACAAGTAACGTAAATCACTGTAAGGAAACATTCTCTTCACGCTGATTAGTATTATGAAAAAGTTGCTTGTTTTTAAAAAAGCATACAAATTATTTTCTTAAGCAGCTCCAATCAGTTATGTTTTAGCCACAATTTATTAAAAGCATTTAAATTGTTAGCCTTATAAATAAATGAAAATTGTTAACCACAGTCCAACTATAATGAAAGTAATTTAATTCTTACAGGGCTTGCATGTGCAATTATGTGTTTAAAAGTAATATTCAAGCAGATATGAACCAGAAAAAATTCTGTCCTGCAGCAGCTTCCACATTCCATAACGTAAATATTTATTGGAGATCACAGGAGGACATATCGAAAGGATTTTATATAGAGAAAAGCATGAATACAACTAATTAATTTTCTGCAGGTTTCTGCAGAAAAGAAATTGTCATTTAAATCCAAAATCAAGTCTTTTGGTGAAATTACTGAAAAGAACTATAAAAGAGGTTACTCCATGTATTTCTCACAAATTTTTAAGAAAAACTTCAGTACTTCAGGTAGCAGCAAATCTTTGGTTTTTCTTCTTGAACAGACTGGGCCKCCTCTGCATTTTACTTCACTTTACATTCTTTGCATACAAGCAATATAATATTTTTCTTACGCTCTGTAATGGAAGGCATTTTTCAAATGCAGATCTCACAAGTTGTTCACAAAGAGTATCCACGAGAAAGCCAAGCTTCCCGGCACCTTTGCTCCTTGCCATTTGTCCCCATTGGTCCCCACAACAGGAGCARAACGTCGTTATCTCACCAAGGCAAGGTCAGACTCAGCAAACCCTTTCCACGTCACGTAGCCATCCACACATGGCACTTTYGCTTTGCTGCTTTAAGCCTCATGTCCCCTTTCCTTCAGCCAAACCCTACAGACTAACTCATTGCAGCCAGTGGTGCACGCTGGCCAGGGCAGAAGGTCATATCCACACCCAGTGTATTAGACCAGAATTCACCCATGTCAATACTCATGCAAACATGAACAGATAGATTTGTTTCTTTATAGCATGTTCCTCAGGAAGCTGCATACATTTGATATCAAGTGTTTAGATACAGACCATTTGCACAATATAACTTYTAGTATTTAAACAACTATAACGGGAATATAGTGCATTTTTATGTCCCACAATAGTACATAAAAGCAATTCAAAATGCAAAGAGTTGCCAGACCCTCTTTCAAAAAGTACAAACCTTTCTCTCATGTTGCTACATAACRGTGCATAAAATGTATTCCAGTTTTCAGTCACAGGACACAGAGTGGAACATGAAAGCAAGAATATTAATCACATAAAATTTGCCTATTGCTTGCTTTGGAAAGCAGAAATTTAATGTTCTCCATAGACTGATTTTTTTTTTTTTTTTCTGTTTTATTCTTTTGGAAATGGAGCATTGTGCATGGCAGAATATCTTGATTATCTACTTATCTGGAGAAAAAACAACTTGCCTGAAGGCATTCTAAGTTATACTAATGCAGACAATTCTCTTTTGACTTAAGGATTTTCTCATCATCTCTTTCCTCAGTAGTTTGTCTTAAAACTACTTARGCACAGGGCACAGTCTAAAATACGTAGCACAATCCATTAGTTTCTTTGCCACATCAAGGATCTCTTTCCAAGGTAAACAGCCGTGACTGTTGGGTTATAAGATACTTTGTGTTTTATTTCATTTCTTGAAGCTAGCTAATAGCTGTTATTTGTTGCTTTGCTTTTAGTTAGYTTATATTTCAGTTTGATGGCCATCTCTCTACAGTACTCTCCAGATAAGCTCAGAATAATGTATTTGTAGGAACACCCCCAGACTTCCGAGGGTGAAGCCGTAGTTTTTTGAAAAAGTTTTTGGAAAGGTCTAGGAGTCCAGTCTCCACCATGTTTGAGGGGAGCAGAAGGACTGAGGGAGGCTCTGCGGGAGCAGCGGATGGGGAAGCAGGAGGATGCTCCGGTTTCCGGGCCACGCTGCAGCCTGCGCAGGGAGCAGGGRCCAAGTCCCCCACACCTCAGGGGGACATGATGCACATGCAGCTGTGGCAGCTCCGGGTTCCTCATGCCATGCCCGGAGCAACGGGCACGGCACACGAACACACCCTTGGGAAGCAGCAACCTGCCCTTGCTCCTGCCTCGCTTTCCAGGAGGAAAGCGGAGACGGGAGAAGAGAGATCAGGATTTCACTCACTGCCTTCTGCAGAGAGAGCAAAGCCTCTCCGCTCCTCATTAAGAATTAGATGGTAAATTTCATAGGATTCCCTGAATATGACTGCACAGCTGCTGTCTGTCCAGCTATTACTAACCACGCTCAGTCATAAATGAAAGCAGGTCTTATAGAAAATTCAAAGTATGAAAATTCTGTATTCATTTTCAAAGCATGTTTTAAATAAAAACGGTGGATTTCTAATCAGGTCACGGCAAAATTTTCATTTCCTGGAACCCTGGTGTTCAAGAGACAAAAATCTCTTATTATGTATGTCACATACACCRTCATATTTTCTGAGCACCTCAGAAGCCATCTTCAGGGCAGGCTGGGTCAAGTAATTTAGTCAACACTTACACAAAAGTCGTTAGCAGTTGAGGTCCCACTCCTAGCCTGAAGCCCAGGCAATGTCCCCGTTGCCACAGGGAGTCACGRTGCATCACCTGGGGAGGAAAGGCAGGATTTAAAAGAAGGGTGAGGGAGGAGGCTACATAACAGATCTAAGATTAAAAGAAACAGCTGTAGTTGTGTGCTCTTTAACATAGAGATCTTCTAGGAAATAGGTGTTAGAGACTAGCAAACAAATAGCTAAATATTTAAAAGGTGCATTTGTTCTTGTAAATATAAGGCCAGGCAATGCACGCAAGCTGTATGAGCTGAAAAACAAAAGCAGGCTTTTATAATTGATAGAGAACCATTTCCTCACTGGGAGTGACTATTATTTCTCCAGTTTACAGCTCTTCTTCAAGATCCTGAGTCATCCTTGAGCCCCACTGCTTTCGAAGTAGGGCACGCCAAGTAACGTGGTTCCAAACTCAGCTGCAGAAAAGCTGCCAGGAAGCTGAAAATAGGCCCTTCAGTCACAGAAGTGAATCAGGGACAGGTATTAAATAAACAATGCACAGAAGGCATGAGCATACAGGACATGTTAAAGATGACACAAAGAGGACACAAAGAAAGCAATTTTGTAAAACCACTAGAGAGACATGGAGCATTCAAGACAATACAGCATTTTCATCTCTGTTTTCATGTCTGAGTGCTTCAAGAAGCTGAGGACTGTTATTCTGACTCCGAGAGCATCAATGGAGTTATTGATGAAAGAAGTTCTGCTGTGCGCGATCAACAGAATGTTGATTATGCCAAACTTTACAACTAACACTTGACCATAACACCTATCAGGAGTAAGGAACACTTCGAGTACAAATATCTATATGTCCCTCTGCAGTAAAAGGTAGAAGTCTAGAAGCTCTTTTGCTGCTTTGCAAAACTGGCCCTGCAGAGGCAGACTGTGAGCACGAGGCTTGGCAGAACCCAGCAGAGCCTGATGTGGGGTTGGTATTTAGTGATGTGACAGGTAATACCCAGGAGGGGCGTATTTCAGTTTCCTTGTAATCAAGCTGAACAACAGCACTTAAATTAATTCACCCAACTGCCATACCCAGATAGGAGATGTCACAACAACATGGAAATGGAAAACATGATTGCTGAGAAGACAGGTAACAATAGCTTTCTAAAAATACTATCGCATTTTTAATTATGCTCTCATTTAGGAAAAGCTAATGGAGATGCAGTAAATCAGCCTTCGGTTTTCCACAAAACATTTTGGTTGGACTATAAAGTTACCTACAGGACATGAGTCCAGCGGCTGCAGAACAAGTTCCTGCTTCTAACAAAGGACTTGAATTAATCAGCTCATCCCTGTGCCTGAAATTCTTCCATGGCACTTGCACCTTTCGTATGAGAAGTCCACAGATAAAAAACACAGTGCAAGGATTTAATATTACTAGCAGAAACAAAGAGGTTCAACACAGCTTCCACTCTTTCCCTCTTCTGCCAACCTCCACAACAGCTTGGGCTTTATTTTTGCCCAGTGTTTATCAGAAATTACTATTAGGAGACACACTTCTCTGAAGCTATAATTCTTAGGCTCGATACTGTGCACTTGAAACTCTCATTCAAGTCGCTGGGAATTTGGAGACAGCAAGTGTTACGACCTTTATTATATGTCTGTCGACATGCCAGCAATGCTAGCCTGTATCACTGACACTGGAAAAATAACTCCATTACCTGAAAGCAACAGTAGGATCTTATTCCCTTTAGTCTCCAGTTCTACAAGGAGATATCGCCATTTATTCAGTAMATTTTGAGGATTACAGGAGAAAGTTATTTATATATTTTATTTACATAATACCTTGAAATTCTTATTAAAGAATCAGTATAATGCAAGATGCTGAATAGTACCGCCCATTTCAAAGATTTTGCTATCTACATATTGTAAAAAACATTTCTTTGATTCAGTCTCTCTCCTGAGAGGAAGTAAACCCATCTGAACTAGCCAAATCTGTTATTAGTCCCCAAAGCGCTTCACTCTTCCTATGCAAATGCATTATTCAGGAAGAAATCCCTGCAAGCTCCTTGAAGCACTCCTGACCAACACGCTGCATTCAGCRGGGATACTCAGGGAAGACAATTACACTGATCCTCATGTATAACTTAATGCTTGCTGAGTTCTGTCTCTTAAATGCACTTACATTTCTTTGTTTCCAAGTGAATGTTAGAGCTTCAATTAACTTGCATTTTTTGYAGCTCATAAAGCCCAAGATGAATTCATTTCTAAATACAGTTTTAATCTCTTTAAAATTTGTTCATACATTGTACTGTATGTCACAGGGCAAATTAGCAGAGGATAAATGAATTTTAGACTAAAATATGTGGCATCTAGCTTAAAATTCTGTTTGAACTGATATCTTGATATAGAAAAGTACAAGCAGATTAAACACTAAATTTCTGGCCCATTTCCCAGGGGATATAATCTTAATTTAAAATGCTTAAGATTTTTAACATTTTGTACATGACCTCTTTTATAGCTTTTGCTACAGTCTTATTATTATTAAGAAACATTAATCAAAATTATTAATATTTTCCTGATTTTTTCAAAGACATTTTGTGCATCAGAATTAATAGTTAAACACATAGTTAAGATCTAAGAAACATGAAAAGAAATCCATCAACATGACTAGAGGCCTCAGAGATGTGGCAGGAGATATTGAGCTTTTCACCTGGAGGTCCTAATTTCCCGGATGACCTTAGCTGGTTGCCACTGAAACTCATTAGCATTTGAGGGCTCTTCTGTGGTCTACAAATCTAGGTCTTTAAAATTCAGCTYTGCATGCAGACAGATTTGGCCTTTCAGAGCATATTTCTCCAAAAAGGACCAAATATCCACACAGAAATAAAGAGATTCTTCCTGCTGGCAAGCAGAAAGCATTAAGTCTTAAATGACATTCAGCTAGCCCTTTATTTCTAACCTAATTCATAGCCCAAGAAAAAGTAACCGTGCCCAGCAGCTAGAAGTCATCTAACTTACCAGTTTTGGGGGAGGCAAGAACCAAATGGAAATCACCACTGAGCAATCCTCCAGGCCACAGAGGGAGTCCCAACCAGAACAGGCCTGAGACAAAAGCACAGAAGTGCTATGAGCTAAGCTCAGGGAATAAACTGAGAATTTTAGTCTCCCAGACTGTCAGCCCAAGACTCATCAGAAACTTCTTTTTTATATGTACTTATATGCAGTTCAAACAGGTATATCATTTTAAAAGAAGAAGAAATAATTGACGGTTAGAGTGCCATTGATTTCAGAAGAATAAGAGCAACATGAACTATTGATACCAAGTTCCAGAGACACAGATTAACCACAAAAATATGCCTTCTGCTCATTAACACTCCATTAAAGAAAATCCCAAAATCTGCCCGCTGGAATTGCACAGATGCCACGATTGCCTTACCATCGCCTCCCATGGGATAGTCATAATCACACATCTTCCCTGGTGCTTTTCCAAGTATCCTGAGTCAACTACTTGATGGGATTTGAGAATTATTTATATTCCAGTCTCTTGAATCATTCTTTCTTTTGCTGTCTTAATGTCAGATATCTCTGTGCATTTGTTACCTAAATGCAAAAGAAGTCAATAGTAGCTGAGAAATTTCTTCCCTCAGGATTATGTCCTCTAGCTATATTTCACAGAAAGAAAATAAAGCTCCCTAATTGCATATATTGTTTGTGTGAATATATTTGCTCTGTGAAATGAAACAAGCATTGCAGCAATAKCTTGAATGCAGCTCTACAGACCTTTGAAAATCTGAATCAGGTTGCTGAGGCATTAGGGAACACAGCGAATAGCATACAGCAGCTCACTGRAATAGGTGTTTCCATTAATTCTTGGAAATATTAAATTTTGGGCAGAAACTTTTAAATGCCCTCAGGCTTTGACTGTTCAAATTTTAACAAAACCCTTCACTAAAATAAAATGCAGCAACAGAATTTCATAGGAAACTCACAATATTTTGCTCTTAAGAGCTTAGAAAGAGAAGAACCTAAACCCCAATAAATAATGAGAAGTATTTCTGAAGTAATTACACTGTTGCTGGTTAATGCACTGATGCAGRTCATCTGGGTTGGCTTTTCTAGAACATACCCCTTATATTTTGCAGTTGATGAATAATTAGACCAGTTGGTGCTTCATGTCTGGAGGCTGATACACAACTGAACATGTAAATGACAATAAGAAAAAAAAGAAATCTCTCAAACAAATGACTCTCCCCCTGGAAGTATTTCGCAGTACCTGGAGAGCAGCTCCCACATGACACTCCTTTCACCATTTGCTCTTACACCACCTGAGGATGCAGCCACTGCCCTCTGCTCCCAGGAGCCCATTTCAACACCTCGGCCAGTCTCTCCATCCCAGGCCCCTCTCTGCACTCGTGAGACATTCATGTTGTCCTTCCCTTGTGCTCCACAAAACTCACTGTCACAATGAATGCTACACTTCTGAGCATGCACCGGTTCGAACGGTCTYCAGTTCTTTACAGACCCTGTTTTATAAACTCATTTTGCTCCCAGGTAAAATACAGCTGCCTTTGGAAGGATATACAGCAGATACACATATATACATAGAAAACAGCTGCACAACACACTGAAATTTAGGAGAGGAAAAGAATACCCTATACACACTTGCTTTATGGAGGTAAATCATGCCAGACTAAAACGTATCATTGATAGCAGTTTTATAAGAGAAGTGCAGTCACTGAAAAGAAACTGAAGAAATAAAAGTAAAAGAAAGTTGCTTTTAAYTCAGCAACAAAGGATCTCCATGAAGTTATAGTGGTTAGGTGGTTTTATTCACCCCGTATCTGGTACCAAAGTAACATCCCTGTTTAGATGAGACCGTTAAAGAAGGAGTACCTCAGGGCTGAGACAGCCTTACACTCCCTTTGAGTTGTTCCCTCTATGCTGGGCCCTTGTGCTTTGCTGGCAGCTTGAAGCCTCAGCGCTGGTCTTCCTAAGCCCAATACAAAGGAGAGACATTTGTAAAAAAAGAGAAAAAGAAATCCTCTTTGAAGACCCTTCTTCCAGTTGAAGGGTCCACATTTTAAGGATGCCATCATCACAGCTGAGGTCCAGAGCATGTCAGCAGCACATGAGGGCACCTCCTCCCATGTGGAGTCTGTGGCAAAGCCAAGGACTGAAATTCCTTCTCTCAAGTCCACTAATCCACTAGYCAAAGACAAAAGCATTTTCCCACCCCGAACATAAACCACACAGAGGCTGAAGAAGCCTCACTGTGCCTCAGAGGTGGTGCTTGGTGCTACACCGGGCTAGGGGACACAGGCATCTCAGCATTGAGCCTGCTGCTCTACTTCCCACCCCACAGCTTCTCTTCAACAAGCTCTCACAGAGGCCTCAAGCTGCTTAAGCTATGAGATATAACAACACTATTGTCCAAGGTTGAATGGGTGTCGGTATTGATTCGATTCTCAGACATCATGAGCTTTTTAGCCAGAGGCAAATTTTATTTCTTTGTCTAGACTGAAGCTCTACCTGTGACTGGGTGCTGAACAACGCATTAGAAATAGACTCATTTATTCAAGACTTGTTGCCTGTCAGCCAGTCAAATGAATATTTCCATTTTCCTTACACTGGAAGACCAAGTTCATATSATTTGATCTAAGCAAGAGTCTTCTCATCAAGGTGGCTCTTTGATGGTTACAGCATCTCCTGGATTAGAAARGAAAAAGAAAAAAGAAAAAGAAAAAYTCCTCTAAAAAGGCCTGTTCCCCAAGGCAGCTTTGCCAGACTWGCTGATGAGAGGCCCAGGTGCYAAAGGATCCAGGAGTCACAGTATTCCTTCCCTCTCCAGATCCCTCCCAAGTCGTACAAGCTGCTGCTGAGCCTCTACTCYTGTTACACCCTATACGTTCTGCAAGAATGAGGTTGAGCCTTTTCAGCAGCGTATGCTCTGCAGAACAGTCTGTCTTCTTTTAGTATGAGGCCCTCCATTTGTTTCCATGTTCAAAACAAACAAATTCAAATGTCTTRATCATCTCATTTGCCACTCTGAGGAGCTGAGCCTTTCTTCCATCTGCCAGTTGCCTTTTGAATAACCCTTGAAACCACCACAAAAGCTTTAGTCTGTATTTAGGACAACCCCTCAAAAACAACTCCCTTCATCATCTACAGAACTGGCCATAAAAAAAMCAGCAAGGAGCCCCATAAACCTCACTCATATCATAATCCCACTATCTTTATCTTTTGTTTTCTRTGTAAACACAATCTTTTCAAGAAACATGATAAGATCATCAAATTGCACAATGATCCTATTTCACATGCAATGGGCAGAAAGTCTTTGGGTTCAGTGCAGTGCTCATCATTTGTACGTTTAACAAACAYGAGGGTTTGGGAATGGGGCAGGATCTCAGCCTACCATACAACCCCTGTGAACATGACAATTTCCATTTAGCTTAGACTTTAAAATAGCAAGCAATAATAAGACTAGGTAAAGGAGCACAGGCATGGCCTTCTCTGTTTAATTTATGAGCCCCAKTATTTGCTTTAGTTAGTGAACAGCTATAGAGAGAGAGTAGATCTTGATTATTTGCCCACTGAGGTGMTGAAAATTTCATTGCCCTCCTAATCCTAACAGCGGAGTGTATCTAGGCTTTTCCTTTTTTAATTTTTCCTTTTTAAAAATATTAAAATTATTATTAAATAAAAAATTAATATTAAATAAAAAAACCTCTCAAAACCAGAGAGAATATTCACACTAAACTAGATTTCAGAAATTCCCATCTATGAGTCCTTACACAAGATAACATTTTTTTCTGATCATTTTGGGTCGTTTTATTCAATTTAGAGATTGTTTGGGATGCAGCCCTATACTGCCCTGTTCAATTGCCTTCTTTATACTCAKTAACTGTCTGCACAAAATTTGGGGAAAAGCATCTTCCTTGAACAGACTCAAAACAAGGGATAACAGCAGTCAGAACTAATGCTCTAACTGCCACCTTCMATCAAATAAGGAGGAGCATAATCAAATAAACATGTAAGTGCTGAGAGAATCAGCATAAATGCCCTACTGGGGACTAAGAGATAAGTTTAGATCATTAAACGAACAATGCAGTTTCTGCATTATTTCCAAAACAACCTCGCAGAACCACCAGCAAAGCAGTATCTACTCACATGTACTACTAGGAGCTCTGTAACAGCCAGATTCAGACAATAGTCCAGGGGGATCAATGTATGAGTGGAAATTAATTTACCAGGTGAGAGTCCTCATCTGCAGCAAGTTGATATTCCCCAAGTGCCATCCACAAAGGCTTTGTAACTGTTGAGCCTAATCCCAATTTAGTGAACAAATCTCTCTGGCGTTGCATTACAGATCTCTCATTTTGGATCTGGCAGCGCTGCCAGGACTGCCTGAATCCACCATGTGGATTTTGGCCACCCTGCACATTCACAGATGAGTTTCCTCACAGGCATGCCAAAAACAAACACACTGCGTCTCAGTCTATCACCTTTGCAAAAAGCCTGGRCAGGCTCAGACACAAACCCTGCGTTGCCCAGAGCACCCGTCTCCTGCAGACAGCCTCCAAAAGCAGCTCCCTAGTTTGTTTATGCATAAAAGCAGCTTTTATTTGGAAGTGCTGTCTTCCTTTTTGGGTGCTTTGCTCAAATCTAAGGGTCCCAGAAATTTTTCTGAGTATCTTTTTCTCTGGGATTTTCAGGAAGGCCTGAAGACACCTGGCACTCTTTCAGATTTCCTATACTTATTCTAGGCCTGAGAAGTCTGTGGSTGTTGTGCCCAAATTCTGTTGACCTTACAGAGTGCCCTGGACACACTCCTTGCTGCCTTCTTAGTTTTTCTTGCATTTAACTGATTCTTCCCAGACTGTGCCAAATCACAAGGTATTTCTAGGGAATTGCCTCAGCTATCCTTCTTTATCCAACAAGAAAAACACATTCTCTGAGCAAATTTCCTTCTAATTTACCCASAGCTGCCAATTCCCACATCACCATTGACACTAATAGAAATGGCGGTGGGGGGGACATGGCAAAGTTTCATCCACAAGCAAGTGGCACTTACACTTTATTATATAGCACGYAATAGGCTGTGATACTTTTGTGTGAAAGATCCAATATAAAAAAAAAATAGTTTGGCATATGTGCAGTTTAATTTGATTTGACTTGCTTKTGCCAAGTTTCCCTCAGACACTTTATTATATTGCTCTATTTACTGATGTTTCCAGTGCTAGAAGCCTGGATTTCTTGTTTATTAGAGCTGGCATAATGAAAGTTTGCCACCTGATTAATTTTAATAGTTTAGCAGGGAACCTGAGGATAATGCATATTGGCCGCCAGGCTACAGATAAATTTTGTCCGTTTGGTTGAAAAGATTTTGGCAGAAATAAAACCAGCTCTTTGCTATTGTAGAGAAGTGTTTTGTTGGGCAAAACTGTGCTTTCTAAGGAAGCCTATATCTCATCTTCCTTTATTATGTGCAGAGCCTTTCCAATCCCTGATAAACCTGATTTACAGGCTACTGGCATGGCACTGTTTTGAGAGAGACCAGAGCTGGTAGTTGAGAAGTTGGTAAGTTGGGTCTTATTCCTAGCTCTTTTGACAGGCATTTTATGGTACCTACACTCCCCCAGCTAAAGCACATGTCATGTTACTGTTCTGCCCTGCAAAGCACTCCCAGGACTGCAGGTAAAGAGCGCTACGCAAGTGAGCACTCACTGCTCTCGGTGGGAGCAGCCACTCACTGCCAGGAGAACCTGAAATGGCACCAAGATCAGGTGAGAGCAAGTGGAAGCATTACCTAATCTGGGACCAATGCCCAACATTGAAATACTCACCCAATCTAGAGGGGAGGGGTTTTCTTTTGGAGCCTCTGAAATCCTTCCTGTTGCTAACATCCCAAGGTAAGCAACCTCATACACACATTTGTCCCAAAACTAGAAGACATCAAGGGACTTTTTGCCCCCACTTGTATTATCCTACTGTCTTCTGCAAAGACATTAGAACAAGAGTAATTCTTCTTACATACCTACACACAACCTCTGCTTTTATCAGGGATATGTTACTTTTCTGACCAGGATTTTTGGCCTAATGTTTAAGAACCACATGGAATCAAAGCCAATGACAGTGAATCCATGTGCTGGAAAGGTCCAGTCAAGCTCAAGTTCTGGCAAGGAAGAAAAAAAGAGAAACTCGTGCTTCGCCAACCCCCCTCACCCCCCACTTTCTTAATTTAGAATATAAATGATTTATACAGAAATGATTAATAAATGCATTCATTATACTTGCATGGTTACTGTTTAGCAAAGGAACAAGTAAACAACAGTCCTAAATGCAGCAGAACAGATGCACATTTTTTGGCCTCAATTTTGTAAACTAATATATTAAGTGAACATGAAAATATGAATATAGACAATTTCAAATCAGCCCCCACAAAGAAGCAGCCAGGATCAAGGCAATAATGTATCTATCACAAAACTCCAGTGCCTAGAGCATCACTTAGCCAAACACTATCTACTTCAATTAATGGGAATTACTGGATGCCTTGTTGACATAATGAAAAAAAAATTTTGTTCTGTTAAAGGAACATCTATTTAATATAATACATATAAATTTGTGAGGTGATGGGTTGCTTGTTTGTATGAAGTTCAAAGATCTTTTTCAAAAGCTTCCTAAAACTTTTGAGAAACTTCATAAAATTGCCCCGACAATGGCATCAGAAATACTCTGCAATGCTATTTTTTCCTCTTTTTTTAAATATTTCTTAGTCCAAGTATCCATTTATGAAGTAACAGTTAACATTAAACCTAGGTTAATGAATTCASTACAAAGTCATTTCTCCTGTTTCCTATCTTTTACAATGCGGCTTGCTAAAATGATCATCCTGTAATCAACACAGTAAAAGCAACCTACATAAGAGAGAGAAGGAGAAAATACAAGTCAAAATCTTAAGTGAGAAAAGAACTGTCACTCATTTTACTGAGATTCATATCAGACTTCCTATCTAGAAGATGAAAAAAGGAAATAAAGATTCATTCCACAATAATGCAAACCTACATATTTATAGGGACTCACACGATCAAARGGCAAACTACAGCTACATCCTGTACCATACCTGCAAATGCAAATATACAGATCTTAACAGCCCAACCAGGAAAAGCAAACACTCATTTCTCACGGTATCATGTTAGTATGGTTATTCCCCAGATAAGTATTCTAAGAAAACAGCTTCATTAAAGATACGTCAAGGGAACAGGTCAGAGACAGGGATAGTAGAGCAGAACAAAACAGCAAACCTCAACTTAAATAGAAAATGAGCAATAATTCATCAAAAGGCCACTCGCTCGAATAAAAAGTATGGAAGTAAGTGTATACCTCAGAAACAAGGCAAAATAAGCATTTTCTCAAATTACTGTTGTCAACCACATAGAATAAATACTATCAACAGTCTCCTGAACCAAAACAGTGTCACAATATATCAGCTTTGGAATCCTTTCATTTTTCTATATTGTTCTTACTCTTTCTTTGCCTTCAAGCTTTTAGGTTACAGCTGGGGTTGGATGACATTTTCAAAACCTTCTTTTGGGGAAGAAGGGATACAACCAGAAAGACATTTTTTAACAAGCAGGCATAAAAGGAGACATCCTCATTACTCCAGTGGTATCATCCTTCAGTACAACTCCCCTAAATCACAAAAGTCAGAAATAGTAATAACTGTACGGGGAAGCCATGAGAAAATACATGTCAAGCAACTAATGAAAGTCCAAATCCCGCAAGTCCTCTGTGCACAGCAGAGGTGGCAGCGATGCCGCCCTGTCGCACTGCACCTCGCTCACACCCTCGAGTGCTTGCAGGGGCAGCCCCGCGGCCTCGGCACACCGACTGCGACGCTCAGCTGGTTGGAAGCCATCRCCCCTCCTGACTGCAGGCATCTCCAGTGCGGAAGACTCCTGTGCAGGCAGCGCAGCCGGGATCCCTGGGGTCTGGAACATGACAAACAGCACGGAGCACATATCAACTCCTCTTCCACCGCAGTGCAAGTGCTTTCCAACTTGCAGGCAAAATAAATATTTGCTTCTTTCATTTGTCCCAGTAGAACTTGAAAGGTGAAATATTTGCTGTAAGATTTGAGATAGTGGTACAATTTTGCTTCTACCAGAAGAGAGAGGATGAATCATGAATAATCTATAGCCACTGCAGACTGAAGTCTTAATCAGAACTACTCAAAACAAAATCAGCTTGCTTACATAAATAAGGGCGGGAGGAGCTCTCAGACGTATGCACAGTACAAACACATCAAATCACTATTCAGAAAATTCCCTGCTCACCCACAAATTACCCAATTAAACATTTGAGCGACACTGGCAAATGTTATCTACTGCCTTCCCATCAGCTCAWGCTTAGCAGAAGAAAACTGCACACTGCAGACCTGTGTTTTGTAAATGGACTAGCAGGGAATTAACGTTCACCCCCAGCAGATTTCTAACCATTCACAAATCCATAATCTAAGGCTGCACATACAGTAACAAACCAAAGCATCTGATCTGTCAACTGATTTGAAAGGCAGGCTCAGCACACAAAGCGCTGGCATATTTTACACAGCAAATCTTTTTCACGTGAAGAACCCTCTAAGCTGTTCTGATCTAATCTTTTGGGCACTGCAAGCGATAAAGGGAGAGGTCCTTAGGATGTTCCAGATCCTCCCTCACCTGCCTGAGGACTGGGTGCAGCACAGGAGCAGGATGGAAAATGCAAGGAGCCTCCCTGCCCGCTCCCCACGGCCCGACACACACGTGCACCCACCTCTTGGAGACAGACTCTTGTCTGTCARCAGCAGATACTAATTACTGTCTGTGAATAAAATAGCAAGGAATTAATCCAGTCTCCGGATATTTTAGCAAAGATACTGCCAGTCCCCATGAGACTTGATGGGGCTTCAAAATTCAAATGCAAAATGGCAGCCTGATTCCAAAACTGCCTCATTTCTTTGCCACACATAGCAAGATAAGAAAATTGCTTCATGCCATTTTCCAGTTTCATTAAAATCTTTGTCTTTRGGCTGAGACATCAAAAATGAAATGCTTAATACATGCAGTAAAATATAATACAGCTGTTTGCCACAGTGACCTTTTCAGTATTCCGTATTTTGTATTTTGATAAGCCATCCCCTGCCCRGCTTTTGATAGCAGAACTGTCTCCCAACTTTACATGCTTTTGCATAAAGCAAAATGATGCAAGAACATCTAAGTACTAGCGAGCAGTGCTGCCCCACAGCCAAAGCCAGGTTCCTCTTGGTTTTACAGGAGGCCCCCATACAGGTCTGTACCTACTGCAGTCCTTTAGGATTACAGACAAAGTTAATGATAAATTGAAGCTGAGAATGTCAAGAAAAGGTAGAATGGAACTGAATARGTGTTTTGTATCATGGTTAAATACAGGAAACAAATACACCCTGCACTGTAACTATTTTTCCCTCATSTCCATTTTGAGTAGAAAAATTTATTACAAAAATATTGTTAACAAAGTACCGCCTGTTTTACACATTTATATTAAACACAAACACGTAGCACAGAGACATTTAAAATAACAAATGTCTCATAAATTACCAAACAACACTGACTTCACAGTTAAAACTGCCACGGTGGTCTGCAAAGCTTTCGCCAGTCAAAAAAAGAGAAAAGCTATTCTAAATCCATTGCAGACCTGGGAATAACAAAGCCACTCACACTTAGAAATGAAATACTTGCYAAGTTTCTTCTGATTTGCAACGCAGGGGTCTGAGCTCAGCAGCCCAGCTGAAAGGCCGAGCACTTCCTTGACACAGCACCAGGCAACCAGGGCTCCTGCTGCCTTTACAGAGATCTCCAGATATGAGAATCATGAGGCCTTCTCYTTCCTGGAGAATCAGGTCATTTGTTGCGAGAAAAATAGTGCCTAAAGTTACACACAAGACTCRATGCTTACAGTTATAAGACAGATTAAACTTTGAAGCTGAGTATCTAAAATAACAACTATAAAAGGTCTGGCTATTCTTGCCTCTCCTACCACTAGGCATTTTTTARATCCTACTTCTAATCCTAATTTCAACAGTACCTTGTAGTGACACCCTCAGGAGACTACTCGCTACTGGATCAAAGTTGGGACTGTAACGTCAGTGAGAACCATTGATACAACTTGTTAAGGGCCACAGAAGTTTGCAGATTGTGCACTAAGTCAGGCGAGGCAGASTTAGTTAAGTTCTCAGAATATGGAAAAGAAAAACATGATGCTCTCAAAGTTCCCATATTCTGTTCCAKGCATGATACATCCAACTTTTTCTTAAAGAAATTTAATTTCCTATACTACCTAGTGTACATTTAAATTCTTAATCATAACACTTGTAAACAAAGATTTTCACATTAAATGGCACATCAACACAGACTCATATGTACTGTCACATATTTAAAGCAGTGAATGTGAATACTTCATTAAGACCGAAAGAAATTCCAATACAGAATAAAAAGCTTTCTTATCTAACATGAGACGACAATATGAAGCCACAATTTTATTATTTAGTTTTATTGTTTTAAATTAAATGGAACAAAGTGGTTATTTCATCTTGGTGATTTAATAAGTTAATAAAGTCTGCTAGCAAACATATACTGTGTGATACAGTGACTCCTCATGTTGAGAAGAGTATTAAAAAATCCTGTGTAGGAGATGATGTCTTCTGCACTGCACTCAAGGACAACATTTACCAATAAGTTAGATTTTTAATTTGTTCTCTGATGCAGCTTTTTCTCTCAGTTTACTTGTGCTTTGACTACCTTATGGCAAGTTTTCTCCATCCTTACAAATATCGTCCTCCTTTTAACACTGTCAGACTTGCCAGTGATTTCTTAGACATTCAATTCCACTGTGTTTTTCTCTAGCACGCAAAAGAGCTTTAAGAGGAGATACAATATTCATTGCCCATCCCGCAGAGAACACTAAGTTAGCTACTACCAGAAGGTGAAGGGATGCAAGCATCCTGAGGAATAGTTCGTATCACTGAGCTCTGGCCTGCCTTWATGTTGGTTTACACAACATAAAAGTGTTGGTTTACTCCTGGGTTATTAGCTAATGAACCTCCTAGGGAGGTTGTGATGCCAGGCAGCACTAGTAAGTGGTTTTTGTTTGTTTTAGGTTGCAGGGGTYTGGAGTTTGGGGGCTATACGCACTCAAAGCACACAGTATGTTTCAGACTATTAACATAATCTAAAAAGACAAAATGCTGGGAAAATGTCTATCACACAGCACTGACGTGATCACATTCTTGTGATTATCATCACAGTCAAGTGCTAACTCACCTTAACAGCCTCACAGTTAAAATAAGCTTCATACACTTCAACGGGAATCTAAACTTTTGTGGGTTTTAGAGTTGAAACTATTAAAAAATCTAAAATAATGTATATCATTTAAAACAAAAATAAAAACCAACAGTAAAATAAAATTCATCTTTCATATATATATTGCTTAGAAATATGGACACTTTCCATCCACAAGGAAGAGGGCAGGCCAAAATCACGGGGCTTTGTGGAGTCACGAAGACAGGAGAAAGCCAAATGGAAACAGACAGGCTCGTCCAGCCTCACAAGGAAATTAAAACTTGACTGGAAAGGAGCGAAAGTCAATTAGAGAAAAGATAATCGAGAGAAAATTTGAAACAAAGGCTTTCATTTTCCCTGACACTGATTTTAAAATCTTGAAGGGATGAGCAAAGTTTTAATGAATGTTATTTAAAAATAATTAATATATCACAATCAGGCATGCCAGGGAAAGATGAACATTACAGGCTTAGAATTATTTTCTTCGCTCCCTGCGGGGAAGTGCTTGATGTGAAGCTGGAAGGCAGAGCTGGAGGAAAATCTATAAATATGCGTGAGATGCATATGTGTAAAGCAAGACTACAGACCCTTAAGTTTAACTGAGATAACACAATACAAACGTTTGTCTTTACAGTGCAATGACAAAAATAGAATGATATCCACTAAATAATCTTCCCAGGAAGAAATGCAATTTGGTAAAGGTAATTTTAGGTGTGTGCAATAATTAATTTCTGTAACATTAGCAACATCCGAGACAGGCCAAAATTAAAACATTTTCTACGCACTATTCACCAAATAATTAACCATAAAAACTGGACTCGGTTATTGGTTTCTAAAAACAATAGGACTGGACTATGGTTAATCATAATCAGTACATCTTGAGCAGAAACAACCCCCGCCCTGCTGAAAGGAAAGGAAGAAAAGGGCTCATCTACCTACCACACAGCAAGTCCCCTGTGCCAGTCACAGATGTGCTCTAGAGCAGGTGCCAAAGCAGCGACCACACTGGCAATGCCCGGCAGAGCTCAGCAGCAGGTCTGCCTAATGGGGTGAATTCCAAGAGCTCCGGGAGGGCAGCCCACACAGAAGGGACTGATCACACAGACACCACTGGAAGGGGGCAAGAGCTTGGAGCGGTCACCGAGAGCTGAGAAGGGCTATTTAAACATTCAAAACCAAGAAGTTCTCTACTGTAAGAAAGAAACCTCCATACAAGTAGGAAAGCCTGACGGAACAGGCCAGCAGGTTGTCTCTGTGTTACAGTTAAGAAGTTAAAGATAGTGAAGATCACAGCTAGTTAAAATATGCTGAAAAGCGTCTGTTCTTGTCTCACACAGAGTTGAAATCCTAATTGTCAGAGTGAGGCTAAGAAGGCTCAGAAAAAGATCTCTTCATTGGCAACGGATCAGGTCTGTGCTTTGTGCAGAGAGGTGCTAGGTCRAAGGGTTTGAGGTCTTTCCTTTTTTTTTCTTTATAACTCCTCCCTCCTTTTCTCTTCTCTCTTTCTCTCATGGCTGCAAGATTTGGTTCCACAATAATTATAGAGATAGGCCCCAAAGAAATTCTAAAATCTCACATGTCATTAACTGAAGACACATACAAAATCTCCCTCTTCCCAGAGAGGACRTCATAGGAAGCTTCCCATGGAATACCGGTGAGGCATGAAGAAACAAGAGTGTAAATGAGAAGTCCGGTAACTTTGTAGCTCCTTTTTCACACCAGAGGAGAAAAAAATCATTCCTATGGAAATTGCCAACACAGGAGCCCACAGTATCTCCAATTTTCCCTGAGCCTTAATAGAGCACTTGTGGAGCACCTCCAGCTCGTCAAAAAGAAGAGCAAATATTTTACTGCGTAATTCATTGAAAATACTAGAAGCAATATAGTTGCCTTCCTTGGGATATTACAGAACGTGSTTTAAAAAAACTTACAACCAATTTACAGGAAAGCTCACTTTGCCGATAATGTACTGAACAGACATTTAACTAAAATCAGATCCCATAGAATGAAGAATAAAGTGCACAAATTGAGAAACAGGACAGAAAGTAAGTTGAAGTGATTAATGGGAACCCAATCTAGGGAAGAAATGGTTCTAAGCTGCATGTGTTTGAGCACTTCCATTTTAAGTTTTTAGGTTATGTATGTTTACACTGCTTTCTAATCTAAGATACGACTGACATACCGCTACTAAAAATTCCAAGTCCTTCTGCATAACTTGAAAGCTTTAATTTCTCAAGACTAGATTTCTAGAGGTGAAAAATAATTCTTTTGGGTTGCAATGATGAACTGACACACATCAAAATAAAGTCGCAGGGGTTCGAGACAAACAAACATTAATCTCAAGTATAAYGAAAAAAGAAACAAGTCTCTGAAAYRAGAAGAACAGAATGCCAAAGCGGAGGAAGCGTTCCAGGAGCGCGCAYGCACACATCTAACCTTTCCCMTCACWTCAGTGCAACATTWCTAACAACAGAMATACCCAAACCTGAAGTTAGATTAGTAAGTCAATATTTAATTCTCGTGAACTCCAAGTGGGCAGGCTGAAGGCAGCCGCTCCCCGGGTGGCTGCRGATGTGCAGAGCCCAGCGCAGCAGGAGACGAGCTCTGCGAGGGACGGGGCCAACATTCCCAAATGACTGTTCAAACTGCACCAAGTGCCACAGCTCCACCCTACCCTCCTGGTCCMCACTTCTACTGAGTACTTTCAGGATTCTGAAGCTTATTCAGAACTCATGAGAAAACAAGTGTTTTTCTTCAAAATTACACCTCAACGTACCCCAGTTTGGAGGTAATGCAGGTTCTCATTTACAGAACCATAGGACAGTTTGAGTCAGGAGGGAAACTCAGGAATGGGTTTGAACTTGAGAGTCTGAGTTCATGTTAGCGGCCGTCCCCTCAGCCCGTGACCTGCTCTGAGTCCATCCAGGAGCTCTCCCGAACTGCTCAGCTGCCTCTGCACCCACAGTAGCAGCAGGGACCGGGCAGGCTCCTCCCTGCTGCTCTTCCTAAGGACGGATTAGAGATGAGTCACTGTACAGTCTGCCTGGATTATCCACAAATACATGTTTAGAAAGACKGTCAAATTCAGCTTTATTTCTTTAAGTTACAGAGCGGCTTTGCTCAAAATATTTGTGTTTTTTCACACCCACCAAGTGAACCCCCTTGCTAGGGTGTAGCAAAGTAACTAATAAAAGCTTGACTCTAAACTCTATCACAGCCAATTTGCTTCATTCCAAAGAAAGCCAGGCAAAAAMCACTACTTGCAGCAAAGCTGAGAAGCTCTCAGAAGAGGCCGAGCCTGAAGTTTCTCTATTGCTCAAACTGAAAACACTCCCCTGGGCAAGGCTGGCACAGCCGCAGGTAGTGCCTGCACGGGGCACTGCAGCCGAGCAGCTTGGCCAAGTGATGGATGATTTTTCCTCTCTCACCCTCTTTTTTTTTTTTTTTAAAGGATTTCCCGTTTACTCATCAGGAATTGTTAACTTATACTTAAACATTTAATTCTCCCATGCAGTCTCTTTTGCTGGGGAACATTTGCTTTTCCTAAGGATTGTTACATGCATCAATTTGAGTGGGGTTTCTGCAGCAAGCATCTGCTTCTGTCAGATGAATTGTAATAATGACTATCTGCCTTCCAAGGTAAAGCTGGTCAGGGCATTACATTTTCCAAGTATGTGACAGAAGGGGAAATCTATCTGTAARACCAAATGTCCTTCAATATAAGTACAGTATCTCCAAAAGATGAAAGTGAGCAGATCTGAGCTTATTAGGTCCTTGTCAATAAGGGGAAAATGCACCTGATGCAGTTGACAGCAGGGAAAAAGGATGACTTTAATATTGCTCACCTCCCAGAAGCAATCCAGTTAGCCAGAGAAGAGAAATATTGGTGTGAGCAGCAACGTTATTCTCAAAGTTGGCCTTCAACTAACTTTCAGTTTTCCTTTGAGTGCAGGTTTTTTGATACCTTAGGCACATAATTACCATGTGATACATGTAATCTATATCTCTAATACCAGTAATAGGGTTTTTGTGCATGCAGTTCTTTCATGCAGTCCCGACCAGTGCCTACATAAATAAGGTGTACTTAACTTTGCACAGGCACTTGTTAGACTCTGCAGTTCAAAACCTGGTACTTAAAAGGGAGCTGTGAGAAAAACCGYATTGAGCAGTTTTCAAAAAAATCCAAACCATTAATAAAGTCACATGAAGTCCTTTGCTAGTTGCTTTTCACAAGTCTTTTTTACCTTTTGTCTTAAGCTACCAGATAGCTCCCACTCTAGTCTCCATACAGGCCTGAACAACGCGTTCCTGTGATTTGGTGCACAACCTCCTCCTGCACAGGGGCTCGCCCTGCTCACCCTGCCTTCTGCTCATGCCTTCTTCTCSAAGCAGCTCTCTCACTCCTTCCAGCTGTTTCTGTGCTGTCCCATTGTTTTAACAGGACAAAAGGAATATACTCTCCTTCCAGAGCACTTGTTCACTGATGGGTAAGATAAACTTGGAAAACTCAAAGAGAAAAATGAGATTAGTTTGAAACAGTAGGATTTCTGCTTTTCTCAATTCCAATAATAAATATAACAGCTATTTATAAATTATTAATCTTTTGGATTAAAAAGCAGGGATATACTAATAAAACAATACCCAAGCCTGGTTCACCTTGCACTATTACAACCATAAATCAGTAAATATGGAGATGTAGAGAAGTGCTGCACTCCACATGCTGCTCTGAGGCACTCTGGTGCTCAGTACCACAGAGACGATAAATACAGGGCATGGATGCGGCCATTCCAGCCCCACTCCATGGGGGCCTCTATACTTTGTTACCTCTGAACCCTAACCATGCCCTAACTAATGCTTAAAAAAAACCCAAAATTATTCCAGTAAATTGCTTTTTTTTTTCTATTTCATTTAAATGAATTGCTTGTCTTCTTTGTGTCAGAAATCTACATTTGGAATTGTATGGCAAATGCTCTTAATTATGATCTTGCTCAAACTCAATTGAATTTCTCTCCATCTCTCTCCTTCTCCTGCTGCTGCTAATTAAGATAAATACGTCAGAAGTGTTATTGCTGAAGGGAAAGCTGTAGCAAGTGTCATTGGTCCCTGGGATATTTCCCATTTTGCCATGAGCTGTCGCCAATGATTTAGGACCAAGTGCCAAGCATTGTATTAATCTTGATGAAATTAGCAAATCCTCTGTGATGTTGACATCCTTTGGTGCTAAATGACATTCTCCTGGCTGGACCATTACCACCGAGAGAAAATACTCTCTCTTCCTCAGAGGATTGCAAATCAGGGCATTAGGTGAAGATATTTTTCCCAGAAAGGACAAATTCAAGTGTCACTGACTATAAGGGTTTAGCCCTTATTTCAGCATCCTTGGCAAAAAGAAAACTGTGACAGACTCAAATGATATAAAATCTCATCTGACATCAATGGATGAAGACGGAAAAAACCCTATATTACTTCTGTCTGATAAATGACCACAGTTACTTAGGTAAATACTTCCAAAAAACTTATAGCAAATCTACAGTATAAGAGAGTCCCCTTCTTAAACCATATTGCATGACTACCTGCAAACACCAGCATATGCACTTAACTACTTTTTGTGCATCTTCCTGAATAATTTTTTCCTAAGCCCTTCATTGTGCATCAACTCTTTTAGGCAAGAAGAGTCTAGTGCATAAACATATACTTAGGAAAAGAAGAAAAACACTAAAAAAAGGAACTACATGTTTTTCTTATACTGGATCTTTTAATGCATGGCTACATTATTACTGAATTATGAAACACTTCTCTATACAGGCACCTGAAATTCCGCAGCCTTGAGATACAGATTTTCTTCTCCTTTGTGTTTTTATTCTCAGGTATATTTTCAATCACAGTTTTGTTTACAGAGCATACTTCCTAAACCTTCCTGGAGATTTGAAGTCCCCAAATGATAGTATTAAAATTGCAGTCATGATCCCATAAGCACTTATGCAGTTTTGAAATATCCCTTCCTTCGGAAACTGAACTGCCTTTATCCTCACRAAAGGCTTGCTTTCTGCAGAAATACCTTGTCACGTGTACTTCATTATCTGGGAAAAGAAAATTTTTGTTTTCTGGGGCCCTGATTCAGCAAGTCATCCCTATTGCACTAGGGCCCTCAACTTAAGCCCTGTTGAACACAATGAGCTTAAGCAGTGCTCAAAGCTAAGTGTTTAGAACTGAGGGCTTTTCGAAACAGGAATGTATTTAATCACAGCATAAGTGCATTCCAGACCAGCTCTATACCACAGTCRCAGGCCAAAATTTGTCTAATTTTAATGCCACCTCCAAAAAGCAAGCCCAGCAAGTTTGGCAGCTCAYGTGCAGAGACTGTCAGGCTGACCAAGGTAGTCACCTCACTCCCTGCTCATTCGCGACTCGTTATCTCAAGCCATCTGCAGCCCCTTGTTCAGTCAGTGGATTATAGCTCTCAGGCGTAGGAGGTCTCTTGTATAATTTAGCACAACCCAATATAACAAAGCTCTGCTGTTTTTGGTTAAAAGTCTCACTTTCTGTCTATTAAAATCTGTTTTTCTAGACCAAATGGACAGTCAAGGGGACAACCAGAGCCATTTGTTCATCTGTATGACCATCTCTGCTCATTTATCTGCTCATTTACATGCCACTAGTAAATGCTATCCAGGACCAAGGACACTGATGTTGGCACAAGGTTACTAAAAAGCATACTGCACATTTCCAAAATGGACCTTACTCCTTTTAATGTGGTTTATGCATGAATTTACGCAGGCTGAATAAAGTGAGCTCAGTTCCCACCAGATCTTTATTCCTCCTGAATAAAGATGCTCATAACCTGGGAGGACGCGTGCTCAAGCTCTGTCCTTAGAAGAACCTCTCCACTGCTCTGGGGTCTCACAGGGCTACCTGTGAGCACAGGCATTTGCAGGATCAGGGTTTGAGACTGCAGTGCTGATGCATCTTAATCCTGATGTGACCCTCAGTAAATTCTAGAGTTTATGGATTTGCTGCCACTGCAATTTAATAGTAGACAGTTCTCAGTAAGGTTGAATTAACGTGTGTCAGCACAGATTTACACAACGATAGCTAATAACTTCCTAGAAGAAAAAAAGGGAGAAAGTTATTTTTAAGTGGGAAAGCCTGGATGTCACAAGGAAACGGCAGACCTGCAGGAAGCAGTGCAGACATCTTTTCAAAATGAACACAGCACTAAGCCACATTTTTACACTGATTTTCACCACCCAGTATCAGCAAGGATTTTTCAGCTCGTATCATTCTGCTTGGGGAGTCCTGGATAAAAACACAAAAGGCTGYTCCTACTGTTACAGGCACTTCTAGCTTACCTGTCAACTGTCTAAGTTGTGTTCTGCTTACCTTTTCAAGAAGGAAAATCTCAAATTCTACATGTTAGTATCAGAGAGATATTCTTTTAATTTTTACACATAGCTGTAGTAACTCATAATCTACCACAGAAATTCAAGACATCCTAGTACATTTTAGACAYATTAACAAATACAACATTGTTAGGAGCCTGATTAAACAAAACTTTTGCATTTTTGGGGGCCTTTAAACATCTAAATATGCACATATAAAATACAGTCTATGCAAAGGCTACAAAATGTGACTATGAAACCCACGTCAAGGCAGATACATCACATGCAGTAGGAAATATCAGATCCTGATACCACACTCCCACTTAAGTTATCAAATGACACTACAGTTGGTGTATGACACTGTTTGACAAATAAAAAGCAGCGCAACGTATCATATACAGTTTATATACTCTCTTGGCTAGCTGTCCTTAATTTAATTTTCACTTAAAAAGTAGTTAACTTGAAATAAAATATCTCTCACTCTATTTTAAGGCTCCCTGCCACGACCGATAACGGATATTACTTTCGGTTCCTGAGTACATTAAAGCCAGTAATGATAATTCTTTCTAGCAGTATTGYTTTGACTCAAAAGCATTGATTTTGCAAAGCTTTGCATTACCACAGAGGAGAAATCTGTTCAAAAACAAGCATTCCGGGGCATTCAGATACACATGCAAACATGTACATCAATTTTTAAACTTAAAAGTAAATTTATGTCTGGCTTAATAAATATGCAGCAGTGCTTGAGAGCATAACTACCCTATGCTTGAAAGTATAACTATGCTATKGTCACACTTCTCATTTTCAGGGGAAAGTGTGTGTGTGTATATAGCTTTTACAATACCTGATCAAATATGAATGAATGGATCATGTAAGATTTAGATTTGGAAATACAGGTGCTGTGGAAATATATGCTCGGCAAGACAAGAAGATATTTCCCCACAGAAAAACATTGCTAATAAAGCTGCACATCAGGTGCTCCATAGGAGAGAATCAGAGAATCATTATGGTTGGAAAGGACCATAGTGTCCAACTGTAGGCCTTTCAGCACCAAGCCTGTTAAACTCTGTCCTTAAGTGCCTCATCCACATGTTTTTTGGACACCAACAGGGATGGTGATTCCACTACCTCCCTGGGCAGCTTGTTCCAATGCTTCACCACAYTTTCTGAGCAGATTTTTTTTCCCAATATCTAACCTGAACCTCCCCTGGTACAACTTGAGGCCATTTTCTCTTGTGCTAGGCACAGCTCTTCTGGAGATGAGCTCAACCCCTGCTGCACTGTGATCTCCTTCCAGAGGCTCTCTGCAAGGACCTCATCAGAGAGCACTGGACTCTCATCACGAGCAAGTTCTTCAACTTCTGTTTCCTGGTTTCTCTGGGCAAGGAGCAGCCGCCTTGGAGCAGGGGCAGCTCATGGGAGCTGCAGAGTTGACAAACAGCAGTCACCTCAGAGGCCGCGAGTGCACACAGGGAGAGAGGACAAGTCCTACAGAGCCACGTGTTGGCATCAGCTTCAGTCCCCTATTAGTCAAAGTAACCCAGGAAGCAGCTAATCCCTCAGTTTTCCAGGCACGGGTCCCTCCTATTCTCATAATTCCCGGTGGTAGCAGCGTGGAGCGCCCGCTCATTCCCCGTGAGGCTGCAGCCCCGCGAGGAACACGCGGCTCGGCCCGTGAGTTCAACAGCATCGGCTGCCCAGCCCAGGGTGCAGTGGCAGCCACTGGGCATGAGGCCACGTCTCCCTTGCAGCTGCTCGAGCCCCACTCGCTCCCAACGCAGCAAGGACAATTTTGATGCCTGGAGACACAGAGTTGGTAAAYTGGAATTTTTCCAGCCAAACTAAAACCTGCTGTTATACAGGCCTCCCACTAACGCAACAAACAGGACGACTCTCCTGATGTCACCGCACTAATGACTCAATCGTTACTATCGAGAGCAATTTGCTTGTCCTGCAGATTAAAACCACAGACACCTTGCGAGTCTGCCTCATCTGGCTCCATTAAGAGCAGCGGTATACAAAGCTCCTTCCCTTAAGGTTATGAACCACCCAGTGACCAGAAACTATTAGAAAGCAACAGACAAAATTCAAACTTGAACTTTGCAACCCTGATTTTGTCTGAACAGGATTCGAGACTGAGCTACTGTAAGAAGGAACCTTAGCCTCACTTTGCACCTGGAAGCACAACTCAAGTAAAGTTTCAATCTCAGAGCTATGCTTTATTTTTTCTTTTAGATTCTAATTATCCTAATTAGGAGCAGGGAAAATTTCCTCAGTCTCATCATTTCATTTTAATTCACAGAATTAGGCAAATCTCTTGCTGATTAACTTTGTTCTGTGTCTGATGCTACAGGGATGAGGCACAGTGACTAACAGGGCAAGTAAACAGAATAAATGGAAGGAAAATTGCCTCTACAGAGAATTACAAACTGACATTTATGATAGTCACATTTGCATGGTTTCAGTGCCAGATTTTCTTTTTTCATTGGAGTGCTACCTTCTCCCTTTACAAGGATCACCTTCCAGAGCTGTCCAAATGGAATTAAAAACAAAGCAGTACAGYAAAAGAAAAATCTGGCAGCTTCGTTTTAACATGGGCTTTACCCTAGAAGTCTGGATGAGCGAGGAACTCCAGGCAAGTCCCACCAGATACAGGCTCTGCAGATCTGAAGTGATCAACAGATATCACGAACCAACAGAAGCGAGTTTCACCAGGCAGTAATTAAAAGTTGCTTCAAACTCATTTAAACAAAGAAACATGACCACATAGGAGATGCAGGGAAAACATCTCCCTATCATTTAGGGAATCCTGTCCTCATCAATTTAGGATATCCAATGATTTTGTCATTAACTGTAGTCTCAGTCACTGCTGGGCAAACTGAAAGATTATCAGCTGCAGCAGCATGAACTAACAGCAAGGGCCCAGTCACAGGGCTGCACTCTGAACATTGTTTTGTGCCAAGAAAGCATCAAATAATTGCTCCACAGATTGAAAGCAAGAAAACAGATATACATCATGGGCTCATTGGTTTAACTTCAACGATAGTAATCATGCTTCAGACAGGAAGAAAGAATAAATCCAGTAAATTACTGTCAAACATTTAAAATCTAGTAACGGATACTTACAGCTTGAGGGGACAGATGAGGTTTCTAACCAGAYTTAATAGCCCACAGCGACTGCCAGGTTTGTGCTGCAGCCAGAATAACAGGCCTCGAGGTGCTACTCCCTGCCTCTCGTCCCGAGGCACAGGAGACTGGTAAGGAGGAAACGTGGTCAAAGGGCAAAGGGACAGGCAACAGARCTGCAAAAGGGCTTAGATGAGGATGGACATTGTCCTTCATTCTACGATTTGGGTCTGACTGCATACTAAAGAAAATCCARCGGCCTGCCCTGGTGGGTTTACAAGGCATGCAGTTATACCGTATGCAGTCTCTCTGCTTGTTCATTAGTATCTGCCTTGTGAGGGATTCCATAAGGTTCAGCACCTTCACCCAGTGCACATCCTTCAAAAAAAAAAAATCTTCCTGCTATATTTGGGCACTACTGTCAATAGCATCATTGGCTCAAAAATCAAAGTCCAAGTTCTTTATTACTGTTCTGGGACTGTGACCGCCCAAAAAAAACAGTAGTTTTAGGTCTGCATATCTAGAAAAGAAGACGGCTCCACAAAARATCCCTGATCAGTAGCAGCACTAGCAAAAACATGGGAAAACCCATTAATGCTGCCAGAGGAAATGCTAGAGAATAGGGAAAAAAAATAACAGGCAGCTGTGACACAATGTGCCGAGTACCTAAACTATAAAGTGCAGTAACTACATGACCAGTCATGATAATGCTCCTGGAGTGTCTTGCAGTAACAAAATARCTTTATGCAATGGTTGTATCTCTCACTATCTGCAAGATAACAACCCCTGCAGATCTTGGAAACTTTAATTACTTTAATTTACTGCTTATCAACTGCATCAGTGAAGCACTATAGAACAGCCTGGATTGACCTGTAACTCTAAGCAAGTCATTCCCATAGAACAATGGAGCTGCCTGGGCTCCGAGAACAGCTTTATCTCACTTCAGTTCTTAATGGTGTCCTCTCCTGTAGTATTTTACACGATTTAGCCAAATCTATGGCACTTTTATTTATCCCCTGTGAACCTTCATGTGAAAGTTGAAAAGCAGCCTGCAAATATAGGAACATACATCACTGCTGTGGTTAACACTGCCACACCAACCACTAATGTCCACAATACTGGGTCTATCATTAGGAAAGAGTTGACTCCACAGCCCTTTCAGGAGATAAGAAACAGAATCTAAATCCAAGAAAAATTTGATTTCCTTCCTGCGCATGTGCTGAGTCAGTTTTGCAATGCAGGTCAGGTTTGGCTAGCAATGTGCAACGGAGAAGAGCTTGATGACACCACCAAAACACGGAGCCAAGAAAATCATTGTCTGGCAGAACATCCTAAGGATGTCAGAGCTCTGAGCTACTGGAGAAAGGACTGCACAAGATGCAGTGCACAACAGCATTACCATCTCTATCACACCTGCATAGATAAAATATTTAAATCAGGTTTCTGATATTTACTGGTGAGAATATTTTCACTTTTATGATTAACATTTTCTTAGCCAAAATGGGCAAATCCTTTAAGTTCTTTTGTTCTTTGTATTTTTTCCATTTTTTAAGCATAAATGACCTAAGTATATGCTTAAAATTTTCACAATAGATCTTGTATTTCAGATTAGARAAGACACAGTCTAGTAGGTCTAGTGTTGGGTATTAATGGGAAACATAGTATTAGGCTCATTTGCATCAACATCTATTCCAAGAGGATGGAATCAAGTCCTCTCTACAGTTTTATTCAAACAGACTGATTATTTCACCAATGAGTAGAATAAAATATTGAACTAGTGTGCTTAATAAGATTAGAGTTTGTAAAAAAATAAGTTACATTCCACAAGTAATCTAGACATTTCCAAGTATCTTGACATCAGTAAGAAAACTCTATAAACTCATGACAGAACTGGAATGAAAGAGTCAACCAAAAAAAATGCTGTTAATTAAAATCTAAAGCAATTATTTTAACTATGCTGTTGAAAATCAGCATACTTTTTGAAAATATTTCTGTTTGATGAAATTGCTATTTGTGATCAAAAACAGTTGTGTGGAATTTTTTCAGCCAGTTCCAACGAAGATGTTTTCAAATATGTTCTCTGCTATTAAGTTAATTGCTTTGATTTTATAAGATGACAGACAGTAAAATCTAACACAGATAGTTATTTAAATTAGAAAGCCTTTAAGACTTAAATTGATATGCCATCTTGAAGTCAGATGACTATTTTCCGCTTATTCTTTTGAATGCCATCCACTCTGCCATTCAGTTTAATGTAGTTCTCAGGCAATTAACATACCACTCTGATTATGCTGAAATTTCCATTCATTCTACCAGACTTCCACTGAAATGTTCAATTCATTTACTTTACCGATTACCATAAAAAAGCCATTAAAATTACTGTAGACATGACTAACAGAGACCWAGTCCTATACGGAGGATACCATTAATGTTCAAGTGAACACCACTAATTACTGCATTTTAGTAACGATAATTGTTATTTGTAACTAAAAGAATTCATAAAATTTACCATTTTCTGAGTTATTGCAGTACATCCATCAAGACGCCGCACAGAGCCAGCGCACCCAGTTTTATATTTGAGTATTAATGGAACTACCTATGGCAGCGACCTTCTCAAGAAGGTCCGGGGCAAGCTGTTGACATTCAGGAAAAGAGCAAGAGAGCTTTACTCCATGTAATTTTAAGTGACAAAGATAGAAAAGATTCATGCCAAAAGTTCATGAAGAAGCACTTCAGATGTTACAAGGCAAGGCTTGAGGCTGAGCAATCAYACATATCAGGGCTCCTACCTGATTTTTGCCACTCTAAAATAAAACAACTTTGAAAAATACCCACCAGTTCATCCTTTCTGTAACCAGTGGTAGAAATGATTCAGAAGGCTCTTGTTTCCAGGCTGAAATCCACCTCAACCATCACCCAACAGAGTAGGCTGGGGAGCCCCTCACCAGGGCAGCRCGGGCTACCATAGCACCTCATCTCTCCCTGACTCCATCTCCTGTTCTTCACCTGGCAGCTATTCCCTGACAGGCTTCYAATCCTGAAAACAAGCTCGAGCTTAAGACTTGAATGAAAGAAACTCAAAATAATCTCCTTCACCCTCTCCTGTGGCTGACGCAGATTTCAGTAACGTACCTATGCAGTTATCGGTTAATTAATGGGTACTTGCACCTTAGGCACGTAGAGATCAAGAAAAGTGAGCCAATATCMCAGACGAATTCTCAGGGAAGAGAAGAAACTGAAACACATGCATCAGTCTTAGAGATAAACCAACGGGAAGCAAAATATTGATTTGCACTTCTCGCCCTTCCATATTTAAAGTGTGATGCAAACATCGTTTTCTTTACTGCAAGAGCCGTGCAAGAGCGAGAGGCGCTTCGGACATGCACCGACATGGGCCTTCAGGCACAGGTAGCTCTCCTGGCTCCTACAGCTTTCAGGAGAGGAACCTRTGGGGGAGTTTAGATAAGCAGAACTCAGAGGGAAGATGTTGCCTTCCAGGAAGCAAATCCTTGTGAACAGATGCATTTACCATATTTATGCACAGGGAGTCAATGGGAGCCAGTGATCCACAGTGAAACAGTGATTGTGATTARACCAATATGACTTCTTGGAGAAAAATTTCAATTCTCTTTTTTTAAATATTAGGCATCCAAAAAAATTTTTAAAAATCCCTTGCATCTCCTTTTGAATTATTTTTACTTACAAACTTCACCAAAATACAAGCATGTTGTTACCATTAGAGCTATGGTACAGTGTGATGTTACCTTTGAGACACCGACTGCCTCTGCTGTGAGAAAGCAACAAAGGGTCTGATTTTCCAAAGCAGGGAACACCCAGGATTCCTGTTGGAGTCAAGTACTGCCACGGGCATTCCCTCTCCTGGAACAAAACCCCTCACATTCTGCCAATATTCTCAGAGTGTTTTGCCTATTTATGCAGGAACAACAAAGAAAAAGGGCTAATCCCAGAGGATAGTCTGGTTTTCTTTTTAAAATAAAGGCAAAAGTTCATTTTTTWAATTATTATTAATTTATGAGAAAGATGGTTCTTTTGCCAAACACCACAAGAAAGTCAAAATTCCCCTGAGTTACAGTTAGCTGGAAAAAAAGGCCAGAGAAAAAGAAAAAAAAATCATCTTCATTCTCTGCCTCTGCCATTAACTTTATTTTATTTACTACCCAAAATAAATAAAATGACCATTTCAGTAAAGCAGAGGAACATATGTACTATCAACCATCTTATCATATTAAGGAACAAATCATCACAATTTATCTCCTCTTTTTAAAGTTCAACTAAAGCCACATTACAGTTTTCTGAAGTCCACATATTCCCCCCAATAGTGCATAAGCAACACATTGGTTTGCCTTAAGAATCCATCCATCCTGCAGCACTAAGTATAATTTCAGGAAAGGCATTAGTAATTCCAGGTGTGTCACATATTAATTGAAAAAGGAGAATTAATGCAAGAGTGCTACATTTTTAGGGCTGTTAATCTTTATCAAGCAGTACATGTTTCTGCAAGGTTGAATAAAACAAAAGATTTGGATTTTGGACTAAGTAGCCCAGCAGAATCACTAATAATGGACTAACACCCAATTGGATCACTGTTTCTTGAAAATATACCTACCCCAAAAATAAGTAAAATTCTGACAGTTTAATAAATTAATTTGGAATATTTCATGAAATGGTTTAAATTGGTAAATTCATGCTCAGCTATTTCAAGGTGCAAMGACACTGCTTTACTTTTCTAGAAGAATACAACATGATGCATTTGCTGTGATAGAAAAAATCTCCCTCATTAATTGAACTGTTTCTCCAAGGTTGTGAAGAAGTCAAAAGCAAAACTCACTTGCACGAGCTGAGGACAAACTGTTCACCAACAAAACACCAAAGAAAAAAATATGCAAAGGGAGGGGTTTTTTTTGACTAACTGCTTTAATAATCCCTGGCTTTACATCTTTCTCTGTGCTCCAATCTATAAGCTAGGGATTTGAGGTTTTATGTTTATTTTTAAAGGATTGCTGTTTCAGGACCATCCAAGATTTCTTTTGTTTTCTATTCCTCCCAGTTAAAAACTGAGCTATAGGTTCATTAACATCTTTAGGTAGTTACACTTCTATTTATAGCACATACACAAGATGTTATAAGTGATCAGAAAAGAAAAAAGTGCTGAACATGTTTTGARTTGTCCTGAAAAGCTGATTTTTCATCTAAATGATGCAATTATCAAATCTGAATAATGCTCTGTCCCCTACCCAGTGAAGGCAGGGGGGTCTCCTGCAGCAGATGCTCCTAACGCATCCCTGAGGTTACACACGGGAAGGAAGCAGGAATGGAGGGAGAGGTAAGGGGAGAGCCCAAGCTCCTCAGACAGGAGCACRAGGGGCCTCTGCCCATGTTTCCTTTCCTTGCCCACCCTTCTCCGTTTCCAACTCACAGGAGCACACATGTAGCCCTCAACTTAGTGCACATGAGAACGCTGAGGCTAGTTTTCAAATAGATCCTGGCATCACTCCAGCCAACGGGCTTTTCCTGGAGATTTATTTATTCAGTCGGCATAAAGTAATGATATCAATCTAAAAATAAATGTGTTGAGAGAGCTGAACATGAAGACTGCAGCAGGGATTCTGCTGCAAACCCTTGGCTGGCTGAGGGTGCTGAGGGACCAGGTCTGACCACTGGTTTCCTCTCAGCACCACGCTGCATGACAGCGCTGTCCAGGATAGGAAAATGAGGAGATGGGGAGCAAGAGCCTGGCTGCACCCCAGCCGTGCCACGGCCACACAGATCCAACCACACCACTGCAGCATAATGAAAGGCTTAAATATTCCTTGCTTGAATTGCAAACAGTAGATTCTCCATCATCATAATTTATTACCCTAATTGTACCTTCCTTAGAACCTCAAAATTTAACTAATCTTGAGATCTAATAAAAGCACACACCAGTAAAAGAGTTTGAAAATACTATTTTCATGTGAATTCTATAGACTCGTCCTTACTGAAAAAATCATCGCTTCAAAATCTTCTTAAGTACCCCAAAGCCGAATTGTTCAAAAATAGAAGTCCAAATGTAGGCCAAGGTTTCATTTCAACAGCTGTCTAATTTTCAAGAGCTTTTGCAAAAATAAGATTTTTCACTTCCAGACACCTATTGCTATCTATCACTAGCAGACTCGTTAAATTCTCACTCTGGAAGACTGAGGAGTACCTAAATCCAAGAATGCTCATATGGGAACTGCTGATCACCCATTTTTGGGTACAATTTTAACATAACCAGCCCTTCACTCTAASCTGTGGAGCACAATTAGTAAGGCAAACATACCACCTTCTTCTCAAGCCTGTCCCATCACTTATGGCTTGTGCTCTATGTACAGACAAACAGCGTTATTTACTGGACCTCTGAGAAGAGAGATGACAGGGTTTGCATCCGGTAAACTGAGCTGCACATTTGCTTAAACCTTTGCTCAGAGCACTCATGATTTCCAATGATGAGTAACTCGCAATGATTTCTGCAGTACAGCCCTTGCTAAGAGACTAGAGAGCAAACACCTAGCGTGTGCTGCACACATAGGGAAGGATATTGTGAGTGATGAGTCACCAGTTACTCTAGAGTGCTCCCCACACAAAAAGCAGTGATGTTTCCAGCAGCGATGCAGGCAGTGGTTGTAATGGCCATCACACTGGGTGCAATGTTAGTGAAGTTACAAGTTTATCATGCAAAGACTTGTAGAACTTGATTTCCAAAGGAGCTGAGGTGGAAGTCAACTGATGTTCACTTGAATAGCCTGGTTATGAACATTTCTGTTGCATCTTATTGACAAAGTTGCTAATATAGTAGATTCAGAGGCTTGTTAGCACTTAAAACTACAGTTATGGTGAACATTTCTGTTGCACCTGAAAAAGTCAGAGCATGGTCTTGCTGGCAAGGGCCATGCTGGATGTAAATTGATTTTTCAGACAGCTGTAGCTTCTCAGCTAATTTATATTTTCTGCTTGGCTTGCTTGGGGGCTTTCATTCAGTTCCAGGTTCCAGACATGTATTGTTTGAGGCTGCACAACCACATCGTGGTGGGCAAATGATACTGTCTCCTGGCCTATGCTCTGCTGGGAGCTGTTCTACACTCCAAGCACCCCAAGCTCTCTCTACTTTGCTCATGGGCTGTTTAGTACATTAAGCCCACCTGCCAGGTGCTGCAGAAGAGCCATAGAGATTAATTGGATAAGCTGTAGAACATTAACCCTTGCTTACTGATCTGCCAACTCTCACCCTCAGATTTCCCCCCTGCTTCCATYTCATTTTTCCCTGAAGTCCTACAAATCCTGACTCATAAATTGTGATCACTGCTTCAGCTACTTGCTCCTGGGCAGGTTGGTTCACTCTGGCTTTAATATCTAGTTAAAAAAGCCAAGCTAACATCCTAGTCTGGCACAGGGAAATTCCTGCAGATGCACAAGACTACCCAATTTTTTTGGAGTTTCAGGTACAGCTTTTTCTTTTTCAAGTTTAACCTTCAGGAGAAAGGGTAGAGAGATGTGAATGGATGCTTTCAAAATTAAGAAGTGCCATATTTACCTGCTCACATAAATTGTTTCCTATAAAAAAAGGGAAAAAGACAGTCTTACGTGGCAGTTGTGTTATAACTGYAGAGCAGCTCCTGTAGGCAGATGTCAGCACTTCCATTAGGAATCCTGAGCAAGTGCTGATGTGAAATTAGCTGACTTGGGCTCCTGGAGCCAGCTGGTTTCCCTCAGTTTGCAGCGTCAGTGGTCTCAGCAAATGCACAGTGACCAAATGGATTTAACGATTTCCTTGGACTCCCAGCCTGAGAAGGGCTCCAAGCCCACAGCCTGCTGGAAGCACCCACAGACCGTGGTCCCTCTGTCCAACCACCTGAGCATGGCTGCACAGATGGACTTAAGTACCCAGAAATAGCACACCAAGCTGTTTGACAAGTCCTGACTTTGCACTTCAAATATTATCAATGTTTGGCAGAAAACTTCACGATTTAATTAACAATCTCTTACTTTAAAAGCAGATATATTCTTTTAATGAAAGAACAGTCCTGCTGCTTTGAAGAATTCAGAGCAAGATGGAGCTGGCACCTAATGATAATACTAAGAAGCTTCATTGCACCTTCTTGGCAAAGCTGTTCAAAAGCCCCGTTTATTCCACTCTGATCACTGCACACTGCTTTCAAGCTATAATACACATTTTGCTTTGTGATGATGCAATGAAAAGTTGATGTAAATAAGTAAAAGGTGATGGCTTTAGAAACCAGACTTTTAGAAGAGGGGGAACTCTATGATCACTTTGTAGGAAMTTGGGAAATCTTTACGCTGTATCACAGCACACTTTCAGAACAGAAAGTAAGGCATATAAAGGGTCAAAGATTATGATTTCAAAGTTTTAAAAACACATGCAATTGGATTAGTAAAATATGTTTGAGAGAGATTATGCTGCAATATTGTTCTTTTTTTTTAAAAAAAAAAAAAAAACTCTTATTTAATTTGTCCTTAAAATGTGTTAAAAACACATCTTCCTTAGTGTGTTCACCATCATCTCCAGCATGGCAGGAACCTTGAAAGAGAGCTCACAGGTTTTAGATGTAATAAAAAATTCTGAAATAAAAAGCTAAATAGTAGCTTTACTGTTAACAGTAAATTTCTCTGCTTAACAAAGAAATAACACACGTTTGTGCTCGAGMTATCCAACTTAGGAAATGCTGGCAGTGGAGACTTGCTTACTGCTTTCTAACACTGGTCTACCAATATGAACGGAAATTCATTAAAGAGTCTATTTCGGTGCGTATGAAGCTGATGTAGTCCCAGATTCCTCCTACCACTGGCAGAGGATACAGACCATCAATTTGTGCTCAGAGAGCCAGTCCCATTCCCAAATAAAGCTCATTTTACTCCACTGCCATTAGCATAGCCAGGATTAGGAGGGGAACTGCCTCTCCTTTTCACTTACCTGATGCTGCACTAATACAGAAGGGGAAACGTCCCCTCATGCAGCCTCACAAATTCAGAGGCATTCCTCTGCAAAGCCAGGGATTATGAAGAAAAAAGTTTAGAGGAGTGGGAAGAAACAGGGTGAATTGGCACCCGGTCTGCACAGCTGGAAATTTGAGATAAACTGATTTTCACTTTCACCAGCGAGAGATTCTCAGTTATAGCAGTACCAGGACTTGCCTAAAAGACAATTCCATGATAGGAGAGCTTAATTTTCAGATTTAACTATTAAACCTAATAATTCACCACATTTTCTCTCTCATGAGTATTTTATAGTTCAATAATGTCAGGTCACAGGTCAGTCACTAGTGCTCTGCAGAACATTCACCATGAGACCACTAATTAAATTAAACAATTCACGGACTCTCACTTCCGAGAGTGAGAGTTTTGCACTAAGGCAAAACAAAGAGAAGGAAATTAACTTCAGAACAAATGCTCCATAATTAAACTTTAATTTTCATAAATACGATGAACATTCACTATCCCACCTAAAGAAGTCAGCCTGCGCTCTTCATGCATGCCACCCCCAACCATTAAAGTTTAATGTTAATGCAATGCTAGCAGTTCTTATACGCAAGGACTCTAATCTCAACTCCAAGAATCACCTTTTCCAGTATGATTCCCTCCTGTGGGCATTCAGTAAACCTCATACCTGCTTTTACACTTGAGCAATTGAGGACAGTAAGGAAGGGAAAAAGAAAAAAAAAAAAATAGGTTCAGTTGAGAGGAAGGTAAAAGCAGACCATTATTTTCAAGCATTAACTCAAACTAAGAGCCAGCCTAAATCAACTGCTTTGAATTACATTACTTACGTTCTGTAAATGGTTTTGTATGCAAGAGAGATTAACTTACTTAAGGGAAATTTACTGAACATCAGAAACAGGAAAGCACCTCTCCAGCCTGCAAGGTTGTAGGGTGGAAAGCAGGAAGGTTCCTCCATGGTCTCGAATGGCGAACACCAGCCAAGGGCACGACGTGATCCAAGCTCAACCCTGGAGGARGCGCAGAACTCCTCGGTCACGCAGGGGACTGCAGTGCTGCCTACTTAACCACATACGTCCCCATAGGGTCAAAGCCCAAGCAGGACCACTCCACCAATGTGTTTCCCCTCTGTAACTTTCCAAGCCAACAGAAGCTGCCAGATATCAAACTGTTTTACTTCGTTTTGATTTTGAATGGAGCTAGAAAGTAAACTAAGCACTGTCACATTTTTGTATTCAGTCTAAACCCTAGAACCGTAGATCAAAATGGGAGAACAGATTGTTTTGGTTATTTTTTGTTATAAAAGATTAGGAGAATGTCCCCTCTCCCAGAGGAAAAGCCAGAACACCACAGCACATTTCCATTCGAAAAAGTTGAAACCAGTACTGAAACACATCCAGTTTCAGTGGCTTGAGGTTTTTGTTCAAAAAGAATAAAGTAGGTAATTCAACAAAACTTGACATGAAATTTACATATCTCAATAATTCATGGCTTCCTCTTTTCCTTCCTGCTCAATCCATTTACACTTGTGGAAAATGCAAGTACACATTGCACCCTTTGAGCATGCAGCTCTGTATGAAGAAATTATCCGGTAACAGTCTCTACTGTGTGTGCTCGCTGCAACGGTCAGCCCTGCTGCTGCTCTTCATCTTTAGCCTAACTACAGCTCCTAATAGAATTCTGCATAAGTCCCAGCTAAAAAATAGCATTAATGAAGACTTTTCCCCCCAACACAGGTAGGGATTCAGTCAGCTGTTTTAAAATTTATGAAAAGAAGTGGTAATTTAAACGTGAGATGGGAGCAATTTTATTCCCATTTCAACTAATGCTAATGTTCACATTTTAGTTATTAAAATTTATTTGCTTCAATTATATTAAAACTGGTGGAATTGTGGGCCATGGTGTTGACGAATAACAACAGTGAGCTCTAAGCGAGCTGTCTTGAGACTGGCACCCACTGGAAGCAGGAGGCACAAACACAGCCACAAAGTCAAAAACACAATGAGAAAAATTGCCCCATTTATAAAAGCAAGCAGAACACGCATAAAATAGTCATCCAAAAAATAATTCTGTTCTCATTTTAGGTGGATCGTGTCCTTTGAAGCTGATCTCATATTCATTGACTTACTGAAGCCTGGCCAGCAATAAAATTCCATCTCCTGCTAAGTTCTCTGGTCTTCACCCTAAGACACAGAGCTTATCCAATTCTAGTCTGCACTTCTTTCATATACAGCCAAAAAGTCTGTTTTCCACCTGTCATTCAAGGAGAAGCATCTCCAGCCCCTGCAAGGCTGCAGAGATGTATCTTGCCAGCAAAATATACCAAGGAGGCTACAGAGCAACTAAAGGCTCATGTAGATCTGCTTAAGTTAAGGCTGGGAAGGAGACCATAAAGCTAATGAAGGTAAAGTTCCTCAATATTGCGATCAATTATAAATTGCCTTGCATTTATCAAGTGACTGTTTCTCTCCAAGCTGATTCAAAGCCCTTTGTCTTCTAGATTTTCCTTTTTTTAAAAAAAAATACATTTACTGAATAATTATAAAGCCTTCAACACAACACAGAAAAGAAAGGAGCTGGTGAGTACCTAAGCATCCAGGCAAACCTTTACAAGCATTTTGTAACCTGCAACCAAACCCTCCTCAGGGATAGAGAGATCCTTTCCAGTTACAATGTACAAAACCCGAATACACAGCAAGGATGTGCCACAGGCTTAACAGTTCTGAGAAGAAACCTTATTTTGTGAGAGCTACAGGCACAACAGGTACACACTGTATAGAGAGGAAAATATGATGGGTGAAGCAGTCAGTTCACCTGGACTTTTCCTCTTGCTACTTTTTGAGCATGCTCACCTAGGGAAATCACATCAGTATTGGACGGAGGTAGCCCCCAAGCACTCTGCTGATAAAATGCTCACAGACTTGATTAAAATACTTGCTATGTAGCTGCAGAACAGGTTTTACCTGACTCAGAAGACGCCCCACAGTCGCAAGCTGCTACACCAAAGGCAGGGCCATGGTAAATGCATCTTCACACCCCACATCCATCCAGACAGAGCAGTAAATTCTTAGCCTTCTAACGCTCCAGGTCACAGCAGTACATTAATCAGCATGACCCTTCATCACTTACTTCGTGCCATGTGCAGAACAAAACTCAGGATCTTTGGATTCGAAGGCAGGAACATTTACTATGTGCAGTTGAAGAGATTCCCAAGCAGAGGGAAGAGAGAACCAAACCCTGACAGCTCAATTTACTCAGTTACTTGCAATGCCTTGAAAGTATGCACAGCACCACAACACACAAGGTATGCCACCAAACTTCTCATTCCAAGAGAAACAAAACAGGAAATCACCTACTGAACCACCAAGAACTTGTTCTTGCCTGTTTTCACAAGCCGGCAAACAAGAACAGCCTTTGGACAAGGTAAAGGTCCAGAAAGTAAAGTGCCAGAGCTCAACATTCATCAACTGAACTACMATATTCTAATTTAAAACAGTATTTAAATATGCAGGTTGTTCCTAAGCAACATTAGTCCCTTTGGTCCCCAAAGCTGAGAAAAGATCTGCTGGAATGTAAGTGTTGCCTTTGAAATGATTGGGTTTTTGCACTAGGGTTATCAGACATGATAAATTATTCCAGCCCTTAAGTCCACATTTACTTCTGCATTTTTTGCTGCCCTTTTCTTATTCACGGTAGCCTCAGAAGAGTTCTGTTTAGGGTTATGGTATTATATTATGAACTAATCCAGGCTTTTGGTAGCATTTTCATTTATTTCCAGCATGAGCCACAGACCTCTTCAATGATATCAAACAGCCAGAAGATATGGGGTCAAAAGGAGTTTTCCAAAAAGCTAATGCTTATCATAAGCTAGACTGCATGCGAAACTCAACTGCTATCATCCTTCCACCCTATTTTTATCTTCTACCTTTGGAGAGGACAAGACAGTCAATAATACTGCGGGGGATTCATCACACAATAGGCACACTTTTTTTCAAGCAAGGAGCCTGCTAATGAAAGGAATGGAGAATGATCTGTACATTTTAATGGACCTTGAACAAAGATTTGAGCTTTTCTTAAAAAAACACCACATGAATTTTTATTAGTATATTACTCCAGACTTGTTTTGAATACTTGGGGGTCACCTTCTTTATTGGAGCCAGCAGAGTGGCAGAGAGGGCAAAGTGGAGTGGCATGAATAAACAAGGAAAAATTACACTGTAACTTTCAAGGGCAGGAGGTACAAAAATAGGGTTTTTTCTACTTTTTAAGCTTTTTAAAAACTTGTCAACACCTCATGCACTACTATGCATAGAAAACATCTGTCATACTTTGGGATTGGCATTTCATTTATCTTTTATACAAGATTACAGTTTGTTGTCACCACGAACAGTCTTGGTAATTCAAGCTCTAAATTAAGTTTGCCTAAGGGTACCAAATAAGAGCTAACGACAACTTAATTACAAATGTCATTAAACATTTAACCTTATTGCATAAAGAACAGCCTCTCCCAAGTTCTCCTATTCAGTTGGTAGTAGCCAGCGAGGGCAAACTCCACTCCTGGAGCATAAAACCTAGTATATCCTATAAAAGAAAAGGGATTTGTGCAAAAGAAATTAAGGTATATCATTGACACAGTTTATCCATGAGTATATAACGCCGCTTTATTTCAGCTGGAAACAACCACAGAAATGCTGCTCTGATGAACAGATCTAGAACTCTCAAAAAGAGAGGACCCTCTGCCATCACCAAAACAAATTCTGGAGGCTGCCAGCAGGTAAGACTAGGAACTAAGGGACGACAGGTGCCAAGACTTAAAAGCTCCTTCAACAAAAAAACCAATCCAAATAGACAATTTGGTTTCAAGAGCACGTTGAGCCTGACGGGATATCGGGATCGGGGGCGGAGGAGGAAGCACCTTAGGAAGCAGTTGGGCTTTTTAAACACTCAACCAGATCACTACATCCCAGCTGTCTCCATGACAACCGAGCTGGGTTGCTTTCC